>BSBN01001409.1:0-1200000 GCA_027924645.1 Cunninghamia lanceolata | reverse complement strand
TCTTCTAAACCCAGTCTTTAAAGTCTTTCACTGCTATAGATAACCTTGCATGACCTACTAGTTTTTCTTTAGGATCCAATATTGCATTGAAGTCTCCACCCAGAATACATACTTGATCTTGTAAAGTTTCCAAGAATTATTCTATTTCTGTCCATACTACTCTCTTATCCTGGTTTTGAGAAGGGCCATAAATGTTAAGGAGAAAAAGTGTAGATTGCTTCTGATGCTTCTAACATTCCCAACCATCAAGTTCTTCCTGCCACTTATCACTGAGAATGAAACCACTCTAGGATCCCAGATTACCTCAAGGCCTCCTGAAGCACCCTCAGCTGGAACTCCTACTAGCCCCCATATTCCTAGCTTCTTATTTAGAGCGTCTATCTCATCTTTATTAAGTTTAATTTCTTGAAGTAGTAGTATATCTAGTTTTGTGTTGGTTATACAACATTTTATGATTTCTTGTTTGTTAGGGGCATTGACACCCCTAACATTCCAAGTGTGGACCCTCATAGCGCCTCGGGAAGGTACTTCCCCTTCCCTACATTAAAAAGTGTGGTTATCTTGGTCTAGTCAGTTGCCTCACCTGCTTTCTCTCTTAGTTCTAGAAGTGATTTCCTACCCCTTTTTTTGTTGGTTTTGGCACAATCTAGGGTCTCCTTACTGAAATCAGTTATTGCAATGCCCAGCCGTAGGTCTGCTTCCTCTAACTCTCTATCTCCTTGTTCCTTTGGGTCCTCTTTATTATTCTCCTGCCTCTTCTCCCATTCTTCAAGTTCTAGGATCTTGGAGATTAGCTTTTCCTTCTCTTTATTCGCTTCTTCAATTACTACTTCCTCCAATGCCTCCTCGAGGATCTCATCACATATCTATTCTAGCTCCCTGTGGCTGACCTTATCTGTGGCAATCTTTTGAAATCCAGTCTCTTTATGTTTTTCCTCTATTTCATAAGTGTTAGGAACCCATTCTAGGGTCTCTAATACCTATAGTTCTGCATTACCTTCCTCTGCTGGGGAAATATTATTTCTATTTTCTTCAATAGGGACTTCTCCCTCTTCAAGCTCCTTCCTACCTTCGGCTAACTGAGGTTTATAAGTGTACTCTAGAGACTTAGCTACTACAGATGTTTCTTTGCCTGTACTTTCCTGTGTGAGGTTAAAATTCTATAAAATGAGATCATGATTCTGAATCTGGTTATTTCTTATGGTATTTTGAGAGGGTTTAGGAATTTTTCTGGGCTGAGCTTTTACCATACTCAGGTTCTAAATTTGTCCAGCCAAATCTCTTCTGCTGTTAAGGGATGGAGGATTGGTCCTCTGATAATCCAATATAAATCTGCCCTTGTTATCATTGAATCTAATGTTGACACCCGATGGCTGGGGATTGGGGTTCTTGTTAGTTTGTCTTTTTGAAATACTATTGATTGTATTACTGGGAGTAGGGCCCTGGAGAAATACTGGTTGGATACAGTAATTAGCCATATTAGTGTTAATTTCAAGAGGTTCGATGTTTTTTATACTTATATCCATTTTAACTGACAGGAGAACATCTGAATGGATTAAGAAGTCCTTCTCTATTGTTATGAATTCTCCCAGGTGATTACCTATCTCCCTTAAGATTTCATTGTGGATGAGCTCAACCAGGAGATTTGGTAGTTTGACCCATCTGGCAACTTTAAGTTTTAGTTTACTGGTGTCAAAATTCAGTTGCCAGTCTACATATTCAAATTTATACCCTATGTATAGCAATCTTCTGCTATTTAAAATTTCTTTTTTAAGGTCTACACTTTTGCAATCAATGAAAATGAAATCTTCAGAAGTGATAGTGATACTTACCTAATCTTTGAGGAGGGCCTGGACCCAATCCGCAATTTCCTTCATAGGCTACCCAATCCCACACCAATGAATAAAAAAGCCATGGGCTCTACAATGATTCCCCAGACCGTCTGAGTAGATACTGCTAATATTTACCAATGCTTTCTTACCCAAGGTCTCGGGCTTTTGATACTGCTTTGAATTCATTTGTAGCCTTGACCAAGGGGATATGGAGATTGCCTGCTCTTGAATTGCTGCCTGGTTATTGCCCCTCCCCTGAATGTTGGCCGAGGTAATTTTGGAATTAGGGTTTTGGGGAATTGGTTGATGAAGGGGATCTCTAGGATTTGCCAAAATGTTTAGAGAAGGCTTTGAATGAAAGATCCTGGGGGCCAGTTTTGAGAAACCCTCTGCAACTTTTTGCCTTTGAAGGGGAGGTTGAGAGACAACAGGAGGAATTGAGCATTATGGCTTCTTTCCCTACCTATTAAAGTATGATTTGCTCCAGTTGCAAATGCTGGGATTGCTGAAGTAATTGGGATAGCCCAAATCCCAGAAACCCTATCTTGGGCATTCTTTCTTAAAGCATTGTCTACCCCAATTCCTCTCTGCGGTTTCCTCCTCCTCACAACTTGCTAGCCTTGTTCCATGAGGGGTTGCGGAGGGGGAGCCCAGCCCCCATAAACCCTCTTCTCCCTCCATGGTAAATTACTGCTAGGGTGCTCTGCCCTATCTTCAGATTTGATTCTATTGTCATTGTAATTTTGTCGCGGGAGTTCTGCTCTTTTTCACATTTTTGCTTTTTTTGCCTCAACCATCCTAACTTAAATTATTGTTAGACTAAACATTTTACAACCATCAGTATTTACAAGAACAACATGGCTCCATTAATTCACATCACAAGATAACAATTCAATTTCAAATTGTAGCTAATTTAAATGCCTTATAAAAGACTTACAAATAGTGTGAGTTCACACATAGTCCTATAACAAGTGTTTAACTGATAACGAATTAGCTAGTATAAAAGACTTGCAAATAATGTATGCTCACACATGGTCCTATAACAAGTGTTTAACTGATAGCAGACAAGTAAAACTTACCAGATTCTATTACAAATTCTTGAGCTTAAAAACCTTGTAGTGGAATTTAATTGCTTAAATGAAAGAGCATGATAGTAAAATTGAGCATTTTACTTCTTCTAAGTGTTAGTGTCAAAAAGAGAATAATGGTTTTTAGAGTCCTTTCAGGTAGTTTCCACTAACTACCATAAAAATTTATTATAGCTAAGAATATTGGCCTTTCTTAACAAAATCTTGTATGTTTCCAGTGTAGAAGGGAAGAAAGAAGCCGAAATTTTCCACATAATCAAACTACCATGACCTAAAAAATATATAAATGGAGATTTTGATGCCTATAGATAAAAGATAGTATGTCAGGTATTTATAATAGTTTAGATGCATATTTGGGACACCTCCTATGATAATGAAATTCAAAAGACCTTTAAGAGTTATCTATTGAAACTTCAAATAATAGCTTGTTTGGGGCATGCTAGCCAATTTTAAACCCTCAAAAGAAAGAATAAGAGTAGAATATTTCTGAGAAAGCATCTTGAAGGATTAGTCTATAAGTAACTTGCATCATATAAAATTATTGTTAGGTTAATAAAAGTGGAAAATATAAGCTAATTAAAGTTAGGAAGAGAGTGGACTAACTTTGATCTTTAATCTAATTATTATTTTAAATTAAATTTGTTTGAAATATTTGAAAATACTTTGTAAAACTTTTGCGCTACGTTTGGGAGAGTAAAAAATCAAATATAATAATCTATAATAAACCTAGTCAAATTAATAATCCCTTTAAAAGTAGAGAGTCTTTGATAATATTATGTGAAACTAATAATATCTATGTAAAGTAGAAAAGAGAGACTAGCTCAATAGATCAAACTAGGTCAAACCCTCTTCTACAAAACATTAGGATAGAAGCCAAGCTTGGCTTCTACCTAAGAAGGAGAGCCAAACTACAAGGGCCTTGTCCTTTTGTTGTATAAAGGAGAATCAACCCAATCCAACCAGAAGTAAACCCTAATTGACAAAGATCAGAGCATAACAAATAATTAGAAATAGATACAGACAATCTGAAAGCACCCCAGAGACCAGCGAATAGAGGTGAACCTAGATCCGGAGTTGGGAGGTCAATGGACAAGGGTTCTTGGTTCCCTAGACCCTTTTTAGGGTTTGCAGAAACTGATGCCTTCGTTAGGTCTGTACCTGCAACCTTTATTGTCTTCCCGAAGATCACCTTCAAAAAACTGTTTCTCTGACCTGCACACACATAAGAAGGAAAATGATTGGGTGCTATTTAGGAGCTTTCCTAAGTAAAGCTTCATAAATGGTGTTTCCACCTCCATAATAGCAAAGATGATAGATAAAGAGTGTGTGCCCTAGGAGGGCAGAGGCAAATCTAAAGTAGAATGGAATGCTAGAACAAAGCATCAAGGAAA
Source organism: Cunninghamia lanceolata (assembly GCA_027924645.1). Classification (NCBI taxonomy): domain Eukaryota; kingdom Viridiplantae; phylum Streptophyta; class Pinopsida; order Cupressales; family Cupressaceae; genus Cunninghamia; species Cunninghamia lanceolata. The sequence continues at coordinate 1,195,689 of BSBN01001409.1, read as the reverse complement.
GAAGTCACCATGAGCATGAAAACCCTAGCATGCTTGATTTGGCGTCACAACTTGACTCAAGAAGTTGGTGTAGCCCAAAGAAGTTGAAAGATCTTCACAAGACCTGCAATATGTTAGTGTCACAATAATAATCCACAATAGAGAGATTTAGAGAGAAGTAGAGAGCATGAGAGAGAAGAATCCTTCAAGAAGTCTGAGATAGATTAGAGATGCTCAGATGAATAAACTAACTTGCTTTTATATACAAATTTATCATTGATTTCCAGAGAATTAAACCACATGAGGCTGACATTAGGAATCATTTAAGATGTCCTAAACCAACAAGCCACAAATTTAGGTCAGGGCTAAAGAGGGGATAGGGGCACATGGGTGCCCTAGTCCTTTAGCCCCAAACTCTCAGGATAAGGCACTTAAAGTGTTATTATCTCTGCCTTATAATTACATTTCTAGGTTTTTTGCATCGGGATCAAGAATTGCATGCTTAATGCTCAAAAAGGTGTTATAATAGGTCCTAATTAACAAGTGTAAATATTTTAGGTCCACCCGGGTGCATGTGTAAAATGGTAATGTACACATTTTCCAATGTTACATTTAGCCCCCACTTTAGTGTGGGTATGAACTTATATTCAAACTCATAACTTAAAGGATGGATAAGACAAAATTCAAACACAACACAGAAACCATAGAATGTCACCAAAATTAAGGGGTGATCAAGACCCCAAGTTTAGGATTCTAGGAGTCTATGATGATTTGCATACACATAAGACATATGACATAATTCACTCATATATTAAGCACTTAGAAAACATGTGATAAGACAAGACATACACAAGGCATACACTTGAGGAATCACAATGCATACACACAATTCACAAAGTATACACACTTGACATAAAGCATACACATAAGGCATGACATACATATGGAATACATGATGAAAAACACTCAAGAGACATACATAAGGAACACATAGAGAGAATATATGTGAGGCACGTGCAAGGTGTGAAGAGTGTATAAAGAATAAGAATGTATGAGGAGAATCCATGCATCATACATCAATCACAAGAAACATAATACAGAGGACCTTGAGTCAGCATGACAAAGGAGACCTCAATCTAAATGTTGCCTCAATCACTATGCATCATTCCCTAAGATGCCATAAAGAAGAATGCTAAGGGGTTAGTTAGAAATGAGAAGCATGAGAGAAGTACACACACATCATGCACATATCCACATTTAGAAAAGTGTTTCCACTCAAGGGAATGCACAAACTACCTCCAGCAAGAAGAATTACATGAAGCCTTGCAGAATAAGAAGGCAATGCGACCTTACGACCAAACTTTGGTTGGTGGCGCAACCCTTCTCCCAAACATGCAAGGAGATTCTACTTAGGAGAACAAGATAGACTCAAGATCTTGTTTCCAAGCTTTTCGTAATCCTTTCCAAGAGAGTGTAGTAACCAAGATAATCAATAAGTGTTTAGATAGAAAGATGAGAGTAAGTCTCATAGCACAATGTATGTCCCCACCTTAAAGTGATTGCTAACTCCATTAGGGAGCAACTGCTTTTAATGTAGAGTGATGAAGAAATATAGAATAGGCACTAGAGCTTTCTAAAAGCATATGCCCAAATGATATGTGTTTTCAAAAGCTACATTGTTACATCCCCAACTTTGGATAAGCTTAATCTTACTTTTATGTGGTAAACATGATAATTAATCTTAGATTAATGATTTGATGTTTGTGGAAAATATCAAGTAGAATCGTTGATTATGTGGATATTGATTGGTGTTTAGATTAGACATGAGATTACATGTTGTTAAGATTATTTTATCACAATGTTTTATGAGTTAAATGATGATACACTGATCATGGTTATATAGTTGTGAGTGTAACTAGGAAAATAATCTTCCTTCAAAGATGGAAAGAAAGTATCACATGGGAAAATGAAATAGATGTTGGGAAAAAGTCAGATTGCCATATGAGTATCAAAGTTGATCTTCTGTGAACCCATGCAAGATAGGGTGACTATAAGTCATTTTCCATGTTAAGTCGATTTCAATTCGACTATTGTTGGCAAGTCAATTTAAGATTTCTTGACGTCATCTATGTTGATTTGACTAAATAACATTCTCAGAACATTCATATAGTCGATAGTAATCTTAGTTGGATGCCTGAGTTTTCCTTTGTTTACTTATCTATTTCTATATAAAATTTTGTGAATATCATTTAATTATTTTAACTATAGTCTAATATAGCGAAGTGGGGGAGTGAGACTCGACCCCATGTTCACATATTAATGTTACCACCCTAATGTTGGTAATGTAATTTGGTGATATCTTAGATTATTTTAATAATCCTTATAATATCATTTAGATGTAAATGACATTATGTTGATATAATTATTTATCCACTTGTGGTGGAATCGAGCACCCTTAAATCTTAAGTTCTTTGTTCTTGTTGCAAACTGAATCCATGATCCATGAGGAGTGGAAAGAGTGGATGATGTGTTAAGCTTATCATAAGCCCAACACTATGTAGATTACTCTTGAATGAGAGGTATGATGTTAGTGGAGCCTTTATACCCACGAGGTGGTATTGGTTTTTTTCAACTATTTTACCAAACCTTCATTTCGAAAGGTGGTAGTTTTGTGTTTTGTACTGGGCAAGCATGCAAAAAAGGCATGATTGTCATTGTTATGTTGAAAGTATTATCATTGTTTAAGGATTCAAACAAGATCAGGCTACATGAGTAGTAAGCTACAAGATTGAGAGCTCACGGTCCATCTAGAGTTGATAACATCAATGATAGACTCACTCTATAGCAGGTCGTAACTCAACTACGTGCCTTTCATTTTAGGCATGACTGTATGATACCATCATGTGATCTTATATTATACATATGTATACTTAGTATCATTGTTGATAATTCTATTAAGGCCTTCATGGTTGAATGTTTAAATAATATTGTGCATATCTCATATGATAGCATTTGTATGTTTGATAATTCTATTAAGGCCTTCATGGTCAGATGCTTAAAGAATATTGTGCATATCTCATACAAGAGAATTTGTATGTTTGATAACTTTGTTGAGGCCTTTATGGCCAAATTCTTAAGAGTACTGTATTTATCGCATATGATAGCTTTTGTATGTTTGATAATACTATTGAGGCCTTGAGGCCAAATGGTTAACAGTGCTGCTGTAGCAGACTCGTGCCCCTCGAATTTGATAAGGCTGAGGATAACAAACATCTTTTATAATAATTGATAATGATAATGATAAGTCATTTGAATCGGTCGTGAGCCATGCATTATATAATCATAAGCCATTTGAATAGGCTAAGAGCCATGCATGATAGAATGAAAGATCATTTATGAAAGTCAATACCATCGACAGTGCCATTTAGCCATTAAGGCTTTCGAGGCACATGAAGTGAGAAGTATAATACTTGATTGTTTTTGAAAGATGATATTTTGCCTTCAGGTGCAATATTTATGTAAGAAAGAATAATATGACTCTTTAATATCGATGGAGAAAAACTAGTTTGTTATTTGATGACTTTGTATAGGTTGCATTAAGTGCATGCCAAGACATGAATATCAAGGGAGTAAACCATCGACTGTTATTTAATATCCATGTAGGAAAGAAAATGAAAATGAGTTTGATAACTCATTTATTTGAAATTATATTATGGTCATACTTTAAATGACAATACTTCAGGAAAGAAGTATAGGGTATTGAAAACCCCTTTTGAATTCTTTTAGACTAAGGGTCTATTTATTATTGTTAACTTAATAATAATATCGAATATAATAGGATGTATTGTAGTTGATAGCAAGTGAAAGAAATGTTATGATACAAGGTAAACATAGAGACTTAGACCGGGGATGGTCTTAAAAACTGAAACCATGAACATGTAAACTTGTAAAAGGAAAGAATGGGAATAGAGTGACATGGAGTCATAGATTCCCTATTGCATAGGCAACAAGACAATTAATGAATGCACTCCTGAATCAGAGACAAGAGTCCAAGTTAGATGGACTAATGGTGAATTGAACCTATCCTTACTATGACCTAGATGGGTCAAATTATAAACACTATAGGATGAGACAACTTCTAAGTTGAGTCAAGGTGGGTGAACATTCAACTACGTTCATTGAAAAGTGTTTATGTATATAAATCTTTGGCCAAAGTAATGTATCTATCTCTGCATGCATTAGTTGGTTCACTGTACTTTAGATGGCATAATGATTCCAGTAGCGTCATACATAGTTAGAGTGGATCTATAGTTGTATGACCATGAAGTATTATGGACACAATACTAGATACTCAGATGGCAAACCTAACAGTTCCCTATATTTATTCCCTTCGTGAAGGGTAGGGTTGCTTCCAGGAAGGAGGTTGTGCGGGGACTGTCAGTCTGTGGTTGGAGGAAAAGCACTCAGGTGATGCTCTCCTTCCCAAGTAGAAGACAAGCTAAGACTTATGAAGACAGATGTTAAAGTTCCAGATACAATACATTCTTTTATATGACTTGATGGTCAAATATTATGTGTAACCTTATCATTGATGATATGAGAAAAACATTGTAAATGTATAGTGAAAGGAATTCACTCTAGTATGTTATCTTTGGAATTGTTGTAAATTTTAGTTTTGAAATATCCAAAAACATATGCATATTGATTTTTGTTTATGGTATTGATTATCACTTACCTAACTATGATTTTGTTAATCATGACCTTGTACTTAATTGTAATTAAGTTGATTAATTTTGGGTAATGAGAGTTGGCATGTTACATATGGTATCCGAGCTACCGGGTTCAATACATGGATCTATGATCTCACTACATAAAATTTTCTTCTGACATTAACAGTTGCTAATGTTTGGATGTTCTTATGCCAGAATGGTAAGAATAAGAATGACACCTAGGAAGAAGGTAATGGGAAATGGATGTTACCTTAAGGCTATGAGGGACCGTGCCTCCAGAATCAAAAGCCTTGAAGAATCTAGTTGCTTGAGAGGCGCATGGTTGGATGATGATTAAACTTTCGCTGATGCTATTAAATGCATCAAGAAGGAGAAGGAGAAAACATTTACGGTTACTGTTCCTATCTCTGAAATTGAATCAGTGAAACCCTCTGCACCTAAAGAACCAATCTTGGAAAGTGATCTTAAGGATCCTATAGTCACTCGGGAGGTTGTGGATGAGTTCCTGTGAGTACGTCCACCTCCTAAGTTTGATTTGGTAAACCTCAAGGATGAGGAAAAACTTGGGAAGATATCCCAATCTAAAAGTGACTTGGAGTTGCAAGATGTAAAAGAAAATTGTAACAATTGATGGATTATATGTAATCCATGGAAACCATAATGCAAATTTGAATTTTGGAAAATCTTTGCATTCTTATTAAGATTACATGAATGAGAATGGATTTACATTTATGAATGGATTCAATAGTATGAATAACTAATTGAATGATTAATCTGCAAACTTTAGGAGAAGTAGATTGCAGTGCCGTTCAGACAAGAACTAATATGGGAGATAGCTAGGAAGAAGGGAAACCTTCAGGCCACTCTGATTCTAAACTCAACTAGATCCTTGCTATGCTCCATGAGATGAGAGCAAGAATTGGAACTCTCAAGTAGGAGGTTAGGGGTTAGCATGGACTTAGGTAGGAAGCCTATCATGGGGGTGATGACGATGAACATCATGAGGATACCATGCAAAGTGAACGCAGAGAGAATAAATCTAAAGAAAGAAATGAAGAGAATAGAAGACACCACTTGGCTTTGGAATTATCTAGAGACATGAAAAAAGTTACACCTCCCAAGTTTGATGGGATTGTAAGCGGAGATTCCACGGAGGCATGGCATACAAAAATGGAGAAATACTTTGAAATAAGAAATTATTTTGAAATCACCAAATCAGTAAGGGGAGCATACCAATTGGTAGGTGAAGCATCCACTTGGTGGATGAATAAGAAAATGGAGTTAAACTTGAGATCCACGAGTCTAACTTGGGAAAGGTTTGTGGAAATATTTAGGCAAAGATGGTTGCCTCAACTGTATTATGACCAAAAGCTTATAGATTTCCAAAATCTGAGACAGGGTGATTTAACTATGAACAAATACTGGGAAAATTTCACTTTCCTATTTAATTATGTTTCACAATATCAGTAGGATGAGAGATTCCACATCCAAAAGTTTATTATGGGATTGAATACCCAGATTGGGGGTGAAGTTGACGTGCATGGTTCCACTTCAATGGATCAAGTTTATGAGAAATCTATCAAATAGGATCAAAAATTGAAATTTATGTCAATTTACAGGGAAAGGAACGAAAAAGGTATAATTGATCCCAATCCTCCCAATCTTTTAAGAAAAAGGAAAAAAGTAGGACTTTACTGAGAAAATGATAAAGGGTCCAAGAACAAGCAAAATGAATCCAAGGGTGAAAAGAAGGGCAATAATAACTCCAAGAAAAATGGAAATAATTCTAAGAAGCCTCTGTTGAACACCTAGAATACTGAGAGAAGGGGGGTGAATCATTATTCCATTAAACCATATTCTCATTAAATCATTAATCCATTTGCCCATTCAATAACATTAAAGCAAATTAATCATAGGATGAACAACCACAAGACATGACACATGAACACCAGGATTTTTATGTGGAAAACCTAAAAAGGGAAAAACCATGGTGAGTGTTAGCTCACAATAGTAACAATACCGAATTACAAAGAGGTTCACTGTCTTAGGGATCCCTATCTAGGGCTCACTACCCAAAAAGGACTCACTGTCCAAGGATGCTCATTGCATATAGGCTCACTACCAAAAATAGGCTCACTGCCTAAAGAAAGAAAGAGATAGAAGGATGGCTCACTGCCAAAATGAACTGCTAAAATTGCATCTACAAATGCATGATTATAGCTCCAATGATGCTCAGAAAACTATCTCAAAAATCTACGTATTGAACTGCTCTACTACATTGCTCTGTTCTTACATGCGAAAAAGATCTCTCTTCTTCTGCACTTGTCTCCTTCACAAAATCACAATCTTTCACATGTCACACACACACACACACTCACACACCTTCATATTCACACATCCATCATCCAAACATTGAATTGGATCTCATATATATATTTGCAACACTTAGAATCTTCACATTAGGTCAGCCTACTAAGATGAAGTGTGTAGTTAATCAACATGTAACTTGTCGGCAAAATTCATTCACCAAAATGCTTTGCTGACCCAATTTACATTTGAAACATATTCTTATATGTCAACTCCAACTGTAGAACCACTTAGGATAAAGTTCCAATCAATAGAACTTGCTGCATACAAATCAAACTAACAGGTCGGCCTCAAATACAGACTGTCATTAGTTTAGTCTAAATGTCAGATCATAACTCTTGCTGCGGATCACAACACTTTCTCAAATTAATATCAAAGACTTTTTAGACATCCCAAGATTACCTTTATAACTACAGAGCATGATATTAACTTACGGCAAAATGTAGACCATCAAATCACATGCCCTGTCTCAGTTAAACATTGTCAAGCCAAGTAGCGATACTTAGATGCTCACAAATATCTTTCTGGTAGACTTTAGGCTTTGCAACTTTGGATTTATAGACTTCATATCTTTGTTTACAACACCCCATAACCACATAACAAAATATCTAACATCAAAGGAATGCGGACCAAAACAAATGTGTGTTCTACTTTGTTCAGTATTGTATTCTGTCATGCCAGACTTAGACAACTTGAAGGTACACTTCTAGAGATGATCGAAAGCTGAAACATTGTATTTAAGATCATCTAAGGACTATAAACATCTTACCAGAACCACAAGACCAGATCTTCAATTGCGGACCAATGCTGATAAAAATATTGTCTCTTTGTTGCTATCTCTATACTCTGCCAACACTTAGCCAAAATGCTAAAGTTTGCTTTGTCAGACCCAAAATCTCTGTTCCAACTTTGTTCCTTTTCTTGTTGCCATAAATGAAAACACTATCATACATCATGCTCAACCAAGTTGCCAACAATCTCCCCCTTTGTCATTGATGGCAACACATGATGTGAAAAACCATCATTCAACTCCCCCTTACTCTTTACACACTGCTCCCCCTAACTTCATGCTTCTCTTTTCACTTGCCAAAGTTTTTCACATGCTTCATTCTCCCCTTTGACATCAATGGCAAAGGTGTATGATACAAAAATATGTACAAGTGACCAAAACTTCAAAACTGTTTGTACTATCTGCATATATACAAGTGAAGTCAAAATACCTTACTAATTTGCAGGGAGAATATCTTGGCAGAGTTTCTTTAGTTGCACCACATCTTCATTCCACCTGGCCTTGGCATCACTCAAAATTAATATATGCCCATTAACCTGGGACACCAACTCTTCTTCCTTCTTTAAGGTAGTAGGGGCCTCAGTGATTTGCTTTATCTTATCTGCAGCTGCTACAAGTCTGGCCATGGATGCAATCTTGAAGCTCATTATCTCCCAAAGCTAACTCATCCTGTGTTTTATGATCTCCTTCTAGGTCTATAACTTATGTATGACAGAATGAATGGTCTCAACTTATGCTCTTTGATTTCCAATGGAATCCTTCACCAGATCATAACTTCTGGAGATCTTCATTATTTGAGTTTCCCATCCATCTATTTTCTCTTTTATGTCCTTAGTCTTCTCAGGCCATGTAAGACAAAATTGATATAGTTCACTAGCTTCTTTAATGGTCGTCTATGCATACTCTATGCTTTTATCTAACAAAATTTTATCTTGAGAAAATTTGTCACTAGCTTAACTAATCTCTTACTATCAATCTCTGTCCGCACCTTCTTTTCTACAGCTTGTTCAAGAGACTCAAAATGAGAGTTCATTGATTCAATAAGTTTCTTCAACTATGCAAAAGGAGCCAAGGATGTATCTCTCTTCATTCCTGGTATAATCTTTTATAAAATTCTCGATGCATCTCCAATTAGCTCACTATCCTTCATATGGGATTTTAATATCTCTTCTTGTGTTGTGGTCTGAAAAATTGTCCCAAGTCTTATCTTTGTAATGGGCACATTGTGGCAAGGTTAATTGGTCCTTGCAATAGCTCAGGTGAAGTCAACATTTGAGCTTCCTTTTGCTTCTCCAAAAACTCTCTCAAGGAGTCAACTGACTACTTCTTAGCAGTGTCTCTTTTGTCTTCGTCATGAGATACCTCAGCATCATGCCTTTCCAGAGGGTCTTCTTGAGTACAAGCTCTTGCTCATTTCCCTCTATTTATGGAGCAAGATTGTTAATCATTTGTTCATTTACGTCTTCTCTCTGCTCACCTTGTCCTTCCAAGTCAATTTCGTCAAATACTACTTTTGCTTCCTTAGAGTTATTTTGCTCTGCAAACTCTTTCATCTCTTCATCTTGTCCAGAGCTTATCAGAGCAGGTGTTCCACCTTGATCCACACTCTATTCTATATTCTCATCTAGAACTGTATTAGGCTTGTCAGCATCAACATTTTGTTCTTCTTCATTAGTGTCTACTACAATTGACATTTGCAGTTCATGCAACACACTTAGTGTTATCTCCTTAATCTCTTTAACCAGTTTCTCAATGTCACCAGACATTAGAGTATTGACTCTCTTCTTTGTTCTAAATTCATCACTGAGCTTCTTGGTGACTTTAACTTTTTCTTCACTTGTGATATTTGGGCAAAGTTTCAACAAAACATACTCCTTTATCTCGACATCTTTAGCCATGGCCCCTTCTTTTCTTGTTGTCATGATGTTGGCTAAACTTTCTGGTAAATCATCTATAACTTCAATCAATGCTTTATTAAACATAACCAAAAACCATACAACTGTTGTTCCAAGTATCACTTTGTCTGCATCTAAGCTTTCATCATATATACCAGCAATAGGCTTCAAATTCCCATGCTGAGCTATTGCATTGACTATGGCTTCCAAGGATATTGTTGCTTCATATTCTTTGGTCTCAGTCTTCTCTCCTTTCTTCTTCTTCTTGTCCTTAACCTTCCCGGAGTGTTTCTCCCTTTTGCTTGTTGTGGGTTCATCTATTTTTTCTTTCTTTGCCTTGATTTATTCATCAATCTCTATCTCTTCTTCTTCTTCTCCACCACCTAGGCTCACATACACTCTTTGGGTGGCCTTTGCTTTCTTTCTTTTCTACCTTCTCTCTGCAAGATCTGTCTTTTCCTTCTCAACCTTAGCTGGAGGGAGTGGTCCGGAGCTCTTAGAGGTATCTGCAGCAGAGGAGGAGGCCCTTGTTCTTCTTCTTGAGCTAGAAGTAGGCTTTTCTTGTTCATATTTATCTTCTTTCTCTGGAGCCTTTGATGCCTAACCTTCTAGAGCACTTGCAACCTTAGAGGCCTCAAACTTCACTTCAGGTCTTACCAGAGCCTTTTCTTGTGAAGTCTTCTCTTATGTAGCCTTTGTTGCTTGAGCTTTGGATCTAGCTTGATCTATTTGCTCCTTTGTGAATCCCTTGCTCATATAATAATATTCTGCCAACTTTCTTTCTTTTCTTTGTGATTCTGATTGAGTTTGTTCTAGATGCACTTTGAGAGATTTTTCTTCAAAGGTTCCAAATCTTTCCTCTTTGGGTCCTTAGGTTTGCTTAACATCAAATCAGCCAAACTAGTTAAGATGTCATCTGTGACTTCATAACCCATTGCTGGGACCCACACTATTCTTGGTTCCACTACCTTCATGAGGCATTGATCTTTGGTTACCATAAACACAATGTCATATTTATACTTCTCAACTCCTTTTCTAGGAATTCTAATCCTATCCTACTTTTTCTTCTGGAAATTCTTAAAATATCCCCATAGAGCTGCATTTTGTGCATCAACATTTCCTAAACTCTGTAGATGATTTCTAATTTGTGTTGCTACAGCTGAGTGATTGAAACAAACAATATTATTCATACTGGTAATTCCTTTAGAAAATAGAATAGTAGGCAAATGACCAGAGTGCCATACTTGAAAGCATATTTTGTATCCTTTGTCCTTTTTAGATTCTCCATCAATTGTTCCCGGAGCAACTCACACAGGTCATAATCGACATTCTTCTTTACCATCTCATAAGCTATGTAGATGGTCATTGTAGAGACAGAGTTCTCCCTGTTGGAGAAGTATACCTTGTATCTGATCACCATTGATGCAAACCTTACTACCGAGTCTTTAATATCATTAACAGTTAGTGCCCTTTTGTCAAATTTGGCACCAATTAGCTTCATCATTGTTTCATTCTTCACATATTTCAATGCCAAAACTATTCCAGAAGAATACATTCCTATCACTGCCTTCATACCATCCTTGGTTATCATACATGTGACATATTTAACCAAAAGAATTCGTCATGCATCCTACTTAGGGCATACCTGACCCAAGTGTCTTCATAGAAAACGAGGAAATCAATCCATACATCTAACTCATTTTCATGCAAAGCATTGTATTCTTTCTTCAATTCAAACTTAACATTCATCAAATTTTCCAAATAAAGTTTCCCTAATTTCATATAATCATATTCTTCTAGATTTGCATGAATATATGCCCTAATGTCTTCCATACGCATAATGCCATATGGGATGTCAGAGAATGCACCATTCAGATCTGTTTCTAAGGATTTGAAAGGGTGCTTCTTGAACTTAGGTCGAGGCCTCTTCATAATCTCAACAACTTGTGAGGTTGACATCTTTCACAGCTTAACAAAGACTTTACAAGAATGAGAGTTGTAAATACCTTTTTCTTTTGGTTAGGGTTTCTTTACACCAAACGCTTGAATTCGCTTTATATTTTCTGCTCAGATCTCCTTGGTTTCTTGAGTGTTTGAATGCAATGTGAATTTCCTTTGAATAAGATTGCCTATAAACCCTTTTTCATCAAAACCTATTCGCCATAAATGCTAGTTTTAAAAAGTTGTTACACTTTATGTGTCATTCATAGTAGATGTAAACTGCTCAGCAATCTTCCACTTTAGGTTCTTTTCTACTAGAATTTTCTACAAAAGTTCTGATATATTGTTTTAAAAATCATATCCTCATGCTGTTAGCACCACGTTTTTGGCTAGGGGAACAAAATATTTCATTAAAGCTCTCCCTGAGCTAGAGCTGCCAATTCACTTCTCGGAGGAAGTGTTTGCACTAAAGTCTGGTGCAGACTCATTCTTGACTTGATGTACTTCCTTCTTAACCCAAATCTTGTTCATCTGCTTCTTGGTCTCTACCAGATCTACCTTTTGTACAGGTTTCTTCATCTCTTCCTGATTATCCTTCTTCATATTCTTGTTTCTGCAAAATCTTGCAATATGTCAAGGCTTGTTCCAATTGAAGCATACAACAATTCTCTAACAAGTGTTCATTCCATTCATCCTTGATCTACATTGGTTAGCCTTGTGTCCAAATCTATTGCATGCAAAGCAATTGCCATTGAAAGATTGAGCAATCCTTCCATTATTATAGTTGTTCCTTATCTAACTTCTTCATGATTGGTAAATTAATTTTTGTATTTTGATTAGCATGGTGATGGTTTCGCTTCTGTGGTTTGCATCAAGCAAAGTAGATCTTTCATTTTCACATATTCACCAAAGTGTCATGGAAGAGTTGTTGCATGGATATTTTGGTTTTGTTGTGCATTTAAACTGTTGTTGCGATCATTTTGGCAATGTCATTGGTCGATTGCGGACTTGGATCATTCTTCTATTCTTCTAGTTCAATTTAAGCATGCTGATTAGTCATGAACATTCCAAGTGAAACAAAGCATTGTCATTGTTTGATTATTAAATATCGCAACAGATATGTAGCCATCGAGTTTCTACAAAATGTTCTTGAAGAATCTAGTGTTGTCCAACAAAGCTAATTTTTATCTTCATATTAGCTGATTATGTGAAGAAAGGAGCTAAGTATATGTTTATTTTCTGCCTTGGATAGGTGTCTCATCCTTGGAGGACAACATTATTTATCAACATTTAAAATCAATAAACTTCATATATCTGTGGGATGTTTACCTATGGCTTGAGTTGGAGGATAAATTCCCATAGTTTGGGAAGATTTGAATAAGTATGTAAGTTGAAAGACATTCCTCTCTAGGGCCCACGCTCAACTATCCTTGGGGTGTCGATTGACATTCAAACTTTTCATTTTTTGATGCGTGGATTTTATAATACATAGTTGCTAGTTTGAAGAAAGGTCCCTTCGCTACCAAAAAGACTTGAATGAAAGAGATAATTTGAGGTTTGATCTGCTAAAGAATAAGGAAATGAGAATTCAAGTATGGTGATAGCGGATTGAGGATACAAAGAAGGTTAATTGGGGAAATGTTGGCAGCCAAAACAAAGGATTGAACACAACAAAATAAGACAATAAAAATTGATTGGGGAAGAGGGGTCAATTTGGAGAGGCATAAGCCAAATAGAAGAGATACCAGCATAGTAGAGGAAACACAAAAAGAAATTGATTGAAAAGAGAGGGTCGACCTGTTGGGGTGGAGAATAGAGACACTACCAAAAGGGGAGTTTGAAAAAGAGAATAGAGGCATGATTGAACAAAAGGGGATGCCATCATAGGAAATGTGTGAGGAGATTTAAGAATAGAGACATAGGCATTTAGAGCTAAGTGGAAATTGCATGTATATAAATTTCATAGCAGAGTTACTTTGTTTCTGAACTGAATCCAATAAAACAAAGCAACTTATGTTGCAATCTTGCAATAGTTGGGTATTGAAATTGAGGCAGAGCATTTCCTAGGTGAGTGTGAGATTGATTATGAGAGTTGATTGTTGTCATTTGTATGTTTTGTGTCAAGAGGGGAGAGGTCTCTCTACGTCATATGGTATTAGAGCTGGAGGTTCTGAGTGTATAGGCAAAGTGCCAAGTTCATGAGGTAGCCTATACCAGGACCTATAGGTAGAGGATAGAAGGTGGTAGAAAAAAGCTCATTTGAGGATTATTGTAGGTAGAGAGAAGCCTTGAACAATGGAGAGCTACAGAGCCACAGAAGAAATAGTATTTGTAGATTGAGAGTGTGATGTGTGACAGATTGCAACAAGTGAGATGAGGATATTTGTGAGAAAGAAGCCCATCATATGGGATGATTGGAGGTAGTATGAAAAGAGGAAGATCTCCTTGATGATGGTTGATATAACCATAAGAGTGGATAGATTGGAAGCAAGGAAGCGGGAAGAATTGATCAAGAATGGTGAATATAAGCATGAGGATGCAGCAATATGCTTGGATGAGGGCATGGAAGAAGAGAGAAAGAGTGAATTTGCAACAACTGAGTGTCCTTTGGAGGATGTGAAAGCCTTAGCAGATGAGAGTGTAGTTGAGAAAGAGGTTGCAATGAATGGTGAAGACAAGGATGATTTAATGTTGCAGATTTTGGCAGTAGAAGAAGAGTGGTTAGAGCAGCTTGCCGGTGAGGATAAGAAGATCGATGTTGCAGCAACGAAAGAGAATGAGGTAACTTATGAAAATTTTGATTTCGTTTGTGATTTATATTCCATGGTGAGAGTAGAAGAGGATGCTGTTGTAGAGGATAAATTTTTAGTTGTAGAGTTGTGTGTAAATGTTGCATGCTTGTTTATAGAGGTTGTAGAGGATGGTGTACATGGAACTTGGTGGAGGTGGTCCGTTTGTGATGGGTTGGATCCCATGAATGAGGAGAGGAGAGTAGAGAGCATTTGGCCAAAGATGATGGTGCATGGTGGATGCAAATCCATGAGAGGAGAGAAGAGTGGTGAATGGATTTATGGGAGGAAGATGACAGTTGTTCCAGCATGGTGTTGGAAGAGGAGGAAAAAGTAGTTTGGTGCACATCCCACTATGATGGAGTTCGTTGTAGATTTATTACTATCTGAAAGGGTGATTCTATCACTCAACTCCACCTTTGTGAGCCTATGCTCACGAACTTTCTACCCGACATGTCTGATGCAGGAGCATCTGGGTGAATGAGCTATCCTACATCAACTAAAAAGATTTGATATTTTGGTTTTAGTTTTGTAGGTTTAGTTTGGTTGAGTACTGAGCTTTTTTTATTTTGACACAGTTATCTAGAACCTATTTTGTATGTCTTCATGATTGGTGAATTAATTTATGTATTTTGATTATATTGGCAATGGTTTTTCTTATGTGATTCGCATCAAGCAAATTTGATCTTTCATTGCCACATATTCGTCGAAGTGTCATGGAAGAGTTGTCGCATGGGCATTTTGGTTTTGTTGTTTATTTTGACTTTTTTCGTGATCATTTTGGTGATGTCATTGGTCGATTGTGGATTTGGCTCATTCTTCTATTCTTCTGGCTCAATTCAAGCATGGTGACTAGTCACGAATATTCCAAGTGAAACATACCATTGCCATTATTTGATTATTAAGTGTCGCGACAAAGATGTAGCCATCAAGTTTCCACAAACCGTTCCTAAGGAATCTAGTGTTGTCCAAGAAAGCTAAGTTTTATTTTCATATTGGCTAGTTATGTGATGAAAGGAGCTAAGTATATGTTTATTTTCTTCCATGGATAGGCATCTCATCCTTAGAGGACAGCATTATTTATCAACATTTAAAATCAATAAACTTCATATATCTATGGGATGTTTACTTGTGGCTTGAGTTAGAGGATAAATTCCCATGGTTTGGGAAGATTTGAATAAAGTATGTAAGCTGAGAGACATTCCTCTCTGGGGCCCACACTCAGCTATCCTTGGGGTGTTGATTGACATTCAAACTTTTCATTTTTTGATGTGTGGATTGTATAAAACACACTTGCTAGTTTGAAGAAAGGTCCCTTTGCTACCAAAAAGACATGAATGAAAGAGAGAATTTGAGGTTCAATCTACTATTTATAATAAGGAAATGAGAATTGAAGTATGGTGACAACAGATTGAGGATACATAGAAGGTCGATTGGGGAAATGTTGGCGGCTAGAACAAAGGATTGAGCACAACAAAACAAGACTATACAAATTGATTGGGGAAGAGGGACCAGTTTGAAGAGGCGTTGACCAGATAGAAGAGATCCCATCACAACAGAGAAAACACAAAAAGAAATTGATTGAAAAGAGAGGGTCAGCCTGTTGAGGTGGAGAATAGAGACACTGCCAAAAGGGGAGTTTGAAAAAGAGAATAGAGGCAGGATTGAATAGAAGGGGATGCCATCACAGGGAATGTGTGAGGAGATTTAAGAACAAAGACATGCATTTAAGGTTAAGTTGATGTCTAACCGCATGTAAGTAAATTTCATAATAGAGTTGCTTTGTTTCTAAACTGAATCAAATAAAACAAATCAGTTTATGTTGCAATCTTGCCATAGTTGGGTATTGAAATTGAGGTAGAGCATTGCCTAGGTGAGTGTGAGATTGATTATGAGAGTTGAGTGTTGTCATTTTTATGTTTTGTGTCAAGAGGGTAGAGGTCTCTCTACGTTAGATAGAGTGGGAGAGAGAGATGTAGATAAGAGATATAAAGGGAAAGAGAGATAAAGAAAATAGAGAGTGACTTTCAATCAGTCATTTCATGCCAATAATCCAAAGATGACATGTATCCATTGGCAATTATAATTAGGGAACACATCATTTAATTAAGGACCTGGTAATTCACCTTTAAGACTTCTGAAGTGTACCCATTGCACACTAAATGTAGCTATCTTTAACAGTATCGACATCCCATCTCCAAGCTTCATTGATAAATAGAGATAGAGATATAGAGAAGAAAAGAGATTAGATTGATTTGGAGACATGGTTTTAGACAACGTGTTGAAAGAGGCCATGCAAAATGATAGACATCATGACACCAAAGGAGTCAATGCTTTACAATTGCATGGAAAAGCCAATAGTTTCTTGTCATGAGATGGCATCTAGGTCTCTCAAGGAAAAAATGAGAAAGGGGTTTTATAGGGGCATGAGGCAATGACTGTGGAGGGAAATTTATAACCAAAATAAGGGACAATAATTCATCATGACTACAAAAGGGAATTTGTTTGACTTATAAACCTTAACAATCAATACATTTTACTATAAATACCTCCATCAACACAATTCCATCTAGAGAAATTAGGTCTCCATGCTTAATATCCAAGTGGTAGCTTATAATGATTTAATTATATATTTACTTTTATATAAAATCTATATTATAGTTATTTATTATTATTTATTTATTCAATGTAATATAAATCATTAAATATAATATATAACATAGGTTGAGAGGGAGCTGGGCAAAGAGGCAGGTAGAGGAGGTGGAGAGAGAGAGAGGGAGATAGAGAGAGATGAAGTGAAAAAAGAGAGATAGAGCAAGAGGGATAGATATACATGAAGAGAGAGATAGAGAAAAGAGAAGAGATAGACAAAGAGAAGGATAGAGAGAGAGAGGAGACAATAGAGTTACACAAAAAGAGAGATTAATAGAGAGAGCAGAGAGAGGGGGATAGAGAGATAGACAAGGGAGAAAAACCTAGAGAAAAGAGATAGAGTGATAGAGGAAGAGAGAATAATAGAGAGGGAGATTGATATAGAGAGGGGAAGAGAGGAAGAGAGGATAAGCATATTTGACAAAAGAAAGACTTGATAAAATGATTAATTCAATTGGAGTTTTGATCTGATAAATGGTGGGATCCCCTATAATAATCTGATAGGCAACAACAGGAACACAAGGGATGGGCTAGTGGGGAAGCATACCTCTATTTTCTATGAATTTCTACATATTGTGAATTATGTAAGGCATGCAATGCATTCAAGTGTAACTTGACAAAATAATGAAACCTTCATTTTGTACTACTCTGGACTTTAATAAATTATAAATTCCTTATTTTTCATAGCCAAGTTCCCACCCAAATTGAATAGGCTACCAAAAACAAGTATTGAAAATTATGAACATTATTATTATTTCCATTCTATGTAGCAAATTTGTTTGCACAATCACCATGCCAATTGTAGACTTGTATGGTATTCTGGTAACAAATTCCTTCCTTCATACTTTTCTACAGTTAAATAGATTAGTAATTTCTTATTTTTTTAGTGATGTTCCCCCAAATTGAAGAGGTTAGCAAAAAAAAGTATTAAAAATTATGGACATTATTTTGATAATATGTCTAGAGAAAATTTATTTGCACAATCAACATGGGACTAATTGCAAGCTTGGATGTAGCCAATTACTTATTAGTTTGATTAGTTATGCTAACCATGGTTTCCTTTTGCAATGATTCAATGAAAGCCTAAAAGATGTGCCAAAAATTAAATTACATAAAAGAAAGCACTTAGATTTAGAAAAGGATTACTATGAAACCCATCACAAGAAGACATTTTTGAAGATAAAACTCAAAGAAAGTATGTCTTCCAAACATTTGTCTGTAGAAAATAAAGATATAAATTTTTGTTTACCACGCCATGTTAAAGGATTGGTTGGATTTGGAGTTCCAAATCACCTTGTGGGTCAATAGTGGAAGCTTAAAGAGTTTGAGCAAGGCCCACCATACTTTTACTTTGAATATGTGTATAGTATGCCAAAGGGTGTATGGGAAAATCATGTTCTTATTTATTTATGATGTTGAACTAAAACTAATAGAAAACATGGCTACATGCATAACCTTCCTATGAATAATTTTTTCTAAATTTTACCTTTACCACCCATGACAATTGGAGAGACATTTCCTAGAACACAAAATCGTTAGCCATTATGGGATTACAAAACTAGTCTTAACTACATAAACATAGTGGAAAAAAGTGTTCCATTGTGTATTATAATGGAAAACCTTAGATTAAAGATCAAGCTATGGTACTTTTACAATGTACAAAGTGGAGCTTCATACCTCATGAAATGGTACTTTTAAAAAAAAAGAGAGAAAGAGAAATATGAAGAGAGGAAGAGAGATAGAGTAGGAGAGAGATATAGATAAGAGATATAAATGGAAAGACATAAAGAAAAGAGAGAGTGACTTTCAATCATTCATTTCATACCAACAATCCAAATATGACATGTGTCCATTGGGAACTACAATTAGGAAAATACGTCATTTGTTTAAAGACCTGATAATTCATTTTTAAGACCTCTTTAGTGTACGGGCATAGCACACTAAAGTGTATCTATCTCTAATAGTAGAAACATCCCATCTCCTAGCTTCATTGATTCATACTTAGTATGACCAATACAATTGGAAATAATCTTGCTTATTCAAGTGGCTCAAAAATGGACATTTCAGCATCTTGAAAGTCCAACAAATGGAAAAAAATGCTACATCTCCAGATCTATTAACAGACACTATGATGAAACTCCTTCTAACTGGGGACATGCAATGCTACAAGAAAATAATCGTGATGAATGGCAAGTCTTGTCAAGTATGTACCAACTAGATGGGATCGACATTTTTAGGAAACAAGAAGATGCCCAATAAAGGTTACTATCACTTGAAAATAATTGATCGAAAAAAAAAAAAACTTTACTTGCATACCTACTTTTACCCACTACTATTCGAAAACAACTTTACTTTCATGCATGTCAACATATTTAATTTACTCCATTTACTTTCTAATGCAAGAAAACAACACATATCACTACATTCTTTCAATGTTCAAATGATGGATGGACAACAACCATTCACCAGCAATAAATTGTATGCCATCTTCTCAAGAAACCACTAATTACCTTAATCTACATGCTGTCTCGCCATACCCAAGGTGCGATTGCTAGTTTAGAACATTTTTGGGGTTGCCAATTCTTCATAAGCCTTTTCCTTGTGCCTGCTATGAACGTGGGTATTGCAATGCAAACTCAACACATACAAACATTTATGTGCTTCGATTCAATGAAGAGATTGTAAGGGAGCGTTTTTGAATTCATCCAGGTTCTTAATCTTGGTGGTTCCGGGTATGGGAACAACATCATTCCCCTGGTGCTGAACCCGTGCAAGAGCAATCTGGCTTGGGCTGCACCCTTTTCTTGAGCTCATCTCACTTAGCTTTTGGAATAGAGCTTGGTTGTGCTCAAGATTCTCACTTTGAAACCTCGGATTCCCCTGTTTAACAAATCAATTATATGATCTGAAATACTCCACAATGATAAAATCAAATGAAAGTAATTGCCACCCTCAATCCCCCTTCATCTTTTAATGTTGATTTCAGTTTACAACTTAAAATACTAATGAAGCAAAATTCCTATCCTTTACCTTTCGGAAGTCATTATCAGTCACACTTTGAAGAAGTTTCGCTCCTGAGGCAAAGAAACCCCTGCCTATGAGCTGTATGTAACAATCCCAATCCCCAACTCCCTACAAATGGGAAAAATGAAATTAAACAAATCAGGATATTCATACACAAGTATTTGATTCTGAGTTCTAATCTTGTGGTCCGTTGTTTATATACATCTTACATGCCATTTCACTTTGAATAGTTTGGGCCTCAGCATCCCTAGTCTAGAGAGACCATACAAGCTGCACAGCAGAGATTGGATGCCCTGCATGGACCATACTAATTGTTGAAGTCGCAGCTTCGGACAGACCCACATATTTTATCTTTTCCTCTTGTACCAGCTTATCACTAGACCTCAGTAAAGAGCCACAGAGATACACGTTTGTCCTTCAAAACAATTACACCTGATTGCAGAAGGAATTGCCATACAACTCCTCCAATCCTAGCGCAGGTCGTATGGAAGAGAGAAGGGAAAAGGCCATTTTTTAAACAATTTTGACCAATGTCTCAAGGACAGTGCAGGAAGGCTGAAAGTAAACAGCTGGCACGTTGGTGGGGACTTCTGATGCTCTAAATAACAAACAATGTGCCAACTGTTGAAGCTCTTTCATGCATGGTTTGAAATCAAACAGCTGACACATTATTTGTTGTTTAAGACTTCTGATCAATAGTTTCACCTCTGTGTAACCAACCACCCTACCAAATTTAGTCTAATCACACTGGACTTCCCCACTAAGATAAACAAAAATTTGTTGCAAGATTACAGGTTTGAAAGCTTAAGATTTACAGTAGCTTTATATAAAATATTTTGTTGCAAGATTACAAGTTTGAAATCTTAAACTTACAGTAGCTTGTATGAGTACAGTAATATCCACCTTGTGCTGATAATAAAGATCAGTGTAGTCTATATCAAGCCTCTTGAGGCTTGCTTCACAGGCAGCCCTTACGTATGTAGGATCTCCCTTCACACCAAATGTCAATTAACCCAAGTCAATCCAAACTTAGTACCAATCTGGAGCTTCTCTCTGATGCCTTTCATAGCCTATTTAAGAACAATAAAGCCATATGACGGATGATTTTCAGAAAAAAAACAAGACCAAGGCCAAACTCATCTAGAAGTTAGAACAATGAGAAAATACATTAAGTTCTTAGAAGTATCAGATTAAGTATTGAAAACAAGATATACTTATGGAAGAGACCATGGACAACATTTTTCAATCAATGATTTCAATATATGCATCTTTTAATCTTTTAAGTCACATTAGATCATTTTTTACTGATGGGTTATATAGTTTATCCCAAATCAACTATCTGTAAAGATAGTAGGCAATTTTTCAAAGCCAACTTGTTTTCAATTATTATGGAAGTGTCAGGTTAAGATTTGGTAACATAACTGACCTTTCCTAGAAGATTTTAATCCATAAATATCTTCAGTATCAAGAAAATTGACACCCCTGTCCACAGCATAGTGAATGATGTCTATCATCTCTTGCTCAGGTTTGGGAGGGCCATACAAGAAAGACATGCCCATACATCCCACACCCTGTTTAGATACACAAAGTCTCTGTTGCCCCAACTTTTTCTACCCACATTCTCGACGACACTATTTTCTTCTCTATACATATCAATGTTCACTGTGTTAATTTAGTTTAATTAAGTAAATGTAATTATTTTTATATAAATTAGTTTAGATTAAGTAATGATAGCTAGGATTAATAAATTTGATAATTCCTTTTATTTAATATATAATGTATTTTCCTTTACAATATTATATAACAAATCATGTGATATTGTATAAATATAAAAAATTTAATAAATGAGATTACAAATATTATTATCAAAGAATTTCTAATATACAATGGAACATGAGTTCCATCTTTGTAAGTTTATAATTTAAAGTGATTAATTTAATACATAATATAGGTATATCATTATTTAGTTAACCACATATCCTAATTTTAATAGGATCCATGTTTTTTTGGATAGCCATAGAATGTCTTTAATGACAATTATAAATTACAAACTATTTTTTCTATCTAATTTTTTTTTTTATAAATAGTTTTAAAAGTGTGTGTGTGAATGTGAATGTGACTATTAATTAGGTTTATTGATGTTTCTAAATATAGGTTTTATTTTTAATATTAATACATAATTTAAATTCATTATAAAGTTCAAAATTATCACAATTTATCTTACAAGTAAAATAATTTAATAGGAGTATAGAGCCCAACATTAATGCACAATTCGATTCTATGAGTTTAGCAGCTCAAAAGGGTAGAGAGCCCCACATTAACACACAATTTAGAACCATGAGCAGAGTGGCCTACCAAGGACATAAAGCCCAACACTAACACATAATTCAAATTCACATGTGAGCCTAGTGGCCCAACAGAGACACAAAACCTAACATTAGCACATAGTTTAAACCAATAAAGACAATTATCCAAAAAGAACATGGAACCTAACATTAACATATAATTCAAACCAATAAAGACAAAAATCCAGAAAGAACATAGAACCTAACATCAACACATAGTTCAAACTCACAAATGTAGTACAACTAACACTTGCACCTATGAAACAATTCCAAGCAATATAATGCTCACATATAAAAGCCTATTGGCTAATAACTAAAAAGAAACAAGAATCCCTTTATTAACACACAATTCAAACTTATGCTATGACATGGAAACCAACATTAACAAAGTAGCAATTGGACCCATAGGTTCAATGGGCAGGCTGAAAACTAGAATTTGTTAGATATTTTTTTGTCATTTATATTTATTAATTTATAAGTTATTTAATCCACTAAATTATTTTATCAATTCTTATTGAAATTTCATCACATTAACTTTTGTCTTCTTTCATTTATATTAGTAATTTTTTTTTTTTTATAATACATATTGATATGAACAAACATAGTTGGGTAAAATTATTATCATGTCAATTCCTTACCAGATAAATATTTATATTTTTTAATTTATCATTACTTTTCATTCATTCCCTATGGGAGATCACTCATCCTTATAGATCATTTAAAAATATAATTTTGAAAATTATAGTTCACCTTCTAAGTAACTTGTCTATATTGTGTATATGTAGTAAATTAATTGAATCTCTTAGTGATTTTAATTATTTTAAAAATAATTATGTATGGTACAATAGATTTATTTTCTACAACTTATATATAAAATTATGCACATAACACATAACTATATTTTTCTATTAAATACTTACCAAGTGTTAGACTTAGGGCACACAACTGAGAGGGGGGGGGGGTGAATCAGTTGTACAAAACTTTCTTCCACTTAAACACTTAACTCCATTTTGCAATTCAGCAATATAATAATAAATCAATCAAGAAAACACAATGCAACAAATTAAGAGCAAAAACACATCAACACATGAGACACCAAGATTTTGACATGAAAAATCTAGTTAAGGGAAAAACCATGAGGTGATTAATCCAAGATTGTATTCTCTGTTAGAAGAATAGAAAGAACAAAATGGCACATGCCAATTAGGGCTCACTGCCTAAGCACACTGCTCACAAGATGCTCACTGCCTACAAGAGACACACTGTCTACAAAGAAATAAGTATCACATACATGAACTGGAGAATAGCATCTTCACCATGCTTGAATCAGTTCCATTTAAGCCCAATACTTCTGCTTTGCCTTTCATTCTCCTCCTTGCTAGCACACACTCATCTCCACTAGGACACAATTGAAATGACTTTGCAATCCCTTATTTATACAAGAAATCAACTTAGGAATAATCATCTAAGTCGACAAACATCTACAAGAACATCCGCAAGATGTAAAACTCATTTGGTCGGCCAGTCTCAGGAAGAACACCATCATCCGGAAGTTATTCCTCAATTGCGAGCTCCAACTCCAATGCGGACCATCAACACAAATTGGACACGATCCAAAGATCTCCACAAGCTTGCCTGAATCACCAAGATAATCCATACTTCATCTACATATTGAAATCCTTCTCTCCTTCATCTGGACCCTCAAGAACACAGTCTGTCACCACTGTCACAAAGGAATAGATGCTTGCAGACCTTCAAACCATGAACCAATCGAGTTGACACTTCACAGAGACTTCCTCAACACTCCCTCAAATCCACATAATAGGATAATGCATTTTCGGATCTTATCAGACCTATCTGTGTCACTCTATCACCTTTGAACACCTGCTGGAACTGGTTTAACTTGAATAGCCATAACTTCTTCAAATCTTTATGCAGACCTCTCAAATCTCTACTGGACCATCTTAAGACACATATCTACAAACCCTTTAAACCACATCCTCTGATCCTCATCCTATATTAGACTTTTGCCTTACTGTCATCACTGTTCTTCACTATTCCTGATTGAGACTAATTTTCTCAATATCCTCAGCTCACCGTTCATCCAATCCTTATCATTAATGCAACAGGAGTATGTTGACATCAATGACAACACTGATTAGGCCCATGCTTGCAACAATCTTCCCCTTTGTCATTGATGGCAACATATGATGTGAAAAACTATTTTGACCATCAAGACAAGAACTTCTCCTCACTGTCACAACTCCCCCTATCAGTAACAACCATTCACATGTCTTCTCTCCCTTTACTGCTCCCCCTTTGATCAGCGACCACTTGTTTTTCACATGTCTTCTCTCCCCCTTTGACATCAATGGCAAATGGCACATACTTGCAATTCTAATACATCAGAATCATACTTGCTACTCCCCCTAAGTAGCAGCGCCCCATCATTAATCTAGATCACAAGATATGTGTTGATAACTGAGAGGGGGGGGGGTGAATCAGTTATCCTAATTATTTCCCTTATTGAACTTTTCTTTTAATTGAAGCAGCATAAAATCAAACACAAAACATTAACCATGAAGTAAGAAACACATGACACAGTATTTTTGACGTGGAAACCCTGTTAAGGGAGAAAACCACGGGGTGATTAACCCAAGAATTATTCTCTGTTAGAAGAATAGGAAATTACAAAAAATGGCACTTGCCAATTAGGGCTCACTGCCCGAGCACACTGCTCACAAGAGGCCCACTGCCTACAAGAAGACACACTGTCTACAAAGTGATGAGAATCACAGTCTTGAACTGATTGGAAGCATCTGCATATGCTGGAGTTCAGTTCCGGTTAGGCTCAGTACACTGATCTGCTGCACTTCATCTTTCCTCTGTTCTTTATTCTGCTATCTTTCACATACCGGATCCTTTTTGCTATCTCTGCTCTTTCTCTGGACTTATTCGCATTTATCTCCACACTAACACACATTTCACAACTAAATCCATCCTCTATATATATCCGCACAAGTAATTTCATCACCTTTCTAGTCGGCATCCGGAACAGTCTAGTTTCTTACAAACTCTCATTCTGTCGGCTGAATCCTTCCTCACCAAGCAATGCGGATCAAGCATATACTTGTAGATATCATTAATCATGTCGGCCAAACATGATTCATGCCTTCACAACCTCTGTCATCAACAGTAACACATCCGGAAAGCAGTCTGATACTCTGCCAGTCAGTTCTTCCTCTGTTTTCACTGTCTCTCAGAAATCCGGTACTCAACCATTCATATCTTTTTCCTTGTCCATCACCGGAGGCTAAATCCTTGGAATATACCACTCAAGGTAGTCCTCTTAACTTCCCCAAATCCGCACTGCACCAAGACACTTCCTCTGAGAGGTCCGGACCAATCTGTCGGACCTTGCCACATGCTCTGTTTTTCTTTACCGGACCACTACATTCTTTATTCTGACTTTCGGTAGAGACACATCATGACTTGTGGATATGTGGGATGACCTTTGTTGCCATCAATGACAACAACCATGAATCCTTATAGTGTCTCTTGCCAACAATCTCCCCCTTTGGCATTGATGGCAACACTTAGTGAAAAATGACTAAGTGTTTTCACTATGCTCCCCCTTAGCTGATGCTCTGTCTTTATATACAATTTCTGGAACTCCCCCTTAGTTGGATTTCTCATTTTTCACTGCTCCTCACTCCCCCTTTGACATCAATGGCAAAGGGTAGGGTCCGCACACCAAAATTTTCAAAAATTTTCTATATATAGCCGCATATTTACATACTCACATGTACTGAAGAATGTCTGCAAAGGATGTCTGCAATTGGATCATTTCTGTAGCCCAACTTTGCTTCATTCTATCCAAAATTGAAATGTGACCACTTAGCAAAAATGCAAACGCTTCTGCCCACTTGAGATCTGTCGGATCTTTTGTTTGGGCGGTGGTCTGAGCATCACTGATGGCCTCATGCATGGTTTCCAACTTAGGGATTATAATCCTTCTAAGTTCTCCCATCCGGTTGGTGATGTTCTTCCTTTCCTTCTCAAGATTCTTTATTTCGTTCAAGACTGCAATAGTGTGACATTCTTGATTTATTATAGAGGAAGAGAGAGGATCAAAACTTTGAGATAAGCTTTGTAGCTTATCCTGTTCCTCTTTTATTTTCTTGTCAAATGCTGCTGTTGCCTTTGACCAGGATATACAAAATTTATAGATATCACCGCCATCCTTAAGAGCATTCTCTAAGCTCCTTATTCCAATGCTTACAATCTTCCTATCCTTAGAGATTAATTCTAATATTTCTGAAAATCTCTTATCCAAAAATTCCTTCCGGACCTTTTCTTCAGCTGATTTTTCTAAAGAATCAAAATGTGTATCAACACTGCTGACTAAGGTTTTTAGATTACCGGAAGTGGAGGCTGTCGGATCTATCTGGATTGATGGCATGATCTTTACAAGTATTCCGGAAGCAGCCTCTATCAACTCACAGTCTTCCATATGAGACTTCAGGAGCTTTTCATTTGCCTTGGCATTTGCAAATGAAGCTATCTTCATTGTTTGTACCGGAGAGAGAGAGTCAAAATCAAATGGACCTTTTAGAAGCTCCGGTTCATCAATCTCTAGAGTTTCTTTACTCAAAAATTGTTGAACAGTTTGTGCAGTGTCTCTTGCCGGAGACAGATGTTTCTTTTCTTCTGCAGTCTTAGAACTGTCAACCTCTTTGTCTTTCACCACTACTTCCTTTTCCTGTAGTTGCTCTTCTTCTTTGGATCCGGAGACTGTAGGGGAAACCGGAGGAGAGATGCTAACTTGTTCATGGGCCACTTCTTCTTGAGCAGAGGGTCCCAAGTCCTCACTTGTCTGTTTAGGGCTCACTTCTTCCGGAATAGAAGATTCCAAATCAGCAGCTGTTTCTGCACCTAAGTCCTCTACAACAGGAAGATTGAACCTTTTGAAGGCCTTCCGGAGGATCTCTTCTGTTTCTTGGGCCACTTTGTCAGTCTCACCAAGCATGAGTTGATTCATCCTGGCTTTGCTTCTGAACTCATCTTTACAGTCCTTGAAGATAATGTTCATTGTCTTGGGATCAATTTGAGGATATAGCTGAATAGCTATCTGCTCCCGGATCTCAAGATCTTTAGCATGAGCATTATTCTTTCTTACTTCCATTTCCTTCTCTAGGCTTTTAGGAATGAGAGATATGATCTCAATGAAAGCCTTATTGTATATGTTCAGATATTTAACTGTGGCTTCCTGCAGAGTCTTTTGGTCTGCCTCACTGAAGTCATCATAGGATTCAGTCATTGGTTGAAGGTTTCCATCCACCGTGACCGACTTGATTATGCTCTCTAGTGACAGAGTGGGCTTTTCAACAGTTACCTCTGCCATTTCATCCTTGTCTTGGCCTGTGGAGGGCTTACCGGATCCTTTCTTCTTCTGTTTCTTTACTTCTCTTACTCCCTCATCTGATTCTGTTTCCTCTTCATCCTTTTGGCTTCCATAAGCCCTTGTGGCTTTTGTCTTGGATCTCTTACCGGATGCCTGGACTTCCGGTTTTGAACTTTTGGTTGAGGGAGGTGTAGATCTCTTTGTTGATCTGGTCCGGGTGGGAGCTCCAACCGGAGCACTTTCTTTGCTTTTCTCTTCTTCCTCGGCCTTCCTCCTCTTTTCCCGGCTGGCATCAAGTGCCTCCTTTGAGATACCTAGGCCTTGAGCAATGTGTTCTACTTCTTTTCTTACCTTTCTTTTAATCTCAGGTTCCCTGAGTTCTACATGTATTTTTACACTCAGCTCCTCAAAGGTTCCAAACCTTTCTGCCTTAGGATCTTTGGGCTGACTTAGCATGTGTTGAACATGCAGCTCCACTATTTGTTCATCAACTTCATACCCCATGGGCATGATCCAGACAGTCCTTGGCTCTACTGCCTCCATTAGGCACTGATCAGTGTCAACCATAAAGCACACTGAGTCCTTGTATTTCTCAATGAGAGACTGGGGAATTCTCTCTCTTGCTTGCATCATGCTCTGAAAGTTTTTGAAGTATCCCCATAGAGCTGAATTTCTTGCTTTTGCATCCCCAAGTCCATGCAAGTAGTCTCTTATCTGGACTGCAACAGGTTTGTCATTCTGCCATACCCATCCACTTGTTCCGGGTAGCTCATTCATGAAGTAGAAGAATAGACATACAATCAGAGTACCATACTTAAAGGAATTCTTCTTATCCTTCTTGATTTTCTGTATATTTTCCATTAATTGGCTTAGCAGTAGTTCGCAGAGATCATACTCTGCATTCTTTCTTAGCATCTCATAGGCAGTGTATACTGCAGTTCCGGATACAGAATTCTCCCTGCTGGAGTGGTAGATCTTGTATCCTATTATCATTGATGCATATTTGATATCCGGATCGGAGATGTCTTCAATGGTCATTGCCCTTTTGTCAAATTTTGATCCGGTGGCCTCAGTTACAATGTTGTTCTTGACAGATTTGAGGATAGATACTCCTCCGGAAGAGTATAGGCCAGTTACTGCTCTAATTGCCTCTTTTGTGATCTTGCAGGGTCTATCTAGCCATAGAAAGTTGTCATGCATCCTGCTCAGCACATACCGGACCCATTCATCCTCTTCAAAACAGGGGAAATGAATAAATTGCTCAAATTGTTTCTTCTGAATATCCTTATACTCTGGTTTAAGCTCAAAAGCATTGTCAATCAGCTGCTTGTGATAGAGGTCTCTTAATTTGAATTCCCCAAATTCCTCAATGTTTGCATGTATGTAACCCCTAATGTCTTCGGTGTGTAAAACTCCGTGAGGAACACTAGAGAAGGCTCCTAGTGGGTCTACCTCCAATGATTTGTAGGGATGTTTCTTGAATGAGGGGTGAGGTCTATCAGAGATCTTAACTATGTTTGGAGTAGCCATTCTTCAAGGATTTGCAGTGAGGTAATGAAAAACGGAGAATACCTTATGCGCCTTCGGTTTGCACGGAGTGGTTGGATTGATTTCTTTATCCAATAGCTTTGGCAGGAGATCCTTGGTGTGCTTGAAGAACCTTGTTGCAGAGCTCCACTTTTCGCTTCTTCTCAAGTGCAGAATGAGCAAATGACCTTTGAGAAATCCCTTAAATTGCTCCGCGAACCCTAATACCTGTCTGCAATAAATGCTTCACCTACATCATTCCGGTTTGCCTTGTCTGAATAGCTTGGAGTATCCCGGATTAGTCCTGATCTGTGGATATCATCCGGATCTTTCAATCATGAATAAATCGAGGTAGCATATTACAAGATCATCTCAAACACTCTGTCCAATCCGCAGAACAAGATAGTGCATTTCTGGATCTTTCCGGACCTTTTTGTAATCCTTTATCATACCGGAGCATCTCCCTGAACAGGTCTTATTTGATCGATCACAGCTTCTTCATAACTTCATGCGGACCTCTGAAAACTTGACTGAAGTATCTCAAGATTCATATCTACAAACCCTTTGATCTGCATCTTGTGCCACATCCGGCACCACTTGTTTGGCTGGGGGAACAAGATTTTCTTTGAGTCTCCCCCTGAGCCTGAGCTCACTTTTAATTTCTGGAAGAAATATCAGCACCAGAGTCTGGTGCGGATCCAACCTCTACATTCTCTGAACTTTTCTTTACCCAAATCTTGCTCATCTGATTCCTAACCTCATCCGCATTCATCTTTTGTTTACCCTTGTCTTGATTCTGATTATACACCAGACCTCTCTTGTCCTGATTCTTGTTTCTGCAGACTTTAGCATTATGACCGGACCTATTGCAGATTTGGCAAATAACATTTCTTTGCATATTTGACTGATATCCTCTTGATCTGCATTGATTAGCCCTATGACCTATTCTATTGCATGTGAAGCATCTACCTTTGAATGATTTGTTTACTTGCATAATTCTGCATTCATGGGATTTGTGTCCATACCTTTTGCAGTTGAAGCACTGTCCGGAGAAGGATGAATTATTCTGATTCATTCTCATTCTGCACTGATTAGCTTTGTGACCAAAGTGGTTGCAGCTGTGGCAGTATCCATTGAAGGATGGATATCTTTGAGCATTTGGCTGTCTTACCGGGGGTCTTCTAGGCCTGCTCCTTGGATTTTCTGATCCAAGATTCTTCTGACCGGATCCGGAGCTTTCTCCTTTCTCATATCCCAAGCCATACTTGTCATCTGTCCTCTTTTGACTTCCAAGAAGAACTTCAAGTTGAGCAGAACTTATCTTGAATTTCTCTTTATATTCATTTGCTGTTTGAAGGTCTCTTTTGAGAGAGGTAATTTGATCCTCAAGTTTTCCTTCATTATCTTTGGCATCTTCAAGATCAGATTCAAGATGTCTGATAATCCTGTCCATCTGGTGGCATTCTTCTGATTTTTCTTTAAGAGATTGTCTTAGATTGTCTTCAGCCTTTCTTTTTTCTTCAATCTCTTGAGTAAACTTTATAGTTCCTGATTCCATTTCATGTCTTAACATAATGACTTCTTTTGATAACTTTTCACTTAACTTGGTTTGCTCAGTCAATTCTTCATTTGTATTGCTTTCTTCACTTTGTCTTGCCAACTGTTGAAGCAGCTCCTTTCTCTTTTTCATAGAGAGACTTAATTTGTCTTTTAATTCTCTCATGAATTCATCAGCCTGTTTGAGTCTTTCCTTTAATTCACTGACTTCAGAATTTGACTGTTCAAGATCCTCAAGGGCAGTCTTGAGTTGCTCCCTTAAACCATATGCATCCATTTGAAATCCCAGATCTTTCTCAAGCTGTTAGGCTCTATTAGGAGGAACTTGGCTCTGATACCAATTGTTGATAACTGAGAGGGGGGGGGTGAATCAGTTATCCTAATTATTTCCCTTATTGAACTTTCCTTTTAATTGAAGCAGCATAAAATCAAACACAAAACATTAACCATGAAGTAAGAAACACATGACACAGTATTTTTGACGTGGAAACCCTGTTAAGGGAGAAAACCACGGGGTGATTAACCCAAGAATTATTCTCTGTTAGAAGAATAGGAAATTACAAAAAATGGCACTTGCCAATTAGGGCTCACTGCCCGAGCACACTGCTCACAAGAGGCCCACTGCCTACAAGAAGACACACTGTCTACAAAGTGATGAGAATCACAGTCTTGAACTGATTGGAAGCATCTGCATATGCTGGAGTTCAGTTCCGGTTAGGCTCAGTACACTGATCTGCTGCACTTCATCTTTCCTCTGTTCTTTATTCTGCTATCTTTCACATACCGGATCCTTTTTGCTATCTCTGCTCTTTCTCTGGACTTATTCGCATTTATCTCCACACTAACACACATTTCACAACTAAATCCATCCTCTATATATATCCGCACAAGTAATTTCATCACCTTTCTAGTCGGCATCCGGAACAGTCTAGTTTCTTACAAACTCTCATTCTGTCGGCTGAATCCTTCCTCACCAAGCAATGCGGATCAAGCATATACTTGTAGATATCATTAATCATGTCGGCCAAACATGATTCATGCCTTCACAACCTCTGTCATCAACAGTAACACATCCGGAAAGCAGTCTGATACTCTGCCAGTCAGTTCTTCCTCTGTTTTCACTGTCTCTCAGAAATCCGGTACTCAACCATTCATATCTTTTTCCTTGTCCATCACCGGAGGCTAAATCCTTGGAATATACCACTCAAGGTAGTCCTCTTAACTTCCCCAAATCCGCACTGCACCAAGACACTTCCTCTGAGAGGTCCGGACCAATCTGTCGGACCTTGCCACATGCTCTATTTTTCTTTACCGGACCACTACATTCTTTATTCTGACTTCCGGTAGAGACACATCATGACTTGCGGATATGTGGGATGACCTTTGTTGCCATCAATGACAACAACCATGAATCCTTATAGTGTCTCTTGCCAACAATATGACTATGATATCCACTAGACTGATGCACCTCAGTGCACCTTAGTTCATCACTAGAGGGGCAATAACCCCTAATTTCTCCTTGAGATACTCAAAAGAATCCTTAGGTAGAGGTTTAGTAAAGATGTCTGCAATCTGATCCTTGGAAGGTACAAACTCCAAATTGACTTCATTCTTGTTCACTTGCTCTCTCAAAAAGTGAAACTTGATGGATATGTGTTTAGTCTTTGAATGCAACACCAGATTCTTAGATATATTTATTGCACTTGAGTTGTCATAGAAAATTGTGATAGGTTCCTCATACTCCACTTTGATATCTCTTAGCATCTGTTTCATCCACAAAACTTGAGCGCAACTACCTACTGTTGCAATATATTCTGCTTCATTTGTAGATAGAGATATTGCCTCTTGTTTCTTGCTTAGCTAAGAAACCAATCTCTTCCCCAAAAATAATGCTCCACCACTGGTACTCTTCCGGTCATCCACATCTCTTGCCCAATCCGCATCTGTATATGCATGAAGAGAGAAATCATGATCTCTAGGATACCGCAAACCATACTCAACTACCCCTTTTAGATATCTAAAAATCCTCTTGATTGCCATGACATGAGATTCTCTAGGATCAGCCTGGAATCTAGCAATAAGACCAACAGCCTGCATAATGTCTGGTCTAGTTTGAGTGAGATACAACAGTCCTCCAATCATTGACCTAAACTTTGTCTGATCAGCCTTAGGAGAATCATCATCTTTGCTTAATTTACATCTGGTTGCCATGGGAGTATTCATTGGTTTTGAGTCTTCCATCCTAAATTTCTTCAACAAATTTTTCACATATTTGGTCTGACAAATGAAGATTCCTTTCTTTGTTTGAGTGATTTGCAGACCCAAGAAGAAATTCATTTCACCAATCATGGACATCTCAAACTCACTTTTCATTTGATTTGCAAAAGTTTTACACATACTATCTCTTCCTCTGAAAATCATATCATCAACAAACACTTCAACAATCAGGATGTTTTCATGATCAACTTTGAAATACAAATTACTGTCAGTAGTACCTTTGTTGAAACCAATCTTCAAAAGATGCTTATCCAATATTTCATACTAGGCTCTTGGGGCTTGCTTCAGTCCATACAGTGCCTTCTTCAACTTGCAGACCATATCACCATGATCAAACAATTGAAATCCATCTGGTTGCTCAATATATACTTCTTCTTCCAAGTCACCATTCAGGAAGGCAGACTTGACATCCATCTAATATACTTTGAAATCCTTGAAGGTAGCAAAAGCAAGAAATAATCTGACTGCTTCAATTCTTGCCACTAGAGCAAAGGTTTCTTCAAAATCAACTCTTTCTATTTGAAAGTAACCCTTGCAGACCAATCTGACTTTATTTCTGACTACTTCACCAACTTCATTCAGTTTGTTCCGGAAGACCCATTTTGTTCCAATCACATTCTTGTTTCTAGGTCTGGGAACAAGATCCCAAGTGTGATTTTTATCAATTTGCATCAGTTCTTCCTCCATTGCTTTAGTCCAGTTTTCATCATTGCAAGCTTCATTCACTGTCTTAGGTTTAATCTTTGAAATCAGACAATACTCTTCTAAATCTTGCGTAATCCTTCTTCTTGTTTGTACACCTTTACTTTTATCACCTATGATTTGATCTTCAGAGTGGTTCAGTCTTACATACCTAGGAGCTTTGGGAATTTCTTACACTTCTGATTCTTGATCAGGCTCATTGAAACTCATCTCTTCTTCTTGATTTACTGGATTAGTCTGAATCTGTCTTTCAGAGGAGACTTGAGCTCCTTGAATCAGAGTACCATTCTAATCATCTTCATCATATTCATAAAACCTTGAGGGTTTTTCTATTCCTTCATCAACCTTCACATTTGTACTTTCTATTATTTTTCTCAGTCTCTTGTTGTAACACCAGTATGCTTTGCTTTGAGTAGAGTAACCCAAGAATATTCCTTCATCACTTCTAGCATCAAATTTTCCTAGATCTTCGTCTCTTTTAATGTAACATTTGCTACCAAAAACTCTAAAATACCTCACAGTAGGAGTGATGCCAAACCAAATTTCATAAGGAGTCTTACCGGTATTGCCTTTGATTTGAACTTGATTGCCTCTGATTTGAACTCGATTGAGAGTATAGACTGCAATGCTGACAGCTTCTTTCCAATAGATCTAAGGAACATTTGCTTCCATCATCATGGTCCTAGATGCTTCCTAGATGGTCCAGTTCTTTCTCTCCACTACTCCATTCTCCCATGGAGTCCTAGGAGCAGACAACTGTCTCTTTATTCCATGCTTCTCACAGAATTCTATGAACTCACCGGATGTGAATTCTCCACCTCTATCAGACCTCAGACATTTCAATTTTAATCCGGTTTCATTCTCTACCATAGCCTTGAATATTTTAAATTTCTCAAGAGCTTCTGATTTCTCTTTCAGAAAGGTTACCCACATCATCCAGGAATAGTCATCAATTAGTAACATGAAGTATCTGTCACCTTGCACACTCTTGATTCTTGCCGGACCACAAAGATCAGTATGAACTAAGTCCAATAATCTGGTAGAGGATAGTTCCTTACTCTTGAATGTGATTATGCTCAGCTTACCCAACTAACATTCTTTGCACAAGCTATTAGTAGGTTTTACCAATTTTGGAAGATCTCTTACAGCTTGAGTATTGCTTATCTTGATGATATTATCAAAATTCACATGACACATCCTCCTATGCCATAACCAACTCTGATCAACTTGAACAAATAAGCAACTTTTACCAGTACCAACCAAATGAATGATATTACCTTTTGTTTGAGTACCGGATGCAATCTCTATTCTGAAACTTTCAAAGATCTTGCATTTTCCATTCTTGAATCGGAGATCATAGCCTTTGTCTACCAACTATCCAACACTGAGAAGATTGTGCTTCAAACTTTCAACATACATTATATTATTGGTTTTGTTCCTTCCATCAAAAGAAATAGTTCCTCTTCCTCTGATTCTACCTGCAGAATTATCACCAAACTTTACCACTCCTCCTTCATACCTCTTGAAATCTATGAACTTATTTTTGTCACTTGTCATATGGTGAGAGCATCCACTGTCAATAACCCAATCATCCTTCTCTTCAACTTGGGTAGCTAGAGCTCTTTCCATAGTCTTATGATTGACAGATACATATGACATTGGATCTTCTTCCTTGATGGCAATGAACACCCATTCATTTCTAGATTTGTTTCCTGTCTCTGATTCATCATCTGTTACTCCTTCATTATCATCTTCCTCATGAACATAGTAACAGTTCTTTTGGAACCTTGATCTGTTAGAATTTAGCCTTGAAAATCTTTCCAGACACTTTGAGGCAAAATGACCAATCTTATTGCAGTTAAAACACTTAAAAAGCAATTTTCCTTCATACTTACTAGATCCTCTTGGCAGTCTTTTTGCAATAAGGGCTTCAAGTTGACAAGTTTTTGCTTCCTCCTCTTCTAGGTCTTTTCTTGTTCTTTCATACCATGAGAGTTTTCTTGAAGAGTTCTCTCCCGGATCAAACCTTTGTTTACCTTTCACAGAGGCACTGGCTTTGATTGCAGATTTAGTCTTAGGAGGGGCATCTCCAAACTCGGTCATTTCAAATGCAGCTAATTTACCAGCCAATTGATCTCTTGTGACAGTTGTATGGGCTCTAATTCTTCAATGGGAGCAGCCTTGATTTTATAAGAAGCAAGAAGGGATCTAAGAATTTTGCCAACAATCTCATCTTCATCCAAGACTCCACCAGCATTTCTAATTCCACAAACAATCTCATTTACTCTTGGCATAAAAGTAGTAATATTTTCATCATCTCTCATCTTTAGATTTTCAAATTTCTGTTTCAGACTTTGTAGCCTTGCACATTTAACATACTTGTCTCCTTCATACAGAAGTTCCAGTTTTTCCCAAATCTCAAAAGTAGTTGGTAGATCAATAACATTTGAGAGCTTTGAATCAGATAATGTGCTTAGAAGAGCTTCTATAGTCCGTAGATTGTTTTCAGCATCTGTGATTTCATTTGGGGCTTTCAGACCACCCTGTGGAGGAGTATACTTTGTTGTAACCATGGTCCAATACACCATTCCCATACATTGCAAGTGATATTTCATGCAACCTTTCCAAAGATTGAAATTGGTTCCATCAAACTTCGGACTATCCTTCTTGTAAGATGTCATTGTGGATCTCCTCAAGTGGTTAAGCTCCTTTTAGAGGAACTTGGCTCTGATACCAATTGTTAGACTTAGGGCACACAACTGAGATGGGGGGTGAATCAGTTGTACAAAACTTTCTTCCACTCAAACACTTAACTCCATTTTGCAATTAAGAAATATAATAATATATCAATCAAGGAAACACAATGCAACAAATTAAGAGTAGAAACACATCAACACATGAGACACCAAGATTTTCACATGGAAATCCCGGTTAAGGGAAAAACCACTGGGTGATTAACCCAAGATTGTATTCTTTGTTAGAAGAATAGAAAGAAGAAAATGGCACATGCCAATTAGGGCTCACTGCCCGAGCACACTGCTCACAAGAGGCTCACTACCTACAAGAGACACACTATCTACAAAGAAATAAGTATCACATACATGAACTAGAGAATAGCATCTTCACCATGCTTGAATCAGTTCCATTTAAGCCCAATACTTCTGCTCTGCCTTTCGTTCTCCTCCTTGCTAGCACACACTCATCTCCACTAGGACACACTTGAAATGACTTTGCAATCCCTTATTTATACAAGACATCAACTTAGGAATAATCATCTAAGTTATCAAACATCTACAAGAACATCCGCAAGATGTAAAACTCATCCAGTCAGCCAGTCTCAGGAAGAACACCATCTGAAAGTTATTCCTCAATTGCAACCTCCAACTCTAATGCAGACCATCAACATGAACTGGACACGATCCAAAGACCTCCACAAGATTGCCTGAATCACCAAGATCATCCGCACTTCATCTACATACTGAAATCCTTCTCTCCTTCATTTGGACCCTCAAGAACACAGTCTGTCACCACTGTCACAAAGGAATAGATGCTTACGGACCTTCAAATCATGAACCAATTGAGTTGACACTTCACAAAAACTTCCTCAACACTCCCTTAAATCCGCAGAATAGGATAATGCATTTCTGGATCTCACCGGACCTATCTGTGTCACTCTGTCACCTTTGAACACCTGCTGGAACTGATTTAACTTGAACAACCATAACTTCTTTAGATCTTCATGCGGACCTCTGAAATCTCTACTGGACCATCTTAAGACACATATCTACAAACCCTTTAAACCACATCCTCTGATCCTCATCCTATATTGGACTTTTGCCTTACTGTCATCACTGTTCTTCACTATTGGACTGATTAAGACTAATTTTCTCAATATGCACACTTGTGATTTAATGTCCCCTTTTACATTTTTATCAGCATCCTTTTATTTCTACTCATCCTTAGTTCTCTTACTTATAAAATTTATATATTTATTAATTTATCATTTGCCTATTCTTTTTGTTCTTCTTTCTTTTTCTTCTATTTTTTAATTCATTTCTTGGTCTCCTCACCCTTGACTCCTCTTGTAATCCATACCCAACCCCTCCCTATCTTTTTAAGAGTCTTGATCTGCAATTGATTCATTTAATCTCTCTTCTTTTCTTCCTGATGATGGATCATGGAGTGTGATCTGAAACATTGAGGCAAAAAAATAATACACAGTTTTATCCAGAAGCACCATGATTCAATAACATGGATTGTGGAAATATCATGACTACAATAACCAATTAACTTGCAGAACAAATTACCTTATTGGTGAAGTACTAATATATGTTATGTGGCAGGCATGGTGTGGGGATTGCCTGCAACTATTGGTGCTTCTTCAATACCACTCCAAGTAAATAGTCCATGTCTACTTCCTCCGCACTCAATCCATCAAGAAGACTCCAATCGAAGGAGTGGAGTAGCGGAGCCAAAATCAAATGAAGCATCTTATCAGCCAAAGGAAGCCCTAGACATATTCTTCTCCCTGCTCCAAATGGTATAAACTCAAAATCTTGTCCCTTAAAGTCCTTCTTAGCCTTCTCACCCTCCAAAAATCTCTCTGGCATAAATTGTAAGGAAGTTAAAGTAGCAGAAACAACTTCCTATGCCAATCTTGAGGAGAGACAATATGCAAAACTTTTTATAAACTAATCTAACAGGTACAGAAATTCCAGCAACACATTCAAAACATGAAATAAACAATAAAACATAAAACACCAGATATATGTGGGGAAAACTCTTTCGGTTGAAAAACACTACACTCCAAAAGCCTACTCAATGTATTCCAAATCCAATAACAAGATTACATACTCTTGTAGAGCAAGTTTATTACAGGAGTATCACCAGTAAACAACTCTGGAAGAATTCTGGTAGCATTCCGACAGCATAACAATACCTGCAAACTTACACGATGCAAACAACTCCTCAAGCCTCCAATTTAAAGACTTTTGGCTATACAAGAAACCACCTGTGGTTTTACAAAACCATGTATGAGGCTTCTCAGCTAGGATTCTAGTCTCAAAATAAGCTCTCATGTCTAAAATGAAAATCCCTATTTTTGACCCTTACAGATGTCATAAAATGTGTCATAATATGCCTAAAAATAGGCCTTCCATCATATACTACCATGTGGGCATCTTTTGACACCTAATAAACCAATTTTCAATTCACCGACAATGCATAACAGCTGTAGGAAAATATTAAATGAAAATAACTATTTACAGGAATATGCAAGGTTAAGACACCTCATTTCCCAACATTCTCGCACTTGTCGAATACCTTGCAAGGGCCAGGGGAATAACATTATCATGGATCAACTGCTAGGGGCCAAAAGGCCCATAGACTCGGAACACCACCTAAATTTTGTTGTGCTCACGGGCTTATTTAATGCTTCTGCAACATTTGCCATAGTCTCTACCTTTTTTAGATTCACCCTGCCATCCTCAACCATATCTCTCACGAAGTGATACTAAACATTGATGTGTTTGGTCCTAGCATGAAAAGTCAGGTTCTTCTCAAGGCAGTTGCACTCTAACTGTCACAATAAACTGTAACTGCACCCTATTTCAATCCAATATCTGAACACAAATGCTTCAGCCAAATGGCTTCTTTACAGGTATGAGTAGCTGCCATGTACTCTACCTTAGTAGTGGACAAAGTGACCACAACTTGTCAGTTGCTCATCCAGTTGATTGCACCACCATTAAGAGTAAACACATATGCATTGGTGGACCTTCTACTATCGACATCACTAGCCCAATCTGAATCCACAAAACCATGAATACTCAGGGAATGCTGATCTCCTGTACCATGAAAATAAATAGAGTACTCTATTATACCCCACAAATATCTGAAGACCCTCTTAACTGCATCACAATGCGCTCTTCCAAGATTAGACATATAACGAGAAAGAACTCCTACTGTTTGGGCAATGTCTGGTCTTGTATAGACCATAGCATACATTAAGCTTCCAACTGCACTCTGGTAAGGCACTCTGCTCATGTCTTCCATCTTCGATGGGGATGTAGGACATTGTGAAATACAGAGCTTCATTCCCAATGTAACAGGAACACAAAGTGGTTTACAATCCTGCATGTTAAACCTTTGCAAAATTGAACATACTTACTCTGGCCAAGCCATAGGTTTTTGTTCTCATGGTCTCTTCTGATCTCCATCCCAAGTATGTGTTTTGTTGCACCAAGTTCTTTCATTTCAAATTTCGCACAGAGCTCAGATTTCAATTCTACAATCAAACCTTTGCCTTTCCCAATAAACATGTCATCAACATATAAAAAAATTACCAAGAAACAATCACCATCAGATTTAAAATATATAGTGATTAGATTTAGACCGCACAAATCCCAAACTCAACACATAAGTATCAAATTTATGGTACCACATCCTAAGACTTTGTTCAAGGCCATACATAGATTTCTTTAACTTACAAACCAACTTGCTTCTACCTTTTACGACATAGTGCTCTGGCTGTGTCATATAGATTTCTTCCTCCAAATCACCATGAAGGAAAACAATTTTCACATCCACTTGTTCAACCTCTAGGTCATAAGCTTCTGCAATAGATAATAAAAATCAAATGGATGTCATTTTGGCAACAGGAGAAAAGATCCCACTGTAATTAATACCCTCAACCTGAGAGTATCCCTTCCCAACCAACCATGCCTTATACTTTTCAACATTTCCATCTAAACCAATCTTTTTCTTGAACACCCATTTACATCCAACAGGTTTGCGTCCTTTAGGCAAAGGTACAAGGTCCCATGTATCATTTCTTTCAAGGGCTACCATCTCTTCATCCATGGCAACTTTCCAGGACTCTGCATCATTCATACGCAAAGCCTCTTGCACAGATCTTGGTTCATCAATGCTAGTATTCAAAGAAAATATACACTTCCAATCATCAGGTGGATACCCATACCTTTCAAGTGGTTGCCTATGCCTTGGAGACCTTCGAACAAGCTAAGGTGGAGGTTCTTCCACTTCTTCCTCCTCTTCACCCTCTTTTGAAGATTCAGAACTTGATGAGCTTTCCTCAACTTCTTGTCTATCTTGGGGTCTCGATTCAACATTCTTAGGCATAGAAAGAAGTTGAATCACATCCTTTTTTTGTTCTGGCTGAAAAGTAACAGGAGAAGATTTAGTCTCTCTAAAAACCACACTTCTGGAATAAATTACCTTATGTGCAATAGGATCCCAAAGCTTCTATCCTTTCACACCATAGCTATAACCGATGAAGATACATTTGATAGCCTTAGAATCCAACTTTGTTCGCTTCTCCTTAGGCACATGTGCATATGCCTCACAACCAAAAGCTCTCAGATGTCTAAGTGAAGACATTTTCCCCGACCATGCCTCCATAGGTGTTTTATCAACAAGCGTTGATGTAGGAGATCTATTTATCAAATAACAAGCAGTGGCAACAGCTTCAGTCCAAAACTTTTGTTCTAGACTAGCTCCACTCAACATGCTCCTAGCCTTCTCCATCAACATTCTGTTCATTCTTTTTGCAACTCCATTCTGCTCAGGAGAATACGGAGTTGTCTTTTGTCTTTTAATCCCACAATCTATACAGAATCTATCAAAATCTGTAGAACAGTACTCACCACCATTGTCAGTCCTCAAACATTTAATTTTCTTTCCAGTCTGAGTTTCTACTATAGTCTTGAACTCCTTAAAATGATTGAAAACTTTAGATTTACTCTTTAAAAAATATACCCATGTTCTCCTACTGAAATCATCAATGAAAGTAACATAATAAACTGATTTACCAATAGAAGCAACATTAATAGGACCAAATACATCTGAATGGATTAGATCTAAAATACATGAAGACTTATGAGAAGATGAGTAAAACTAAACACGGTTTTGTTTGCCTTAAATATAGTGTTCACATAAATCAAACTCTAGATTGCAATCATTCAAACCTTCAACAAGGTTCTTATTTTTCAGGGTTTTCAAACCCTTCTCTCCAATGTGGCCAAGTCTCTGGTGCCATAACATAGTGTTCTCTGCAAGCAACTTTGATTTGGTAGATAGAGCACCCTTGGGTACCCAGAAGCCACGACCATTCGCAGAAGAGGAAACCATCTCTTTTTTCAGCGAAGTAGTTTCTAGCTTAATTTTATCAGAAGTGCTATTGCACTCAACCGTGCATGCATCAAGCTGGTACAATGTACCCAATCTGCTTCCTCTTGCTATCACCATAGCACCTCTCACCATTTTGACATTTGCTTCAGAAAATTTTACATGCACACCCACATCTATTAGCTTGCTAATAGATAATAAATTTCTTGCTAGTCTAGGGATATGCAAGACACCATCAAATCTTCTAACTCTACCATCAGAAAATTTCACATGAATACTACCATGGCCAACAATGTCAAGGAAATAATTATCACCCAAATACACCTTACCACCATTATAGTTTTCATACTTACTAAACCAGTTTTTGTTAGGAGTCATGTGAAAGATGCACCTGAGTCTATCAACCATCCATTAGCACCTGCACGAGTGGCCAAGGCTACAATAAAGGCATCTCCATCTTCCTTTTCAGACTCAGAATCAGAATCTTGCTTCTTCTTCTTCTTCTTCTTCTTCTTCTTCTTTTCTTTACATTTCTTTCAGAAGTGTCTAGATTTGCCACAATTCCAGCATATTGCCTTGGACTTACTAGGAGATTTTGATCTCCCCTTATTCTTGGACTTAGAACGACCACACTAATTCTCATCTTTTCCTCATTCTTTTGGTCTTCCTTGAACACTCAAAGCCTCTTTGGCATTCAAGGAGGGGTAAGTGCAAGAAGATGGGGGGCCAAAAAGGGGTCTTAAGTGGCCACTTTTTTTCTAAAATTAGGAAATGCTAGCCTTGAATGAGAAATTGAGTATAGTTACACTCAAAATTTGGAGATGCAACCAAAACAATGTTCATAGTGCTTCGAGTCTACTTTCTAAACTACTATTTTTTTTTGAAAATGGCATAGATTAAGGGGTTCAAAAGAGGGAGCCATAGAAATTGGTGTTGTTTTTGTCAAAAAAAATAACATAGCATGTTTTGTGGCTCCCTCAAAAGGTCAACTTTTTTTTGGTATTTTTAAAATCGCTTCAGTGAGAAATTAGCTAATAGCATGTAGTTTATGCCCGATTTTTCTGATAATTTTTTGATGAATATTTGATTTTTTACTAATTTTCAAAATGGACACATCCTAAAAAATAGAATTTTGGCCGTGGTACCCCTAAAATTTTTGAAAACTAATTAAAAATCATTTTTTTAATATGTGTAGAATGGAGTCTAGTTTCTAAATATGTAATTTTTTTAAAATTTCAATGAATAGTTAATTTACAATGAAAAAAAGACCAAACAATGGTTTTTGTCCGAAAACAGACACACAAACAAAAGAAAATAAAGATGAAAGGCTTAACATTGTTAAAATGTGAAAAAAATCACATCGTCAAATAGATAAGAGAAAGCCTAACATTACCCAGGTGTTCGATTTGTTTAACCTTGAAACATGTGCAAATATGAGGGTTAGCACGATTGAAATTATGTGAAATCTTGAAGAATATGGAAAAACACATCTGTGGATGTTGAAAAGGCACTCTAAGCCATTGGATTGGAAATCCAAAGCAAATCCCAAGACCAAGGCTTGGGATTCCCAAAGCAAAACATAACGTGATTGCGTTATAACGCGCTCACATTAAATTTGTTTGCTTTGCATTTTCCCTTCTCCGCAAAAGTTTGTACTGTTTGTCATGTTTTAAATAATGCAAGCGCATTATAACACGCTTGCGTTATGTTCCCCTTGAATTTTTTTATGTTCAAGGTTATTAACCATGTATGTATGTATGTATGCCTATATGTATGTATG
Source organism: Cunninghamia lanceolata (assembly GCA_027924645.1). Lineage (NCBI taxonomy): Eukaryota > Viridiplantae > Streptophyta > Pinopsida > Cupressales > Cupressaceae > Cunninghamia > Cunninghamia lanceolata. The sequence continues at coordinate 1,151,785 of BSBN01001409.1, read as the reverse complement.
CATCTATGTATGCCAATATGTATGTATGTATAATGTCAAGGATAGAGGAGGGTAGAGATGGGAGTGAGCCAGATAAGGGAGGAGAGGTGTGGATAAGGATTGAGTGATTAAGGTTTAAGGTTGAGGGTTGAGGGTTTAGGGATAGGATTTAGAGTTTAGGGATAATGGATTAGAGTTTAGGACCTTGAGGGATTAGGGTTTAGGGTTGAGGCTTTAGGGATAACATTTAGGGTTAAGGGTAGAGGGACTAGGGTTAAGGTAGAGTGTTGAGGGTAGAGGAATTAGGGATAGGGTTTAGGGTTGAGGGATTAGGGTTTAAGGTATAGTTTTGAGGGTTGAGGGTTTAGGGATAGGGTTTAGGATTTAAGGTTTAAGTGCTGAGGGTTGAGGATTTAGGGATAGGGTTTATGATTTAGGGATAAGGGATTAGGGTACCATAAATTATAATTAGGGATTAGGGTTTATGGTTTAGGGACTAGGGATTAGGGTTTAGGGACTAGGGATTAGGGTTTAGGGTTTAGGGATGTACAATTAAGGGGTACCATAAATAAACTGGAATTTAGGAAGGGTTGGGAAAATTTTGTGAATCATCATGGGCTAGAGATTAGAGATTTTGTTGTGTTCAAGTACATATCCAAGTCATAATTTAAGGTTAAGATATTTCAAAGAACAGGGTGTGTGAAAAACATCAATGCTCTTCGACTTATGAATACCAACATTGATACAGATAAAAGATGTCCTTCTTCTAACAGAGTATGCAGTTCAAGTCAACCGATGGGCAGCAAGTTGTTGAATGAGTTGGTTTAATGGGCATGCCTCCCTCTTCAAGGCCCAGGTGGGAAGGAGTGGGATGTACAATTAAGGGGTACCATAAATAAACTAGAATTTAGGCAGGGTTGGGAAAATTTTGTGAATCATCATGGGTTGGAGATTGAAGATTTCCTTGTGTTCAAGTACATATCCAAGTCATATTTTAAGGTTAAGATATTTCAAAGAACAGGGTGTGTGAAAAATATCAATGCTCTTCAACTTATGAATACCAACATTGATATAGATAAAAAATGCCCTTCTTCTAATAGAGGATGCAATTCAAGTCAACCAATGGGCAACAAGTTGCTGATCTTGAATTGGTTTTTGATGAAAAAAATAATGATGTTGAAGCAATGGAAGAAAATCAAAATTGTAAGTCTAATTTAATTTATTTCAACTTTCAAAGCAAGCATTTGAATTGTAGCTTTACCTAGAGGATTGATATAACAAAAACTTAATTATGTTACAAGCCTTTCTTTGAAGAACCCTGGACATTATGGACCCTATCATCTAGAAAAGCACATGATAGTGAACTCTACCCCACCTTTCAAATAAGATATTTACCTTTTTATTCAATGAAAATGAAGTCACGGAATGTAAACCGACCATGCATACTAGTAAGATCAAATTCTTTGCCTTCTATTCTTATTACTCTTACTTTATTAAGAGAAGAGTGTCAAAAAGAATGGGTTTAATTGTAAGCTAACATAAGGCAAAGCAGTTTTGTTATTACATTTTTCTGAGGGATCTCTAATAGTCTAATATAATGAAGTCTTCTATAATATGAACATCTGCATTTGTGTGAATGCAAAGCTTTAATATAGTAGAGTATTAAATCAATGCAATTAGCTATTTATTGGGTTAAAATAGCTTAGTTTTTGTAATGGTTTGGGAATGCAGGAGTTGCCAAAAATAGGTGAATGTCCTCTACAATTACCAAGAGAAAAAAGTTTAGTAGTTCTTGTGGATAGAGCCAGTAAACAATGGGAGATTATTTGCCTGTTTCATAACAATATACCTCCCCTAAGTGCGGGGTGGACAACAAGAAACATAGATGTACCCCCATGCAAAGCTTTTCTCATAATGATCATCCTTCTGATTTCAACTGTTAATTACTCACTGTGGATGTACCATACGCAAAGCTTTTCTCATAGTGTGTATACCTATTGGCATAATGAACCCAAGATGGGCCAGAAAAACATGCCATATAACATTACTAACATTAAAAAAGTTCATACCCATTTTTCTGACATATTCTTGCAACTCAGATATCTTTAAGAAAAGAGTGTCAAAAATGATGGGTTTAACAACCTAACATAAGGTAAAGCAGTTTTGTTGGGTTTAGGGATAGGGTTTAGGTTTTAGGGTTGAGGGATTAGGGTTTAGGGTTGAGGGATTATGGTTTAAGGTATAGTGTTGAGGGTTGAGGGTTTAGGGATAGGGTATGGGGTTGAGGGATTAGGGTTTAGGGTTGATGGATTATGGTTTAATGTTGAGAGTTGAGGGTTGAGGGTTTACGGATAGGGTTGATGGTCATAGGATTAGGGTTAAAGTAGAGTGTTGAGGGTAGAGGGATTAGGGATAGAGTTTAGGGTTGAAGGTTTAATGATTGAGGGTTGAGGCTTTAGGGCTTAGGGTTAAGGGATTAGGGTTTAAAATATAGTGTTGAGTGTTGAGGGTTTATGGATAGGTTTTAGGGTTTAATTTTTAAGGGTTAAGAGTTGAGGGATAGGGTTTAGGGTTTAGGGATAAGGGATTAGGGTTTAAGGTATAATGTCGAGGGTTGAGGGTTTAGGAATAGGGATAGTGTTTAGCGTTGAGGGTTGAGGGATTAGGGTTGAGGGTTGAGGGATTAGGGTTTAAGGCATAGTGTCGAGGGTTGAGGGTTTATTAATAGTGTTTAGGGTTGAGGGTTGAGGGATTAGGTTTTAGGGTTGATGGATTAGGGTTTAAGGTATAGTGTTGAGGGTTTAGGGATAGGGTTTAGGGTTGATGGATTAGGGTTTAGGGTTGACGGATTAGTGTTTAATGTCAAGGTTAGGGTTAGAGTGTCGAGGGTAGAGGGATTAGGGATAGGGTTTAAGGTTGAAGGTTTAAGGATTGAGGGTTGAGGCTTTAGGGATGAGGGTTTAAGGCTTAAGATATAGTGTCAAGTGTTGAGGGTGCAGGGATAGGGTTTAAGTTTTAAGGGTTAAGGTTTGAGGGATAGGGATTAGGGTTTAAGGTATAGTGTTGAGGGTTGATGGTTTAGGGATAGGGTTTAGGTTTGAGGGATTAGGGTTTAGGGTTGATGAATTAGGGTTTAATGTTGAGGGTTGAGGGTTGAGGGTTAAGGGTTGAGGGTTTAGGGTTGGGGTTGATGGTTAAGGGATTAGGGTTAAAGAAGTGTGTCAAGGGTAGAGGGATTAGGGATAGGGTTTAGGGTTGAAGGTTTAAGGATTTAGGGTTGAGGCTTTAGGGATGAGGGTTAAGGGATTAGGGTTTAAGATATAGTGTCGAGTGTCGAGCGTGTAGGGATAGGTTTTAGGGTTCAAGTTTTAAGGGTTAAGGGTCGAGGGATCAGAGTTAAGGGTTGAGGGATTAGGGATAGGGTTGGAGGGTTTAGGAATAGGGATAGCATTTAGGGTTTAGGGATAAGAGATTAGAGTTGAGGGATGATAGATTAGGGTTGAGGGTTGAGGGTTGAGGGATTAGGGTTGAGGGTTGAGGGTTGAGGGATTAGGGTTTAAGGTATATTGTTGAGGGTTTAGGGATAGGGTTTAGGGTTGAGGGATTAGAGTGAATGGTTGAGGGATTAGGATTTGATGTTGAGAGTTGAGGGATGAGGCTTTAGGGTTTAGGGATAGGGTTAAGGGTCAAGGGATTAGAGTTAAGGGTTGAGGGATTAGGGTATGATGTTGAGGGTTAAGGGTTGAGGTTTGAGGGTTGAGGGATTAGGGTTGAAGGTTGAGGGATTAGGGTTTAAGGTATAGTGTCGAGGGTTGAGGGTTTATTGATGATTGCATGCATTCTATAGAGTTTGTCAAGGTTGCTTTCAGGTGTTCTACAATGATTTGGCTAGAAGGGGCATATCATTCAGTCAGCATATCATATGGTTGGATAACTGTGCGTCACAATTCAAGAACTCATGGAATTTCTATTGGCTGAGTAGGAGGCATAATTTTACAGGTATTCAGCATATGTGGAACTGTTGTGAGGCTGAGCATGGAAAGGGGGAGCATGATGGTGCAGGAGCATGTATCAAAAGAGCCATAGCACGAGAAGAGTTAAAGTATAAAAACAATGCAAAGTTGACAGATGCAAAATCGATTGTCAAGTGGTGTAATGCTTCCATGGGTCTAGGTAATGAAGGTAATTCTTCAGTTAGTAGATTTTTTTGGTTGATAGATGATACTAGCATTATACCATATGAGGACTGTTGTACACTAACAGGATCAAATGAGATGCACTCTTTCAGAAGCTCAATTACAGGTTCATGGAGTATCCATACGCAAAAGATGTCATGCTTTTGTTCTTCCTATACAATTCAAGCCTGGGATGAGTGCGAGTCAAAGGAGTGGGTTGACAAATGGAAGTTAATTTATCTTAGCCCACTTAACACATATTGACCCCTGACGGTGATGCAGAGCTACACAGTAGAAGCTCACAAATAGGGTGAAAACCCATTAAAACCCACAACTCCTAAGGTTTATTCATTAATCACCTTTAAAACCCTCTTTGCATGTTCACAAAATACTGAAATATGATTTCACTTTCCTATCAGCAAAACATACCCTTTGGCCAACTCCAGAATTCTCCTATCGATACAATCAGTCACCCCGATGACCTTTGACTCTCTTCTATCAGCCAAACCCTTTCCATCGCTCAGACTTTTATCATCTCTCCTGATATGCTTCTTACACCGATATGCATTGTCTACATCTTGTTCGTCACTATGATTTATATCATCAGCCAAACATTATCTCAATCTCCTGATATGCATCTCACGCTGATGTGCTTCACACTAACTCCGCCTTCGGCCAAACTTCTGTCTTCTTATGCCGATACATTCATCTTTGCATATACATTATTTAACATGTTATCACCATTAATCCTTTGTATCTCCTTCCCTTTCGACTGATACAGCCGGTCATTACTTGCATCTACACCAATGCATATTGACAATGCAACATACATTTGAGACATACACCCTTCCGATATGCAAATGACGGATACACACAAGCTGTTCCACCATATGACTGATGTATATACATGAAATGTCTTTGACATACAAATGATAGATATACATAAAATGCATGTTCAATGAAATCCACCCGATTCTTAAACTGATAATGTAACAAACAACCCCGAGATCCCAATGTAGGATACACACAAAATGTCTATGACATACATTTGCAATATATTCACAAATTGCATATTTGGTGATTTAACACAACACTCGCACTGTTAACTGTTTCTGCCACTTGCAACCAAACGAACAACCCACAGAAAACTATAGAATACTAAAGAATAGAAATATAATCTAACTACATGGAGGTCATTCCACTGATTTCAAAGAAATCCACCAGTGGAATGACTCCAATTGATACTCCTGTAATTAGACCAGGACACAAAAACTCTTTATTCTTTCCTCAAAAATTATACATACAAATTGTTCTTCTTCCTCTCTCAACCTATCTCTCTCTCTATCTATCTACGAATAGAAACCCAACTATATAAAGACTCTTATCTTGGAAGTTATAGAAGGTGGAAAATGAACCACTACTGCCGATCAATTACAATCACTTGTTCAGTTACAACTGTTAATTCATTTCTTGACATACACGTTATTATTCGGCCAACTAAGACTCAACATGGCACTAAGGCCTTACAATATTACACTTTGGACATAACATGAAATGTAGGGAATCTTCCTGATTCTTCAGGTTTTGAGGTGCTCATGCACCATACAACCAACCAACAAAATTTCCAAGTCCCTTGGAAATGTACCTACAACAAAAATCTTTTTCTGCATCTGTCTAGCTTCTTCTTCTTTAGCTTCAAGCTTCCAATCTTCAAATTAAGAGAATGGTGACCAACCAACCAACAAAATCAAACTACCATCATTGTCAGAGCACATTCAGGCTCCTTCTACTCCCATCAGTGGAGTACTCTTCAGGCTATAACCCCAAGTGCTTCTTCAGTTAGGTATCCATCTCACCAAACCATTCATCTCACCCAACAGCAGATCCTGGTGATGCACTTACCACTCTCTCCTTAGTGGCCTCTCTCTGCACCCTTATCCAGCCTAATCTCCATTAGAGAATGGTCATGACAGACCTTCTCTTGTCTTCCCACACACACAACCTCAGAAACTTCCTTCATGCAGCTAGATGGACCAAGCACCTGTAACCAAACAACTTAGCAAAAAAAATAATGGTCACCAACAAAACTCTTTAACTTTCCTCAGTTCTTCACCTATGTTCTCAGTGATAGGAAACAAATCCACAACTTCAGATACCAAACACTACACCCAAAGCTTTCGCTAGTTCTAATACCAATTTGATGCAAAGCTACATAGTAGAAGCTCACAAATAGGGTGAAAACCCATTAAAACCCACAACTCCTAAGGTTTATTCATTAATCACCTTTAAAACCCTCTTTGCATGTTCACAAAATACTGAAATATGCTTTCACTTTCCTATCAGCAAAACATACCCTTCGGCCAACTCCAGAATTCTCCTACCGATACAATCAGTCACCTCGATGACCTTTGACTCTCTTCCGTCAGCCAGACCCTTTCCATCGCTTAGACTTTTATCATCTCTCCTGATATGATTCTTACACCGATATGCATTATCTGCATCTTGTTCATCGTTGTGATTTATATCATCGGCCTAACATTATCTCAATCTCCTGATATGCATCTCACGTAGACGTGCTTCACACTAACTCTGCCTTCGGCCAGACTTCTATCTTCTTATGCTGATACATTCATCTTTGCGTATACATTGTTTAACATGCTATCACTGGTAATCCTTTGTATCTCCTTCCCTTTCGACTGATACAGCCAGTCATTACTTGCATCTACACCAATGCATATTGACAATGCAACATACATTTGAGACATACACCCTTCCGATATGCAAATGACGGATACACACAAGCTGTTCCACCACACAATTGCCATATATACATGAAATGTCTTCGACATACAAATGACGGATATACATAAAATGCATGTTCAATGAAATCCACCCGATTCTTAAACTGATAATGTAACAAACAACCCTGAGATCCCAATGCAGGATACACACAAAATGTCTGTGACATACATTTGCAATATATTCATAGATTGCATATTTGGTGATTTAACACAACACCCGCGCTGTTAACTGTTTCTGCCACTTGCAACTGAATGAACAACCCACAAAAAACTACAGAATACTAAAGAACAGAAATATAATCTAACTACATGGAGGTCATTCCATTGATTTCAAAGAAATCCACTAGTGGGATGACTCCAATCGATACTCCTGTAATTAGACCAGGACACAAAAACTCTTTATTCTTTCCTCAAAAATTATACATACAAATTGTTCTTCTTCCTCTCTTGACCTCTCTCTCTCTCTCTCTCTCTCTACGAACAGAAACCCAACTATATAAAGACTCTTATCTTGGCAGTTACAGAAGGTGGAAAATGAACCACTACTGCCGATCAGTTATAATCACTTGTTCGGTTACAACTGTTAATTCATTTCTTGACATACATGTTATTATTCAGCCAACTAAGACTCAAGGTGGTACTAAGGCCTTACAATATTACACTTTGGACATAACATGAAATGTAGGGAATCTTCCTGATTCTTCAGGTTTTGAGGTGCTCATGCACCAGACGGCACTGAAACTAACACAAATGGAATCATCAGTTGACATTGACCACATATCAGATCTAGTTCAACCAGGTAATATATCTATTTGCATAGTTTTTGAAATTCCTAATGTCATCTTACTTTGTAGTATTTTTGTAATGTTGACTAATTTCATCTAATTTGCTACACATATCAATGTAGGGCATGTATATGCAGTTATTGCAGATGACGATAATGAAGAGGGAACAAATTATTACTTATGTCAATGTGATGAGGCCAAAAAAAAATTAGAGGCCCCAGTTATAGATGGAGAAAACATCGAATACCCTACAGGCTCAGTGGTTATTACTTGAACATGGCTTAGAAGGTACCCACATAAGTGTGTTAATGTTTGGCTATTTCAAGACTTTGACATGGATCGGAAGATTCTTCATTACTCAAACCTTGTCGTGGCATCCAATGTTCATTTGATATAGTATCGGAGTAGACCTTTGAACAAAATCTTGTGGAAGGTGCGTGAGTCTGACCATGAAGCAATACTTGACACAATAAAGAGTAGAGCAGACTTGGATGGTTCATTGGATTAATTTGTAAGTATTCACATTGATTTTGTAAAGTCATGTTAGATTGATTTGTAAGTATGCACATTAATTTGTAATATTTTTTTTAAAATTTCCTGCTACACTTTTACACATATACACATTTTTACATCATGTTATGCTTCATGGGGTTAGACCTAAGTGATGGATGAAGTTGATCCTAAGAATAATGTATAAAATCTAGGTAATGTATAAAATATAGGTGTCTCTAGGTGTTTTGGTTTCTAACTAAATAATAGGTGTCTCTAATTGTGATGTAGAGGCAATGGGATAGTTGGAGGATGGCAAACTAGACAAGGTTTCCTTATGCTCTAAAGCCCAAATTTCATGATCATTATACAAAAGTGGGAAGAGTAGTTAGAGACTCTAAATTCTTCATGTAAAAGGTGATTTCAGATGTTATGGGACCCATTCCAATCATTGCCAAAGGCAGACCAAATTCAAGATTAACACTTCCTTCACAAACCCAAGAAATAGCTTGTAGCCCTAAAAAAAGAGAACATTCCTAATAACTTTTGATACAGATCTTCAAACACAGAACTTGGACAATCAGTAGATACCCATTTGGACTTCCTATCACATATCCAAAACTGGGTATAGGTTGTTTTGGATGATATACCCTAACCTATAACTCCTCTCAATAACCTAGAGCCCCAATTAGGCCTAAAATACAAAGAGACCCCCCTTAAATTCACACACATAACTCAACCAATGACTTGAGCACTTAGTATTCATGCCAAAACTATGAATTTTGTGGGTTTTGTCCTCCTACAATCTGCTATTCCAAAAAATGCCTCTATGGTTCCTTCTCTATGTCTCTAAACATCACCTAACACATGGTTTTGTTAGGTTTCCTCAAAGAAAACTTCTTCTCCTCAGATTTCCTGCCAAAAACTCATCATTGCATACTTGAACAGACTTACTACAACCCATTCCACTGATCAAAAGTGAATCAAATCAGTGGAATGACCAAAAAAAGAATGATTCTTACCAAAACCCTAGATAATGGTTTCTTAAACTATTTTTAGGAAAATGAGTCTTACTCTACTCTATAATTGTTTCAAGATGCCAAACTAGATGTAAATGAATGTCAACTCACTCTATTTTCATGCCACCACCATAGTTCTTTAGTTGCACTAATGGTGCAGGGGCACCTAGGTTGTCATGCCTCCAAGAGGGGTCAAAAAATAAAATTTTGTTTTGATTGAGTCAATTGTATGTAATAAGGTCTTCTAAGACCATTTCATTTGGTTTTAAGTCACTTTGAGTCATTTGGAGTAAGTTTGAGTCTTTGAGTCCTGTTGCAAAAAAGTGTCAATGTTGTCAAGTTGTACAAAGTAACTTTTGTATTTTTGGTGTCTTACTCCTGATGTGACCAAACTGACAGTTCCAACGCATCTAGATGGGTACATTTAGGCTAGGTATGGTTCTATTTTTCACCCAAACATGTCAAAATAGTCCGAGCTACATTGTACCGATGATATCCCTGAAGAGTCCAAAATGTAAAAAGGTAGCAATCTTTGATGAGATGTTACTCGAAAACTGTTTCACTTAGAAACATTCTATCTAAGGCAACACAATCACCTAGAGCATCTCTACAATAACCTCTCTTAGTTTTTTATATCTCTAAGGCATTTTCCCATGGTGAAAGGTTTTTTGCTACCAAAAAATTGTCAGAAGGAGGCAGTGTAAAGTTGCAAAGGGGTGTAACTTTCATCTTGCTCCTGATGCGACCAAACTAACTATTGCAACACATCTAGATGGGTACATTTACACTAGGCATGGTCCTGTTTTTCACCCAAACATGTCGAAACATTCCGAGCTACATTGTACCGACGATATCTCTGAAGAGTCTAAAGTGTAAAAAGGTAGCAATCTTTGATAAGATATTACTTGAAAATTGTGTCACTTAGAAACATTCAATCTAAGGCAAAATGATCACGTAGAGTGCCTCTACAATAACCTCTGTCATTTTTTTATATCTCTGAGGCATTTGCTCGTGGTGAAAGGTTTTCTGCTGCCCCAAAAATTGTCAGAAGGAGGTAGTGTAAAGTTGCAAAGGGGTGTAACTTTTGTCTTGCTCCTGATGCGACCAAACTAACTCTTCCAATGAGTCTGGATGGGTACATTTATGCTAGGCATGGTCCTATTTTTCACCCAAACATGTCAAAACAATCCAAGCTACATTGTACCGACGATATCCCTGAAGAGTCCAAAGTGCAAAAAGGCAGCAATCTTTGACGAGATGTTACTCAAAAACTGTGTCACTTAGAAACATTTCCTCTGAGGTAACATGATCACGTAGAGTGCCTCTACAATAACCTCTCTCAGTTTTTAAATCTCTGAGGCATTTGCCCATGGTGAAAGGTTTTCTGCTGCCCCAAAAATCATCAGAAGGAGGAAGTGTAAAGTTGCAAAGAGGTGTAACATTCATCCTGCTCCTGATGCAACCAAACTAACTATTCCAACGCGTCTGGATGGGTACATTTACGCTAGGCATGGCCTATTTTTCACGCAAACATGTCGAAACAGTCCGAGCTACATTGTACCGACGATATCCCTGAAGAGTCCAAAGCCTAAAAAGGTAGCAATCTTTGATGAGATGTTACTCAAAAATTGTGTCACTTAGAAACATTCTGTCTAAGGAAACACGATCACATAGAGTGCCTCTACAATAACTTCTCTTAGTTTTTTATATCTTTGAGTCATTTGCCTATGGTGAAAGGTTTTCTGCTACCCCAAAAATTGTCAGAAGGAGGAAGTGTAAAGTTGCAAAAGGGTGTAACTTTCATCCTGCTCCTGATGCAACCAAACTGACCATTCCAATGCATTTGGATGGGTACATTTACTCTAGGCATGGTCCTATTTTTCACCTAAACATGTTGAAATAGTCCGAGCTACATTGTACTGACGATATCCCTAAAGAGTCCAAAGTGTAAAAAGGCAGCAATCTTTGATGAGATGTTACTCAAAAATCATGTTACTTAGAAACATTCTGTCTGAGGCAACATGATCACATAGAGTGCCTCTACAATAACCTCTCTCAATTTTTTATATCTCTGAGGCATTTGCCTGTGGTGAAAGGTTTTCTGTTGCCCCAAAAATCGTCAGAAGGAGGTAGTGTAAAGTTACAAAGGGGTGTAACTTTTGTCCTGCTCCATGGCGCAAGTTTTAAGTTGATTTCCTCCAAGGTGCTAATGTGAGGTTGTTTTGATGGCAAAGGGCACCTTGATTCATAATGTTGAATCTCCTTCCTCCTAGGTGCCAAAATGGATAGTTTAGACAAGAAAAGGCACCTTAGTATACTTAGCTCATTTCTTGGCAATTTGATGGCTTCAATCACTTGTTCAAACCTATAGGAGACCATTTTACACTTAGGCGCTAGATCTTAGGATTTAGAACATCTTCCTTCAAAGCACCAAAATGAGGCTATTTAGACACAAAAGTGCGCCTCCATACAAGATGCTTATTCTCCTTCCACTTAGGCGCCCATTCATGATGATCCAAGTGACAATAGGCACCTAGACTTCCTTTGGTAAGATTTAGTCATTTTGAAGGTTCTAACACTAGGCACTACAGTTGGAAGTGATTTGAAGTTTATTTTCCTCTAGGTGCCCAAAATGGATGGTGGAGACAAGAAAAGGCACCTAGGCTTCTTTTGATGATTTTCAAAGTCTTCCTAATTTATATTATGTTATATTGACCCTTAGGTGCAAATGGATGATCTAGGTTGACTCTAGGCGCATATCCAAGGTGATATCTTTCTAGGCGCAATCTTCACTAAGTTTAGACTTCACTTTACATCAAGGCACCAAAATGGATAGTTTAGAGAGAGGCAAAAATGTGCCTAGAGGTATAATACTCAATTTGATGTGTTTGATCAACTTTGATAATCAAGATCAATTGCCTCCCTTAAGGTGCCCTCCTTTATACTTTGAAACATCCTTTCAATATCAAGGCACAATTTTGAGGTTGTCTAGATGATGAAAGGTGCCTTGAGTTCTAGGCAAAGTTTTGAGGTTGTGCAAGTAGAGAAATGCGCCTAAGGTCTTAAAGCAAATTTGTGTTTAAAATTGAAAATCCCTGAGGTATGACTTATGGAAGCCTATAGCCCCAATGTTATGTTGCATACTAAAATTAGGTAAGACTCAATGTAATCTCATAACCTCACCTTATATGCAAGAGGAATTACATTTAATAACCACAATGGTCATCAGGTGCTCATAAGCATATGATTTTGACTATCTTATTCAAAACAACAAACATACTCTTTGCATCCCAATATGGTATAATAACAAGAAATTAAGAAATATTTTCAATTGACCAACTCATAAAGAATATGGATCAGCATACTTATTTGAATATTTTCAATTGAGCAATTCATAAAGAATATTAATAATTTCTGTTCAACATGATGATTCATTTTTTTTTTAAATACAACTTTTATCTTTTAGTTCCAAAATGAGGTTTAGGTGATACTTGAATAACAATAGCTAGCTTATTGGATCAACAAACATCCTATGTAATACAATTGGAATTTAAATATTTGAAGTAGCCATCTACAAATCTCCATTCAAACATGGATTTATAATGCAAGTATGGATGCCATCAAAAAAAAGATTTGTATTAACCAAATATCCATATAGGCATACATCAATATCTGTCGATATAAGTATAATATATATACAAAATAGCCATATAGGCTTACAAGAATGCCATATAGGCATACAATGTCAACTATATGCAATACAAAATATATGTCCACAAATGCCATATAGGCATACAACAAAGGAACACAATAAAAAGTCATTCCCCTCTGGCTGGTGAAGAGAATAGATCACGGTCAGCCTATAATCTTCTAGGGGATGGAGACCCGTATGTGGGTGGTCTACTACGAACTTGAGGGCTACTCCTCCTATTTAGTTCTTCCTACATATTTAGCTATTATAATAAAAAGTATAGACATTAATATATAGAGATTACATGTTTTAAAAAATGAAACATTTAACAAAATAATCACTTATCGCTACCATATAATCTGTCTTCTCACTTGCCTCAGTAGCAGGAATAGGCCGTGGTGATGTCATGTCCTATAGAAATCATCCAGATAGAAATTAAACTTCAAATCAATAATCTTTTTTCTTTTTCAAAAATAAACAACTATAACAATAAATGTAAATTGAAATTTACTAATCTGCCTCATACCCCTATCAATGCCATGGAGCTATGAATCGTAGAGGTCACACCATGCTCCATTGCCCTATGAACATCAGGAGGTGTCTCCGCAGCCTGCATCATCTGGAAATAAAACAACATTATTCAATTACGAAAACTATAATAGTGATGCAAATCATGGCTCCTAACATACACACATGTTAATCTAAACATGGAAGTACACACAATAAAACACACAAGTCACATACAAAAATCTAGTAAGTACAATTCATTCATTAAACTATTTATTTTATTACTTTCGTGAAACTTTTAAGTCCACCACCACTGGCAGGTGTTGCCATGAAATCTCCAATATTATCCTATTCAACATCCAAGATTAGATATTATAATACCATTCATATAACGATGCTATTCACATGTAATATTTATAATTGTTTACTAGTTACGTACCCCGACAGTAGATGATCTAGTGTAATATGTAGGTGGAGAACCACTGAAAACTACATGAACGCTATGACCCTGAAATTTTATTAAAATCATCTAACTAAATGAGTTAATCTTGCATTTCAAAAATGAAATTTAATAAATAAAATTCTATAAACTTGCTAATATTTACCTGAGTATAAAGGCTGAAAGTCTCACTCAGGAGGGTATCTGTCATCATCATCTGCTCAGCTGCAGATGTAACCTATGCACTTGCATCCTGACTATCCATGGGGTCATAACAATAGGTTGACCCGCAAGTCTGACGAGCATGGGGTGGGACCCTACTCCTCGCACTATCTCCCAACCCACTCTGTGCTGCAAGACTAGCATGCTCTATGATGCTCTGGGTTAAGGCACTAATGGACTGAAGTGTATCGACCTCAACACTCTCCTTCACAATGGAAGGGATAAAAACATGCTCATGGGTTGGTCTACTGATATTTCATCTCACTGCCCGCTGTGGGTCAATACGTGCCCCTGGTCTATCTTATGCTGACCCCTCACCTCTACCCTAGAAGTCCCACATATCAAAATAGTTTGGCACTTTGTTGAGGACAAACTCGCAGTAGAGTTTCCTCAAAAAGTATTGCAGGACCTCATTATTATTGCATGGAGGATGGTTAAAAACCATCCACCACCTCTGCCCAAAATTGACCCTTATCGCTTGGTTGTTGCACCAATGGATAGGGAACCTCTTGCATGTAATGGGTAGAGGTTGATTTGTTTGTGGGTTTTTGAAAATGGAACACAAGTCTAATTTTGTAATTTATAAATTTTTCAAATCTTGGTATGACAGCTTGTCTGCATAATAGTCTCTAAAATCTCTCCTCTTATCTGTCCAACTAGATATTTTCTTACTAATTGAATCTACATTTGATAACATAGATTCAAGAGATTGAGCAAGCGTGGACCTATGCAAGGTTGAAGTGGAAGGATCTTTCAATCTTGCAATTATATTTTCAATTTCTTTTTTATTGTTTTCAATTTGCCCCATTATATTTTTTTGTGTTCTAGGGGCATGTCGAGGAATGGATAGAGGAGGTTGTTGTTCCGCAAGTATTTCCTCAGGATTTTATGGATTTTGAGGAGGAGGGGGAGGTGCATTAACATTTCCTGACAATTAATAAAATATACATCAAAAATCAACTCAAACCTACCTATTTAGAAACGAATTCAAACAAAAAACAAATAAAACTCACTCCTTTGGCATGCTCGATGTTGTGGTAGAATTTTGGTGACAAATCGATAAGATTTTTGTGTTGAATTGACTTTTCCAAAATGTGAGCGCACTTCCTAGGGTTTTTAGGCTGCGGGTATAGAGGAGAAAAAATAAATGAAATGAGATGATAAGATTTTTTTTTAATTTATAATAATTCATAACGCACTCGCATTATAATGTGTGCACGTTATGGTTTGGTTTTGATGAGCCTTAGGCTCGTCATTACCAAACTATAATGCGAGCACGTTATAACACGCTCGCCTTATGCATTATTTTTTTTTTTAAAACAATTTGGCCACTTTTTGGCCCCCCATTTTTTTGCACTTACCCGGAGGCCTCTCTTCTCATCTCTTCAGAGAGCAGAGAACCAACAACATCCTCCATCTTTAGAGTGACTGAAGTGCTCCCAATGGCCATGGCTAAGCTATCCCATGAGTTTGGCAGTGAACACAGCAAAGTTTGGCACCTTTCTTCTTCATCCATTTTCAGCCCAACTGAGGTCAACTGAGTCACCAACATATTAAATATTTCTAGATGCTTAGAAATTCATCCACCATCTTCCATTCTCAAGGAATACAACTTCTTCCTCAAGAAAATTTTATTTACTAAAGATTTAGCTTGGTATATCTCACCCAACTTCTTCCAAAGCTTCTTCAAAGTGGATTCTTCATGGACATTTATCAAAATCGAGTTTACAAGACATAGTCTTATGAGACCTTTATCTTTTCTATCCATTATATCATATTTTGTAGCCAAAGCTGGATCTATAGGCCTCTGGACATTTTCATCCACCTCATCCCATAGATCCCAGTCAATCAATAGATCTTCCATCTTCAGTGTCCACATTTCAAAGTTTGTGCCAAAAAAATTTTCAACCTCCATTCTCCTAGATGTGCTTGCCATCTAAAAAATCTTGCAACAAGATCACAAAGTATCCTCTACACAATCTCCCACTCAAACCTTGATTAGCACAAAAAATCCAACAACCCACAACTGAAACCAAAGATGATCAGGCTTTGATACCACTTGTAAGGAAGTTAAAGTAGCGGAAACAACTTCCTATGCCAATCTTGAGGAAAGACAATATGTAAAACTTTTTAAAAATTGATCTAACAACTATAGAAATTCCAGCAACACATTCAAAACATGAAATAAATAATAAAACACAAAACACCAGATATACGTGGGGAAAACCCTTTGAGGTGAAAAACCCCACACTCCAAAAGCCTGTTCAATGTATTTTGAATCCAATAACAAGATTACATACACTTGCAGAGCAAGTTTATTATAGGAGTATCACCAGTAAACAACTCTGGAAGAATTTCGGTAGCATTTTGACAGCATAACAATACCTGCAAACTTACACTATGCAAACAACTCCTCAAGCCTCCAATTTATAGACTTCTAGCTATACAAGAAACCACCAGTGGTTTAACAAAACCATGTGCGAGGCTTCTCAGCTGATATTCTAGTCCCAAAATAAGCTCTCACGTCTAAAATGAAAACCCCTATTTTTGACCCTTATAGATGTCATAGAATTTGTCATAATATGCCTAAAAATAGGCCTTCCATCATATACTACCATATGGGCATCTTTTGACACCTAATAAACCAATTTTCAATGCATCAACAACACATAACAGCTGTAGGAAAATATTAAATGAAAATAACTATTTACAGGAAATATGCAAGGTTGAGACACCTCATTTCCCAACATAAATTGGGAGGGCTCCTTCCAAATAGCAGGATCCCTTCCCATTGCCCACACATTAACCAACACTTGCGTGTCTTTGGGGAAAAGATATCCCTCTATTTCACAAGATGTGGTTGCTCTGTGAGGGATCGTAAGAGGACCAACTGGATACAGTCGAAGGACTTCTTTCACCACTGCATGGAGATAAGGCAGATGGTCTATATTAGATTCTTCCACTCTTCTATTGTGACCAATAGCCTCCTCCAATTCCACTTGGATTTTTTTCATTTTGTGTGGATTGCGAATGAATTCCACCATCACCAATTCTAGTGCTCCAGCAGTGGTGTCACTATCGCCCATCAATGGGTAAGTGAAAAAAGTTTGGGGGCCAAAAAGTGGCCAAATTTTTTTTAAAAAAATTTAATACATAATGCGAGTGTGTTATAACATGCTCATGTTATGGTTTGGTAATGACAAGCCTAAGGCTCATCAAAACCAAACCATAACGTGCTCGTGTTATAACACGAGCACGTTATGACTAACTATAAATTAAAAAAAAGAGCATTTATGCTCATTTCATTTCTTTGTTTTCCTCTACACCTACAGCCTGCAAACCCTAAGAAGCACGCTCGCATTTTGGAAAAGTCGATTCAACACCAAAATCTTACTGATTTGTCACCAAAATGCTACCACGACGTCGAGTAGGCCAAAGGAGTGAGTTTTATTTATTTTTTTGTTTGAATTTGTTTCTAAATAGGTAGGTTTGAGTTGATTTTTGATGTAAATTTTGTTAATTGTTAGGAAATGTTAATGCACCTCCTCCTCAAAATTCACAAAATTTTGAAGAGGAAATACTTGCTGAACAACAAACTCCTCCATCCATTCCTTGACATGCCCCTGGAACACAAGAAAATCTAATGGGGCAAATTGAAAACAATAAAAAATAAATTGAAGACATAATTGCAAGGTTGAAAAATCCTTCCACTTCAACCTTGCATAGGTCCATGCTTGCTCGATCTCTTGAATCTATGTTATCAAATATAGATTCAATTAGCAAGCAAATATCTAGTTGGACAGATAAGAGGAGAGAGTTTAGAGACTATTATGTAGATAAGATGTCATATGAAGATGTGAAAAAATTACAAATTACAAAAATAGACTTGTGTTTCATTTTCACAAACCCACAAACAAATCAACCTCCACGCATTACATGCAAGAGGTTTCCTATCCATTGGTGCAACAACCAAGCGATAAGGGACAATTTTGGGCAAAGGTGGTGGATGGTTTTTGACCATCCTCCATGCAATAATGATGAGGTCCCACAATACTTTTTGAGGAAACTCTATTGTGAGTTTGTCCTCAATAAAGTGCCAAACTATTTTGATATGCGGGACTTCCAGGGTAGAGGTGGGGGATCAGCACAAGATAGACCAGAGGAACATGTTGACCCATAGCAGGTAGTGAGAAAAGTAATTAGTAGACCAGCCCATGAGCATGTTTCTATCCCTTCCATTGTGAAGGAGAGTGTTGAGGTTGATACACTTCAGTCCATTATTGCCTTGACCCAGAGCATCATAGAGCATGCCAGTCCTGCAGCATAGGGTGGGTTGGGAGATAGTGTGAGGAGTAGTGTCCCACCCCATGCTTGTCAGACTTGCGGGTCAGCGTATGGTTATGACCCCATAGATAGTCATGATGCAGGTACACAGGCTACATTTGCAGCTGAGCAGATGGTGATGACAGATACCCTCCTGAGTGAGACTTTCAGCCTTGATACTTAGGTAAATATTAGCAAGTTTATTGAATTTAATTTATTAAATTTTATTTTTGAAATGCAATATTAACTAATTTAGTTTGATGATTTTAATGAAATTTCAGGGTCATAGCATTGATCCAATTTTTAGTGGTTCTCCACCTGTATATTACACTACATCATCTACTGTCGGGGTATGTAACTAGTAAACAATTATAAATATTACATGTGAATAGCATTGTTATATGAATGGTATTCTAATATCTGATTTTGGATGTTGAATATGTTAATATTGGAGATTTCATGGCAACACCTGCCAGTGGTGGTGGACTTAAAAGTTTCACAAAGGTAATAAAATAAATAGTTTAATGAATGAATTGTACTTACTAGATTTTTGTATGTGACTTGTGTGCTTTATTGCGTGTACTTCCATGTTTAGATGAACGTGTGTGTATGTTAGGAGCCATGATTTGCATCACTATTATAGTTTTCGTAATTGAATAATGTTGTTTTATTTCTAGATGATGCAGGCTACGGAGACACCTCCCGATGTTCATAGGGCAATGGAGCATGGTGTGACCTCTACGATTCATAGCTCCATGGCATTGACATGGGTATGAGGCAGATTAGTAAATTTCAATTTACATTCATTGTTATAGTTGTTTATTTTTGTACAATCAAAAGATTATTGATTTGAAGTTTAATTTCTATCTGGATGGTTTCTATAGGACATGACATCACCACGGCCTATTCCTACTACTAAGTGAAGTGAGGAGATAGATTATATGGTAGCGGTAAGTGATTATTTTGTTAAATATTTTATTTTTTATAACATGTAATTTCTATATATTAATGTCTATACTTTTTATTGTAACAGCTAAAGATGCAGGAAGAACTAAATAGGAGGAGCAGCCCTTGGGTTTGTAGTAGACCACCCACATACGTGTCTCCATCCCCTAGAAGATCAAAGGCTGCCCGTGATCTATTCTCTTCACTAGCCAGAGGGGAATGACTTTTTATTGTGTTCCTTTGTTGTATGCCTATATGGCATTTATGGACATATATTTTGTATTGCATATAGTTGACATTGTATGCCTATTTGGCATTCTTGTAAGCCTATATGGCTATTTTGTATATATGTTATACTTGTATCAACATATATTGATGTATGCCTATATGGATATTTGGTTAATACAAATCTTTTTTATTGATGGAATCCATACTTGCATTATAAATCCACG
This sequence comes from Cunninghamia lanceolata, assembly GCA_027924645.1. Classification (NCBI taxonomy): domain Eukaryota; kingdom Viridiplantae; phylum Streptophyta; class Pinopsida; order Cupressales; family Cupressaceae; genus Cunninghamia; species Cunninghamia lanceolata. The sequence continues at coordinate 1,131,958 of BSBN01001409.1, read as the reverse complement.
TTTGAATGGATATTTGTAGATGGCTACTTAAAATATTTAAAGTCCAATTGTATTACATAGGATGTTTGTTGATCTAATAAGCTAGCTATTGTTATTCAAGTATCACCTAAACCTCATTTTGGAACTAAAAGATAAAAGTTGTATTTAAAAAAAAAATGAATCATCATGTTGAACAAAAAATATTCATATTCTTTATGAGTTGCTCAATTGAAAATATTCAAATGAGTATGCTGATCCATATTCTTTATGAGTTGGTCAATTGAAAATATTTCTTAATTTCTTGTTATTATACCATATTGGGATGCAAAGAGTATGTTTGTTGTTTTGAATAAGATAGTCAAAATCATATGCTTATGAGCACCTGATGACCATTGTGGTTATTAAATGTAATTCCTCTTGCATATAAGGCGAGGTTATGAGATTACATTGAGTCTTACCTAATTTTAGTATGCAACATAACATTGGGGTTATAGGCTTCCATAAGTCATACCTTAAGGATTTTTAGTTTTAGGCACAAATTTACTTTAAGACCTTAGGCGCTTTTCTCTACTTGCACAACCTCAAAACTCTACCTAGAACTCAAGGCGCCTTTCATCATCCAAACAACCTCAAAATTGCGCCTTGATATTGAAAGGATCTTTCAATGTATAAAGGAGGGTGCCTTAAGGGAGGCAATTCATCTTGATTATCAAAGTTGATCAAACACATCAAACTGAGCATCATACCTCTAGGTGCATTTTTGCCTCTCTAAACTATCCATTTTGGCGCCTTGATGTAAAGTGAAGTCTAAACTTAGTGAAGATTGTGCCTAGAAAGATATCACCTTGGATATGCGCCTAGAGTCATCGTAGATCATCCATTTGCACCTAAGGGTTAGTATAACATAATATAACTTAGGAAGACTTTAAAAATCGTCAAAAGAAGCCTAGGCACCTTTTCTTGTCGCCACCATCCATTTTGGGCACCTAGAGGAAAATGAACTTCAAATCACTTCCAAATGTAGTGCCTAGTGTTAGAATCTTTAAAATGACTAAATCTTACTAAAGGAAGTCTAGGCGCCTATTGTCACTTGGATCATCATGAATGAGCGCCTAAGTGGATGGAGAATAAGCATCTTGTATGGAGACGCACTTTTTTGTCTAAATAATCTCATTTTGGCACCTTGAAGGAAGATGTTCTCAATCCTAAGATCTAGCGCCTAAGTGTAAAATGGTCTCTTATAGGTTTGAACAAGTGATTGAAGCCATCAAATTGCCAAGAAATGAGCTATGTATACTAAGGCGCATTTTCTTGTTTAAACTATCCATTTTGGTGCCTAGGAGGAAGGAGATTCAACATCATGAATCAAGGCACCCTTTGCCATCAAAACAACTTCACATTGGTGCCTTGGAGGAAATCAACTTAAAATTACAAGTCTTGGAGTTTTTTCATGTTTTGATGATGTCTTTTGAGAACAATTATAATGATTGAAGGATGAGGTGGGTAAAAAGTTTTCATTTAGCTTAGACGCCCATTCAATATTTAGTTTTTTCACATACTTTAATCTGCGCCTTGACTTGGAGGAGTTACTTTATGCTTTAAAATGATTTCTATGTGTTTATATGATTCAATATTTGTCAATAATTTAATATGCCGGTACAATGTAGCTCGGACTATTTCGGCATGTTTGAGTGCAAAATAGGACCATGCCTAGCCTAAACTTACCCATCCAGATGCGTTGGAACTGTCAGTTTGGCCACACGAGGAGAAGAACAAAAGTTACACCCCTTTACAACTTTACACTGCTTCCTTCTGACAATTTTTTGGGCAGCATAAAACCTTTCACCACGGGCAAATGCCTTAGAGATATAAAAAACTGAGAGAGGTTATTGTAGAGGCACTCTACGTGATCGCGTTGCCTTAGACAAAATGTTTCTAAGTGACATAGTTTTTTGAGTAACATCTCATCAAAGATTTCTACCTTTTTGCACTTTGGACTCTTCAGGGATATCATTGGTACAATGTAGCTCGAACTGTTTCGACATGTTTGGGTGAAAAATAGGACTATGCCTATCATAAATGTATCCATCTAGATGTGTTGGAATAGTTAGTTTGGTCGCATTAGGAGTAGGATGAAAGTTACACCTATTTGTAACTTTACACTGCCTCCTTCTGACAATCTTTGGGGCAGCAGAAAACCTTTCACCAAGGGCAAATGCCTAGAGATATAAAATATTGAGAGAGGTTATTGTAGAGGCACTCTACATGATTGTGTTTCCTTAGATGGAATGTTTCTAAGTGACATAATTTTCGAGTAACATCTCATCAAAGATTGCTGCCTTTTTGCTCTTTGGACTGTTCAGGGATATCGTTGATACAATGTAGCTCAGATTGTTTCGACATGTTTGGGTGGAAAAAAAAACCATGCCTAACGTAAATGTACCCATCCAGATGCATTAGAACATTCAGTTTGGTCGCATGATGAGTAGGATGAAAGTTACACCACTTTGCAACTTTACACTGTCTCCTAACGATTTTTGGGGTAGTAGAAAACTTTTCACCACGGGCAAATGCCTCAGAGTTATAAAAAACTGAGAGATGTTATTGTAGAGGCACTCTACGTGATCATGTTGCCTAAGAAGGAATGTTTCTAAGTGACATGGTTTTCAATCAACATCTCGTCAAATATTGTTGCCTTTTTGCACTTTGGACTCTTCAGGGATATCGTCGGTACAATGTAGCTCGGACTGTTTCGACATGTTTGGGTGAAAAAAAGGACCATGCCTAAGTATAAATGTACCCATCTGGATGCCTTGGAATAGTCAGTTTGGTCGCATCAGGAGCAGGATGAAAGTTACACCCCTTTCCAACTTTACACTACCTCCTTCTGACGATTTTTGGGGCAGCAGAAAACCTTTCACCACGGGCAAATGCCTCAGAGATATAAAAAACTGAGAGAGGTTATTGTAGAGGCACTCTACATGACCATGTTTCCTCAGAAGGAATGTTTCTAAGTGACACAATTTTTGAGTAACATCTCATCAAAGATTGCTGAGTTTTTGCACTTTGGACTCTTCAGGGATATCGTCGGTACAATGTAGCTCAGACTGTTTCGACATGTTTGAATGAAAAAAAGAACCATGTCTAGCCTAAACATACCTATCCAGATGCGTTGGAACTATCAGTTTGGTCGCATCAAGAGCAGGACACCAAAAATATAAAAGTTGCTTTGTGCAACTTGACAACATTGACACTTTTTTGCAACAGGACTCAGACTCAAACTGACCCCAAATGACTCAAAGTGACTTAAAAACAAATGAAATTGTCTTAGAAGACCTTATTACATACAATTGACTCAATAAAAAAAATCATTTTTTGACCCCTCTTGGAGGCATGACAACCTAGGTGCCCCTGCACCATTAGTGCAACTGAAGTTGATAAAGTTTTCCTATTAAGAAAAAGCACTTCCCTTAGGTTCAAGAAATATAAATATTCTATACTCATGTGGCCTCACCTAAGACCTAAGACACATGTAGTCTAGTAGACGCAGGACACCTAAGACACCTATTTTCTAGTCTTTATCTACCTAGTTGACATATCGTATATACCTAAGACACAATTTGGTGCAGGAGCACCAAGAAGACTAAGGTCTTGAGTTGTCTTGTTTTTATTGTTCATTTTGTTTTGTGGATTCAATAAGGTCTTGGAGGCCATTCTCATGTTGTAATAAGGGTTATAATGCCATGTTTGTAATAAGCCATCATACAATCATACATTGTATAGGAGGCAGTCATAAAGTCTTAAGGGGCAGTCATGTAAAACCTCATGTTGTAAGTCTTGCAAAGGCATGTCAAAGTGTTAGAAAGGCATGTCAAGTGTTGTCAAAGGTTTAATACAATTGTCAAGTGTTTTGAAGGTTTCACTAAGCCTAAACAAGTCAATGCAGTCCTAATTAGGACAGTTGCAACAATAGCAAGTAGTTGCTGTTTTGAAACTAACAGGGCAGTTCGATGGTGGAAGAACAGTTATACACCCTCCATTGCCCAACTGCCTCTCAATTTATTATATATACTTGCTAAGACTTTGGACTTGGAGGAGAAGTCTTAGAGAAGTCTTTTGGAGGAGAAACAGTAATAAAAACTCAGAAATTCTACATTTTCTATATAATTTCGATGTAGCAGTCCGTACCTTGTTTCTGTATGGACAAGTTGTGAAGGATTATGGTGGTGGCATGAAAATAGAGTGATTTGACATTAATTTTCATCAAGTTTGGCTTCTTAAAACAATTCTAGAGTAGAGTAAGACTCATTTTCCTGAAAACGGTTTAAGAAACCCTTATCTAGGGTTTTGGTAAGAATCATGCATTTTTTGGCCATTCCACTAATTTGATTCACTTTTGATTAGTGGAATGGGTTGTAGTAGGTCTATTCTACTATTCTATAATGAGTTTTTGGTAGGAAATTTGAGTAAAATAAGTTCTCTTTGAGAAAACCTAACAAAACCATGTGTTAGGTGATGTTTAGAGACATAGAGAAGGAACCATAGAGGTATTTTTGGGAACAACAGATTGTAGGAGGACAAAACCCATAAAATTCATAGTTTTGGCATCAATACTAAGTGGTCAAGTCATTGGTTGAGTTCTGTGTGTGAATTTAAGGGGGGTCTCTTTGTATTTTAGGCCTAATTGGGGGCTCTAGGTTATTGAGAGGAGTTATAGGTTAGGGTATATCATCCAAAACAACCTATACCCAGTTTTAGATATGTGATAGAGAGTCCAAATGGGTAACTACTAATTGTCCAAGTTCTATGTTTGAAGATCTGTATCAAAAGTTATTAGGACTGTTCTCCTTTTTTAGGGCTACAAGTTATTTTTTGGGTTTGTGAAGGAAGTGTTAATCCTGAGTTTGGTCTACCTTTGGCAATGATTGGAATGGGTCCCATAGCATCTAAAATCACCTTTTCCATGAAGAATTTAGAGTCTCTAACTACTGTTCCCACTTTTGTATAATGATCATGAAATTTGAGGTTTAAAGCATAAGGAAACCTTGTCTACTTTGCCATCCTCCAACTATCTCATTGCCTCTACATCACAATTAGAGACACCTATTATCTAGTTAGAAACCAAGACACCTAGAGACACCTATATTTTATACATTACCTAGATTTTATACATTATTCTCAGGATCAACTTCATCCATCACTTAGGTCTAACCCCATGAAGCATAACATGATGATGTAAAAATGTGTATATGTGTAAAAGTGCAACAGGAAATAAAAAAGACAAACCTTACAAATTAATGTGCATACTTACAACTCAATTTAACATGACTTTACAAAATCAATGTGAATACTTACAAATTAATCCAATGAACCATCTAGGTCTGCTCTACTCTTTATCATGTCAAGTATTGCTTCATGGTCAGACTCACGCACCTTCCACAAGATTTTGTTCAAAGGTCTACCTCAATACTGTATCAAATGAACATTGGATTCCATGACAAGGTTTGAGTAATGAAGAATCTTCTGATGCGTGTCAAAGTCTTGAAACAACCAAACATTAACACTCTTATGTGGGTACCTTCTAAGCCATGTTCCAGTAATAACCACTGAGCCTGTAGGGTATTCGATATTTTCTCCATTTGTAATTGGGGCCTCCAATTTCTTTTTGGCCTCAACACAATGACATATGTAATAATCTGCTCCCTCTTCATTATCTTCATCTGCAATAACTGCATATACGTGCCCTACATTGATATGTGTAGCAAATTAGATGAACTTAGTCAACATTACAAAAACACTACAAAGTAAGATGACATGAGGAATTTCAAAAATTATGCAAATAGATATATTACATGGTTGAACTAGATTTGATATGTGGTCAAAGTCAACTGATGATTCTATCTGTGTTAGTTCTAGTGCCATCGGGGGTCGATATGTGTTAAGTGGGATAAGATAACTTAACTACTATTCGTCAACCCACTCCTTTGACTCGCACTCATCCCGGGCTTGAGTTGTATAGGAAGAACAAAAGCATGACATCTTTCATGTATGGATACTCCATGAACCTGCAATTGAGCTTCTGAAAGAGTGCATCTCACTTGATCCTGTCAGTGTAGAACAGTCCTCATATGGTGCAATGTTTGTATCATCTATCAACCATAAAAATCTACGAACTGAAGACTTACCTTCATTACCTGGACCCATGGAAGCATTACACCACTTGACAATCAATTTTGCATCTATCAACTTTGCATTGTCTTTATACTTTAACTCTTCTCATGTTATGGCTCTTTTTGATACATGCTCCTACACCATCATGCTCCCCCTTTCCATGTCTGGCCTCACAAAAGTTTTACATATGCTGAATACCTATAAAATTATGCCTCCTACTCAGCCAATAGAAATTTCATGAGTTCTTGAATTGTGACGCATAGTTATCTGACCATATGATATGTTAACTGAACGATATGCCCCTTCTAGCCAAATCATTGTAGAACACCTGAAAGAAACCTTGTACGAACTCCGTAGAATGCGTGAGATCATCACTAATATAGAAATTATACTCCTGTATGATCTTTCTGTCATCCTCTATACTATCATTCATATGAATGAATGTGATGTGCACAAATATAGAAACCTGTGTGGAGTTGTAATATTGCGATTACACCTCACGCTGTGGCTATAGACTGTAGTTCTCTGCAAAGTCGATGATTGAAACAATGCTATGAACCAGAAATGTGTCCTTGCATTACTTGAATTACAAGTCCAACCATTGAGCTCTATGGGCATGTCTTGCATACTCATCACTATGCTGTCACGAAATATAGGCATAAACTAATACACTAGAATCTTTTCAATAACCAATTCACACCTCTTTGCTTCTTTACCATCTTTTGTATTGTATGCCACTATTTTATACTTGCCAAACTCTACTAGTTCTTTTTGAACTACATGTGTTCTTTCCATATGTTCACATATTGGCAAATGTTGCAAGCCACCGCAACGATGAGATGTGCCATCCAAACATAATTTCTTGTAGAATATTTGACCTTCCTCTCTTTCACATAAAATTCTTGATATGAAGTCTCTTAAAGATGTTGGCGGGGCATGTATGGCACAACCCTACAAAACATTGTTAGTATGCATATCTAAACATATAGACCTATAAACATCAAAATGGTTAGAAAATTCAATATGTAATCTTCAACAACAAGTAGTGTGTGTGTGATTTATCTTGACATAGAAAGGTTTTAGCATTTCAAAATATCTTTGACAAATTTTAATTTGAGGATACTTCTTTAGAAATTTATCATAAACTGTGTTTGAGTCTCATCCAAAAAATGCTTTGAATGTGGCTCACAGTTTTGACTACTGATTCTCCTTCTTACCACATCCCTTTGATTCAGAGATACCCTTGTGTAATTCTTCCAAAAGTCTTCAATTAGTGATCTCAATGCTTCAACAATTGGTTTATCTTTTTGTGGTAGTCGCCCCGAGAACGCCCATAATTCATTGGCATTAGTGTCCTCAATTCTTTGGCATCTTCCAACGGCTCTTGATAAAGTTTTCCTATTAATTCTCAATTCTTGACTCGTCTTTATAATGAGACGAGCTTTCCTTGTTTGACTACTTACTATAGTCGATGTAATCACACACTGTGTTGTATTACTATCTTTTGTACATGAGGTGTTACCCACACTCCCATATGCACTCATTAGATTCTTGACAATATATTTTTCACTTGAAGCCTCTGATGTTCTCAACCCAAGAATCTTCATGATGGACCTATACTTTATACTTCACATCATTTCAAGGAATAGTTGACATCTTGCAGTCTCATTTAACTTTTCAAAGAACAATCTCCAAATCTTATGAGCATATCTTCTACAAGTGCATTTTAGAATCTTACCTTCCATTGGCTGCAAAATATTCTCATCAATATCAATCAAATACTTTGGCTTTCTATGCAAAATTCTAGGTGGTGTTAAGTTAGATAAATTCATCTCAACATTAGGAATTTCATAAATATTTAAATGAGATGGGCTATATGGCATACCTTCGATCGAAGATGGAATAGTGACATACCTTGAGGTTGAGGTGGGAATGATGGCGTACCTCCTTCATCACATGTGTGTGATGATGTACTCTCAAGTTGAGATATGGTAGATGGTGTCGCTACATGTTGACTTGTAGTAGAGGATGTGTCTCCAACTATGGTATTCAAATCTCTCGTAGCATGAAGTTTTTGCATTTTTTCTCTTTGTGCTGCCAATACCATATCTCTTTGTGATGGTTGTGGTTCCTCTTCAATTAGCATGTCTTCATTTATCATGTCCAATTTCCTCTTCTCATGAACTTCCCTCATAGCTACTGCTTTCTTTGCATTCTTATCTTCTATCTCTTCTTGTGTTGGTTTAATTCCTGATCGTTTCCTCGGCATGACGGAGAATTTGTTTGTAGTATGATAAAGAGACCAATATTAGTTCCTAAGAAATGAATCCATACAAATAACTAAAATATATGTCATTCAACCCTTCATAGTAAATGTACATACAATCATCATGTAAAAGAGTAAATGTCACTCAACCAAAATAGGTACAAAGCATACAAAGCAAATTATTACAGCCATGAAAAGAGTACATGGGACTTCATGCTTGAAATGGTTGAGGCAGATCCAATTTGACATATTTGTTGTTACTAGGGCTACTAGGATTTAGAATTGAGAAGGTGTTTTGTTGGTACTAGGGATACTAGGCTTTGGGTGGCTTGTAAAGGAATAGACAACAATTGTTGTGTCATGTGCATGTACAAATCATCATGAATGGGTGCATAAGGATTGTCCTAGACCAAGATATGTGCATACAAATCATCATGTCATGTGCATACTTGTATGATCTTGGCATCTATTCATTTGTATTTTAACTTGTTAATATGACAAGATAATAGTGGGATTGTATTTTTATTATCTTGTAAGGATTTATTCTTGTATAGTTTGACATCATGGTATGTTAAGGTCTATTTATTACACATAATTATTAAAGAGCCCAAGTGTAGAAAATATACATGGCATCATGTGAGATTGTAGGCTACTTTCTTGATTGGGAATGTGTCTATTTTAAACATGTATGATAAAGCATGATAAAGTAATTCAAATAGAATTAAGTAAAATGTAAACAACATGCATGTAAAGACTTGACATACCTAAAAAATGAAGATTCGAATGGAGAGAGTATCCAATTATGTAGTGTTTTTTTCTTCTTGCATCAAACTCCTCAACAATTTGAGTTTTTCACCACTTGCTTCCTTTTCAATGTTAAATTGAATAACACTCAAATATAATTACTAACAACCATATTATTAACCAATCTATAATGTTAAATTCCTAAAATTGAATCACAATTAACATTACAACACTACAAAAATTGAAACTTGAATAGATATATATCAAACTTAGTGTGAAAACTATGTTATTTCCTCCTTCTCAAGTTGGCAAAGTAGAAAAGGTGGTGGAAAGATCATGCAAAGGTGGTAGAATGTGTAAAATGTGCATGTGAACTTCCCAACAGCATGAAAGCACTTCTTTTTTGTCGAAGCACATGCATAATCAACATGAAAACAGAGCATGTGGGCCTGGATCACGGGGGTCAACTCTTTTTTACCGTTTCTATAGCAGGACAAAACATGAGTGCATTATAATGTGCTCATGTTTTGTCCTGCAATAGATTGATCCATAAATATTTGTGCCTATCTCACCTTCGATAGCACCTTTACAATAGCTCACCTCTAGTTCCATTAGCTCATGTTCTATATCTCACTTATCTCTCCCCCTCACCTCTCTACCTCTCCCCTCTCTATGTCTCTCAGTCGCTCCTTGTCTACCTCAACCCTAAACCTTATCCTTAAACCCTAATCCCTCAACCCTCAACCCTAATCCCTCAACCCTCAACTCTAATCCCTCATCCCTAAACCCTAAACACTATCCCTATTCCTAAACCCTCAATGGGCTCGATACTATACCTTAAACCCTAATCCCTTATCCCTAAACCCTCCAACCCTATCCCTAATCCTTATACCCTCGACACTCTACTTTAACCCTAATCCCTCGACCCTCAACCCTATCTCGAAACCCTCAACCTTTGAACCTCAATGTACTCAACCCTCAATGTCAAACCCTAATCCCTTAACCCTTAACTCTGATCCCTCGACCCTCAACCCTATCCCTAAACCCTCAACCCTAAAACCTCAACCCTCAACACTCAACGTCAAACCCTAATCCCTCAACCCTTAACTCTAATCCCTCGACCCTCAACCCTATCCCTAAACCCTAAACCCTAAAGCCTCAACCCTCAACCTATTGGTAGGTGGCGACTGATCAGGAAAGTACTGTACACTAGCCATGTATCCTCGCCAGGGTTTGGGGCTGGGCCGAGCCCCAAGCGAGGGTTCAGGGGCGCAGCCCCCGAGAAATTTCTTTTTAGAGCTGACATAAATAATCCTATTTTTGTGATCGACATAAGAAAACCCTATTTTTGTAACCGACAAAAAGGCTTGATAAAAAGTGGCTAAGGGTTAGGGTTTTGATATATTGTATTATAGCATTTGCAACGGTATTGAGTTGCAGGGATTGTTGGTTGTAATCGGTTTGATTTACTAGATAATAATATTGGACTCTCTATTTGGTGGATGTAGCTCGAGTTTGGGTGAACCACGTTAAAACTTATCTCTTGCTGTTATTAATTCTGTGTATTTCCATTTCTTTGTTTAATCTTTATTTGAATTTAATTGATATCTTCTGCTGACTAACCCTAAAACAACCCTCAACGTCAAATCCTAATCCTTCAACCCTAAACCCTATCCAAAAACTCTAAACACTATCCCTATTCCTAAACCCTCAATGGGCTTGATACTATACCTTAAACCCTAATCCCTTATCCCTAAACCCTCCAACCCTATCCCTAATCCTTATACCCTCATCACTCTACTTTAACCCTAATCCCTCGAACCTCAACCCTATCCCTAAACCCTCGACCCTCGAACCTCAACCCTCAACCCTATCCCTAAACCCCAAACTCGAAAGCCTCAACCCTCAACCCTCAACGTCAAATCCTAATCCCTTAACCCTTAACTCTAATCCATCAACCCTAAACCCTATCTCTAAACCCTAAACACTATCCCTATTCCTAAGCCCTTAACGGGCTCGATACTATACCTTAAACCCTAATCCCTTATCCCTAAACACTCCAACCCTATCCCTAATCCTTATACCCTTGACAGTCTACTTTAACCCTAATCCCTCGACCCTCAACCCTCAACCTTCAAAACTCAATGTACTCAACCCGCAATGTCAAACCCTAATCCCTCAACCCTTAACTATGATCCCTCGACCCTTAACCCTATCCCTAAATCCTCAACCCTAAAACCTCAACCCTTAACACTCAACATCAAACCCTAATCCCTCAACCCTTAACTCTAATCCCTCGACCCTTAACCCTATCCGTAAACCCTACACCCTAAAGCCTCAACCCTCAACCCTCAATGTTAAATCCTATTCCCTCAACCCTTAACTCTAATCCCTCAACCCTAAACCCTATCCCTAAACCCTAAACATTATCCCTATTCCTAAAACATCAACGGGCTTGATACTATACCTTAAACCCTAATCCCTTATCCCTAATCCTTATACCCTCGACACTCTACTTTAACCCTAATCCCTTGACCCTCAACCCTATCCCTAGACCCTCGACCCTTGAACCTCAACCCTCAACCCTATCCCTAAACCTTAAACCCTAAAGCCTCAACCCTCAACCCTTAACGTCAAATCTTAATCCCTCAACCCTTAACTCTAATCCCTTAACCCTAAACCCTATCCCTAAACCCTAAACACTATCCGTATTCCTAAACCCTCAATGGGTTCGATACTATACCTTAAACCCTAATCCCCTATCCCTAAATCCTCCAACCCTATCCCTAATCCTTATACCCTCGACACTCTACTTTAGCCCTAATCCCTCGACCCTCAACCCTATCCCTAAACCCTCGACCCTTGAACCTCAACCCTCAACCCTATCCCTAAACCCTAAACCCTAAAGCCTCAACCCTCAACCCTCAACGTCAAATCTTAATCCCTCAACCCTTAACTCTAACCCCTCAATCCTAAACCCTAAACACTATCCCTATTCCTAAACCCTCAATGGGCTCTATACTATACCTTAAACCCTAATCCCTTATCCCTAAACCCTCTAACCCTATCCCTAATCCTTATACCCTCAACACTCTACTTTAACCCTAATCCCTCGACCCTCAACCCTATCTCGAAACCCTCAACCTTCGAACCTCAATATACGCAAACCTCAACGTCAAGCCCTAATCCCTCAACCCTTAACTCTGATCGCTCGACCCTCAACCCTAAAATCTCAACCCTCAACACTCAACGTCAAACCCTAATCCCTCAACCCTTAACTCTAATCCCTCGATCCTCAACCCTATCCCTAAACCCTAAACCCTAAAGCCTCAATAGTCAACCCTCAATGTCAAATCCTAATCAATGAACCCTTAACTCTAATCCCTCAACCCTAAACCCTATCCCTAAACCCTAAACATTATCCCTATTCCTAAACTCTCAATGGGCTCGATACTATACCTTAAACCCTAATCCCTTATCCCTAAACCCTCCAACCCTATCCCTAATCCTTATACACTCGACACTCTACTTTAACCCTAATCCCTCGACCCTCAACCCTATCCCTAAACCCTCGACCCTCGAACCTCAACCCTCAACCCTATCCCTAAACCCTAAACCCCTAAAGCCTCAACCCTCAACCCTCAATGTCAAATCCTAATCCCTCAACCCTTAACTCTAATCCCTCAACCCTGAACCCTATCCCTAAACCCTAAACACTATCCCTATTCCTAAACCCTCAATGGGATCGATACTATACCTTAAACCCTAATCCCTTATCCCTAAACCCTCCAACCCTATCCCTAATCCTTATACCCTCAACACTCTACTTTAACCCTAATCCCTCGACCCTCAACCCTTGAACCTCAATGTACTCAACCCTCAACATCAAACCCTAATCCCTCAACCCTTAACTCTGATCCCTCGACCCTTAACCCTTAAAACTTGAACCCTAAAACCTATCCCTACACGCTTGACACTTGACACTATATCTTAAAACCTAATCCCTTAACCCTCATCCTTAAAGCCTCAACCCTAAATCCTTAAACCATCAACCTTGAACCCTATCCCTAATCCCTCTACCCTCGACACTCTTCTTTAACCCTAATCCCTTGACCATCAACCCTATCCCTAAACCCTCAACCCTCAATTCTCAACCCTCAACTCTTAACATTAAACCCTGATTCATCAACCCTAAACCCTAATCCCTCAAACCTAAACCCTATCCCTAAACCATCAACCCTCAACACTATACCTTAAACGCTAATCCCTATCCCTCAACCCTTAACCCTTAAAACTTGAACCCTATCCCTACACCCTCAACACTCAACACTATATCTTAAGCCTTAAACCCTCATCCTTAAAGCCTCAACCCTCAATCCTTAAACCTGCAACCCTAAACCCTATCCATCAACCCTAAACCCTAATCTGTCAACCCTAAACCCTATCCCTAAACCCTCAACCCTCAACACTATACCTTAAACCCTAATCCATCAACCCTAAAACCTAATCCCTCAACCCTCAACCCTAAACACTATCAGTCAACCCTCAACCCTCGACACTATACCTTAAACCCTAATCCCTCAACCCTCAATCCTAATCCCTCATCCCTAAACCCTAAATGCTATCCCTATTCCTAAACCCTCAACCCTCGACACTATACCTTAAACTCTAATCCCTTATCCCTAAACCCTAAACCCTATCCCTCAACCCTTAACCCTTAAAACTTAACCCTAAAACCTATCCATAAACCCTCGACGCTCAACACTATATTTTAAACCCCAATCCCTTAACCCTCAACCCTAAAGCCTCAATCCTCAATCGTTAAACCTTCAACCCTAAACCCTATCCCTAATCTATCTACCCTCAACACTCTACTTTAACCCTAATCCCTTGACCATCAACCCTATCCCTAAACCCTCAACACTCAACCCTCAACTCTCAACATTAAACCCTAATACATCAACCCTAAACCCTAATCCCTCAACCCTAAACCCTATCCCTAAATCCTCAACCCTCAACACTATACCTTAAACCATAATCCCTCAACCCTAAACCCTAATCCTTCAACCCTAAACCCTATCCCTAAACCCAACAAAACTGCTTTGCCTTATGTTAGGTTGTTAAACTCATCATTTTTGACACTCTTCGCTTAAAGATATCTGAGTTGCAAGAATATGTCAGAAAAATGGCAATGAACTTTTTTAATGTTAGTAATGTTATATGGCATGTTTTTCTGGCCCATTTGGGGTTCATTATGCCAATAGGTGTACACACTATGAGAAAAGATTTGTGTATGGTATATCCACAGTGAGTAATTAACAGTTGAAATTAGAAGGATGATTATTATGAGAAAATCTTTGCATTGGGGTACATCTATGTTTCTTACTGTCCACCCCGCACTTAGGGGAGGTATATTGTTATAAAACAGGGAAATAATCTCCCATTGTTTACTGGCTCTATCCACAAGAACTACTAAACTTTTTTCTCTTGGTAATTGTAGAGGACATTCACCTATTTTTGGCAACTCCTGCATTCCCAAACCATTACAAAAACTAAGTTATTTTAACCCAATAAATAGCTGATTGCATTGATTTAATACTGTACTATATTAAAGCTTAGCATTCACACAAATGCAGATGTTCATATTATAGAAGACTGTATTATATTAGACTATTAGAGATCCCTCAGAAAAATGTAATAGCAAAACTGCTTTGCCTTATGTTAGCTTACAATTAAACCCATTCTTTTTGACACTCTTCTCTTAATAAAGTAAGAGTAATAAGAATAGAAGGCAGAGAATTTGATCTTACTAGTATGCATGGTCAGTTTACATTCCATGACTTCATTTTCATTGAATAAAAAGGTAAATATCTGATTTGAAAGGTGGGGCAGAGTTCACTGTCATGTGCTTTTCTAGATGATAGGGTCCATAATCTCCAGGGTTCTTCAAAGAAAGGTTTGTAACATAATTAAGTTTTTGTTATACCAATCCTCTAGGTAAAGCTACAATTCAAATGCCTACTTTGAAAGTTGAAATAAATTAAATTAGACTTACAATTTTGATTTTCTTCCATTGCTTCAACAACATCATTGTTTTCTTCATCAGAAACCAATTCAAGATCAACAACTTGTTGCCCATTGGTTGACTTGAATTGC
Organism: Cunninghamia lanceolata; assembly: GCA_027924645.1. Lineage (NCBI taxonomy): Eukaryota > Viridiplantae > Streptophyta > Pinopsida > Cupressales > Cupressaceae > Cunninghamia > Cunninghamia lanceolata. The sequence goes on along the minus strand of BSBN01001409.1, from coordinate 1,116,642 downwards.
ATCCTCTGTTAGAAGAAGGGCATTTTTTATTTGTATTAATTTTGGTATTCATAAGCTGAAGAGCATTGATATTTTTCATACACCCTATTCTTTGAAATATCTTAACTTTAAAATATGACTTGGATATGTACTTGAACACAGTGAAATCTCCAATCTCCGGCCCATGATGATTCACAAAATTTTCCCAACCCTGCCTAAATTCTAGTTTATTTATGGTACCCCTTAATTATACATCCCACTCCTACCCACCTAGGCCTTGAAGAAGGAGGCATGCCCATTAAACCAACTCATTTGACAACTTGCTGCCCATCGGTTGACTTGAACTGCATACTCTATTAGAAGAAGGGCATCTTTTATCTGTATCAATGTTGGTATTCATAAGTGGAAGAGCATTGATATTTTCACACACCCTATTCTTTGAAATATCTTAACCTTAAAATATGACTTGGATATGTACTTGAACACAATGAAATCTTCAATCTCCAGCCCATGATAATTCACAAAATTTTCCCAACCCTACCTAAATTTCAGTTTATTTATGGTACCCCTTAATTGTACATCCCACTCCTGCCCACCTGGGCCTTGAAGAAGGAGGTATGCCCTTTAAACCAACTCATTTGACAACTTGTTGCCCATCAGTTGACTTGAACTGCATACTCTGTTAGAAGAAGTGCATCTTTTATCTGTATCAGTGTTGGTATTCATAAGCTGAAGAGCATTGATATTTTTCACACCCTGTTCTTTGAAATATCTTAACCTTAAAATATGACTCGGATATGTACTTGAACACAACAAAATCTCCAATCTCTAGCCCATGATGATTCACAAAATTTTTCCAACCCTGCCTAAATTCTAGTTTATTTATATGGTACCCCTTATTTGTACATCCCACTCCTACCCACTTGGGCCTTGAAGAAGGAGGCATGCCCATTAAACCAACTCATTAGACAACTTGCTGCCCATCGGTTGACTTGAATTGCATACTCTGTTAGAAGAAGGATATCTTTTATCGGGATCAATGTTGGTATTCATAAGCTGAAGAGCATTGATGTTTTTCACACACCCTGTTCTTTGAAATATCTTAAGCTTAAAATATGATTTGGATATGTACTTGAACACAACGAAATCTCTAATCTCCAGCCCATGATGATTCATAAAATTTTCCCAACCTTGCCTAAATTCTAGTTTATTTATATGGTACTCCTTAATTGTACATCCCACTCCTACCCACCTGGGCCTTGAAGAAGGAGGCACTCCCATTAAACCAACTCATTTGACAACTTGCTGCCCATTGGTTGACTTGAACTACATACTCTATTAGAAGAAGGGCATCTTTTATCTATATCAATGTTGGTATTCATAAGCCGAAGAGCATTGATGTTTTTCACACACCCTATTCTTTGAAATATCTTAACCTTAAAATATGACTTGGATATGTACTTGAACACAACAAAATCTCTAATCTCCAGCCCATGATGATTCACAAAATTTTTCCAACCCTTCCTAAATTCTTGTTTATTTATGGTACCCCAAACCCTAAACCCTAATCTCTTAACCCTAAACCCTAATCCCTAGTCCCTAAACCATAAACCCTAATCCCTAATTATAATTTATGGTACCCTAATCCCTAAACCCTAAACCCTAATCCCTTATCCCTAAATCATAAACCCTATCCCTAAATCCTCAACCCTCAATACTTAAACCTTAAATCTTGAACCCTATCCCTAAACCCTCAACCCTCAAAACTATACCTTAAACGCTAATCCCTCAACCCTAAACTTTCAACCGTAAACCCTATCCCTAATCCCTCTACCCTCAACACTCTACCTTAACCCTAATCCCTCGACCCTCAACCCTAAACGCTATGCCTAAAGCCTCAACCCTAAACCCTAATCCCTCAAGGTCCTAAACTCTAATCCCTTATCCCTAAACTCTAAATCCTATCCCTAAACCCTCAACCCTCAAACTCAAACCTTAATCACTCAATCTTTATCCACCCCTCTCCTCCCCTATCTGGCTCACCCCCATCTCTACCCTCCTCTACCCTCAACACTATACATACATACATAGATACATACATACATACATGATTAATAACCTTGAACATAAAAAAATTCAAGGGGGACATAACGTGAGCACATTATAACGCGCTTGCGTTATATCAAACATGACAAACAGTGCACAAACTTTTGTAGAAAAAGAAAAATGCAAAGTAAAACATAATGCGACCGCGTTATAATGCGCTCGCGTTATGTTTTTCTTTTGGAATCTCAAGCCTTGGGCTTGGGATTTGCTTTGGATTTCTAACCCAAAGGCTTGGAGTGCCTTCCTAATGTCCAGAGACGTATTTTTTCATATTCTACAGGATTTCACATAATTTCATTCGTGCTAACCCTCAAATTTACACGTGTTTCAAGGTCAAACAAATCAAACACTTGGGTGATGTTAGGCTTTCTCTTAGCTATTTGACGATATAATTTTTTGCACATTTTGACAATGTTAAGCCTTTCATCTTTAATTTCTTTTGTTTGTGTGTTCGTTTTTGGGCAAAAACCATTGTTTGGTCTTTTTTTCATTGTAAATTAACTATTCATTGAAATTTTTAAAAAATTACATATTTAGAAACTAAACTCCATTCTACACATATTAAAAAAAAAAAAATTCAATTAGTTTTCAAAATTTATAGGGGTAGCACGGCCAAAATTCTGTTTTTTAGAATGTGTCCACTTTCAAAATTAGTAAAAAATCAAATATTCATCAAAAAATTATCAGAAAAATCAGGTATAAACTACATGCTGTTAGCTAATTTCTCACCAAAGTAATTTTAAAAATACCAAAAAAAGGTTGACCTTTTGAGGGAGCCACAAAACATGCTATGTTATGTTTTTTTGATAGAAACAACATCAATTTCTATGGCTCCATCTTTTGAACCCCTTAATCTATACCATTTTCAAAAAGAAATAGTAGTTTGGAAAGTAGACTCGGAGTACTACAAACATTTTTTTCGTTGCATCTCCAAATTTTGAGTGTAACTATGCTCAATTTCTCATCCAAGGCCAACATTTCTTGATTTCAAAAAAAAAGTGGCCACTTAAGACCTCTTTTTGGCCCCCCATCTTTTTGCACTTACCCCAATAGGTCCTGCAACATCCAAAACATTCAGCTTAAGTCCAGCCCAAAATGACATCAAATTAAACTTAATACAAAACAACCTACTTTAAACACACTTGATGTTCAAGTCCAGCCAGAAATGACACCATTTTAAACTCAATACAAAATACCAGAAAATTGAACTTACAAAAACTATTGATCTGATATCTGTCAGACTGAGATCATGGCCTCTCATATCTAGCAGCACATCCAGAAAATCCTTCTCTATCTCTCTTTCATGACTCACCTCTCTGTTTCTCTTCGCCAGTTGATTGCTTATGGATAGATCTAAAAAATAATAAACTCATTTTAAATGGGCTCCTATCTTACGGTTGACGCCATGAAGATCCAGAAACCCAAGCCATGGAAAAAAATCATCCAAATCGGGTTTTTCGACAAGTTTCACCCATGAAGTAAGAGCGTTGGTGAACTCCACAGAGTCGGGATTATTTGGGTCGAAGACACTTGTACTGAACATCAGATTACCTATCACATTCAGACCTGTGTGGATCATTAAATTGGCAAAGTTCACACTCTTTCCCTTCACATTGCTTTCCTCGAAAATCAATCGTATCATTTAGAAAACTGAATCTCTTCTGACATGTTGCGAAGTTTGGAGTTTCTTGGGAGACAAAAGCTCTGTAGTGGAAATACGTCTTAATTTTCGTCAGTGGGATTCATTTTGACTCCATATTATTGAGGACTTATGGTAAGAGAGTATCTTCATTGAATGCTTGATGGTCTGCCCAGCAAAGATGTTGTCATGGGTTTTGAGCACCTCCTTCGCCATGGCAGCAGAGGAAACCACAACAGTTGTTTTCATGCCAAGAAAGAGGGTCATTAATGGACCATATTGGGCAGAAAGGGAAAACAGTGCCTCGTTGGGCTTTTTGCTCAGCAGAAAGAGGTTTCCTACAGCAGGCCAAGCAGGTGGTCCAGGTGGAAGAAGAAGCCTTTTCCTCTTTCTTCTCCATAGCAATACAGAAAAGGCGACCACAACACTGCTAACCAGCACAAAAAACCAAGATACCAGTTGCTTATCCATCAGAATACAGGACAAAGCTCTTTCATTGCTAATAATCTCTTAAAAGACCACATTCCATGTATTTATCCTTTCTTCTGTAGCCTTTTATCTAAATATCAAATGATTTAGTTGTCAAACAAGCAATGGTAATTTTATAAAAATATCCCACAGTGCAGAGATATTGCACAAAGTCAATATTGTGGAATAATTTGATTCAATGAGCGCTATAGACAAAAGCATGACAGTGAATGTAGGGTAGAAAATGAAGTACAATATGATAGAGAAGCGAATATGTAGCATATTTAGTTAGTAAAGAACAAGTTGATAAAATATTTATGAACTTGAAGCTTCATTTTATGTGATTATGAAATGTTGATATGCATCACAATTTATGGTTATCTAAATTAACATGTGTTAATTAGTGGGAGTATTTGCTTTAGGAGTTTTGTAATAATAGGGGAGAGGATCCAATTGTTGAGCATGTTCCAATAGCTGTGATAGTATTTGTGGATTTAAGGTTCAATTTTTTTAAAAGTTTAGCACTAGTAGTTGTTACTTTAAGTTTGTTAGTATTGAGCCTTATAAATACTTATAATTGAATGAAATGTGCCCTTTAGATCTAAAAAACAACCAATCATGTGATGCCACATCAGTACCCCAACAAAACATGACTTAATGCACAACTATTGGTCCACCATTTTTTTGGGGGAACTATTGGACACCTCAACAAAAAGCATGATGATGTGGACTTGAAACCTTAGTTATAGTAGGGGCCTTGCCAAGTAAGTTGCTGTAAAAAATTTGGAGTGATTCGATATGATTTTGAGAGGCATGAAGTTAGGGTGCTCAACTACTAAGTCTTCTCCCTTAATATTTGTTTTTTAATTGAAAAGATTAATGGAAATGTGATTATGATTTTGCCTTCATGAGGTTGAGTACATACAATATGTATTTGAAACTAGCAATTGATAGATAATTCAACTTGCCCCTAGTAACAAAGCAAATAGGGGTGCTTTGCTTTGCTAAATCTATTACTTCTTATAAAAAAGAGTTTGCATAAAAATATAGTATGGTTTATCTAGTGATATGTTTTTATAATAACAAGAAAAATAATTTATTTTAAAAAAAATTATAATGTAAATAATTTTAAATTGTAACCTAGTTTGTATTTTTAAAACTTGTAGATATTCAATTTTTAGAAAGGGTTGAATCTTGTATGCTTAGAATCATTTTAATTTATAAATGATTTATAAAGGGTTTAATTATAATGATTTGTGTTATTTTTACATTAATTGTAAATTTGTTTTTCTTATGGTAGTTTAATTGTAATGGTGAAAATTGCATACCTATAACCTTTTCACTTATGTTTTATAAGTTTATAGGTGGTATATTTTTATATGAAATTTGGCTCATAATTTTATTTTAGTTTGATACTATCATCAATCATTTTTAAAAATCAGTCTTGATTGTTACATCTATTCACTACTTTAAATCGTACTCACAAGTGCATAATTGACCTAAATCATTTTTGCATGTGTAGAATTGAACCTTTAAAGTTCAAAATTAAAATTAAAATCCTTATTGATCTTTTCACTAGCCATTGAGAGACAATTGTGTGTTATATTGTTGTATTTAAGGATATTTGTCATTCATTTTGAAATCATGCAAGGATCAATTAGGAATTATTAAAATTACACTTACATCAGAGCATCAAAGAAGAGCAATAGAGCATCCTAATTGCATCATCATCCTAGGCATACTACATGCTTGTCTTCTACCTTCAATCATTGTTGAAAAGTTGTTAAATTGATCTGTCTAGGCACTCGAATGAGGAAAGAATGACCCTCTCTTAGCAAGATCCCAAATGATGTCTATATATACCACCCCACTTTAAGCACATGTACAATGAGCTAAGGTAAATATACTACAATCATCCATTCCTTGTTAGTTCAATTTCACATGATGAATTTGTTTTATAAATGTGAATATTAGTTTTGTAAACATGAATTTTCAACAAAATTAGGGCACAATCAATTTAGAGATTCTAAAGTATTCATATCAATGCCTTGATTTTCAACACATTAACAAATCTTAATACTAAAATCTATAATGTATTCCACCATAAAAATTTACACTAAACTTCATATTTAACTTATTTAAATTTTATAAGTATAAATATATATTAATTATTCTAATCCCAACTCTATCTTAAAAGTACTATTGTTGTCTCAACTCTTTATCTTAAAATATTATTATTAAATTATTTGCCATAGAATATTTTAGTAGTGAGGATGTTATTTTCCCTTGCATTGTATTTTTTATTAAAAAAACTCAATGCACATCCTTAAATTGACATATATATATGCACACAATTTATATAAATTTCACATCACATGTATGTAATTTAAAAAAATCTAGATGTGTGGATGCATTTAAGATTTACACAAAACATATTTTTGTTGTTTATTCATTTATACTTAGATAGAAAATGCATTTATTTCATTTTTGGAATTTCTACCAAGACTAAGATCAAGGAATAAATATGATTAGAATTAACAAGGTATCTTAATGGCCTTCCTCCATTAAAATAAGATTTAATATACTTGAGAAAATTTATCTTATACAAACAAAATCAAAAACATGTGTAGAAATGGTTACAATAAAATAGTTGATGTAAGGTAAGGTCCACATATCAATTGAGAAAGGATTTATAAGGTTAACATGTCAAAATATATATTGAGTTGAATTTTTTTTCGCCACAAGACAACTATTACTACGGGTCATATTCCCATAGAGGTAAAACTAGAGAAAATTAATACTAGTTTTTTTGTGGAGAAACATCACGAGCCATTTCCTTTCCCAAACATTTTTTACTTCATTTAAAAACAATTAATGTCATGTCTTGGACATACACTTGAGCATGAACCAAAATCTTTGGTTATTTTCATATTTAACTGCCAATTGCTTAACTCTAGTTTAATAGTAGTAAAACCAAAAGTATAAATTTTAAATTGACATATAATATCCTACATGCATTGAACAATTTTGTGCTTCTAACAGAATTTTTGTGTCAATCATCATAAATGTAAATCAAAGGATTAAACATTTCTTACATAGCTAAACACAACTATAATCAACACAATGCAATAGACATTTGGCAAGATAGAAAACTTTAGTCACGTAAGGTAAATGCTTTGATACATCATGACACAATTCCCAAATGAATGCATAGATCAACATAGAAAAGATTAATCTTAGGATGTACATTATCAAAGTAGAACAACTAAGTTTACCTAAGCATTTTACAAATCAATCACAATTGGGACACTTATCAAACAAGGTCTATTTTATCAAGAGAGACTGAACATGAATCTATTTGTTGAACTTCTAATTTGATTGTTACTAAGTAAGAAACAAATCATGCAACAACCTTTAACATAAGTTGAATGTGCTCTTGTACATTAATGCTTCGATTGTAGAGAAGGATACCATTGTGAACATTTGGTAAAGAATATAAACATTCAACTAGCTTCCTATAATTGCTAGATATATATATTTATCAATAATCTAATAAGTGGTAAATAATACTATTATATGTTCAAATCTTACCATATACCTATTTCTAACTAACATCCCTCATAGTTAACCTGAAAATAGGGAGAGCAATTCTAAAGGATTGGATATAATAAATCTATTAACTTAATAGTAATAATTGGAATGAAATGATTCATTTGTATCTTTGGATTCCTTCACTTTATGTTGCACCATATTTGAATAAATTTCCTTTCCTTGGTATCCTATGTCCTTGAAAAGTCACATTTTCTACACAATAGACCAAAGAATTATCCTTTCGATGAAACATAAATCAATTGGATGTCTAAAATACAATTAGGAAATATCAAGACCTAAGGGCTAGATATAATGCCTCAGGGGTACATCTCAAATGGCCTTGCTACATACGTGTAGTGGCTTCGTAGTTTGATAACTTGAACTTACAACCACAAGGTTGACTTAAATAAAATTTCTCAAAAAAAAGACAATAGTTAATTCTTAATGAAGTCTTTACTACAAGCAGGGATCTCTCTTCTAAATAAAGATGGAAACAACATCAAATGGGTAAGATTTCTTGACATTAGTAGATGTTTGACAAGGTCTTCACATAACAAATGTTTTATAGGCAACTAGTTGAGCAACATACATAAATCTTAGTTCCCAAAGTTGATAACATAATGAAGTTATTATTTCAATCAAGAAAATGACAACTTAACCTATAGAACTCTTATATTAATATAGAGATCATATGGAACACATCCAATAGGGTAAGGACTCACTACTTATTTCTTAAATAATAATAATTTAAATAAAATCTAGAAATTCAATTAGGCAACCACAATACTTCATTTAATAAAATGCTTTTCCAAGATGCAAGCACAATACCTATATTTAAAAATACTTTCCAATGATTGTAAATACACTTTCCACTAATTGCAAATACACTTTTTTTTGCATATAGGGATGAGTTAGATACTAATTCATTGATAATACATGGATGTGTTAGATACTAATTCATTGATAATACAGAAGCACAACCTTACACTACTAATTCCAAGTGAACAATGGCCGTAAGATCATGCATAAGAAGAGGATCAAAAGTTAAACTGAGATTAAGGTATAAAGTTTAATTAAACCATAATAGTACTATCAATTTAATTACTAAGAATCAAATGATAATGTTCGAGTTTTTGGAAGAACAATATACATGAAATAATTTTGATAAATAATAATAATAATTATGCTAAGAGGCGTTCTACAGTCACAGCGGGGTGGGGATGAGAGCACTCATTTTTTCTACCTAAATTTATTAAATAAAATTAAAATACTAAAAAGGAAATAAAAAATAAAAATTAAGAAAATCAAAGAAAAAAAACTGAAAAATAAATTAAAAAGTGTTGAAGGAGAAAAAGCTGAACTAAAAAAAATTGGAAAAAATAAAAAGTAAAAAGTAAAAATGAAATTGGAAAAAATAAAAAGTAAAAAGTAAAAATGAAATTGGAAAAAATAAAAAGTAAAAACCAAAAGAGAAATTGGAAACTGTTGGAAGGAGAAAAAGATGAGAAAATCACAAAAACTATGGAACCAAAAAATAAATTAAAATTTTTTAAAAATAAAAACCAAAAAAAGTGAGAAAATCAAAGTAACTATGAAAAAGGATATCCCTCGACGTACTTTAGATATATTTATAACACTTCTCAACGTAACTATGCACAAACCAACCCATTATTACACTTGCAAGAAAATAAAAAAAATGGGAGGAATTAAGAGAAGAAATGTCCCCCATGAAATGTATAGACAATATCATAAAAATTGCAATCAATTTGTTGAGGTATGAAAGTAGATTGCATGAAGAGAAGGTTCATCACAAAATTGAAAAAAAAAATAGCCTCAATAATTATCAAGCTTGGGTCTTTAATTAAAGAAACATTTTATTCTTTCCTCAGAGCAAGAATAAGAACAATCCTAAAGGAGAAGTCCATTACTCATTTTTAGAAAAAATAGTTCTAATCAAATCTTTATAAACTATTCTGGTAAAAAAAAAACATAATTTCCTTAAAAACAAACTCACAGTAAAACTTCTTATATGAATTTTAGTAACTTATAAAATATTTTAATAAATTTTTTAAAAATAATTTTAGAAACTTTTAACAATAGCAATTGGTAAAGCTAAATCCTCAAGATCTTTATAGAAATAAAATTTAATTCTTTATTTTTATATAACCTTTCCTTTTAAGAATATAACAACTTCTTTATCTTATTATTATTGAAATATATCCAAATCTAAATTATATAATTTTAATTATAAATTAATTTAATTCTAATACTTAAATATGTAAAAGTATGAAAGTCTTTAATAAATTGAAGGACATAAGGTATTATTTAAAATTATTTAAATAATAAGTAGACTTTATGGACCTAATATATGCACTCTAAAGTTATAGCACAAAATTAGAAACAAATAAAATCAACTCAAAAATATTACAATATTTATTTAATGAAAGATAGAAAATTCTCATAGAATCCCTATCTTAACTCAAGAATAAAACATATCCTTTAAAAAAAAACAATTCTATATTAGGAACAATTCTTACATAGTAAAAGCTTTAAGAAAAAAATAATTTCGAAAAGAAAAGAAATTGCCACTTCGGAAAAAGGAACAATTAGAGTTACAATTAGAAATTAATATTAAAATCAATTAAATAATTATTAAAAGAATATTTCTAAAAAATTATATTCTTTAACTTAAATAAAAAATACATTTATCTATAAATATCTATAAAACAACTATATAAATTAATCATTATTAAAAGACCTATCTAATAAATTAATCAACTAAATAATACATACACACACAACTTATCCTGTAGTGCCCCTCTGTTTTCACAATGGTTGTGTCACGTATGTTTGACATTTAGTTATTTGGTTTGGATTGTTCATTTGATACTATTGGTTAATCATGGCATTAAAATAATATTAGTAGTCATTAAAACATTTTTGATAATTAAATAAATAGAAATGCCTTTATGCAAATTTAGTTTATTGAATATATATATTGTAATAGTAGTCAAGTTAATAAATAAATATAATATTATTATTATTATTTAAAAAAAAAAACAAACAAACAAACAAATTAACCCAAAGTATTTATGGTGTACATAAACTTAATAAAATATAGTTATAAAATAAATTATTTATAAAATTTAGTGCTGAAAATTTAAAAGGGTAAACCCAAATTTATAAATTATTATTTTAGGCCCCTATATTATTTATAGCACTATAGTTTATTAGCTATATTAATTTGTTACATTTTCTAGAGGTTATTTTATATTATTGGTGAGTGAAACCTTATTTTATATAAGGAAACCTAATAAAATATAATGTTATTAATTATTACTTTAGGATACCTAATTATAATTGCTTGAGGACAAACAATCTTGAGTGGGGGGTGGGTGTCATGTCCCTATAATGATTTATAATTGAATTGTTTATTTAAATAATAAGTTAGCCTTATATAAACTAAATATTTAATATATTTATTTAAAATATATTATTAATATGTATTATTTAATAAATAATATTATTAATTTAATATAATTTAAATATTATAAAATATATGAAATATATATATTTATATTTTAATTAACTAGATATATTATAAATAAAAATATTTTAATATAATATTTATGTGAGTAATTAATAAGATATATTATTAGATATAAAAATAAATATTATGAAGAGTCTTACCTATTAAAGCTAGAAAGTAAAGTAATTTAGAAAGTAAAGTAATTTGGAATAAGACAAAGACAAACATTATCCCGCCATATTATATGCTTGGAAATAAAATAAAATAAAAGAGCTCCTATACTTAATAACAAATGTATTTATTTATACTATATATATTATATAAATAATGTACTTTAAAAAGATTAAGGGGAGGTGGAAGGAAGATATTTATAAGTGTAGCACATTAATAAATAATATATTATAAATATATCTAATAATATAAATACAAATATTATTATTATTATTATCTTATATTGTAATATAAATATAAATAATATAATATAAATTATATATCATTTATTATAATGACATAATATAAATAGAAATAATGTAAATAAATAATAATAAACATCTTTTAACCTATCCTCTTATGATAAGGGAGTTACGTATGGTTAGAACTAGTTTTACCACAAAAGGGAATTAATATAAAGTAATAAAAATAATAAGAGACATACCTCTTCCAACATATCCCTTGAAAGGGAAATAAATAATGTTGTGAGATAGAAGGAAAGGATGATTGGGAGAAAATATAAAAAGAGTATGGGATAAATACATATATTTAGATCTGCATTTTATAACAGCAATACAATAAAGACTATATTACCGCAGCATAGGTAAGGAATCCCAGGTAAAGCAGGTAAGTAATTATTTATATTTACTTATTCAATTTATGATTTGTAAGAATTTATAATTACTTGTTCAATTTATAACTTGAAAGATATAAATAATAAGGTTATTAAGTAGAAACTGATATATGTGATATATACATTTATGTCTAAAATTTATATTTTAAATATGTATATTGTATGATTTGAATTCATAAGTGATTTATTAACACCATATGTGGGAAAGAGTAGAAAGTGCCAAGAGGCCATTCATGGATATTTATCACATAGAGGCCTTGTCACATGAGGTATGAGGTACCCATAGTGCAAGGATTGTGAATTAATGGCCTTGGCTACCTAGAGTACCAAGGAGTCTCACAGAGGCCTTAGCTCCAAGAGTACAAAGGTACTTCTTGAGTAAGGATGGGAGACATTAGAGCCCCATGGTGGATAATGGCAACTCTCATCTCATTTCACATAAGTTGTTAATAAATGATGTATGAGAGATAACAAGTATGTATATGTATAGATGAAGATTAATTAAGGCCTTAGGGTAAAACCTAAGGAGAAGGCTCTAGGGTAAAACCTAAAGATTGATAAAGGCATGAATTCCTAAGGGTAGATATGAGACTTCCTAATTAACCACCTAATGCTAAGAAGGTGGGGTAGATAGTTATGGTAGGTATTGATCATTCCATGGGAATGGGCCTTAATTGATGAATCAAGGATATTATGGGCCTTGATTGATGAATCAAGGATACTACTATGGACCTTCGATTTAAGTATCGAAGGAATGGGTGTTAGTTGATGAACTAAGGAATTATGGGCATTGGTTGACAAACTAAGGAATAATATTAATGGACCCATAGGATTGAGATGACATCACCTACCCAACGAATCTTCTCTCACAAGGTGGAAGGTGAGGTTAATAAGAGGCCTAAGGAATATCTCACCCAAGGAGAATCATGATGTATGGAAAAATGGATTTATGAAATGGCAAATAGTATAGGGTTATGTTTATGAATATCATCAAGATTAAAAGGAAATGAAAAATGGAATACTAATGTTCTCTTTTGGTAAGTTGAAATTGTTTGCAAGGGTGCGAAAATTTTGGCTTGCTAGAAGGTGACATTACATTTGGTATCAGAGCCAAGTTTTAGCATTGGGACCTCTAGATTAATGTTGTCACCCATGTTTAGCTATAGTAGTACTTTTTATGCAAGTGGTAGGAAACTCTTGAGTAGGATACTATGCCTGATCTATACACCTAGATTGATGTATTGGATAGATGATCATGAGATTGAGATTTAGCATCATGTGATACACAAAAAAGTAGAGTGGAAGGAAACTGGAATAGGGAAGTGGATAATAGGTAATGTTATGATTTTGCAAATAGGAATCATATTGGTAGTAATGGAATTGTGTATAAAAAAGTAATCTTCCCATGTAAAAGTGTGAAACCAGTAACTATGCATTGGTTGAGTGTTGTGAATACCCCGTACTTGCTTTGTGTGCCCTTGAGATGGTGATACTGGGTACCCATCCATAGGGAAATGTGTATTTTAGGTGTGGAATCAACCATACCATTATGTGTGTTTGTATGTTTGTTACTTGATTGAGGGCCAACCTTTGCATGGTTGAAAATATATATATAAAAGAGTAGCCAAAAGTTAGATTCATAGATTCTCTTCTTTTGGTTCACTAGTCCCTCAATCTATGAAGGGGTAGTAGCAGCCACAAAGTTCCTTGGGCGGAGCGGTCCCTCGCTCAACTGAACCTGAGGAAACGTACTCACTACTTTCCCTTATGATGGATCAGGGTACTTGATTCATATGTGTTAGCCTAATCCCCACAATTTCTGAGCATCTGGATGGTATTTCTTGGAGGATCATTTACCTTGTCTTCACGAAAGGTATGATATGCCACATGAGTTGTCAGTTGGGGGCCGTGGTCTAGGACCTGCAAGGATAACCCAACTGGAACTATGCGATGACATGAGTCGTCATTTGGGGGCTAGGGTCTAGGACCTACATGGATAACCCAAGTGAGATCATGTGCCCCATGTATATTTGAGGTCTAGCATGTGGAGGGAGATTTGTTACCCATGTTGAGATAGATTCTGTATCTGTACATGTTCTGACATGATGCAATAGGTATGATGCCACACCCCACTGATGTTCTGACATAGTGTTGGTGATGATGCCATGTTGCTAATGGTAGCGAGCTGGGCTCGAGGACATGATGCCATGTGCATAGCCATGTGAAGGTGCACTATGATACTGTGTCATAGCCTACTTGTGTGATGAGCGTAATGGGGCCTTGCACACTTGTAGAGGGATACCCATGTTTGCTTTCGACAATGTTGGGTTAGTTAGCATATGGGTAGGTCCTAGCCATGTATACCTCTGGCTACGACAAGTACCTATGTGTGCCTTTTCCACGAGGTATCGCTATGCGGGGTGTGTTTTGCGCGTGCCTACTTCCGCGAAGCCACAGACACACTGCCATGCGGCATATGGCCAGTACGTGCCTTCTCCAGCTGGTGTATGACCATGCCACACTAAGATGTGATACGAGATGTGGCCGAGGTGCACGTCCCATGCGGGCAGCCAAGGAGTGTGTAGGCCACTTGGTTAGTCCATGCCGTGTGATGACGCGATGCAAGGTGTAGCTGAGGAGTACACCCTGAGCCATGTGGATGGCATGCTTACTCCGCACCACATGATGCTACTGCTATAGCTTGACATTGTTCCCTCCTTCATTTGGTGGCTAGTATCTAGTCACATAGTGATGTACAGTGCAATTTCGTAGATTGTATATTTTCTTTATGGTTATTGATAATTTTCTAATGATCATGAAGGCTGACACTTTGTTGCTATTTAATTTTGATGGTTTAGCCACACTTTGTGATCTCACTTGCTTGTAGCCCTCGTGGTTACATTTGATTTAGTGTTGAAAATTGCGTGCATTTCTTACTTTTTTGTTGAAATTAAATTTTTTATCTTTCTTTATGAATTTGGTGGCTAAACTAGTTATTCTTATTGTTTTTTATGTCGGCCATGTGTCGTATTGTGATTCCTCTCCAAGGATGCATGAGGCGGACTTGGTGAGTGTATGTGAGGAAGTAGACGCAGGGAACCTTGAGGATGGGGGTATGTGAGTTGTTGTGATGTTCACAACACGCCCCATTTTTCTCCTTAGCAAAACGAGGACCCCTGCTGATGTTTTGCTTTTTGCTTTTGCTTGTGTTTTTCTGCTTTCTGGCGGTTTGGTAAAAATGAAGGTCAGGTGCATCATCATCATGAAGGTCAGGTGCATCATCATCATGATATTGGATAAGGTAGGTCATCATCATGAGGTCAGTTTGTCAAAGTTCATATTTTGTTTCTATGACCTCATATTTAGAAAGAGCTTGAAATTCCATGCAGGTTTGCCTTTTACTTCACTTGAAAATTCGTCCATATGTGGAAGTTATGCACGGTCAAAGTTTTGGTCAAACCTGATAATCGCAAGTGATCATCATTTTTTTTCATGTTGTCAAGGTCATCATGATCTTGGTCTATCACCCGATAAAAATCATGCAGTCGCAATATCCGGACGTCAATCTTAGGTGATAGTACCCTTTACCCGTCAAATGGCCTTATGCGCATCGTGAGCATCATGATTTTAGGAAGGTCATATTTTATAAACTCGGTTTTGCTGTATGAAGACGTCATCATCATATTTGAACCCCCCCGATAATATCCTGAGGTTCAAATATCTGGATATCATGATGACGTCAACTTTAAGTCACGGTAAGTTTCCCCCGTCGAGCGGTCTTTCGCATCGCATCATCATGATATTTTAACATTACCTGATCTTATAATATCATGATGATATTATAAGATCACCCTGACTTAGAAAATCCACCTTCGGCATATTTGCATGCGCATGTTATAATCCTATCGGAGGATCATCATCATGATATTTGCTGAAATTCGCTAAGTGATGGAGACATCATCATGATATTCGATAAAGAGGATCATCATATTCATATCCTCCTGATCTCCTTTTGCATGATCATGATGATCACCCTATCTTTTTGAGGAAGGGTGATATTCCATTCCTCAACAGCATGATCATATTTTAAATATCACCCTAGCGCAAACCTGATGATGACCTCAATTCATCTTCATGCTCCGAAAATGAAATATGATGATTACGTCATCATGATAATTCGATGAGGAGGATCATCATATTTTTATCCTGTCCTGTTGTCAAGATCATCATGATCTTGTTTGTCCACCTGATATTTCGTAAAGTCCTCCTGCCGATGAAGTAAGACCTTTTGAAAATATCCTGATGATCCTCATCAGCATCACATTTTTCTTCAATAGGATATTTTCCAAAACATGATCCGGTTAGCGAAATATCATGATGACGTCATGTTCTAAGTTTAACAAAGGCCCCGGATATCATGATGACGTCATCCTGATCTGATAAATGAAGAAGCTAATATCCTGATGATCATCATCATCACATTTCCCTTCGGCAGGATATTTTCCAAAGCACGATCCGGTTCACGAATACGATGATGACATCTTATTCTAAGTTCGACAGAAGCCCCAAATATCCTGATGATCATCATCATCCTGATCTTTCGAGAGGGTTACCTTGGCCGGAAAAGGGTCATGTTACATTCATCATCCTGATCATGCTCCTTAGGTGACCCGATATTGCATTTGTCCCCTGATCTTAACGAATATGACGATGACGTCATCTTTTGCATTTTTATGAAGCTCGAATATGACGATGACGTCACCATCATATTCCTTTCCTCAACAGCAGGATCATATTTCACATCCTCCTTTCTCCTTCAACATGATGATGATGATGATGATGTTCTTTTCTCCAATATACTGAAGCGAAATATCCTGATGACGTCATCTGGACCTTTAGAAGGGAGAGCATCATATTTCCAGAATATCATGATGATGAAGTGAATGTCGGCTAACATGTTTTTTGACACGCCGATAGCGATAGTCATGCCGATGGGCGGGAAATGAGGCGGTGGAATTTTAAAGTGTTTTTTTTGGCACCTGTGGCATTTTCCCGGTCAGCGATAGTTGACCCAATGAATTTTGAGCAGTCTACACATTTTGGGCGCGTTTGAGGAGTATTCTGGATCCGATCTCTGCGATTTTGCGCAGTCACCTGGATTTAAACGATTATTGTAATTTCCTGCTGTTTATGTGATAAATGAAATACTTATTGCTTGTCTTGTCTTGCAGGCTTGCAGTTGAGGAAGCAGCTGGAAAGTCAACACAGTGACCTCATGGAGGAAGGAAATCTGATCTCAGGAGCAGGAAGATAAAGATGAAGTGCTAAAAAGTCAAGGCCATTCAAGTGAAGGACAGAGTTGCAGCTGAAGGTATTACTACAACAGACAAACAGAAGTTATTACCCAGCTGCCGGAACTTCTCAGAAGGGGCAATATTTCACCCAGATTTGACACTGCTCAGAGATATTTTGAAGAGCTAGTTCACCTGTATTTATTGCTGTAACCAGGGGTTTGAACCAGGGGTTCAGTTAGGTTTTTTCTGTAGTGAGGACAATCAGAATGTCTATATATTGTGCCTCTCTACACTGTAATACTTTACAACAGGGATTCTAGGAAAACACAGGGATTTTAGGATTTTGCCAGAATTGTAGAGCCTTTCTGGGCATAGTTTAGTGTAGAAAAAGGAGGTCGCCTGTTGTCTGCAGTAAGGTGTGCGTGGAATGTCTGGCTGCCTTACTGTATCTGTAAAGCTTGTAAGTTCTCTGTAGTATGATCAATGAAACTAAGAGTCATTCCTACATTGTAAATCATGTATGACTATTCGTTTCTAATGCAATAGAATATGGAGTTCTGCATCTATCTTCTGAGTGTTCTCCTGCTCTTCTTTGTGTTTTGAAATATTTTCTTTGAGAGCTTGCAATTTTAAATGTATGTTTGTGAAAATGCTCAGGACTTACATTTAAGGTTTTTACTGTGGATTTGATCAAATTACTGTGGAATTTACATAGTGCATAACAGAACAATTAGATCCTTCGGTAGATTAAATGAGGTATAGATTAGATCTTTCTAACTTTTCCCAACCCATCTGAAATATTTAGCTGAAAACGTAGAAATCTAAAGGAGATTGTCTCAAATTTGAAGAAGTATGCATAACAGAGCTATAAGTAGATAGTTTTTCATAAATAGATAAGGAAGAAAGCTGCAAAAATTCAAGAAAACCATCTAAAACTTGCAGCACATTATCACTTTAATGCAAAGGAATGAAAAGTATTGACATATCTCATGACCTTTTTGCATATTCTTAGTCCAGTAAACCACCAAACAAACCTAAACTACGTAAGGCCCCTTGAACATTGTAGCTTCATATTGACCAACTGAACTTGACCAACCAAACCGTTGTAGACTTGGGATTAGTTGAATCTCAAATGATTCCTTCTTATCTTTCAAGTATAGTTTTAGTTCATTATATGTGAATTTTAACTTATTGTTATGATTGCATCAAAACGATCATCAACAGTTTTCTGGCGCTAGAAGGAGGGCCTTCCTGAGTTAGGTTTCATTTCAAACTGGCTAACGACAGTAATAGAGTGACTAGGTCTAGGTCCAGTTCAGGAGATATATTTGTGCAACTACCTAATACAAGGCGAAGTAAAAGCCCTTTAATTTGGAATCCAAAAATATCGCAAGCGGGAAGTTCATCTGGGACACCTCCTGGGTCACCTTTTAACATCCGTAGTATTGTAAGTCCTGATAGATCACTGTTCAGATCTTTAAATCTTGGTTCAGGCACTCCTGGAGGTCTCAATCCTCCTCTAAATCCTAATCCACCAATCAATCCAGGTATTCCTGCAGGTTCAAGTCAAGCTCAAACACCTACAATGGCTTATTTCGATGTCAATTCTCCCATACTCTTCAATGATTATCATGACATGCCAAAAAATCTGGAAAAGATATGTCCCAAATACCAGTTGCATCAGGACCCAGAGGATCATATTAGAATATTTAAGGAAGCATGTTTTAGGGCTATGTTAGAGCATGAGGATGTTGTGTGTAGATTGTTTCCTTACACCTTTAATGAGCAGGCCTCTAGCTGGTACGTAAACTTACCCAATGGTTACATTTCTTCCTGGGCACTTATGGAAGAAGCATTTCTGTCAAGATTTAGAGGACCCATTGACCCTTGCACTTTGTATCATAAATTGGCTTCTATAAAATGAGGTGAGGGAGAGCTAATTGATAATTTTAATGACAGATTTCAAAAGGCCTATTCTAGGCTGGTAGCCCCTTATACCATAGATGATGCTCCCTTGTTGGCTATGTACTATGCTGCCTTGGATCCTTTAACTGCCATGTTTGTCAAAAGAAAACCTGACATAGATTCAATATCCAAAGCCTATAAAGAGGCAGCCTCAGTGAACCAAGAAATGAGACATACAACTTACAGTCCATTTGTCAATGGAGGAAATTTTGGGGTGCAGAATCAGGCACACCCATGGAATGGAATCCCTGTGCAGCATGCTCCACTAGTAAATCCAGTTCCTTCTTACACACCTGTGTATAATCCTACTCCAATCCAAGCTATAACTCCTTACACGGCTAGTACTTCCAATAACAGTCAAAATAATGGTCAGCCTTTCTTCCAACTTCCTAGGGATGTAACTGTGGCAAAAGCACAAGAGGATAGGGAAGAAATCAAAGAGATTACTGCACATTTGAAAAGATTAACAACCGAAGTGACACAGCTAAGAAATGAGAACCTCTATGGAAGAAGCAACCAAAACTACAATCCACATCAAAATCACAACCAAGGTCAAAATCAGAATTATAGTCTCAACCAAAATCAGCAGTACAATCAGAACCAAAGCTACAATCAGCATCAAGGCCCCAGTCAGGGGCAACCAATGCAAAATAGGGGGGCAGTGATAGATAATAGGACCTGGGGCAATAATAACAAAAATCAGAATCAACCTAGGCCACCCAAGACATGGAACACTGGGCCCAACAACGGTACTCTGGCTTCTCCTTTTGAGAATACAGATAATCATGGTGCAAAACAAACAACTAGCATACAAATGGCCAATACAGCACCCAAAAATTGGTGCAGATTTCACAATACCAATGCCCATGCTGAGCACGACTGTCCACAGTTCCACTTGGCAGCTAGTATTTTCAACGTAGATGTACAGCCTCCTACCTCTGAATTTCTCATTCCTAAGGGTAATGAGGTAGTACCCTCAGAATATGACACAGCATTAGTCTTAGAAACGTTTACCTTTGCAACTGCAGAAGAGAAAGAAGATGAATTGCTAGAGGATGAACCATACTGTTGTGAAAGTCTTTATCCTGAATCAGCCTTCGTGTTAAATGCTTTTTAGTTCCCTTTTGAGTCTGAAAATGAGATATTAAATGAAACAGAGGAGGTGCAGGCCTTTCAACAGACAAATAAAAGCCACACCTACAATTTGAGGAACAACCCTAGGCCGGGAGGACCTTTCACCACCTCCACTCCTCCGAATAACATCAATACACCCCCAGATCAGAATGCTAGCAACAATCCTGCCATACTTAAAGCTAGTCAGCACACAAATAATGGAACAACAGTGCAAAAGGATCAAACAAGTAAGACAGAAGCAATAGAGACAACAAGATTAATGAATTACTTATCAGAGGAAATAAAGAAAATTAAGGTCAGTATACCTCTAAATGAATTATTGAAGACCCCAGGGATCAGAAATGCTTTTTTAAAATCCCTGGATACATCCATAACAAACAAGGTGTCTGCTGATATAACTGTTCCTAATAGTGATTCACCACCTAAGGAGAAGGGTAAGAAAGTTGAGCAGCCTTCCAATACAAATGTAGTAATACATGCGGATAAGAGGGATACTCAACCTTTCTTGTTAACTGTTAGGTTGTGTGGGAAGAATATACACAATTGCATGGTAGATTCTGGTGCTTCAGCCAACGTAATGCCCTTAGGAATATGTAAAACTCTCGGGCTGACTCCCACCAAATCTGCCAAGGTTGTCACGCAATTAGATAAGACCGAGGTTAGCGTGATAGGAGAACTCATGAACATTCAAGTGCAATTAGCTTCAGACCCTAGGGTAAGCCAAATCATTGACATTCAAGTAGTGGATATACCCGTAAATTATAGAATGTTGCTAAGTAGGGATTGGTCCAAGACATTAAACGGATATATGGCTACTGACTTTTCACACATGTGGTTACCATGGAGAGGCATCCCAAGCCAGATCAGAATAGAGGCAGAGCCCAGAATGAAACATATGATAATAGAGTATAATCGAACTAATGAAATATTATATGCTGCTGTTGAACCAGGTGTCTATAGAATTACCAACAATGGGATGCAGATTGAAGAGATTATGATGTTAAACATTAGAAAGAAGTGTGTCAGCAATAGAACGGCACTATTCATTGAGTCTGACAGAAATTCTTCAGATGAAGAAAACAATGTAATAGACAAATTTGGTCGTGCCATTAGACGAGAGGTGGAAGAGTGCGTTACACACAATCTCCCAGTCCAATGTAAGTTATATAAAAATAGGTGTAGAGTCCATGATAGGCAACATTCTGAGGAGAATTGTGAAATATGCAAAGATATCATTGAATATGAATACAAAAAGTGCATAGGGAGGGTAGAGTCACAAGAGAAAAATGAGAATCCTGATCCGACACAGAGATATGTTCAGGATAATATAGATGCCTTGATTCCAGATTTAGGAAAAGAAATAGAGGACGAGGGTAGTTATCTTTCTGAGTTGCAAACTAAAAACACACATATGCAAGATAACCAAACGGAAAAACCCATGAATGAACAAGACAACACCCCACAGGCAATAAAAGGGACAAAGTATGCCAAGGTAAAAGATCAGAAAAGAAAAGATGGCATGTGGACGTTAAAATGTGATGGGTCCAAATCAAAACAGGGCACAGGTGCGGGTATTAAACTCGTAAATCCTCAAGGTAAATCACATTTGGCAGCATATAGATTACAATTTTCCTGCACTAACAATATTGCTGAATATGAGGCCCTAATTTTAGGACTTGTCATGGCCATCAAGAAAGGGGTAAAAACCATCAGAGTATTTTCAGACTCTGAATTAGTAGTCAGACAAGTGAGGAAACTATATGTCTGCAATTATAAGAAAATGATTAGTTACAGACATAGAGTATGGGGTTTAATGGATTCGTTTGATGCCCTTAATATAGAGCACATTCCGAGAGAGCTGAACCATAGGCCAGATGCGTTAGCAGTTGCTGCTAGTACATTAGAACCATTGACACTGTCAAGATTAAGACGATTTGCTGTTGAGTTAGTTAACGTGCCCAGTATACCAGACAACGTTACACACTTTCAGGTATTTGGAGAGGATCAGCAAATTATTAATTTTCTGACTTGTAATGAGGCATTTGAGGCCCAAATCATTGATGAACAAGAAAGGCCTGAAGTAACATGGGACGAAGAAGATATGATCAACTTAAAGAGCAACTTCTTACCAAAAGGAGTAATTGAATTAGAACACATCTTTGACTTCGACAGAATAATAAGACAGAAAGACTTACCCAAAATAGAAGGGGGTAAGTGTGATTTACATAACTTAGGGACTGAGCTAAATCCGCAAAATGTACTAATTGGGAAAGCTTGCTCTAAGAAAATCAGAAAAGAGGTTCTGGACGTTCTGAAAGAATATAAGCATGTCATAGCATGGACTTATGAAGACTTGAAAACATTTGATGAGTCCATCATAACTCACGTAATACCTTTAAGAAAAGAAGTCAAACCATTTAGGCAGAAACAGAGGCCTGTAAATGCCATTCTAGAGCCTTTAATCTTTGAGGAAGTTAAAAAATTACTGTCCGCTGGAATAATTTTCCCAGTCAGACATTCTGTCTAGGTAGCTAACTTAGTACCAGTGAGGAAGAAAAACGGAGACATCAGGTTGTGCGTAGACTTTAGAAATTTAAACAAGGCATCTGAAAAAGATAATTATCCTTTGCCCCCAATAGACGAAGTATTGCAAGCAGTAAATGGCGCAAAGATGATGTCTTTTTTAGATGGTTTTTCAGGTTATAACTAGGTCTTAATTGATAGAGAAGATAGACTAAAAACCACCTTCACTTGCAAATGGGGAAATTATGTGTATAGAAGAATGCCTTTTGGTCTAATTAATGCAGGTGCTACTTTTCAGAGGGCCATGAACGTTGCATTCCGTGGATTATCAGGTAAATGCATTGTTGTATATATGGATGATTTAACTGTGTATTCCAAGGATGCATCCACCCACGCTGAGGACCTCAGAAAAGTACTCCAGCGATGTGAAAGGTATGGGATTTCCCTTAATCCTAAGAAATGTATATTTGGCGTAACTGAAGGTAAATTATTAGGCCATGTCATTTCTGAAAATGGAATTTCAATTGATCCGGATAGAATAGAATCCATAAAAAATTTGCAAATACCAAACAGTAGGAAAGAATTGAAATCATTTTTTGGTAAAATTAACTTTGTTCGGAAGTTTATAACAGGTTTTACAGGGATTGTGCAGCCATTGAATGCCATGTTAAAGAAAGATGCACAGATGGAATGGACGCCAGTGGCCAAAGCCGCATTTGAAGATATCAAGGAGGCAATTTCTAATGCCCCTGTATTGGCAAGTCTAGACTACACATGCCCGTTTTACATCTACTCCTTCGCATCTTCTCATTCTGTCGCGGCTACCTTGACACAGAAAGGTGAAAATAATGAAGAGAGGCCCATAGCATTTATGAGTGCGCCTCTGAAGGATGCACAGCTGAGATATCTAGATATCGAAAGACAGGCATTAGCATTAGTGAAGGCTGTGAAAAAATTTAGACACTACATTCTGCGCAGCCAGATTAGAGCCATAGTACCAGACGCAGCAGTAAAGATGTTGCTGATGCAAAACGAGCCTGGAGAAAAAAGAGCCAAATGGATCACCACACTGCAAGAATTCGACATGGAGATCATTCCCGCAAAGCTGGTCAGAGGGCAGGCGTTGGTGCAGATAATAGCAAACATGGATCCAAATCTGATAAAACAACAATATGTATTGAATTCCCAAGACGCATCAGGCTGGTACGATGATTTAAGCACCTTCCTGATAGCTGGAAAGTACCCAAGCAAGATGAAGGCTTCTCAGAGGAGAGCTTTGAAGATTAAGGCACAGCATTATATGGTGCAGGGAGGTCTTCTATTTAGGAAGAACCATGATGGAATTTATCTGAGATGCATAAACAGAACTGAAGCTGATAGAGTGTTGACAGAACTACATGACAAGTACGGAACCGGTCATGGTTCCCATTTAGCTACAACACACAAAATACTAAGAGCGGGCTATTACTGGCCCACTATGTTCAAAGATACTAAGAGTCACATCAGAAGTTGCCACACCTGTCAGACTGCAGCAGACAAAGGGAGAAATCTGGCCAATCCACTGCAACCTGTGATCGAATCTAGACCGTTTGCACAGTGGGGCTTGGATTTTATCGGAGTTATCAATCCCCCATCTTCTGCAGGACACAAATTTATATTGACGGTAACAGACTATTGTACAAGGTGGACTGAGGCCACCTGCTGCAAATTTTCCACGACTGAGGTAGTTATCAAGTTCCTTGAAGAAAACATTGTCACCAGGTTTGGAATGCCCTATTCATTGGTATGTGATAACGGCCCTGCTTTCTCTTCTTTAAAATTTTCTAAATGGGCATTTGAATATGGGATTATTCTAAGGTTTTCTTCGAATTATTACCCTCAAGGTAATGGACTGGCTGAATCAACAAACAAAATTTTATTAGACATCATCAAGAGGTTAATTGCCAGAAGTCCTAGAGAGTGGAATACTCTGTTAAGATATGCATTATGGGTAGACAGGACCAAGTTTAAAACAGCTTTAGGTAGCACACCTTATCACTTAGTTTATGGGACTGATCCCATACTTCCGGTTAATCTGAGAATACCAACCTGGAAGTTTGCTAATGAATATCTAGGCTTTGATAACCATAGGGAAGCCAGCATAGTGCAAATGTTACAACTAGAGGAGAAAAGAGGTCAAGCCCTCGAGAAGTTTGCCAAACACCAAGTAGTTGTTAAGAGGTGGTTTGACAAAAGGGCAAGAGTCAAAACATTTAGGATATCAGACTTAGTGTTATGCTGGGACAAAGCACATGAAAAGAAAGGAAGCCATGGAAAATTCGATAAATTATGGCTGGGTCCATTACAAATCTCAGAAATAATAGGAGATAACACCTTTAGACTTAAGACCTTGACTGGAGAAGATATGCCATTACCAGTTAATGGCCAGCATTTGAAACACTACTTCCAGGCTTGAAGGTCAGGATGAGGCAGTCCCTTTTTTCTTAATGTAAAGTGCTGTAGATAATGTACAGTCCTTCTTCTGCTGTTTTCTTTTGGGTTGGTTATTTGTATAGTTTGTCTTCTGTTTGTTTTTGCTTTTGTTTCTTTCTGTTTGTACAGTTTTTTCTTTTGTTGTGTTGTTTGTACAACCTATTTGTTTGGTTTGTTTGTTGTCTCCTCAGCAGGGATCTTTATTTTACTTTAGAGTATTAAGGAGCAAAACTAGCAACCATTCAAAACAGTATAAAATTTAGGATATTCAGGTTAACCATTGGCAATTTACACATAATTTGTCACTGTCATGAATGTAGAGAGTTGTTCATCTTCTGAAGTTTTGTATTCAATAAATGTGATTGAGAATTCGAAGCAGGTTTCTCACGATGACACACCTAAAATCCTTGGGTTTGTTGAACCTACCAGTGTAGATATTAGGTGAAAAAATCAGAGGTCACCCTTGCTACCATTACAATTCTCAGCTTAATTTCAGCAAGTGTCCACTCCTTGCATCATGAAGTTACAAATTGCTATATCTTATGAAATCTTTCAAAATTAGAAAACAAAAAATAAATAAATAAATAAATAAAGCGGATTATACTGAAAATCTAGATTAAGCCATCTAAGTAACTCTACCAGGGCTATGGACGCTCGCTGGCAGTGGGGCTCTACTTAGGAGAATTGTAACGATAACCTTGCCGGGCCTATAGATGCTCGCTGGCAGCAAGGCTCTATCCAGTCGGCTATGAGGGAATATCCTCACCTACGTAGGCTAATGTCAGTCACTGGTTTGTTCAACCGATCTTCAAGATGAGGATAATTAATCACGTGCACACAACTAAACTGAAAATAGAAATTCATGCATCTTTATTGAATACTTTGAGTCTCAAGCTGAATAGTAATTTGCAGGAAAGATAGTTGGGAGTTATGAGTTCATTTCATCTAGTTTCCTTGAACACTTTGAATTTAATTGTTTTGTTTTGGTTGCTAGTTGTTGTGATGTTCACAACACGCCCCATTTTGCTCCTTAGCAAAACGAGGACCCCTGCTAATGTTTTGCTTTTTGCTTTTGCTTGTGTTTTTCTGCTTTCTAGCGGTTTGGTAAAAATGAAGGTCAGGTGCATCATCATCATGAAGGTCAGGTGCATCATCATCATGATATTAGATAAGGTAGGTCATCATCATGAGGTCAGTTTGTCAAATTTCATATTTTGTTTCTATGACCTCATATTTAGAAAGAGCTTGAAATTCCATGCAGGTTTGCCTTTTACTTCACTTGAAAATTCGTCCATATGTGGAAGTTATGTACGGTCAAAGTTTTGGTCAAACCTGATAATCGCAAGTGATCATCATTTTTTTTCATGTTGTCAAGGTCATCATGATCTTGGTCTATCACCCGATAAAAATCATGCAGTCGCAATATCCGGACGTCAATCTTAGGTGGTAGTACCCTTTACCCGTCAAATGGCCTTATGCGCATCGTGAGCATCATGATTTTAGGAAGGTCATATTTTATAAACTTGGTTTTGCTGTATGAAGACGTCATCATCATATTTGAACCCCCCCCCCCCCCCCCCCCCCGATAATATCCTGAGGTTCAAATATCTGGATATCATGATGACGTCAACTTTAAGTCACGGTAAGTTTCCCCCGTCGAGCGGTCTTTCGCATCGCATCATCATGATATTTTAACATTACCTGATCTTATAATATCATGATGATATTATAAGATCACCCTGACTTAGAAAATCCACCTTCGGCATATTTGCATGCGCATGTTATAATCCTATCAGAGGATCATCATCATGATATTTGCTGAAATTCGCTAAGTGATGGAGACATCATCATGATATTCGATAAAGAGGATCATCATATTCATATCCTCCTGATCTCCTTTTGCATGATCATGATGATCACCCTATCTTTTTGAGGAAGGGTGATATTCCATTCCTCAACAGCATGATCATATTTTAAATATCACCCTAGCGCAAACCTGATGATGACCTCAATTCATCTTCATGTTCCGAAAATGAAATATGATGATTACGTCATCATGATAATTTGATGAGGAGGATCATCATATTTTTATCCTGTCCTGTTGTCAAGATCATCATGATCTTGTTTGTCCACCTGATATTTCGTAAAGTCCTCCTGCCGATGAAGTAAGACCTTTTGAAAATATCCTGATGATCCTCATCAGCATCACATTTTTCTTCAACAGGATATTTTCCAAAACATGATCCGGTTAGCGAAATATCATGATGACGTCATGTTCTAAGTTTAACAAAGGCCCCGGATATCATGATGACGTCATCCCGATCTGATAAACGAAGAAGCTAATATCCTGATGATCATCATCATCACATTTCCCTTCGGCAGGATATTTTCCAAAGCACGATCCGGTTCACGAATACGATGATGACGTCTTATTCTAAGTTCGACAGAAGCCCCAAATATCCTGATGATCATCATCATCCTGATCTTTCGAGAGGGTTACCTTGGCCACAAAAGGGTCATGTTACATTCATCATCCTGATCATGCTCCTTAGGTGACCCGATATTGCATTTGTCCCCTGATCTTAACGAATATGACGATGACGTCATCTTTTGTATTTTTATGAAGCCCGAATATGACGATGACGTCACCATCATATTCCTTTCCTCAACAGTAGGATCATATTTCACATCCTTCTTTCTCCAACATCATGATGATGATGATGATGATGTTCTTTTCTCCAATATACTGAAGTGAAATATCCTGATGACGTCATCTGGACCTTCAGAAGGGAGAGCATCATATTTCCAGAATATCATGATGATGAAGTGAATGTCGGCTAACATGTTTTTTGACACGCCGATAGCGATAGTCATGCCGATGGGCGGGAAATGAGGCGGTGGAATTTTAAAGTGTTTTTTTTGGCACCTGTGGCATTTTCCCAGTCAGCGATAGTTGACCCAATGAATTTTGAGCAGTCTAAACGCATTTTGGGCGCGTTTGAGGAGTATTCTGGATCCGATCTCCGCGATTTTGCGCAGTCACCTAGATTTAAACGATTATTGTAATTTCCTGCTGTTTATGTGATAAATGAAATACTTATTGCTTGTCTTGTCTTGCAGGCTTGCAGTTGAGGAAGCAGATGGAAAGTCAACACAGTGACCTCATGGAGGAAGGAAATCTGATCTCAGGAGCAGGAAGATAAAGATGAAGTGCTAAAAAGTCAAGGCCATTCAAGTGAAGGACAGAGTTGCAGCTGAAGGTATTACTACAACAGACAAACAGAAGTTATTACCCAGCTGCCGGAACTTCTCAGAAGGGGCAATATTTCGCCCAGATTTGACACTGCTCAGAGATATTTTGAAGAGCTGGTTCACCTGTATTTATTGCTGTAACCAAGGGTTTGAACCAGGGGTTCAGTTAGGTTTTTGTTGTAGTGAGGACAATCAGAATGTCTATATATTGTGCCTCTCTACACTGTAATACTTTACAACAGGGATTCTAGGAAAACACAGGGATTTTAGGATTTTGCCAGAATTGTAGAGCCTTTTTGGGCATAGTTTAGTGTAGAAAAAGGAGGTCGCCTGTTGTCTGCAGTAAGGTGCGCGTGGAATGTCTGGCTGCCTTACTGTATCTGTAAAGCTTGTAAGTTCTCTGTAGTATGATCAATGAAACTAAGAGTCATTCCTACATTGTAAATCATGTATGACTATTCGTTTCTAATGCAATAGAATCTGGAGTTCTGCATCTATCTTCTGAGTGTTCTCTTGCTCTTCTTTGTGTTTTGAAATATTTTCTTTGAGAGCTTGCAATTTTAAATGTATGTTTGTGAAAATGCTCAGGACTTACATTTAAGGTTTTTACTGTGGATTTGATCAAATTACTGTGGAATTTACATAGTGCATAACAGAACAATTAGATCCTTCGGTAGATTAAATGAGGTATAGATTAGATCTTTCTAACTTTTCCCAACCCATCTGAAATATTTAGCTGAAAATGTAGAAATCTAAAGGAGATTGTCTCAAATTTGAAGAAGTATGCATAATAGAGCTATAAGTAGACAGTTTTTCATAAATAGATAAGGAAGAAAGCTGCAAAAATTCAAGAAAACCATCTAAAACTTGCAGCACAGTATCACTTTTATGCAAAGGAATGAAAAGTATTGACATATCTCATGACCTTTTGCATATTCTTAGTCCAGTAAACCACCAAACAAACCTAAAACTACGTAAGGGCCCCTTGAACATTACAGCTTCACATTGACCAACTGAACTTGACCAACCCGAACCCATTGTAGACTTGGGATTAGTTGAATCTCAAATGATTCCTTCTTATCTTTCAAGTATAGTTTCAGTTCATTATATGTGAATTTTAACTTATTGTTATGATTGCATCAAAACGATCATCAACATGAGGCTATTATATAGCTAGGACCCACTACCCACTTATGTGCAATGACCCTCTCTTGGAGGCTAACCACCTTATACAACAAAAGAGAGGTCATTGTGGTCTTGTTTGGATGGTCTCATCATGTGTGTGTGGACTAACACCACAAACCACTAAGTGTGAGGTATGGATTAGGTGAGATGGATTTTGGCTCTTGGCTCATGGATTATGTATTATGGATTAGTATGTGTTTTCGGTATCCAGATGAACCCTTGTGTAGCCTTGTGATGTGAATCCTGGTAATGTTAATTTGTGTGTATGTGAAGAATATATGGTAAATCATGAAAAATGGACTTATGAAATGATAAAGTGTGTTTCCATGCTTCAAAAGGTGAAAGAAATTCATGATCTTGTTGAAGATGCTATGAGATTTAGTGAAAAAAGGTGTGTTTTAGGTGTATGGAATATGTTGATATTTTGTGAAAATGTAGCATTCTGACCTATGGTTTGCTTAACAGCAAGATTGGTAGAGAAATTACAATGGTGGTGTATTTGAAATAGAATGCTTCATATGTTTATGATATGATAATTTTTCCAGGTTAGGAATAAAAAGGTGCAATGTTTTCCTTGTTCTGAAGAAACTGGCTGGGTGTCGATGCTAACTTGTAAGGATTGGGAGTGGTTTATGCATTATGAAACCACTTTTGAAATTGCAAGCTTTGATTGTGTAGATTATTTTTGAAATGGAGTATATAAGTTTATATTTTAGTGTGTATTATTGTATGAAATAAATCAGCTTTAATGTTGTTACTAACTTGTAATGTTTCCACCTTAGCTGCGACTTCTAGGAGTAAGTCGAGTTTTAGGGGGGAGGATGTAGTTCCCCTCCATTTTTCACTTTGGTTGTGTCAGGTATGTTTGACATTTAGTTATTTAGTTTGGAGTGTTCATTTGATGCTGTTGGTTAATCATGGCATTAAAATAATATTAGTAGTCATTAAAACATTTTTGATAATTAAATAAATAGAAATGCCTTTATGCAAATTTAGTTTATTGAATTATATATTGTAATAGTAGTCAAGTTAATAAATAAATATATTATTATTATTATTATTAAAAAAACAAACAAACACACAAACAACCAAACAAATTAACCCAAAGGTATTTATGGTGTACATAAACTTAATAAAATATAGTTATAAAATAAATTATTTATAAAATTTACTGCTAAAAATTTAAAAAGTAAACCCAAATTTATAAATTATTATTTTAGGCCCCTATATTATTTATAGCACTATAGTTTATTAGCTATATTAATTTGTTACATTTTCTAGAGGTTATTTTATATTACTGGTTAGTGAAACCTTATTTTATATAAGGAAACCTAATAAAATATAATGTTATTAAATATTACCTTAGGATACCTAATTATAATTGCTTGAGGACAAGCAATCTTGAGTGGGGGGGGGGGGGGGGGTTGTCATGTCCCTATAATGATTTATAATTGAATTGTTTATTTAAATAATAAGTTAGGCCTTATATAAATTAAAATATATAATATATTTATTTAAAATATATTATTAATTTAATATAATTTAAATATTATAAAATATATGAAATATATATTTATATTTAATAACTAGATATATTATAAATAAAAATATTTTAATATAATATTTATGTGAGTAATTAATAAGATATATTATTATATATAAAAATAAATATTATGAGAGTCTTACCTATTAAAGCTAGAAAAGTAAAGTAATTTAGAAAGTAAAGTAATTTGGAATAAGACAAAGACAAACATTATCCCACCATATTATATGCTTGGAAATAAAATAAAATAAAAGAGCTCCCATACTTAATAACAAATGTATTTATTTATACTATATATATTATATAAATAATGTACTTTAAAAAGATTAAGGGGAGGTGGAAGGAAGATATTTATAAGTGCAGCACATTAATAAATAATATATTATAAATATATCTAATAATATAAATACAAATATTATTATTATTATTATCTTATATTGTAATATAAATATAAATAATATAATATAAATTATATATCATTTATTATAATGATATAATATAAATACAAATAATGTAAATAAATAATAATAAACATCTTTTAACCTATCCTCTTATGATAAGGGAGTTACGTATGGTTAGAACTAGTTTTACCACAAAAGGGAATTAATATAAAGTAATAAAAATAATAAGAGACATACCTCTTCCAACATATCCATTGAAAGGGAAATAAATAAAGGTTGTGAGATAGAAGGAAAGGATGATCAGGAGAAAATATAAAAAGAGTATGGGATAAATACATATATTTAGATTTGCATTTTATAACAGCAATACAATAAAGACTATATTACCGCAGCATAGGTAAGGAATCCTAGGTAAAGCAGGTAAGTAAGTATTTATATTTACTTATTCAATTTATGATTTGTAAGAATTTATAATTACTTGTTCAATTTATAACTTGAAAGATATAAATAATAAGGTTATTAAGTAGAAACTGATATATGTGATATATATATTTATGTCTGAAATTTATATTTTAAATATGTATCTTGTATGATTTGAATTCATAAGTGATTTATTAACACCATATGTGGGAAAGAGTAGAAAGTGCCAAGAGGCCATTCATGGATATTTATCACATAGAGGCCTTGTCACATGAGGTATGAGGTACCCATAGTGCAAGGATTGTGAATTAATGGCCTTGGCTACCTAGAGTACCAAGGAGTCTCACAAAGGCCTTAGCTCCAAGAGTACAAAGGTACTTCTTGAGTAAGGATGGGAGACATTAGAGCCCCATGGTGGATAATGGCAACTCTCATCTCATTTCACATAAGTTGTTAATAAATGACGTATGAGAGATAACAAGTATGTATATATATAGATGAAGATTAATTAAGGCCTTAGGGTAAAACGTAAGGAGAAGGCTCTAGGGTAAAACCTAAAGATTAATAAAGGCATGAATTCCTAAGGGTAGATACGAGACTTCCTAATTAACCACCTAACGCTAAGAAGGTGGGGTAGATAGTTATGGTAGGTATTGATCATTCCATGGGAATGGGCCTTGATTGATGAATCAAGGATATTATGGGCCTTGATTGACGAATCAAGGATACTACTATGGACCTTCGATTTAAGTATCGAAGGAATGGGCCTTAGTTGACGAACTAAGGAATTATAGGCCTTAGTTGACGAACTAAGGAATTATGGGCATTGGTTGACAAACTAAGGAATAATATTAATGGGCCCATAGGATTGAGATGACATCACCTACCCAACGAATCTTCTCTCACAAGGTGGAAGGTGAGGTTAATAAAAGGCCTAAGGATTATCTCACCCAAAGAGAATCATGATGTATGGAAAAATGGATTTATGAAATGGCAAATAGTATAGGGTTATGTATATGAATATCATCAAGATTAAAAGGAAATGAAAAATGGAATACTAATGTTCTCCTTTGGTAAGTTGAAATTGTTTGCAAGGGTGTGAAAATTTTGTCTTGCTAGAAGGGGACATTACATTAAAATCAATTAAATAAGTATTGAAAGAATATTTCTAAAAAATTATATTCTTTAACTTAAATAAAAAATACATTTATCCATAAATATCTATAAAACAACTATATAAATTAATCATTATTAAAAGACCTATCTAATAAATTAATCAACTAAATAATACATACACACACAACTTATCCACTAAACTATAATTCTCTCTGAGATGACTTTATCAATGATCGTACCTCACATGCCAAAAATAGTAACAAATAATTGACAAGTATTAATAATCATCTAACTGATAATAATTTAAATTTAGAATTAATTTAAACAAATAATCAAACAACTAATTGAATTTCAAAATAAAATCTATAATAATTGATTAATGAGATAATTAATTTGAAAATTTCTTAATAAGGTCTTGTCACAATATAAGAGTTACCTATATTATAATAGGAATCCTTACACTCCCCCCCTAAAAATGGACTTCCTCTTGGAAGTCATCAAGAGGAAAGAAAACTCCCTAACTTCAACACATCTAGAAAAGGTTAGATACCATAGACATACATGTATACAATATCAAAACAAAAGTAACAAGATACCAATACTTTATTCGACATCCAAACATAATACAAAGTATAACAGAAACCTAGAATTAACTATATCATCATTTCTCAATAAACATATTCTACAGTTACTAATATGATAAATTATTTATTTAATCACTAACAAAAGTGCTATAGTGTCATAACTTATTGTGAAAGAAATAACTTTAAACAACCCTTATCATTACAAAATTCAAGCCTACCA
Source organism: Cunninghamia lanceolata (assembly GCA_027924645.1). Classification (NCBI taxonomy): domain Eukaryota; kingdom Viridiplantae; phylum Streptophyta; class Pinopsida; order Cupressales; family Cupressaceae; genus Cunninghamia; species Cunninghamia lanceolata. Next base: position 1,082,377 of record BSBN01001409.1, on the reverse strand, counting down.
TATTGTACATCAGAATCCATAACATCCATTGCATTATCACTTACCAAATAAACATGTTTATATCATTTCTAATAATAACTAAGAATATTATCATTTATCACATTTCATTATAATCACATTACTTCAAAACAATTGTTAACAATTAAATATCAAATATCTCAACTCCATACATAACACATCACGTATACACCCAATGGGATGAGGGTGATCAGTGTCAAGTAGAACTAGAGTGCCACATAGGAAAGATGGTCTCAGGGCCCTCATAGAGGACCCCTCCATACATTTCTTAGTACCTTCCTCTTGTTTGTGTAAGGGGGTTAGCCTCCAAGAGAAAGGTACAAAATAGATCTCACACAAAATATCTAGGGGGGAATGGATCATGACCGCCCCATACCATTCCAATTTGAATCCCCCATCCTCACAATAAACATTCCCCATGCCATCTAGTCCCCTATACAACCTGCCAGGGACCCCTCCTAGATAGAGCAGTTTACACGTTTCACATTACACCACACAACCCAATAGCCATAAACACTTATAAAGCCTCAAAACAAAGAAATTTTCAATAATAAAATTTTGAATAAAATCAACTAATAAAATATCAAATAGAATAAAATTAATCAGCGGAAACCAAAACAACAATTTAAATTTTGAAACTAAAATCTTAATAAAATAGTCCTTGAGGCAATGAGGACAATTTTCACAATTTTAATTAATTAAGAAACTCAAAAATTTTAAATCTTCTGGCTCAATAAAACAAGAAAAAGTAACAAATTTCAAATTTAAGTTTCATCAATTTCCATAAAACTTTACATCATAAATACCATGTAACTCCAAACAAGCCACCTAAGGGGAGGAGGGGAATGGTGGTATCAAACCACATAGAGCTCAATTATAGATCAGCATATCATAATATACATGCCCCACACAACCTAGGACAACCATATCAAATATCTATGGATTCCCATAAGTAATATCCAAGTCAAAATCACATGTCCATTTGTTAGAAACTTCAACTAGTGCTCATATCAATTGAGGTACCATAACTGAATCATCATGAATAGATAATCTTCTGAATAACAGACACTCTTCGATCCATCCTCAATCTGATAAGTTCTCAACAACACATATGAATCGTTGTTGGATCCATAAAGAGGGAGAATAGAGGGGATATCTATTCTGATGTGACTATGAGGGGGTTGTCAGCCCACCTCACCCCATAATGGGCTACATCCCAAAGGAGGATCTGCACCTGTTTCAATCCCACACATGGGAGGCTCTAAACCCTAATAGGATAGATCCGCTGCCAACACAACAATAAAAAGACAAATGAATCACTAGTCTGATCCATAAAGAAGGGGGAAAGAGGAGATAATCATCCCTCTTGGGAGGTAAAATAACTCCCCAAGAGAGGCTTCACACCTCTCTCAAACCCCATTACGCGAGAGGATCTCACGCCTTAGGGGAGATCAGCTTTCAAACATAATAATTCCCTTCCAAACACAATACAATTATTGTATCTCAACATTTAACAAGAAGTCATAGCCATGAGAATATAACACACATTGTTCACCATAACATATAATTATTACAATTAGGTATACATGTGTGAATTGTTACTAACATCCACCATACCCTTCCCTCGAGTTGGATACATTGTATCACAACTAGAGACACAACATACACAAGCTCACTAGTATCATCATGGAATATGACATAAATTACACATGCTTGATAGAAATCATTTATTATCCTCAAAGACACTTATAGTCAAAATGAGTCACCAATGAACATTTATATGTCTAAAATGATCTACTAGATTTTCATTCTAGACAATAATCAATCATGAATTATTTTCATTTATAATAGTGAGACCCAAACAGGCTCTAGAGTTTGATAAACCTTGATCTGATACCAAATGTCATGACCAAGCTATTACACTTGAGCACGAACAAAAATCTTTGGTTATTTTTATATTTAAATACCAATTGTTTAACTCTAGTCTAATATTAGTAAAACCAAAAGTATAAAATTTTAAATTGGCATACAATATCCTACATGCATTTAAAAATTTTGTGCATCCGAGAAAATTTTTGTATCAATAATCATAAGTGTAAATCAGAGGATCAAACATTTCTTACACAATTAAACACAACTATAATCAATACAACGCAATAGACAATTGGCAAGACAGAAAACTTTAGTCATGTAAGGTAAATTCTTTGATACATCATGGCACAATTCCCTAATGAATGCATAGATCAACATAGAAAAGATTAATCCTAGGATGTACATTATCAGAGTAGGAGAGCTAAGTTTACCTACGCATTTAAAAAATCTATTAGAGTTGGGACACTTATCAAACAAGGTCTATTTTATCAAGAGAGATTGAACTGAATCTATTTGTTTAACTTGTAATTTGATTGTTACTAACTAAGAAACAAATCATGCAACAACCTTTAACATAAGTTTAATGTGCTCTTTTACATTAACACTTCAATTGTAGAGAAGGATACCATTATGAACATTTGGTAAAGAATATAAACATTCAACTACCTTCTTATAATTGCCAGATATATATATTTATCAATAATCCACTAAGTGGTAAATGATACTATTATATGTTCAACTCTAAGACCATATATTTATTTCTAACTAACATCCCTCATAGTTAACCTAAAAATAGGAAGAGCGATTCGAAAGGATTGGATATAAAAAATCTATTAACTTAAGCATAATAATTGGAATGAAATGATTCATTTGTATATTTGGATTCCTTCACTTTACCTTGCACCATATTTGAATAACTTTCCTTTCCTCAGTATCCTATGTCCTTGAAAAGTCACATTTTCTGTACACTAGACCAAAGAACTGTCCTTTCGGTGAAACATAAATCAATTGGATGTATGAAATACAATTAGGAAAGATCAAGACCTAAGGGCCAGACCCAATGCCTCAGGGGCTTATCTTAGATGGCCTTGCCTACATATGCACAGTGGCTTCACAGTTCAGTAACTTGAAGTTGCAACCACAAGGTTGACTTAAATATGTATTTTCTCAAAAAAAGGACAATAATTAATTCCTAACAAAGTCTTTACTAGAAGCTGGGCTCTCTCTTCTAAATCAACAAGGAAACAACATCAAATGGGTAATATTTCTTGACATTAGTAGATGTTTGACAAGGTCTTCACATAACAAATGTTTTATAGGAAACTAACTGACCAACATACATAAATCAAGAACATGACAACTTAACCTATAGAACTCTTATATTAATATAAGATCATATGGAACACATCCAATACGATAAGGACCCACTACTTGTTTCTTAAATAATAATAATTTAAATAAAATCTAGAAATCCAATTAGGCAACCACAATACTTTATTTAATAAAATTCTTTTCCAAGATGCAAGCATAACACCTATATTTAAAAATACTTTCCAATAATTGCAAATACACTTTCCAATGATTGCAAATTCACTTTTTTTGCATATAGGGATGAGTTAGATACTAAAATTTCATTGATAATACAAAAGCACAACCTTACACTACCAATTCCCTTGCACATGTAGACGTGAACAATGGGCATAAGATCATGCATAAGAAGATGATTGGAAGTTAAACTGAGATTAAGGTATAAAGTTTAATTAAATCATAATAGTTATATCAATTTAATTACTAAGAATCAAATGATAATGCTCAAGATTTTGGAAGAAAAATACACATGAAATAATTTTGATAAATAATAATAATTAATAAATATTCTTATTACCTCTTATAAAAAATCAAATCTATTCATTATCATTTGACCATTACAAGCATAATTATTCCTTTATCTAAGACCTAACTATACTAAATGTAATAGGAATAATGCATTCAAAAAGGAAATGTATTTATACAAATTATTTTAGAATACAAATTATTTTGTCACCAATCTAATCTCAACTTAATTCAATGAATTGAACTATTTTTAAAATAAACATAAAATAAAATAATAATTAAAAATTGTCTTAACATAAATAAACCACTCAATAGTAAATTTGTCATAACATTCTTATTTTTAAATAAAATTTAAAAATTCAAGATGTTTTGGAAAGGTGAGAGTAAGACAAACAAAACCAAGAATTTAATTAAGAAAATTAGTTAGGATGCATGAGCAGTTTTTAGTGCAATCAGCCACACTATTACAAAAGAAAAATACTAAAATTTTAAAATGTTTTCCAAATAAATTATTGAAAAGATCATTTAATATAATTGTAAATCAAACTCAATTAGAAGACTGATCCACATTGCTAAATTTCAGATTTCAAGATAAGGAATCAAGAATAGTTGAACACCTAGGTCAACTAACACAAGTAATTAAGAATAGTTCTATCGAGTTTGTTTATCCAAGAAAATTTTGTACCTATTTGAATCAATCTAAAATATATATATGGAACCATTACTTTCAAAAATTGGTTCAATTAATTTTCTAATTTTGAATTTTTGAGATAATTTCTATCTTTTATAACAAGAATGGATTTGATTCACAATATTGTGAAATAGATAGACTTTCTAAATGCAAGAAAGTTTTTAACCAAATGGTAAAAATACAAAAAACACAAAAACACAAAAAGAAAAGTCTTGAATCTGAAATACACAAACCAGCGCATTATTACACTTTCAAGCTAGTAAAAAATGGTACCTGAATTAAGACAAGAAATGTCCCCCAAGAAATGCATATCATAAAAATTCAAATCAATTTGCTGAGGTATGAGAGTAGATTGTGAGAAGAGAAGGTTCATCACAAATTGAAAAATAATAGCCTCAATAATTATCAAGCTTAGGTATTTAATCAAAGAAAAGTTTTCTTCTTTCATCACAACAAGAATAAGAACATTCCCAAAGGAGAAGTCAATTAAATTTCCTTCAAAAAAACTTAGAGTAAAACTTATTATAGGAATTTTAGAAACTTATTAAAGATTTTAATAAACTTCCTCAAATGATTTTAGAAAATTTTAACAATTGTGATTGGTAAAGCAAAATCCTCAAGATCTTTATAGAAAGTTAATTTAATTCATTATTTTTATATAACCTTTCTTTTTAAGAATATAACAACTTCTTTATCTTATTATTATTGAAATATATCGAAATCTAAATTATACAATTTTAATTATAAATTAATTTAATTCTAATACTTAAATATGTAAAAATATGAATTAGTCTTTAATAAATTTAATGACATAAGGTATCATTTAAAATTATTTAAATAATAAGTAGACTTTATGGACCTCAATATATGCACTCTAAAATTATAGCACAAAATTAGAAACAAATAAAATCAACTAGAAAATATTACAATATTTTTTTGATCCATAATAAAAGTTTTTATTGATTAAATTCAAAGAGTACAAAAATATCTAGCCATGGCCAGCATACAAAATCCATGGCCATTGTGCAAAAATACATCAGAGAGGCACAAATACAATTCCTAATTCTATGAAATAATATGAGCATCAAATTTGGTGTGAGAACACAATTACAAATTAATCTAATTCAATTCTAGCTTGAGAATTTTCTTTTTCTTATCCTACACTTCTTGCCAACCCTCCCCATCCACTTTCTATTACATTTTAAAGGTGTCCACACTTTCAACCTGTGGAGTACTCCTACCATCCTGACCCGAAGAACTCCCCACACCCAGCTAAAGATCACCTGTAGAGGGGTTTGAATTTTCCTTATCTAATTGGAAGCATTGCATTTGTGCTACACTCACTTCTTAAGAAGGATTTGAAGTTTGATGTGTCTTAGCTATCTCTATCTTGGCTTTTGGTGAAGGCTCAAGCTTCTGCAACGGCTCAATTTTCTCCTCTTTTATCTTTGACGAGGCTGTGATTGAACAATGATGAGGAAGATCCTTATCCCACAAAGACTGCTGAACCAAATTTTTGGTGATTCTAGAGCAGGAATTCATCATATGCCTAGTCTTAAAACACTTCCTACATCAGAAGGGTATACCTTCATAGTCTAGAAGTTGTGTCCAGCTATGGTCGACAAACTTGAATGTAATGTTTGCAAGACGGTCTCTTGAGTCATCCATATCTACCAAGATGAGGGTAAATGTTGTGTGGATAAAATTAGTTGTGTTTGAATCAATTGCTAAGAATTTCCCCAAAGAGTCACCAATTGCTTGAAAGTAATCTGCAAACTGGAATTGTAGGGGAAGATTTGGAAGATGAATCCAAATAGGTTTTATAGAGAAAATTGTAGTTGTGGGATTCAAATCTAGAAACCACGGTTTGAGGAGGAGCATGCTTTGCCTCCAACACCATTTGTCTTGCAGAATTGTATTCCTGTCCTGGACACAATCCAACACCACAATAAAAAATCCTTGAGCACAAGGGTAAATTTCTACATTACCTTTGAGCGAGGGTTTCCAAGCCCTTGAGATCCCATCATATAGATCTGGTAACTTTGGCCATAGATAATTGAACTGGCCAATCAAACTATTGGATGCAAAATATTGTTCTCTAGTGTGGACCTCCTTTTTTAATTTCTCCAAAAATACGACAATAGGGGAGGAAGATGCCTTTTTGATGAGGGTTTTTTGACAGCTTGTGGAGTTATCGTACCCCTTGGAGACTGAGTTGTCCTTCAATGGCCGAGCATTCTAGGCCACAGATTTAATTTTTTTTATTGGCTCGAACCAACAAGAATTTCCCTAAATGACATACTATCCCTGTGCTTGGAGCCTATTAAATCCTGAGAGCCAGCGATAGGATGGAGAGGTATTGAATCACCCAGTGTAGAGTTTCCTGAGCATCAAAACTCTTAAACCCTAGCCAAACAAGGGTTTGAAACTAGAGACTTAGAGGAGAATCCTGCATCCTTGAAACATGGCATCAGACCCCCCGCATGGATAGAAGGCTTGGGGGGAACTTTTTTACCCACAATCAAGGAGTAGGTTCTCTCAAAAGGCTCGGCTAGATGAGCGACCTGAGAAGAACACTTTTTCTCCACCGCAAGAGACCCAAAATTGATTTGACCAACAACACCTCCATCGAAATCAGGAAGAGATGAATTTTTAGAAGAAAATGGTAGCGAGGTTGGTCCATTCAATTCTCCATGGGAAGCCACAAAGTCCTTCGAGACTGTAGCGCCAGAAGCAGCCCTTCCTAAGGCCTTCGTAGAATTCAACATATTTGAGAGTGGTTTCCAACTCGAAGCATATATTTATATTAGAAAATATTACAATATTTATTTAATGAAAGATAGAAAATTCTCATAGAATCCCTATCTTAACTCAAGAATAAAACAAGTCCTTTAAAAAAACAATTCTATATTAGGAACAATTCTTAGATAGTAAAAGCTTTAGTAAAAGATTAATTTCCAAAAGACAAGAAACTACCACTTTAGAAAAAGGAACAATTAGAGTTACAATTAGAAACTCATTAAAATCAATTAAATAATTATTGAAAGAATCTTTCTCAAAATGATAATCTTTAACTTAAATAAAAAATATGTTTATTTATTAATATCTATAAAACAACTATATAAATTTATCATTATTAGAAGACCTATCTAATAAATTAATCAACTAAATAATACATACGCACACAACTTATCCACTAAACTATAATTCTCTCTTAGATGACTTTATCAATGATCATACCTCACATGCCGAAAATAGTAACAAATAATTGACATCTATTAATAATCATCTAACTAATAATAATTTAAATTTAGAATTAATTTAAACAATTGCTCCAACAACTAATTCAATTTCAAAATAAAATCTATAATAATTGATTAATGAGATAATTTATTTGAAATGTTCTTAATAAGGTCTTGTCAAATTATAAGAGTTACCTGTATTATAATAGGCATCCTTACAGTTAACAGTATTGTTGGTGTCACAATATGATAATTAAGACCTAGGGATAGCTTAAGTGAAAGTATCTTAGTATTTGTTGAAAGTGCTCCATATTAGAATCTTACTAAATCATTACTACTAGGAAAAGATATCAGGTAGAAAATCCTAGTTTAAGAAAACTCTAGTTACTTGACTGCTACTTCAATTATTATTATAATAATAATCTGAATTATGGGTTTAGCCAATGGCACTATGCATAGGCTACAATCCAACTTAGATTTTGAGGTGTCTAGTGCTTGTCATAGTCAAATGAAATTTATATAGCATGGAATATGTGCTAGTTTGTACTATCTTTAAAAACCATAATTATAGTTGATGTCAACTATAGTATAATTATTATTTTCTCTTTGAATTATGTGAAGCCTAAAATAACAAGTAAAACATATTAACCAATCAGAATAAGACATAAAAATATTAGCCAATGAGATTATTAATATTTATTTTTTAAATATTTTTTGTTAAAAAGTTTGCATATTTACTTTATAGAAGATAAATATTTCTTTTGAGGCAAAAAATTATCTTCTAATTTGTTGATAGGTATTGTAATACCCAAGTTTTCACCTAGGACATTAGCCAAACAAACACTGAACCAACAAAGTTTTTGCATTTGCAAGTGCGACATTCACATTTCACATTGCACTCACGTGCACACAAGGTGTCACTGCAACAAAGAAAACAACACCAAATGTAACATCACCATTGCACAATAAAAGGTGGCATAAGAGAATGACTTCACCCATCATGTGAAAACTCACCATGATGACCAAGCAAGAGGTGGAGCTTACTCCATGATGAGAATCAGATACATGTACATGACCTCGCTACCTCGTAAACACATGGAGCAAGATGAGGATGACATCCACCCCAGTCCATTCCATGAAAACACAAGATATCCTAAACACAAGGGTAATGTTCACACATGAGATGGTCCAACTAGGAGGTACAAGTCCTCAACCAACTAGAATGGTCACTAGATGAACTCGTGCAGGGAACACTTCCTAATGTAATAGAGGGAAACCAAGTAGGTAGCAACCACTCATGACACATTAGGGAAACTACATAGGAAATACTTCTGGAGGCCAAAAGTGCTTCCTACAAAAATCATATGCACTAACTAAGGGAACAAGCAATACCAGGCAATCTCGGGGTGTACAGACCCCAAAGGAGAAGCTCCCTACCAGGGACACTAGTGCCTAGGCATTGTGGTCCTCTAGTATCTAGTGCCCTAGTGATGTAGTCCTCTGAGACAAGGTCTAAAATACAAAAAATGAACCTAGTCTTGAGAAAAACTGTCCAGAATGAAATTGAAGGTGCAAGTGCAAAACATAGTTACACATCATATTTAACTATCACAAGTAGAAATTGATTCATTTTAAGCATCAAAATACAAATTATCATTTTTTCCATTTGTCGCATACAAGTTCACAAAGGGAAGGCAAGACAATGCAAACTTGCCTTTGACACCAACGTTGAATCACATACTCATAGAAAGATACAACACCACTTAGATCATTGATTCATAATTCCTCATACATCAAGGATCAAACAATAACAATGTTTCGATAAATAGTTACATAGCATAGGACACCAACGTCCTTCAATATTATATAAGTACAAGAATACACCAAAATCCACCACACTCTCTAAGATATGACATGGAACATAGCATGGCATACCCAACCTACAAAGAGAATAAGGAAACCATCTAGCACCTAAAGATCATCATGAAGGACAAAAGGGGAAATGTTGCTCTCCTCCCAACCATATTTCCATTGTCGAGTGCAATAGTTGTCTACGCAACTGTAGGCAACCCCCAAGCTATGGAGAAGGTGAGATCATGGAAATCCCTCTAAGAACATCTCACACATCTATAATATACAAGCAACATATGGCATACATGCCAATCAATGCACACAATATACATGGTATAACTACCAATCCAATGCATATAAATAATACATGGTACAACTACCACACAATGCACATAAATAACCTGTGGTACACCTGCCAATAAGCATAATAGAATGACATCACAACACTCAAGCATAAGGGAAATAATTACACCTTCAATGCATGTCAAATAAGGCATAAACTATAGTCCATCAAGGACACATACATGCATAAATTAGACATAACAATGCACTACAATGCAAGTACACAACACATGTTGAGTATAACTTAGACAGTGACAAATAAGAAAGAGAGAACTAGCAAGCTAAATAAGGAGTGGCATGACAAGGGCACTCAAACCTCCTTGCTGAGTGTGAGTAGTAAGTCACCTATCACAATCCCTACTCAAAGCATTCACCAACTCTAACATTGTGTACAATGCTTCTACGCCCAACTAGGTTTAGGAAAGCTCCATGCAGTTAGCATGCATGATTATTAGGTCTAGAGAAGCTCCCTATAATAAGGTGTTAAAACTCTTGTTTTAAATTTTATTAACTCTCATGTGATTAATGTTTCTCTTTTTATAACTCCTTACATGTTTAACCCACCAACAACTTCATGCCTCATTATGCATTCAAGAAGCCACTCCTTACCTACTCCCAAACCTCTTCCTAAACATCTAACACGTTGATGTAACAAACCGAGCATGGGACAAATTTCAATGCCCCAAAAATCCCAAATATACAACATGCTCTCAAAAGATGTAGAATCGCATTTTAATTGGGAGACAACTCATTCCATAAAATAATTTTATGAATATAGATGTGGCATGTAAACCAATGCATAAATTTTTAACATAATATTTTTTCGACAATATTCTAAAAATATATAAAATCTTTTAAATAATATCCTGGAGACTACTCATCCCACATTTAGATTCATCAAGAAAATACCTACAAAGCAATTTTCATATTTTTAAAATACAATAAATAACCATAATGCTCTAAAACTCCATTAGAACTCCCTATGTCTCTTTGACCAAGTTTGACCACTTTTCTAACTTCTATGTTTCAAGGTGTATGGAAAAATGGTGAACTACCCATTATAAATATGGTGAATAACATCTCAAATATCAAATAAAATCAATGCAGGTGATTCTACAAAAAAAATTGATAGGGTATGGTTTGTTTTTCCATGTTTTCAAATTGAAGAACACAAGAAAATTTAAATGAAAACAACTATATATTCAAACCTTATCTTTCCTTCCTAATCAGGATGTCATAGAAATCCACTAAATGTGGCATGTCAATGAAGAAATCATACAAATTTAAAACAAAGGAAATATTCAAGAATCATACCTTTCCTACAAGCAATCCAAGGAGGAGAAGAGGGTTTTGAAAGCAAGCTTTGATCACACACACGCATCCACAATTCAAATCCACTACACCTCAACCTTGAGCAATCCAAGCGATTCAACTTTTCTTTCATTCATGGAGAAAATCCTTCTTTCCAACAAGAGAGGGTTTGAGAGGAGAGAGCGAATGGAGAGGAAAAAGAATTAAATAAAATAACTCCTTTTTCCCTTTTAACACCCAAAAGCCCTAATTTGAAATAGAATATAAAATTCACTTATAATCATTTTTTTAATCAATAATGAAAGAAAATATATTCATTTAACATACAATTTAAAAATATACTAATTCATTTCATTTTACTAACCTAAATAATTTAATAAAATACCTAGGAACATTAAAATTGATTTAACAATATTTCAACTTCCAAATAGCTTTCAGACAACACATTTAGTAATAGAAAATTAGCTAACGAACTTATTGCAACTATTCCAAACATGTAATTGCCTTTTAGCTCAATCTCATTCTGAAAAATCTAAACACACCATATTAGTAATTTTTTTCCAATTTAATACAATTCTACCTTTTTGACAGAAAAATATTAAATTTTGGAAATAATTTAAAATCATTTAAATTTATTCCTCTAGCATAATATAATGCAATAGATATTTTTGCTAAGATAATTAATCATTAAAATAATTTGAAAACATGCAAACCATGTTTTTCAAGATCATTTAAAATAAAGTGCAAAATGATAAGGAAACACACACAATTGACTTCAAGCACACATTATGGGTTTCCACAATACAAGGATAAGGGTGAGATAGCTTAGCATCCCATGTCAACCTTCTCCACATTTCCCACATTAGTTAACACCTATAATTACTTGCACACTCAAGTCAACCATCAGGAGTACTTGCTCCACATATAATAGTTGAAGCAACATAATCCACTCCAACGTGGTATAATCACACATGATATAAAATAATCACATCTACTATAATCATCCATGATTAGCATGATCTAAGAACATGATGCATAAACAGAAACAATTCACAATGCGGGAATAATATGAAAATCACTACTATAATAAGTATAGTGAAAATAGTGAAGCTAAAGCACTAGAATAATCTAACATGCACAATCACAACGTATGTATCTCATAATGCATAGTTGGAAACTAAATAACAAACCACAACCCCATCGGAAACACCTTTATGGTCATGCATAATACACCCTCAGAACCCATCGATGACACCATAGACATCATTAACAAGTTCAGTGCAATGCATCAAAGCATAATCATCACATAATACATAAATAGAAACACTCAGAACAACATATAACACATGAATCAAAAATCACACAAGGCACAAACTAGGGTGGGCATTATAGGTATAGTTAGTAATAACTAGTTAAAAAAAACTAATTACAATAGAATACTTTCCTAAAGGCAAGTGCTAAAAATAGATCAACTAAATATTACTTCAATTTTTAATTAAGATATCAATATTAGAGATGACAAAGAGCCAAAGAGGAAATTCAAATTTCTTGCAAGGTGGGAGTGGAAGTGGCCTAGATGGAGATGACAAAGAGGGAGACAAGGATGATGCCATTGTTCAAGAAAAATGTCATCTTCCACTTGATGCTGAGGTAGAGGAAACCCTTTAGAGCTCTAGCTAGAGGCATAATGGTCTGCATCACAATCAAAGACTTGACATCTTCAAGGAAGATGTTCTCATTCTCATATATTTCTAGGACTTCAGGGCTCTGTAACATGCTTAAAGGAAGATTCCTTTCACCCTTAGTAGAAAAATATTTTTATTCTAGAGTGGTGACTTAGATAAGAATGGGTTCCCCTATTATGATCTTGTTCCCTTATTGTGAAAAGAAAGTGTGAAAGTCTTCATCATCAGATGTTTTGTAGGTTAAGGATTCAATGGATGTATCTTCCTTGAGGCCTATGTCTACCTTGGGCATTGCGTATTTGGTTGGTCCTAGGGATAACTCTCAAGCTATTGTTGTGAATGAGGTAGTTGTGGTGATTTGGGCTTTAGGGTCATTTGGGGTTGATGTGGTGTCCCATTTGGATGTAGTTTATGCTTCCCTTTAGTTTGGAGTGGTACCTTCTTCCCTTGTTGGTGATTTTCTACTTGTTGGTTTGGGACAACAAATTAATTTGCAGACTTTCATCCATGTTGGATCCTTGGTTTCTAAATAGTATTTTTTGCCCTTATCCTCTAGGCAAACTGATACGAACTAGGTTCTTATTCCAAAGCTGGTTGTTGACAAAGAAATCTTGAGTTATAAAAACTCTTTCATTGGGAGGTTTCTGGGGACAAGGCTAAACATTGACACCTTTAGGAGATGCGCTAATAGAAAATGGTCTCATTATGGAGATGTGGAGATTTCAGCAATTGTAAATGTCTTTGTTCTAATTTCCTTTTCAATCAACAAAGATTGTGTTGAGACTTAGCTAGGTGGTCCATGGTTTATGGGTAGATCTGGGCTTTTCCCATGAAAGTGGGATCTAGGTTTCAATCCAAAGAAGGAAAGCTTCAACAAAGTCCCTTTGTGGGATAAAATTTCAAGTTTTCATCTAGAATATTAGGAGGAGAAGATATTGAAAAGTATTCCTTTTGCTATCGGCTGACTCATTGCCCTTGATTTGCTAACCATCTCTAGGAAGCACTTATTATTTTCTATATTTTGTGTGTATGCGGAGATGGGAAAGATACTACATACTTTATTACCCTGTTTTTGGAACTAGGTAAATAGGAGAAACATATTTTTCTCAAGGAATTCATGGTTGTGTATGGAAACTACCATATGGCTAGCCATTCCATGACTTCACTACAACAAAAGGGAAAGGAGAAAGATCCCTCAGTACAAGGGATTCAAGATTTAGTCATGGTGAAGGATGTCTCCGGTGAGCTCCCTCCAAAGGATAATCATAGAATTTAATGTCTTAGCAACATGATGTAAAGTGAGGAGCTTTAGATTGTGCTTGGTGGTTGCTAGATCTCATCTGGTGGTCTCTTCCCCTAAGGAGAAGGATATTTCAATCTTGAAGATGAAATTTTTTAATCTATTGACCATGGTTGACAATGGTCTTGAGTTGATTCAAAATAGCCCCAAATTCACTTTGGAGAGCTCCAAATTCACTTTGGAGTGTCTCAAATGGAAGGTTTAATATTCAATGGAGAATTTTGGCTTCAAGCCATAATGAATCTTGTTTTTTTTCTATGATTAGAACCTTAGTTTGGCCTTTTATTGGTTTATAGTTCTTGATGTAATTCATCTATTGTCATGCTATTGCTAAGTTCCTACATAGTTATTTTGTTTTCTCCATGGTTGTAAAAGGGTTGGTACCCCTTTAGAAAACCCCTCTTTACCGTTTATGAAAAAATTTTTAAAAACTAAGATAATATTTTTTCTTTCAAAATTAAAACTAAAGTAAAATGTAATAAATTAGAATATAAATTGTAAGTTATAGAATAAAGGTCAATTATAAAAGGAAAGTGTGAAAGAAGAAAGGTGATAAAAAGTACATTTTGTTTTGATATTGGATGAAGGTTTTAGTAGATAATGGAGCTTAGGAGGGACTATGCATTTGGACTCCATTAGTACTTTGACCATTAGAATCATAGACTCTAAATTAATTTGGATGATAGGCTTGTAGGGAATTAAAAACACCCTACAAATAAATTTAGAGTCTATGATTCTAATGTTTAAATTCAATGAATATTAAATTTAAATTAAGAGTTGAGATTTAGATAAATGTACAAATATAAATGAAATAGTTAGGACAAAATGTGTGCAATAAAATGAGAACAAATAATAGATTCAAATATCAAAACTAAACCTAATTTTGCATTTAATGCAACATTAGATTGAGCCTAAGGAATATAAAGAAATTAATCAAAACATTATTCTCACCCAACTCCTTGCACCTTTGCACCTGAAAGGTAAGTTAGTTTAATATGGTTGATGTCAGGTACTTGCTACATCACCATAACATTGCATTCAAGACTGTGATGATTATGGCTTCCAAGATGTTTAATTTATAGATTTTTTATTGTGGATGGATAAGGATAATTTTTTTGATTTATTTCCATTTAACTAGTTGCAATAAGTTAGGAAATAGAAATATTAAAAGAGATAAGATAAGGACGTGAAAAGATAATAAGAAGACTTAATTTTTATTTTCATAATTAAGTTCACACAAGTTGGAGATAGAAAGAAATTGAGATGGATAAGATAGGATAATTAGAAGATAATTGATAGAATTATCTAATTAATTTAATTAATTAGATACACATGAGTTAAAAATAGAAATAAATAAAAAAGGGATATGACTAAGATTAATTAATTAAATTAATATTTGATTTATTTAATTAATGTTGGAATATGATTTAATTAAATAATTATAAATTATTTAATTAACATTAGAGAAATGAATGAATTAAGTAAATAATTATTAGGAAGTGGGAAAGTGTTAGACGATGTTAGGAAAGTTAGGTGATGGTAGGATGTAGTTAAATTTAGGTATCTACATTTTGCCCCTCTTTAAGATGGTGTTGCAAAGCAACATCATTTCAAAGAAAAATAAAACATAGCACTTAATTGGATTAGAAGAATATTTTGATTTGGAAGAAGATTAGATAAATACTTTGATTTGGAAGAAAATGGTTGGATTAGGGATGATGATGCCCCAACCACATGAAGTAGGAGTGATGATCATACACTCCATATCACTCAACAAGTGGGTGATAGTATACCACTATCCCCTCCATCTCATACCATTACACTTCCCTCTCATCCACTTCAACATGATGTGTCCAACTCTAAATATTAAGGTTATACTTATCATTCCAATTCTCATTCATCCTTTGATCAAAATCCAGCTTCTTCTAATCTACCATGAATAAAGATCCACTCTACCGTGTCTACACACCCCATCTATTCTTCTAATCTACTTATTTCTTCTTCCATTCCACAACATATTTCCCATCCATGAATAATATTATCCATTCTCTTCCACCTTTAAACATCTCTCAAAAAACAATTCAACCTTCATCTACACTTCCTCCTTATATTCCATATCAACCTAGTCCATATCCACCCATTATCACAAATCATCCAATACCATCTTTTAAACCAAATTATATACCTTTCATTCCTCACCAACCCATTTATACATCAAACATACCATCATCTCACCCACAACCACAAGTACGTCAACGCCCTCTATCTTATGGATCAATACCATCAATCCCACCACATGGAATGCCATTTTCCTAAGAGTGTCCAAAAAGAGATGAAAGATGTTTTAATGGAGTTACAAACCGAGGCTACTAATCGAAGAAAACAATTTAAATTTTAGGACTTATGCTCTTACCCCTTTGATCATTCCATCACCATGGTCCCCTTTCCTACAAACTTTGAAATCCCAAAATTTGATAAATACAAAGGAAAGGGCGACCCTAGAGATCATGTCAAAGAATTTTTCATGGCCTACCAGGAAGTTTCTTATAGTGACCTATATTTATTGAGACTTTTTCCCCGAAGTCTAGGAGGGAAAGCTTTGGAGTGGTTTGTGTATCTCACCCCAAGCTCTATTACTATATTTATTGAATTGTCAAATAAGTTTGTTGCACACTTCTCTTACAATGTAGAACATAAGCTAACAATGTTAGATCTTTGTAATGCTAAACAACATAATGGAGGAAGTTTTGCCTCATTCTTGCAATGGTGGAGGGGTCTTGCAAGTTGTTTCCATTGGCCCATCCTTAAGAAACAACTTGTTAATATTTTTGTCACTAATCTTAACTATGAAATGGTATTCCATCTACAAATCCATTATGTCTCCACATTCATTGAAATCATTGAAAATGGTGTTACTATTGAATGAACCCTTGTAGCTAAAGGTTTGATCAAACTATATAGTTAAGACAAAGAAAATAATAGCTCAAATGGAAAAACTAAATTTTGGGCTAAAATAAAAATGTAGTTAATGATGGAGTCACTGATAATAAGCATGTTCAATCCACCACATCATCATCAGAACCATCTAAGGTCTAGAAAGTACAACAACACACTCATGTCTCAATTCCATCTGGACAAAATAAAACTCCCAATCAACCAAGACACAAGTTTACCTACTTGGGGGAGCCCATTGAGTTTGCTTTCTAAAAACTTGTTAAAGCAAACATGCTCACATTTCCATCCACAAGACCATTTGATGGCTCAAAACCCAAACCTGATTTTAATAGGACCCATGTCTCTCTTGATAGTCATATTATGCCTTTAATGATAATTATAAATTACAAACTAATTTTTTTATTTAAAACTTTTTATTATAAATAGGTTAAAAATGATCTTTCACTCAATTTATATATCAATATACAGTTTTTTAATCTGTGAATGTTGTTGTTAATCAAGTTTAGTTGACGGGGTTATAAATATGGGATTTCATTTTTTAATATTAATATATAATTTTTATTTATTATAATGTTTAAAATTATTGCACATTCAAACCTACAAGCACAATAATTTAATAGGAGCATAGAGCCCTACATTACTACACAATTCAAATCTATGAATTTAGTAGCCCAAAAGGGTAGAGAACCTGACATTCACACACAATTCAAAATTGCTCACATGGTGGCCTAGCAAGGGCATCAAGCCCAACACTAACATAGAGTGTAGCAGCTCAACAAGGGCACAAAGCTCAACATTAAAATAAAGTTCAAACCAATGAAGACAACAACCCAAAAGAACATGGAATCTAACATTAACACAACTCAAATACATAATTCAAACCAGCGGTTACAATAACCCAAAAGAAACACTTAATATTGCCATTCAAATTTGTAATCTAACATTAAATCCAGCATTAACATATTAAACTATTACTTGACATTACCCTCGTCACTAGTGGCTCTAAAGTTGTAATAATCGCCATGAATTTTTTTTTAATTGATGAAAGCAAATTACAAATAAAAATGCAATCAAAGACTGCTGTAGAAAAAAATTTCAGCCATAGATTAACAACAGCAAACTAAAATATAACACAGCAAATTAACAATACAAAGTGCTAACCATACAGAAAACAGTCACATATAGCGTGTAGACATTAAACAGTCCATGAAAACTTTGATAGGATATGTTTTCCATTTCAAATTTTGTATGTTAACAAATATCATTAGAAGAAACGTCATGGCTGTCGTCATTATTAAATTGGCGGTTGATTCTACACGGCAGCCACCCTTTAAAAACTATTATAATTTCCTAACAGTTGAATTTTACCTTAAATTGTATTCCTTGACTATTGCAACAATAAAACAACTTGCGTAGTGATTGATCGTGACTTTCATGGTTGTTTATTAGGAAGTCTTACTCCCATGTCAAATTAGAAGACAAATGTGCCACGCCTATGTGCTCCAAGTGCAGTATGTTACTTTTTCATTTATATTTCCATTCACATTATTCATTTAAAAGGAAAGCAAAAACTAAGGTGACCTGTAAATGAAAAATATCTCCATTAATTACAATGAGGTATAAATAAGAATAGATAATGAGATAAGAATTATGTGGAACATGTCTTTTTTAAATGTGGATCGGTCCAATGATATGTTCAATTTTATTCGTTGTATTTTTTCATGATATGCTCAATCTTATTCATTGTATTTTTTCATAGTTATTGGGTGCATGGAAACAATTGAGTTATTATCTTTGATGGTTTCATCCACCCATTAATTGGTTCACCATCTTTGTTGATATTCAAAGAATATGGCTATGGATATAGTGGAGAGAACACCACTTTTCTTTCTATTGACCAATACATGAGGGGACATGTTCACTTGATCAAATGTGATGTAAATGGAAAGATCAAATGTGATGTAAATGGAAAGTAGAAAAGTTATAAATGTTATGTAAACTAAGATTGTGTTTCATCTACATTTTATATTCAATTTTCTTTTTTATTCTTTAGAATATTATTTTCTCTCATTTGTTCTAGTGTTTCATCCTTAACTAGTAGTATCCTACATGCTTTCTTTAATTCTTGAAAAGATGGTTCTTGTGTGTCCATGTTTAAAATAGTTTTACTTTTAGTTTTTCTTCCCATGTGGTTTTAAAGGTAGAAAACATTAAAGTATTGGGATGTCTTTTAACCTTAAATGGTTCAAATTTCCAAACTTGTAATGTGTATATTCATTCCAAAGAGATTGGAGTGCATTCCATAGAGCATGGAGTGCATGTACACCATCTCATACAATATGTTTAACATGAAATTTGAGACACTTTAGGTAATTTGATGATATAAAGGGCCACTCATGTATGAGCAAGAAATGTTTCATGTGTATTAAAATGGTATGGGTCATGCCCCACTTTTACATATTGATGTTTTGTGTTCATGAATGATAGGGTATATGTGGTGTTGTAGAAACAAGAAGAGGACCACTTACATACAATATTGATTAGTAACAACTAACTAATCCATTGAAACAAACAACAAAATGC
This sequence comes from Cunninghamia lanceolata, assembly GCA_027924645.1. Classification (NCBI taxonomy): domain Eukaryota; kingdom Viridiplantae; phylum Streptophyta; class Pinopsida; order Cupressales; family Cupressaceae; genus Cunninghamia; species Cunninghamia lanceolata. The sequence continues at coordinate 1,062,694 of BSBN01001409.1, read as the reverse complement.
TCCATTTCTTTACTATAAAAGAAGGATTGGATTCCATTGGGGTGGAATGAGCTTGACCAAACTTCAGAGGAATGGACTTGTAGATGGGATCATCTGGATATTCCTCAACAGTTCATTTCTTGCATAGAGAAGGATGCACGAGGCTTTTCAGATATTGGATGAGTTGGCAATCCAATCATTTTTTTTCCACACTTGTACAATAGTGCAACTATGTTTCAATGAGGTGGTTTCCATGTGATCAAATGACATCACCATAGGGGCCAATAACTTTATTTAGATTATATGTTGACAAGATTAGGTGTACACTTTCATTTATGGGATATTCAATGAGTTTCAGCCCAACGCCATCAAGTAAGCTCGTAGGGTACTTCTCTTCTTCACACAATTCTTAATGTTTTTCATTCCCTAGATCTCAGATGGGATCGTTCACATATGTTAGCTAGGGTAAGATTTTATTTTGGTGAAGGAAAGGATTACGGGGTGAATGGTCATTGATGACACATCCTAAAACATTTATTTCTTTGGGTGTCATCTTCTCCAAGATCTCAAGTATATGTGTCCGTTAGCATTTGATATGATGGAGTTATTAATATATGACATGATTGTCATTGGTGCAGTCACGGTAGGAGGGTTCATAGAATGAACTGTCCAAACCATGCAGCAAGAGTAAACACAACAGAAACAACTCAAAGATATGAAACAAATGCAATTTCAGTCATTCAATATATCATAGGATTCAAATACAATCTAGCCAGCAACATGCGAGCTTACAATTTGGCTCACAGGCCTGATTACAGAATATCAGAATATACACAAGATATATCTTTGAAGTTCCTTCGCTCAATCTAGACTAAGGATTATGAATCAATCACTCACTATCAAGATCTACCCTCCTAAGGATCTATTACATCAATATATATTATCTCTGGAACAATATATTCTGCCATGTCAGCCAAGGAAGATCACAAACTCTAAGGAAGATTTGTAATGTGGGTACACAGATAGGTCGGACCTAAATGCATAGAACACCTCTACAAATGAATGGAATGATGAGCAGATCTTAGGGAAGGTCGGCCTCGAACCAAAGATCATTGAATGATGTGCAATTAAGATCCACAAGTCAAGGAATGCTCCACAAGTCTTCTCCTTTAGCTAGTTGTCTAAGACTGTCGTGATGCTCTGCTCTAAGAAAACAATCAATCTTCTGATACAGATAACTTTCCGGTACTTGATCCAAATGCTCTGAATTCTAGATATGATGTAGATGAATGAATCAAGATGCTAAGTCCAGCTCCACAAGATGTGAAATGCAACTACAGTAGAATGCGGACCAAAATACAGAAACTGCTTCTGACTGAACTACCTTCATTGAACTAAAAAAATGAAAGAAACAAACTAAAATGCAAATGTTTTTGGTTGATGCAAGATTGCTCTTGAACTAGGGATACTCCTGCATCAGACATCCAGGGTTACTAAAAAAGTGAGTCCCTCAGTTTGCTGGGGCTAGAGGAAAACCAAGATGGTCTACCTTAGCCTAAGAAATCCATGATGAATCTTCTTCTGGTCTACCTTTCCACTTCACACGGTATTCTCTATATTGTCTTCCTCTGGTGCTGCGTCCAACTCTGCTATCCAAAATGTCTTCAATCTGCTCTGGTGCTCGTTGTGGTAATTGCTTCAAATCTTCTTCAATGTTGTCACTAAACTTTGCTTCATGATATTGGTATAGGTCTACAATATTGAAAATAGGTCATATGCCCAATGTCTCCGATAGCTCCACTTTATATGCATTTCCTGAATCAAATTTTTTAAGTATCCTACAAGTTCCAAACTTATTCATTTTCAACTTGTTATATGTCATAACTGGAAAACTTTCTTTTCTCAAGTATACCATCACTTCATCTCCAACTGTAAATTCCTTATGTCTTCTCTTCTCATCTGCCCTTTCCTTATACTTATTGTTCATATCCTCCAAATGCTTCTTTACCTGGTCATGCACTGCCTTCATGTGATCTACAAATTCTTCTGCTTTTGTACTTCTCTTTTCTTCTAAACTGATCTCTCTAAATTCTGCTACTCCTCTAGGGCTTGCTCTGGTAATAATCTCAAAAGGTGTTCTTCTAGTATTCCTATTTACTAAATTGTTGTATGCAAACTTTGCTTGCGAAAGAATCAAGTCCCAATTTCATGTCTTTTCTCCAACCAAACATCTCAACAAGTTTTCCAAACTCCTATTCACTACCTCTATTTTTCCATCAATCTGTGGATGAAAAGATGAACTAAATTTCAAATCTGTCTTCATCTTCTTCCAAAGTGTCTTCCAAAAATATCCAAGAAATTTGGTGTCTCTATCTGATATTATGCTCTTAGGTAATCCATGCAATCTCACAATCTCCTTGAAAAATAGGTTAGCTACATGCACTGCATCAATTGTCTTCTTACAAGGTATGAAATTTGCCATCTTCAAAAATCTGTCCACTACTACAAATATTGAATCATGTCCTCTTTGCGTCTTTGGTAATCCAATTACAAAATCCATGCTTATGTCTTCCCAAGGTCTCTCCGGTACTATCAAAGGTTTATACAATCTAGTATTCTTATTACTTCCTTTTGCAACTTGACAAACTCTACAACTCTGCACAAATTTCCTAACATCCTTATGTATCTGAGGCCAAAAGTAGTTTTCACTCACCAATTCTACTATCTTTTCAATGCCAAAATGTCCTGCTAATCCACCACTGTGTTTCTCCTTGATCAAATTATCTCTCATTGAACTTCTAGGTATGCACAACTGATTTCCTCTAAACAATATATCTTCCTAAATGAAATAGTCCAACCACTTACTCCTATCTATCACAATAGGTTTGTTACATGCTTTCCAAGGTTCTGCAAAATCAGTGTCTCCCTCATACATGTTCTTCAATTCATCAAAATCCAGCACTTCAACTCTCATTTCTGTCAGCAAGTTTCTTCTCCTACTTAATGCATTTGTAACTTTGTTTGGTTTTCCACTTCTATGCTTCAACACAAAAGTATAACTCTGCACATGAACTCTACCCATCTCATATGTCTCTGATTCAACTTACCTTGACTATTCAAATATTGTAAGGCTTGATGATCTGTATACAACACAAACTCCTTAGGCAACAAGTAATGTCTCCATTTCTTCAAGGCTTGAATTATGGCATATAACTCTTGATCATAAATTGAATATCTTCTCCTTGCATCATTCAAATTCTCACTAAAATATGCTACTAGTCTACCTTCTTGACTTAACACTGCTCCAATTGCATTTCCACTTGCATCACAATCCACTTGAAATACTTTATTGAAATCTGGTAATGCCAACACAGGTTGCTCTATTACATGTTGCTTCAACAACTTAAAACTTCTATTTGCTCCTGATGTCCACTTGAAATCTTTTCTGTCACCTCTCATGGTCTCTGTCATAGGGTTACAAAAAGAATTGAAATTTCTGATGAACTTCCGGTGGAAACTACCTAATCCATGAAATGATCTGACTTCTCCAATGCTCTCCATTGTAGGCCATTTAACAATTCCTCTTACCTTCTTAGGGTCCATCTTCAATCCTTCCACAGAAATCACAAATCCTAAATATACCAATTCTTCCTTCATGAAACTATACTTCTTGATGTTTATCAGCAATTTCTCCTCTCTCAACCTCTGCAAAACTTGTCTAATATGCCACAAATGTTTTTTTATCTTACTAAAAATTAGAATGTCATCCAAATATACAATAACAAACTTACCTAAGAATTTCTTCAAGACTTCATTCATCAACCTCATGAAAGTACTAGGTGCATTTGTCAATCCAAAAGGCATCACTAACCACTCATATAATCCTTCATTTGTCTTAAAAGCAGTCTTCCACTCATCTCCTTCTTTGATTCTGATCTGATGGTATCTGCTCTTCAAGTCTATCTTCATGAAATTTTTTGCTCCACTCAAACAATCCATGATATTATCCATCCTAAGTAAAGGAAATCTATACATAACTATGATCTTGTTGATTTCTCTTGAGTCAGTACACATTCTCCATTGTCCATCTTTCTTAGGTGCTAACACTGCAGGTACTGCACAAGGACTCAAACTTTCTCTGATCAAACCTTTCCTCAACAATTCTTGTATTTGTATATTCAGTTCTTCATTCTCTGTCAGTGTCATTCTATGGCTGCTTTGTTAGGCAAACTTTCTCTAAGTATAAGATCTATGTGATGACCAATACTTCTGATTGGTGGCAATCCTTCAGGTGCATTGTCTGATATGATGTCTTTATACTCTGTCAGCAACTCTTTTATCTCCTCCAGTTGTGATTCTTCAATCTCCTTTTTCCATGTTTCAAGCTTCTTAGGAATCAAGGCATAACACATATTCTCATGTCTCAAACCATCCAGAAATCTTCTTCCATCTACCAAAGAGATTCTAGCATTCCCACATACTTCGATCTTAGAATCATCTTCCAAAGGAATCAAGGTAATTCTCTTCCCATTTAAGGTTATCATGTATAGCTTTTCTATCATACTGCCAAGGTCTACCTGTAGTGCCCCTCATTTTTTTTGCTTTTGATTAGACTGCTAGTGTTGTTTTGGAGATAGACTTTGTGACTTTCTGTGGATGTTAGATATACGGTTATGTGATTATTTGATGATACCTTATTGTGTTAGATGACATTGATGATGTTGCTAGTACTGATGGTTCATGCTTATGATATGCTTTCATTTGGATTTAATTGATTATGTGATCAATCTGGCTATGAGTATCATGTGATTTATTTACGAGTGATCCTTGTTTAGTGGATTAGTAACTGAATGTCTATATTATTTGTTAGACAATTATATGATATGTAGAATGTGGTTTATCTGATTGATGTGTTGGTGTGTATAGTATCACTCATGCATGAGTACCCTACTATGCTGTGAATTCCTCTCATGGTGTGTTTGGGGTTATAGTTATATGTATTGTTCAACCTTTTGATGGTTCCCTCTCTCAGTTAAATTCCCTATGTATGTTGTTAATGAATGGTATTTAACCTTTGAATTATCTTGTTGGTCTATGGTTCAATCAAATAGATTATTAATTTATTTTGTTAGCAAATAATAATAAGACTAGATAAGTTAGTCATGCGAAATCTATTGAGCAATAGATAATTGATCTTATTTCGAAATAGATTAATAATTTTTAATAGTTAATAATAATAATAATATTTATAATAAATAATTTATAAGAATTTAAATCAAATGAATTAATTGGTTAGTGTGTAGACTTATTTTAGTCATTATTTTATATTATTTATAATTTAATCATATTTGTGTAGTGGGTTGTCGTGAAAATTCTAGATTTAAGAATCTCCTGTAGATGGAGAATTAATGGATTTAAATTTTGAGAAAGTGGAGGTGGTCTATAACCGAAATGATGTAGTGGCGAATTTATTGATTTGACTATTTTTGGGTGAGAAAAGATATTTAAAGGGGGAATTTTGCAGAATAGGGGGATACATAGGGAGATTTTGGGAAATGTTTACATAGAAAGATTGGGAGAAAAGATTTTGGGGCAATTCTGGAAGAGGAAAAAGTTTTTACGGGAAAAGGAATTGGAGGAAGGAAGAAGATATTCAAGATTTTCTAAAGCTTAAGGATTATTTTGGGTATGTTAGTAGGATAATAGAACAGATTTTCTTTATGAAACAAGTAAGTCACTATATGGTTCTTTTGTGTATACATATAACCTTGGATGTTTTCTTTCCTCAAACTTGTCACGATTCTATTTGGTTGATAATTGATCTTCCTATCGCCCTTGGAATTCATGTGATTCTTCTTTTTTTTTTTTCATCATTGGCTCTCTCTCTATATCTCTACTCCACTAATGGGCTTCCTGTAAACAATAAATCAGTCTCAGGGTCTGGGCAAAACAAAAACCATCATTATTCTTTAAATCATATGCTTAGTTTGATTTTCTTTTACCTTGATTGTTTTTCCCCATGAATCTTTAACCCTTCGATCCTTATTTTACCCAAAAGATTCTTTTTCTCACAGTTGGGCGTAGTTTTGGTCACCTTGGGATTGATGGATTACTGCATTTCTTTTCCACAATAGAGCTGCACAATGTAACTGGTTAGGCATCTGAAGAAATGTATTCCAGCGATTCCTCTTGCAAATAAAATTGATATCATTTACTTTGAGCCAGCATATATCATTGTATTACTGATAAATCATCCAACCAGAAATTTTTTGAATTATTCCTCACGCCTCTCAAGTGTTACAAAATACTAAACCCCATATTGATAATTGTTGCCTGATACTGGTTGACAACTGATCCTCCTGGGCGCCGATGGGTGCTATATCCGGTTTCTGCAACATATTCATCAATTAGATTTTATTAATATCATTTGAGCGAATGCAAATCTTGTGGATTGGCAAGTTTAATTGGCAATCCATATTAATCCCTAATTTTGTTGCTACTTCTATTTTATATCCAGAATGAATTGCTTAAACCCTTTAGATTTACACTACGCACCTAATGAAAATCAAATTGGCATTTACATCGGCTATGATTGAGCGTTGATTTAATGTGCAGGCTTGCACTGGTGATCAGACACCTCTAAATTGAACCGTATTCCAGTCCCATACCACGCTTGGTTTATCAGAAAAGAAAATTTTTATAAGTATCTTTTTATCCTTAAAAACCTTGTAGCTATCTTAGCGTCCATGTTCCTATCATTTTCTGAAAACCAGATCATCACTCCTCATTCCCATTGTCACCTCCAGTTTGAACTTCTAGGTTGCCTGATAGCAAATTCCCTTGGGCGAATCGTTCTTATTTCTACCATTATATTTACTCAAATCTCTTGTAGTCTTGGTTCAAAATGGTTTTGCAATCATCCCCTGACTGTTGTACGGCCTCATGAAGGTCCTATCTGGTTGAAGACTTCATATTATTCAGCAAACTTTTGATCTTAATATGTATCTAAAGTTGTCAAGCATCGATTTTAGAAAGTATCTTTCGTTACAGCAACTTGATTCTTTTAAAAGAGAGTTTTGGAAATAGAATGTTACTAATAGGGCTTTTAGAATAAATATATGTAGCTGATTTTCCATTAAATAAAATAAATAAATAGATAAATAAACTATTGCTTAGAACTATTTCAGGTATTAAGGGAAATCTAGGTTTTAGGAAATAATAAAATTTATTTATAGAATAGTTAATTTAACCATAGAAAGAGCATCGAGATAAACATATTATTTTAAAGCCAATTTAGTTATTAATATTAGAGTTCATATTAAGAGATTTAAAAAGAAAAAAATATATTTCCTTTTGTTTACTTAACATTTATAGTTTAGATTTTCTAATTATTCATTTAAATGGACCTACTTTACAGTGGAATACACTAGGATATGGATCAGATTGTTTAAACCACATTTTGGCATCCATAAGACTACTAGTTTTAATGATATAGGAGATAGACCTTGGAAATAATATTGATTCTACATTTATTGTCTTAGAAGATAAAATATCATTAAATAAATATAGGGTATTGTAGTGTTCTTAGTGGTATGTCTTAGAGCATTGATCTATTATTTTCATTGAATTATGATTATAATTTTATCCAGATTGATTGTGGCTTGTCTCATTACTACAATAGTGTCGATAACCTTTCCTAGTGTTTCTTTTAGGTTCAATTAATAAGGGGATTGTATTATTATTATTATTTTCTCTTTGTAGTTCTCTTGCTCCAGAGGCTAGGTTGCTGACTATGAATTTTGCCTAAGGTAATGGGATATTTTTCTATGCCTTTTGGTTTAATTTGGGATCATTGGTGTATAGAATTGAAAAGAAGTGTCTTAACTTTTGATACTTGATATTGATGGTTTCAGTTGGTTTCAAGAGGAGAGTTACCTTGCAAATGTATTGAACTTTTGCCTTAAGACATTATGAGGGTCACTGGGGGTATGTAGGAGAGTGGCTTTCATAGTGGGGTCAGTGTCTTAAGTGGCTTCCTGGATAACCCTATGGAAGTTGTAAACAAGTGAAAACCTAATACTTAACCTAGGGGGAATTAGGTAGTTAATTCATCTAATAAGATAATTTGGATGCCTTACCCATGCCTATAGCACTCTTTCAGGCTAAGGATGGGATGAGAAGGCCTACTTGGCATAATCGACTTCCTTGTCTTCACGAAAGGATAGTTGATTCCGCATGTGTCACCCTATGGGGCCGGTGCCTAGGGAGAGTGATGCAGAGCTCCAAGAGATTGATACAAATTCCTGGAACTCCACAGTCACGATGCTTAAACGTCACTCTGATAGTTGTTCAAACCATTACAACAATGCACTGATACATTCAACGCTGCACATACATTACCTAACTTGCTATATCGATCATGTCGACCGCTCCTATAGGTCAGCACTTGTATCGCAAAACAATGTATGTTTCAACATACAATTGTAGCATGCAATTGGGGCATACAATCGACAACTTCCTATTGCCGGTAACCCATTGTATCTTTGACTGCCTTGACCGCTACAACCGGTCATCACTTGCATATAACTCAATGTATCTGTGGAATGTATATTCCAATATACATTCAAAACATACAACTCAAACCTGCATCCAGAGCATGCATTCATTGAAGTCAACCGTAGACTTTCCTTGTATCAACCTGATGTACATTCATCACATACAATCCGCCATATACATCTGCGGGATACTCACAAATATTCCACTGCAGGATTCACAGGAAATGAACCCAACACTCATCCGCGATATACACACAGATTGTATATCAACAATATACATTCTCAACATGCATTCCAATTATGCATCCGAAGCTTTCTCTCTCCCTTGTATATGTGATAGACTTGTATATTTACGATGTATGTTCCCCACATACAATTGCGATAGACAAATGCGATATACACAGGAACATGCGATAGTGATATACTCATAGAATGTATATCCCACATGCAAAAGTGATATATACACAAATTGCATGTCTATTGAAACCACGCGAATTTTCACTGTCTTAACCCGCTTTATACTTCGTGATTGTACAAAACTATCTCACCTACAACCATATAGACTTTTGCACTTTGTCAACCTCTTGAGCCTTCAACCATGGCTTCCCATCTCTAAAACCTTACTGCACAGGATATACACAGGGTGATACTCACATACAAATGCGATATACTCACAAACTATTCCAGCATGCAATTGACGTATATACGTAAATGTATAATTGAATCTTATGCCAAATATCTCCTCTGTAACAAATTTCACAATTTCTATTCTACCATGACCATGAACAAAAAGAAACGAAACATAAAACTATTGTACAAAGCCCATTCCACTGATTTCACAAAAATCCACCAGTGGAATGGTTTTAATCATGCATCTCAATAACAGAAAAACTAAATTCAATACAAAGCAATTCTATACAGATACTATACACAACACAATATGATACATAAGGAATTTACACAGAATTTAGAATTTATAAAACATAACTGATAGAATTTCTATTTCTTCATTCCAACTTCATCTCTTTGTGTCTCCAGGAACACAGGCTGATTACTGAGATTCATCTATATTCCACACTTCCTTATGATTTTGCTTAACCAAGATTATAAGCAAAAACCCTAACTAATAACACGACACTTGTTTGGCTTAAGACAGCAAAAAACTTGATAATACGACACATTTACTTAATCATCCACATACCCCAAATGTCTAATGATGTCCAAATTGGCTTATTGGAATGCCCAATTTGTGACCTCGATGCATATGGTGGGGTTGGTTCACATGGTGGGGTCGGTTCTTACAAACATGAAATGTTAACACAAATACAAGATGACAACATAAAATGCATAAGACATATTACACCTTAGTCTTCTCCCTCAGATGTATGTTTATCTTATTGTTGGGGGTGCTCCTGCACCATACTCCCCGGGAGAAGAGATCTCAAGCGCACTTGAGATCAGAGTTTGAAGGTCTGCACCATGGTTTGTGATCTAATCTTCAGTCTTCCAAACTGCCTCTGAATCAGGTTGCCTGTGCCAAGCCACCAAGTACTCCATGTACTCTTTGTTCCTTGTCATCTTTGTCACTCTTGAGTCTAATATCTTCTTCAATTTTGGTGGATCCTGCTTAGGAATATCATCATCTGCTGCATCCTACAATGGTTCCTATTCTATATCTGTATTCTACTTGTATGGAGTTAAATCACATATATTGAAAATGGGTGACAATCCAAGATCAGGAGGAAGTTGGATTTCATAAGCATTCTGCCCACACTTCTTAAAAATCTGACATGGTCCAATCTTCCTCTGCATTAGCTTGGTATATTTACCTTTTGGGAGTCTCTCCTTCTTCAGATTAACCCATACCAAATCTCTAACCTCAACTTGTACATCTCTCTTCTTCTTATCAGCATATGCTTTGTACTTCAATGTAGTTTGTTGGAGTTGTGTCTTAACTTGATCATGCACCTCTTTGATGGCTGATGCAAAAGCTTCTCCATCTACACTAATAGACTCTCTTGTAGGTAGATCTCTCATCTCCAAAATACTCCTGGGATGAATACCATATACTACTTGAAAAGGTGACTTCCTTGTACTCCTATTTATAGTGTCATTATAGGAAAATTCTGCTTGTGATAGAATGTTATCCCACTTTTCTCCATACTGCCTTGTCAAACACCTTAACAGATTTCCCAATGAACGGTTAACTACTTCAGTCTGACCATCTGTCTAAGGATGATAGGCTGATGAAAAGGATAAATTTGTTCCAAGCTTCTTCCAAAGTGTCCTCCAAAAGTGGCCAATAAACTTCACATCTCTATCTGACACTATGCTCAATGGCAAACCATGTATCCTTACTATCTCTTTGAAAAATAGATCATCAACATATGAAGCATCACAAGTGGTTTTGCATGGCAAGAAGTGTGCCATTTTACTAAATTTGTCTACTACAACAAAAACACTATCATATCCCTTCCTTGTCCTAAGCAAACCCAATATAAAGTCCATGTTTATGCTCTCCCACGGCCTAGAAGGAATGGGTAGTGGCTGATACAAACCTGCATTAGTGGCTCTCCCTTTTGCCTTCTGACATATCACACATGCCTTGACAAATTTCCTCACATCTGACTGTAACTTGGGCCAAAAGTAATGCATCTTCACAAGAGCAAGAGTCTTATCCAGACCAAAATGTCCTGCCATGGCCCCACAATGTTTCTCTCTAATGATATTCAGTCTCATAGAATATCTTGGAATACACAACTGTTCACCCTTGAAAAGTAATCCATCTTGGATCATAAATTCAGAGAACTCAACATGATATTTGTCACCAAAGGAAGTACATACTTGGTATATCTCTCCAAAATCTTCATCAGCGTTATACATGGCCTTCAAAGAGTCAATGCCAACACTCACCAATTGGATTTAATTTATGGTTAAGACCCTCTTGCTCAGAGCATCTGCTACCTTGTTCTTGACCCCTTTCTTATGCTTGAGTGTGAAGGTGAAAGATTGCAAAGTCTCCACCCACTTCATGTGCTTATGGTTCATCTTCTCTTGACTGTTTATGAAACTAAGGGCCAGATTATCTGTGAACACTATGAATTCTTTTGGCAGCAAGTAATGCCTCCACTTTTTAAGTCACTGTACTAGAGCGTACATCTCCAAATCATATGATGAGTATTTCTTCTTTGCATCATTTAGTTTCTCACTGAAAAATGCAATAGGCCTACCTTCTTGACTGAGTACTGCCCCAATTGCCATGTGGATTGCATCACATTCTACCTAGAAAATCTTGTTGAAGTCAGGAAATGCAAGGACTGGTTGCTTTGCCACCTTCTTCTTCAATGTTTCAAATGAATCATCTGCCTCCTTTGTCCAAATGAACCTACACTTCTGTCCTCCTTTTATGGTGTCAAGCATGGGTGCACAAACATGACTAAACCCTTTTATAAACTTCCTATATAAGGTTGCTAACCTATGGAAACTTCTAACATCATTCAAGGTTTTAGGAGTTGGCCAAGATAATATGGCTTTTACCTTCTCTTGATCCATTTTTAGTTTGTTATGTGAGATGACAAATCCCAAGTAGATGATCTTTTCCTGCATGAACAAACACTTTCCCAAATTGATCATTAGCTACTCTTCATGTAACTTTTTGAGAACCAAGTCTATATGGTTGAGGTGCTCTTCCCTTGCATTACTGAAAATCAGGATGTCATCTAGATATACTATGACAAATTTTCCCATGAATTCCCTTAAGACCTCATTCATCAACCTCATAAAAGTACTAGGGGCATTGGACAAACCAAAAGGCATAACCTTCCACTCATATAACCCCTCATTGGTCTTGAATGCAGTTTTCCTTTCATCTCCTGGCCTAATCCTAATCTGATGATAGCCACTCTTTAAATCTATTTTTGTGAAACCCTTAGCACCCCCCAAGCAATTGAGCAAATCTTCTATCTTAGGGATTAGGAACCTATACCTAATTGTTATCTTGTTGATAGCTCTTGAATTAGTACAAAGTCTCTAAGTGCCTTCCTTCTTTGGTGCTAGTACAGCCGGTACCGCACATGGGCTTAAACTCTTGCCAATTAGGCCTGTCTCCAACAACTCCTCAATCTGCCTTACTACCTCTGTATTCTGCTCTGGGGTAAGCTTGTATGCTGCTTCGTTTGGGATTGTAGATCCTGGGATTAGATCTATGCAATGGCTGATGTCCCTCATAGGTTGTAGGGACCTTGGCATTCCATCAGAGATGATGCCCTTGTATTTGTCAAATAACTCTTGGACAACCGGATCTATGAACCTTTGCCTCTTCTCTCCCTTGACTTCTTGCTGCTGCTCCTTGTTCACCTTTAGGCATGGAATTAGAGCATATGCAACTGCTCCTTCTTCTACTATCTCTTTCATAAAATGTTTGCCTTCTACCATCATCACCTTGACTTCTTTCCCTTTTGATTCCACCTCATTCTCCATCAATGGTAGTAACTCTATCACCTTACCATCCTTGATGATTGAATATGTGTTTCTAACTCCATCATGGTGTGCTTTCAAGTCATACTGCCATGGTCTTCCAAATAGGAGATGGCAAGCATCCATCTTGGCAATGTTAAACAATAACCTATCCTTGTATGGTCCAATTTGAAACTCCACCCAAGCCTGTTCTTCCACAACTATTTTCTGACCTTGGGTGAGCCATGAGATCTTGTATGGACAAGGATGTGGCAGTGTTCTAAGCTTAAGCTTTTCTACCATTTCAAATGACACAAATTTTTCAGTGGATCTGGAGTCAATCAGAACTTTACATACCTTTCCTCCTGCCTTGCAAGTAGTTCTGAAGAGAGACTTCCTTTGCGGGGATTCTTTGTCAAGCACCTTCATGGTGGTCATTGCTCTCCTAATCATCAAAGATTCTCCTTTCTCAGGATATCCATAATTGTCAGGAGCATTCACACTTTCAAAAGTACTGGAGCTTGTCACACTCTGACAATCAGGTTCTTGGATCAGATTTATCCTCCTTTCTCCCATTGAAGTTGTTGCCTTTCTTGGACATCTGCTGGCTATATGGCCTTCTTGATTGCAATTGTAACATCTGATAGGACCTCTACCCTGAGATCTCACTCTAAACGTTGGTCTTCTGCCCCTAAAGTTTCCTCTTTGATTGTAACTTCCCCCTTGGATTTGACTATTGTCTCCTTTGTTGCTCTCTTGGTTTGATTCACCTTGGAATCCAAATCCATTTCCTCTGCCTCTGAAAGGACTTCTTCCTCCCCTTTACTGTCTCCCTCTTCCTCTACTGTTATGCTCTTGTCTTCTCTTGAATTTCTCTTCCACTTTGAGTGCCAATTGGTAGCACTTTTGGACTATCTCTGGGTTATGCAGATTTATGTCTTCTTGGATGGAAAACCTCAATCCATTGAGGTATCTTGCTACCTTCTCTTCTTCATTCTCCTTTACCTTTGTCTTGACACATAGTTTCATGAACTCTTCTATGTATGAGCTGACATCTAACTCTTTCTGCTTCAAGTTTTGTTTCCTCTTATGTAATTGGATGTTGTAATCCAATGGAACATAGGCCTCCTTCACTAAAGCCATCATCTTCTTCCATGTTGCAACTCTTGTCTTTCCCTCTTTCACCCTGTCATCTTGGATGAAATTCCAACAAGTTAGTGCAGCCCCTTTCATTTTGGATTGAGCCATCTTCACCCTTTGGTGGTCTGGTATTTCCTCGGTCTCAAAGAAGTTATTCAAGGAGTCTATCCACTCCATCACTGAATCAGGTTCCATTTTTCCTACAAACACTAGCAGGTCTATTTTCATATCCATGGTCCTTCTCTCCATGGACTTGAGGGCGTTAAGTAAGGGTCTCTGGTCTGCAAGAACCTCTATCTCTTCCTACTTAGGGATCTCCTCTTCATCCCTATCTTCTCGCTTACCAGAATCTTCTTCCCCTTTCTCTACTCTGTCCCTCAACTTCTCTACCTCCTCTTTCAAACCCTGATTCTGAGCCCTAGTTACTCTTCTCTCTGCCATTTGCTTTCTCACTAATGCCACCAACTCAGCGTTGGTCATCTTTGTTGGATACTCTTGTGACCCCTCTTCGTCTGACATATTGTCTTCTTCTTCTACCCAAAGGATACTTCTTTGCTCTGATACCACTTGATGCAGAGCTCCAAGAGATTGATACAAATTCCCGGAACTCCACAGTCACGATGCTTAAACGTCATTCGAACAGTTGTTCAAACCGTTACAACAATGCACTGATACATTCAAACCTGCACATACATTACCTAACTTGCTATATCGGTCTTGTTTACCGCTCCTACAGGTCAGCACTTGTATCGTAAAACAATGTATGTTTCAAAATACAATTGTAACATGCAATTGGAGCATACAATCGACAACTTCCTATTGCCAGTAACCCATTATATCTTTGACTACCTTGACCGCTACAACCGGTCATCACTTGCATATAACTTGATGTATCTGTGGAATGTATATTCCAATATACATTCAAAACATACAACTCGAACCTGCATCTGGAGCATGCATTCGCCAAAGTCAACCGTAGACTTTCCTTGTATCAACCTGATGTACATTCACAATGTACATTCATCACATACAATCTACCATATACATCTACGGGATACTCACAAATATTCCACTGCAAGATACACAGGAAATGAACCTGATACTCATCTGCGATATACACATAGATTGTATATCAACAATATACATTCTCAACATGCATTTCGATTATGCATCCGAAGCTTTCTCTCTCCCTTGTATATGCGATAGACTTGTATATTTACGATGTATGTTCCCCACATACAATTGCGATAGACAAATGCGATATACATAGGAACATGCGATAGCGATATACTCACAGAATGTATATCCCACATGCAAAAGTGATATATACACAAATTGCATGTCTATTGAAACCATGCATATTTTCACTGTCTTAACCCGCTTTATACTTAGTGATTCCACAGAACTATCTCGCCTGCAACCATACAGACTTTTGCACTTTGTCAACCTCTTAAGTCTTCAACCATGGCTTCCCATCTCTAAAACCTTACTGCACAGGATATACACAGGGTGATACTCACATACAAATGTGATATACTCACAAATTTTTCCAGCATGCAATTAATGTATATACATAAATGTATAATTGAATCTTATGCCAAATACTTCCTCTGTAACAAATTTCACAATTTCTATTCTACCATGACCATGAACAAAAATAAACGAAACATAAAACTATTGTACAAAGCCCATTCCACTAATTTCACAGAAATCCACCAGTGGAATGGTTTTAATCGTGCATCTCAATAACATAAAAACTAAATTCAATACAAAGCAATTCTATACAGATACTATACACAGCACAATATGATACACAAGGAATTTACACATAATTTAGAATTTATAAAACACAATTGACAGAATTTCTATTTCTTCATTCCAACTGTGTCTCTCTGTCTCCAGGAACATAGGCCGATTACTGAGATTCATCTATATTCCACACTTCCTTATGATTTTGCTTAACCAAGATTATAAGCAAAAACCCTAACTAATAACACGACACCTGTTTGGCTTAAGACAACAAAAAACTTGATAATACGACACATTTACTTAATCATCCACATACCCCAAATGTCTAATGATGTCCAAATTGGCTTATTGGAATGCCCAATTTGTGACCTCGATGCATATGGTGGGGTTGGTTCTCATGGTGGGGTCGGTTCTTACAAACATGAAATGTTAACACAAATACAAGATGACAACATAAAATGCATGACATATTACACCTTAGTCTTCTCCCTCAGATGTATATTTAGCTTATTGTTTGGGGTGCTCCTGCACCAGAGAGGCTGCCATGATAACCATAGATGGGGGCTGGCGTCTAGTGTGAGATAGCCAGGATAACCCATGTTAGGACCATGCGATGACACTCTTCCTACTACAGCCTAGTTATTCCTCTTTGTTCATACTTGTTGATCATGTTGCCTTTGGGAGCATTGTTGAGCCATTTGGTAATTATTCCTGAGTCAGTTGGGATTTATTGTTAGTCATTTACCTGTTTATCTTTGCCATCTTGATTGTTGACTTTTTGGGACCTCATTGTTATCTCCTAGCTCGGGGGATGGACCTCAGGGTTCCATAGGGTTAGGTGGTTGAGCTATATTCCACTGGTTTTCTAGCATCTTGGTTCAGGTGTTGAGTAGATGTCCTTCTTGTAGTTTCAGTTCTGCACCTGTATTGAAGACTGACATTTTGTTACTTGTATCTAGAACTCTTGTACTAGTGAAATCATTATGTAATTCTTGATGTATTCAGACAAAATAACTTTTGTATCTTTGTAATATGATTTGCTCTGTACTCGTAAACTTTATTGTAATGATGATGTATCTATCAGAGATGTAACAAAGTTGTTAGTTGACTCTTGCATTTTTAGAATGAGCAATGTGTGTTGTTGAACATTGTTTAATTTCATTAATACAATTATGTTCCCTAGAGATGTTAGTTTAGCTAGATAGTTAACTTTTTTATTATTAGTTGATATTATACCTTGTTATCATTACATTTACTTTAAAAAAAATTCTCCCTTTTATTGCATAGTTGGACTTAACTCTCTAGGGTTGCATGACGGGGCATTACACTTCCCAACAAGATATGACAAATATCCATAGGCATAATATCACACAAAACATCATCATTATATGATCCAATATGAAATTTTACCAAACATTGTTCACTCACCAGTACCTTATGATCATCCTGAATCCACAATATCTGATGGCTTAGGGTGTTTCATTTTTTCCAACTCCAGCTTAGTCACCATCTCCTTTGAAACTAGGTTATCTGAACTACCACTATCAATTATAACTCTACAACACTTACCTCCTGATTTGGATCTGGTTCAGAACAAACTCTTCCTCTGTGGTGGTTCCTCCTTTGTCTTTGTTTGAAATAGTGCTCTCCTCATCACAAGTGATTCTCCTTTCTATGGTTTACCAACTAAACTAGGTGATCCAATAGGTTCTTCTTCCACATAGGCTACTCTTCCACTGTTCTCTGTCTTCTTGCTTGTACTACCCTGATTGCATTCAAATGCTTTATGTCCTTCACCTCCACACTTGAAACAAGTGCCTTTGAATGTCCTCTTATCAAATCCTCTTCCTTCTCTTCTATATCCTTCATTCTAGTGTGAATTGTAATTACTCTTGTGATGAAAATTTTTGTCATTACTCCGGTATGCATTGCTATCTTTGTCATCCTTCTTAAATGTGTTGTCAAACTTGTTCTGCTTCGAATGTGATCTGTCTCCTCTAGAAAATGTTCTACCTTTCTAGAATTTACCTCCTCTGCCTCTCTGTTTCTGATCATGCCTTTTGTTTAACTTCTCTTCAACTTTCATCGCAAACTGGTATGCTTCCTCCAAAGATGTCATCCTTACCAAACTTAGTTCTTCTTGAATGTTCAATCTTAGTCCATTAATGTATCTAGCCACTTTCTCTTTGCTTGCTTCAATATGTCCTATCATTATGATCATCTTATGAAATTCTTCAGTATACTCCTTCACAGATTTCTCCTTTTGTCTCAGGTTTTGCAATCTCTTGAACAGTTCCAACTCATAGTCAGCACCTGTATAAATTAATTCTTCAGTTTTGTCACCATTCTATCTCACTTTGTAATCTTTTCTTTTCCCTTTTTGTTTCTATCCAATTGAACTTCTTTCCACCATATAGCAGCATGTCCTTTCAACTTTTCTTTGCAAATTTCACCTTCTCCAGATCTTCAACTTCTTCATATTCAAAGTATTCTTCCATGTCATTTATCCAATCAATCAATTCTTTAGGGTTCAAATTACCAATGTAATTCAGTACATCAACTCTAGGTTTCTTTCCAATCTTTGAAATAGCTCACAACATCTTGACTTGATCTAATTCTTCTTCTTCTTCACCTCCTAGGGTTTAGCCAATTTGTTCAATAGATTGAAATTCTTCCTCATCATCACTTTCAACATTAGGTCTCGGTATCAATCCTCTTTGCCTATCTTCTTCAACAACATCCAATCAAATTCTCATTGTTTTCATCATTTCCATCATCTCATCCATTCTACCAGCCATTGTTCCAATAGCAGAGACTCTCCTTAGCGGTATTCTTCCTAGGATCAAGTGCAAACTGCCTCAAGTTTGGTGATCAGGTTACAAGGTGACAACTGCCTCACAATCAGCGATCGGTTGCAACATAAGTAACCTTCCTCAATTCAATGATCTGTCCACAATAAGATCTCACAGAATTCCTTCGCCAACTTTGCTCAATTCACTCCAAAGATTCAAAGTTTCGTTCTGATACCACTTGGTGCAGTCACGGTAGGAGGGTTTATAGAATGAACTGTCCAAACCGTGCAATAAGAGTAAACACAACGGAAACAACTCAAAGATATGAAATAAATGCAATTTTAGTCATTCAATATATAATAGGATTCGAATACAATCTAGTCGGCAACATGCGGGCTTTCAGCTCACAGGCCTGATTATAGAATATCAGAATATTCAAGATATAGCTTTGAAGTTCCTTCGCTCAAATCTAGATTAAGGATTATGAATCAAGTGCTCACTATCGAGATCTACCCTCCCAAGGATCTATTACATCAATATATATTATCTCTGGAACAATAGATTCCTCCATGTCGGCCAAGGAAGATCTATAACATGTGTACACAGATAGGTCAGACCTAAATGCATAGAACACCTCTGTAAATGAATGGAATAATGAGTGGATCTTGAGGAAGGTCAGCCTCGAACCAAAGATCATTGAATGATGTACAATTAAGCTCAACAAGTCAAGGTATGCTCCACAAGTCTTCTCCTTTAGCTAGTTGTCTAAGACTGTCATGATGCTTTGCTCTGAGAAAACAGTCGATATTCTAGTAGTGATAACTTTCTAGTACTCGATCCAAATGCTCTAAATTCTGGATATGATGTAGATGAATGAATCAAGATGCTAAGTCGAGCTCCACAAGATGCAAAATATAACAATGGTAGAATATGGATCAAAATACAGAAACTGCTTCTGACTAAACTGAACTAAAAAAATGAAAGAAAGAAACTGAACTACAAACAAACTAAAATGCAAATGTTTTTGGTTGATGCAAGATTGCTCTTGAACCAGGGATGATCCTCATCAGTCATCAAGGGCCAGTTATGGTACACCGAGTGGAACCTAATTTGCAATCTTAACATTTAATGGCAGTCTTGTCATCCACTATAGTAATGGGATGTCCCTTCATAGCGATGATGATATACCATGCATGCCAAAAGGCTATATATTCCACTTCTATTTTTATCTAGACATCCTTTGTCTAGCATTTGCTTATTTCTCTTTCCGCTTGTTTGCTAAGCAGTTATTCCTTCGAGTGCTTCTAGTAGGTGTAGGATGAATGAAGGAAAGGCTAATGATCATCTTCCATTCCCCCCTCCCATGGGAACCTATTATCAGAGGTTGTGTTAACATTCTTTATCTGATGGAGATTTTTGAGATTGATTGCACACTGGCCCAGTTTGTAGTTAGAAGCATGTGCGTCTAGAAGTGGCTTAATGGGATGAGGGACCATGAACTACGCTAGTCAGATGTGGTGTCAAATTTTTCTTTCAAACATAATGGATATTGTTCTTGATGACAATTTTGTCCATGCTATTGCGAATTTTATGGCCTATAAGCATCTGTATAATGTGGAGTGCTAACATGTAGTTGTCTAAAATTATGACATATTTGAGGGAGAGGCTTTGATTAGAGGGATACTCTCACTGCAATAGCTCTACATGACACAAGCTTATGAGTGCATATATAGAGCTATGCAAAATGGCTTAGAATGCGGGTGAATTATTGGTTTGGATAGGGCACTCAAAGGTCATAGCCACTCTGTGCCAAAAGTGCTCAAGATAAGATGTAGGGTGGTGTTTATAGCTATAAAATTTCTTCAGATGCACACTACCGATTGTACTCCCCACTTGTCAACAAAACCTATTGGTGTGGAGGAGCACCTAGACTCAGAGGAAGAGGCTCCATAGTTTGAACCCTTAGTTCCACCAACAACAGCGAGCTGTGTGGACCCTACAGAAATATGAGTTGGTGAATGGTTGTATCTTGGTTTTTTGATATGGGCTTGGGTGTGGGGCATGTTATTTCTAATAGGAGTATGTTTAGTTTGAGTCTGCGTGCTACGTTTGACATGATATGCTGTGAGCTAACCGGTATTTTGTTCTTCGCATTCTTCAGCTTGGATGGATTTTTTTGATGTCTGTATATTTTTTTACGATATGTAATTTCCTTTTCTGATTAATATATACATCTGAGGGATATCTCCACCCTCTTTTTTTAAAATAAAATAAAAGAAGGATTGTCATTGTGTTCTACTTGACACTAATAATTTTTATAAACAATAAAATTTCATTTCAAAATGACCCTTGCTAAAGCCCATCAATCTACTTTATATTAAATAAATAAAATTACACTCATTTATGCATGGCTATTAGTGCACATTCAAGTGCAATTGCTAGTTTAACATCTTCCCTACCATAAAATATGGTCATCCTCCATGTGTAAGTACATCTATCTAGTCCTATTGTGATTACCATGACGTTTTTATAAAAAATATAGAATAGAACAGAAGAGAATAGGAGGTTTTTAATGTTCACAAGATTAAAAGGTAATCTATGGGATAGTTAACTAGCCATTTTATCTTTCTCTAATGTTGATCCTATGTTATTTATCTTGATGATGAATTCCCTTATTTTCTCAACCTTCACCTCCTTGAATAGATCCTATAAAGGAACCACTGCTAAAGTATCCACATATTTGGATCAAAAGTCACTATAGGCTTAACACTTCAAAATAAATTATTCCTTTGACTCAATTTTCTGGACTATGTAAAAGACACAAACCCCCTTCTCCCATTCTTGTTTTGGTCTCTTCCATAAATACTTGTTTAATTGGGCTATAAGCATCTTTTCTCTCTAGGTGATAGATTTGTCCCTATATAGGGCTTTTGGCAGTGATCATATGTAGGGTGAAATTTATTAAGATAATATTTTCCCCTAACATATTTTTTTACATAACCCTATGGAATTTAGTCATAACAAATATTTTTATGTCTTTGTTATTATTTAGATATTCATTGAAGTTGATATTGCATTTGTTTCATCCAAGTCTTATCTCTTGTTCAAGACTTCTTTGGTAACACCCTTGGGCCATCTCTTAAAATAAGGGGAAGAAGACCACATGTAAGACTTTTGTATTTTAAAATCATGGAATGTCAGCACCCAAAAAAGAGTGGTAGGACTAGTTTATTAAGTGATGAGTTATTAGTTTGGTTAAGTATACCTTTTTCAAGACTAGATTTTAAATTTTGTTGTTCCATGTAGCGATTAAAATCTTCTATGCTAATTATCAAATTGTCCAAATTTATATTGAATTATATATTATCCATGTTGTAACATTAAAATAACCTTTGTTGGAGGGTTTTATGTCAAAGCTAAATTGTTTTTTTGCAACCTGATATGGGAGGATTAATCTAAGCTGATATCTTTTCAGTTGAGATCCAAGGATTGAGGGGTATCCATTCTGCTAAAGTCATGCATAGCATGATCTTAGCCTCACCCCTTATGGTATTAGGGGTCTTGCACTCAACAAGACTTAATCCCTAGTGGGATAATTCAAAACCATTCAACTTCACCAACAAACCAAAAATTCTTTGACAAAAATCAAATATTATATAATTACTTCTAGAATTTATATATGTATGTATTAGATTTATAAGTATAATAGTATCAATATATTATAAGAATTATTAAATATGTAAATAAGTAAGATAATAGTTATTAGTATAATACTATAATGGTGAAACTTGCATATCCATGCCAATTCCCATTTAGTTTTGTGCCCATTTTGAGAGAGTGAATTAATACATTTACCTATTAACAAATGACCCAATCTTGTGTGAAGTTGAGCTCCCCCCCCTATTCTACTACTCATCCATTTACACACATTCCTACACATTTATCCTCCACCTTATCCACATATACACACCTTCTAATATATTCACCTAGATTGTGAATTAAATATGTCTACCCATGCACCCATCCCCATACATTCATTATCCATCTTTGTAACATCACATTCTATA
Organism: Cunninghamia lanceolata; assembly: GCA_027924645.1. NCBI lineage: Eukaryota > Viridiplantae > Streptophyta > Pinopsida > Cupressales > Cupressaceae > Cunninghamia > Cunninghamia lanceolata. The sequence goes on along the minus strand of BSBN01001409.1, from coordinate 1,039,957 downwards.
ATGCTAAAACAAATTAACATAATTATTCATCTTAATCAAGAATTAGATTAAATCATGATTATCGAAATCAAAATAAACAAAAATGAATCATTATCGTTTTGAGAATTAAGCAGGTTATTCTAAATTAGAATATAACAAACTTACAATTTTCAATTTATCCAATTACATATCATTAGTGAATAACTTTCACTATACATGTACAAAGCTATGCTCAAGGCATCAAACATCAAATTATACATAATAACTGACTATCAAGTCATAAAATGAATAGCATTGCATTTGGAACATAAGACATCCATCTTCATAAGCCTCGGCTTATCTAATGCTTGTGAAGGAGAGCATCATCCAGGTGCTTTTCCTCCAACCACAGACCGGTGGACCCTCACACAACTTCCTACTTGGAAGCAGCCCTACCCTTCATGGAAGAGATAGATATAAAGAATCATTAGGTTAGCCTTCTGATTACCTAGTGTTGTATCCTTCATAATGCCTCACAGTCACACAACTATAGATCCACTCTAACTATGTATGACACTACTGGAGACATTATGCCTTCTAGAGCACTGTGGATCGACAATGCATGCAGAGACGGATGCATTACTTTAGCCAAAGATTTTCATACATAAACATTACGCAATGAACGCTGTCATATGTCCACCACCTTGACTCGACTTATAAGCTATCATGTCCTACAATAAACATAATTTTGACCCTTCTTGGTCTAGAATAATAACTTAGTCCATTCCTTGGACATTCAATTCTTGTTTCAAAAATCCATTCTTAAGGTCCTTGATTTCTTAGACATTTGGGAACTAGTGACTCCACGTCACACTATCCCATATGTCTTAAAAAAACAAGTGCGTTCTTAGTTTAAACACTTAACACTACTCAGTTGGTATTTACTTTTTTTACCTATTTTCAAGGTTTAGGCTCAAATCATATTATCTATGAAATACTCATAAAGACTCATAGAGTCAATCTCTTTTATAAGTTCTTCCTTAATAGACTTTCCTAATTCCATATATAAAAATAAATGCCATTCACAAGTTGGCATTTACCTTCTTTAATACCACTAGTTTATAGAATAACTAGGGTAAGTTCTTGTAATCAAAGAACCTATCAAGTAATTACTTCACATAGGGAATATGACATAAAGTCGAGGCTATCAAGAAAGCCATAATATATCTATATATATATAATAACCTGCTCATCTCCATGAAGAGTCATAATAACCATGATAGACACAATATGCACAAACAGTCAAGGCTCGACATCATTTACTATCAGGTTGGAAAGATAAATAATCAAGAGCACACGGCACCAACTCAGTTGTACCACTAAGTTTAAAGTGTTTGCATCTATCATAGTTTCGGCTATTATTATTATGGCATGCAACAATTCTATGGTATCATTTCCAAATGCCGATACCCTTGACCTGCCTTTAACAAATGATTATCACCCTATCAGCTCAATAATAAACACTAGATTTTCAAGTCTTATCAATTGATAAGTAATTAAAAGAAAACATTATTAAAAGATACATGACTCAATAGGGATAACTGGTATTTTATAGGTGCACATGCATGGATAACCATCAAAGGTATTATAGCCTCAAGCTGGCCGAGTGCCACTAAGACACAGTAGCTTCAAAGAATCATCACAAAAAGAATACAGTAAGGATTCAAGAGCCTTCAACAATCAAAGATAATCATCAAGATATACATATAATTATATTCATGACTCAGCATGTCATATGCATACATAATTAGTTCCCCTCAAGTCGACATAATTGATATCCTCCAAAAACAAAGGTTTAAAACTATATTGGAAACCATTATATGTATGTGCCATGAGCTCTAAAGTCATCATACCTATTATACAACACAACAATAAATGTCTAGCACATTGGGCTCGAGAACCCTAACCCTTTCTCCCAACTATGATAGCCTTGTAGCCCCCTGCTAAATGATAACTTCCCATTAATCACCACCCAGCTCTCCTTTTTTCTAGACACAGAATAATCCTAGACAATATCTTCTGTTTCACTTTTGATAGCCTTCAATAACTATCGAAACATGGTTCTTTGCATGTATTCCATGCATGCCACCTTGTGGGATCTTTTGATCCACACAATCCACTCTTGGTCAGTCCGTGAGGAGGGCTCTAACAAGTCTCCACTCAGCCTAAAATCTCTCTTCCCACTCCTCGTGGGTGATGGACATTGGGGCGGCAAGAACATGGATAAAATAATATAGCTATATGCATATTCAAGATACTATTGACATTGACCTCTAAAGAGGTCCACACAAATATAACCACCCTAACTAAATAATAAGGGTTAAATAACTTCTAAAATATCAAAGATCATCATCATAATGAAAACAAAGGATGACACACTAATATTTTAGGGTCTTTGGTGTCGAATAATACTCCCCCTCAATTGACTATTGACCTTTGTCGAATAACAAGGAATAAAGAAAAAATATCCCAAATTGGAAATAAGGAAAACACGAGAATTCTTTATCTCTTCACAAGACTAACTCTCAACTTTCGACAATGTTCAAGGAACGTCGTTTAGTCCTCATAACCATTGTTGAGATAGCTCGACTATCAAGATGACCCAAAAAGAAATTGATTTCCTAGAAAGAAAACATGACTCAAGACAACTTATAGAGGGTTCATAAGGACATAGAATTTGATACTCAAATGGCTATTTGGCCCATTTCGTGACATCTATCTCTTCCTCTCGGATGATACTCTCCTTCCATCTTTGAAGGATGATTTCTTTCTTGATGAAACTCACCACCAAAAACTCATGATTAGTGTATCATCATATGATTGATAAATCATAATAATTAAATAATCATTTCAATCTTGAAATCACATATCTAACTAGCATAAGTTAGTTTCCTCATAAACAATGATTAATCTAACATTTTCTACAACATCTAATCATTCAACTCTTAACTAATCATCCTGATTACCATACAAAAGTAAGATTAAACTAAATCACGAGTTTGGGATGTAACATATCTCCCCCCATAAGAATCATTGTCCCTGATGATTAATTGTCTTAAAAGTTAATCAACATAATAAGAAAATGTTTCAAGAACATAATGAATAAGTTTTTCAGAAAAGATGAGGGAATCTCACAAAGAATTCATCATAGTTTTCCCAGGTGGCATTTTCCTTTGCATATTTGTCCCACTAGAACTTGCACTATGTTATTTATTTGTTACATAAGTGTAGATTATGCATTTTGAGAACCTTGATGGGCTTGATCACCACCACTCCTAGGTCCTTCACTTGTAAAGTATTCCAATCAAGCATAGGAATTTGATTATCTGCAGTATTAAACTTTTTCAAATAAGAAACATGAAACACATTATGCATCATGGCAAGAGCTAGTGCTAGAGCAATTCTGTATTCTACTGGGTTGACTTCTTCAAGAACTTCAAAGGGACCCATATATCTAGAAGCTAGTTTGGACATCTTTCCAAATTCAATGGAACTCTTATAAGGTTTTACCCTTAGGAGAACTTTCTCTCCCACTGTGAAATTCCTTTCAATGTGCTTAGCATCTCCATAGCTCTTTTGTCTATCATTGGCTTCCACTAGCCTTCTCTTAATTAGATGGACTTTCTCTTCCATTTCTGACAGTATTTCTGGACCAAGGCTAACCCTATCTTCTAGCTTGTCCTAGCTTATAAGGGTTCGACACTTCCATCCATATGATTCCTCAAATGGAGCCATCTTAATAGTAGAGTGATAAGAATTATTATAGGCAAATTCCACTAGAGGAAGATAATCCTCCCACTATATTGTTGATCCATGCAATACATTCTCAATAAATCCTCCAACACTTGGTTTATCCTCTTAGTTTGGCCATCTTTTTCAAGATGATAAGAAGAGGTTATATTCAATTGGGTTCCAAGTGAAGAGAACAAGGTTTGCCAAAACCTTGATGTCATTTGTGCATCCCTATCTGAGATAATCTTCTTAGGAATGCCATGTAGTGTGAAAATTTCTTGAACAAATTTTTGGGCTATGATGGGTGCCCCATCCGTCAAGTTCCTAGGTATAAAATGAGTGGGTTTGGTGAGTCTATAGACCCCAACAAAGATAGCATTGTGCATGTTCCTTGACATAGGAAGCCCTTGCACAGAGTCCATGCTTATAATCTATGATTTCCACTCATGAATTTCATGAGGGTATAATAATCCTGTCACGTGATGGTGTTCCACCTTCAGCCTTTGGCATTCCATACACGTAGCTACAAAATTTGTAGCATCCCTCTTCATTCCCTTCACAAAATATAGGGGTTTCATATCAGCAAGTAACTTTTTCACTCCAGGATGTAAAGAATATGGTATAGAATGCATCTCCTTCCATACCATATTCCTTAACTCTATAGATTTAGGTACATACATCCTTCCTTTAAACCTTAATAACCCATCTGGTTCAAGGTTGAATCCATCATATCTAGGATTCTGGGGGTTTTCCTCAATGGCCTATTTTACCTGCTTGTAAAACTCATCTCCCTTAGATTTCTATAACACCTGATTCCTAAAATTAGAATGTATGGAGATCATTGAGGAGATGTGTCTTCTCCTACTCAAAGCATCTACCAATTGATTTTATTTTCCTTGTATTTGAAATCATAATCTGAGATGAATTCTAAGCATCTTATTTGCCAAGCATTAAGATGTGGTTGAGTGAATAGATATTTAAGTCCTTGGTGATTTGTTTTCAGTTCAAACAGTTTCTCGAGTAAATAGTGTCTCCATGTTTGAAGTGCATGAATGACTACTGCTAGTTCCAAATCATGTGGGGTATAGTTTTGTTCATATTTTTTCAGTTTATATGATTCATATGCAATTACCTGTCCATCCTAGACTAGTACACCACCCAAGACTTCCCTTGAGGCATCGGTAACAACTATAAATTGACCCTCTAGGTCAGGTACTTTCAAAATTGGTGTTGAATTCAATTTTTTCTTCTGTAGGTCAAAGGCCTCCTGGCACTTTTCTGACCAGTCAAATCTCTTGCCTTTTCTCTGCAAGGAAGTTACAGGATATACAATTTTAGAAAAGTTTTTCACAAACTTCCTGTTATAACCAACAAGGTCCATGAAACTTTGAACCTCATGAACATTTCATGATATTGGCCATTCTAAAATAGCCTTAATTTTAGCTGGGTCCACAGCTATTCCCTTAGTTGAAATTATGTGGCCCAAATACTATACTTCCTTATGAAAGAAAGTACATTTAGAGAGCTTGCCATAAATTTTATGCTCTCTCAACCTCTGAAGGACAATTCTTAAATGTTATAGATGCTCTTCCTCATTATTAGAATAGATTAGAATGTCATCAAAAAACACTAGGACAACCTTGTCCAGAAAGTTCCTGAATACAATGTTCATTAGATTCATAAATGATGCTGGTGCATTTGTTAATCCAAAAGGTAGGATAGTGAATTCATAATGCCCATACCTTATTCTGAAGGATGTCTTATAGATGTCCTCATGCTTCAACCTTAATTGGTGATACCCCAACCGAAGATTGATCTTTGAAAACACAGTTGCACCCCTCATTTGATCAAAAAGATCATCAATGTGAGGTAACAGGTACTTATTCTTAATGGTTGCTTTGGTCAACATGCATTAATCTATGCATAACCATAAGGTACCATCTTTCTTTTTCACAAAGATGACTGGTGCTCGCCAAGGTGACACACTGGATATAATCAACCCTTTATCTAACGATTCCTATAATTGAGCTTTTAACTCCATTAGTTTTGTGGTGGTCATTCTCTAGGGGGCTTTAGAAATGGGTTCCGACCCTGGAATTATATCAATGGAGAAGTCAAAGGCTCTTTTAGGAGGCAATCCCAGTAGCTCAACTCAAAATACATCCTCAAAATCTCTAAGAAAAGGATACCTATCCAGATCTAATCTTTCCTAACCTATGGACTCCTTCCCAACTTCGTTATGTTTCTAAAATTCATAAAACATTAAGTCATCTTGGAAATAGGTTTCCTTAGTTTCATTTAGTTTTTCCATTTTGACAGCAAAAAGTTGGCATCCTTTTCTTTGAGCTCTTATCATTTCCAGGGCAGAAATTTGTCTTAGTTTCACTTCCCTAAGTTTTCCTTGAAGAAATACTTTGTTTTCTAAACCATCTAAACACTCTACTATTTTGGCATAACAATCCACTTTGGCTCGATGTCTCCATAACCGATTTATCCCTAGGATAACATCATAGGAGCCTAGTGGGGCTACATAAAGATTTAATTCCATGGAGAAGTTTAGAAGTTCAACCCTAGCCTCAAATAGACATTACTCTACCTATGCCTTGGTTTGGTTTGCATATTCTACAGACCATGAGTTTGCCATGAATCTAGCCTTTCGAAGAATTTTTCTTACAATTTTAGGAGAAACAAAACATTCAGTAGCACCAGTGTCAATTAAAACTAAAATTTGAAGACCAAATAAAATGCCTATTGTCTCAATGGGAGTTATTTGTTATTTGTCTTGCCTGTTGTCCAAAACTACATGAATGCATTGCTGGAATGTTGCTTGTTGAGAGGGTAGACGGTTTCCTCTCGGTTGTGCTCCCTATGTCTTGTTAGGACATTGGTTGGCATAATGATCTTCATCACATGTGAAGCACCCTCCCACTAGTCTACACCTCTGCTAAGGTTTTCCAGAATTGTTTCCATTCTTCTTGGAGTAGTTATTGCCCTTTCTCTCTCCCTTGGACTTGATTTTCTTATGCCTAGTCCCCTTATAATTTTTCTCAGAATAATCTTGTTTCTTCCCATTTTTCATAGAGGATTGTGAGGATTGGGATCAATTGTATCTCTTTTAGTTCCTTTCTCTATAAGTCGACATAGCTTTTAGTTTCAATTCCTATTTGATGGCCTTTTCATAGGCTTGGTCCATTGTAGTAGGACCATGAACATCAACCTCACCCCCAATCTAGGCGTTCAATCCCTTTATAAACTTCTAAATACATAATTTCTCATCCTATTGGTACTGCAACACATATTCAAGCAAGTCGGTGATTTTTTCCCAATATTCATTCACAGACAAATTAACCTATTTCAGATTCTAAAAGTCTATAAGCTTCTAGTCATAGAACAGCTATGGCAACCATCTTTGTCTAAAAAGTTCTATGAACCTATCCTAAGTAAGGCTTGTAGGCCTCAATCCTAGTTCCATCTTTTTATTCATCCACCATGTGGATGCTTCACCTGCCAGCTATAATGCCCCCATACTGCTTTAATGACCTCATTATTGTTCCTAATTTTGAAATACTTTTCCATTTCTGTAAGCCATGCCTCTGCAACATCTCCGCTTACAGATCCATCAAATTTAGGAGGCATAACATTTTTCATGTCTCGGGATAGTTCCATAGCCATATGGCTCCTTCTATCCACTTCTTGTCTAGCCTCAGAGTTATTTTCTCTGTGTTCACTTTGGGTGGCATCATTATGAGATGTCTCGTCATAACTCCCATCATAGGCAATAATTCCTTAATTTAATCAAGTTTAGTTTCGAAGTGCCCTGAAGGTTGCCCTTCATCCTAGCTATCTCCTATTTTGGTTCTAATCTAAACCTTTACTGTAATCTACTTCTTCCTCAGTTTATAGATTAATCACGGATTAGTTTTTCCATGTCATTTAATTCATTCATAATACAAATCTATTCTCATTCATGCAATCTTTAACAAGAAAGGAAAGATTGTCAGAATTTTTCAATTGCATTATAGATTTCATTGGGTTACATATAATCCACCAAAATTACAAAATTTTCTTTACACCTTGCTACAACAAGTCATTCACAGTTTGGGATATCTTCCCATATATTCATTTCTCAACCTTGAGATTTATCATTTTAGTTTTAGGAGGTGAGGGTACACACGGAGGTAATCCTTCACAATCTCCTTGGGTACATCATAATCCCTAGGATTATTTTCCGCAGCTAGTCCTTTAGGTGCAGAGGGTTCTATTGATGCATCAGTAGAGTTAGGGGCAGCCATCCTTTCTACTTTCCTTAACTCTTGCTTGATGTGTTTCATGGCATAATCGAAGGTTTCCTCATCAGTTAACCATGCTCCTACTAGGCAACCAATCTGTTCAAGTCTTCTCATTCTTGAGGCTCATCCCCTCAAGACCTTAAGGTAATGTAGGAAATTTCATGTTACCTTCTTTATTGGTATTGTTCTAGTTCTTACCATTATAGAATAGAACATCCAAACATTAGCATACTTAATGTTGGGTGAAAGTAATCATCAAGTAGTGAGCTCATAGGTCCATGTATTGAACCTGGTAGCTCTGATACCATATGTAACATCACATTCCATAGTGCTAAAAGAAATTAACATAATTATTCATCTTAATCAAGAATTAGATTAAATCATGATTATCCAAGTCATAGTAAACAAAAATGAATCATTATCATTTTGATAATTAAGCATGTTATTCTAAATCAAAGTGATGCAAGAGCATCTAGTGGTGTAAGGGCAATCTTGCATCACCCAAAAATAAGTTAATTCAAAATCATTGTAGATTTTTCAATTTCTTTCTATAATTAGTGTTTTTGGTTCCATAATCTCTTAAATAATGATGTAGGACTTTCAGTTTTTTTCAAACTGCTAAAAATAGCAAATTGCCAATTTTGGAAAGTTTACCTGCCATTTTAGGAAAGTTTGCATTTGGGCACGGATTGAAGAAAAAACTTATAGAAAGTTACATAACAGAAATATAAGACCTTTGGTGAAGGAATCAGGCAAAGATCATTTGTGAGCTGAAAGATATTAAAGTTTTTATTTTCTGAAAAGCCCCTAAAAAATTTTTAAATGAGATATGAGGCACTAAAACATCCCATAATGTCCTAAAAAGTTGACAAAAATCTATTTATACATTTTTGACATGATAGTTCACATCGCAAGCTTTCTTGCGCTTAAAACGGTTCGTCAATCGGACACCTAGATCAAAAGTTATGCTTCTCGGAAGTTGACCTACTTTTGGAAGGAGTTGCAAATTTTGAAATTTAGCTAGAGGCAACCAAAAAGTGCTATTTATGACTATTTTGTGAACCTTGGGCAATAGTAGAGTTAAGGGGGCAAGTGTGGAGTCAAGAATAGGTGGGAAAACAAAAACCCTAGTTGATTTGGGGTTACAGAAGGTAGATGATTCTAGAGTCTTGTGATAGGAAGCTGTAATGTGTTGTAGCTTATGGAGGGTTGATTCCTCTGATTGTATTTGAGCTTCTAAAAAGTAATAAGTTGTCCAAATAAATAAAAGAAAGTTTTATTCTCTGTGTGCAATTTTTGTTTTTGTGTGTTTTATGATTTACCCCCTTCATCAAGTGGTATTAGAGCAAGGGTTCTTGAGTGTGTAGATAGATCACCGACCGTGAGGCAGTTTACACCAGGACCTGAGGTTGTGGGTTTTCTACGGAGATCAAGATGCCTCCACAAAGAAATCATATTAGGAGGAATGCTTTGATGGAGAAGGGTTTTAGAGCCCTGCAAAGGAAAATTGATGCATTGCAAGAGGAGCTACGAAGAGGGTTTGAGCTGAAAACAAGAGAAGAAAGCGAAGATAAAACTGAAGAAGAGCTATTTGAGGAAGAACAAGAAGCTGTAGGAGATCCTACAAAAGTTAGGTTACTGAGGGCCATTTCTAAGATTGGAAAGAGGCCCAGGATCAAAGTTTCTACATATTCTAGAGATTTGAATCCAGAACAGCTTATTGATTGGATCAATGACATGGAGGAGTACTTCGAGTATGAAGATGTGGAGGACCCAGATCAGGTCAAGTTTGCAAAAACAAAGTTGAAGGGCCATGCCAGTATTTGGTGGAAGGAGGTCCAATTAGATAGGAATAGAAGAGGAAAAGGAAAGATCACCAGATGGGATCAGATGGTGGAGAAATTGAAGAAGCAGTTCATTCCTATGGACCATGAGATGGAGTTGCTGAAGAAGCTGCAAGGACTGAAGCAAGGTAACAAGTCTGTTAAGGAGTATATAGAAGAGTTTTATAAAATTATTTTCAAGACAGGCCATGTAGAGCCCAACAAGGAGAAGGTAGCCCATTACATTAATGGGTTGAGGCCGAGTATTCAAGAGGAGATGAGCCTGGTTAAAATGACCACCATAGAAGATGCGTACCAGTTTTCCCTAAAGGTGGAAGAGAAGCAAAATAAAAGACTTCATAGAAAGAAAAGGGGAAGAGGTCAAGGTAGAATTATTGGTGGAAGACCCTATGGAGGCTGTAATGAAAATCAAAAGAAAAGTGAAGAAGATGGTACCAGTCAAAATCAGAGAGGGGATAATGCCTACCGCCCTCTTGACCAGAACAATGTTGAGCAAAGAGGAAGAGGAAGAGACAGACCTGGGCAAGGACTTGGAAGAGGAGGTTTCAGAGGAACCTATTTCCAATGTGGAGAAGGGCATTGAGCATATGAGTGTCTGCAACATCAAGGAAGGACAAATAGAAGACTTGAAGGCAATACACAAGTTGCACATGTAGATGAAGATGCTAAAAGGGGAGAAACCCTAGTTGTCAGAAGAACTTTGCTGAATGAGGAGAAATAACCCAATCAGAGGAAGAGTTTATTCTACACAAGGTGCAAATGTGAAGGTAAGTGTTTTGACATTATTATTGACAGTGGAAGTACTGATAATCTTGTTTCAGAGGAGATGGTTGATAAGTTGAAGTTGACAAGAAGAAAGCATCCACATCCATATCAGATTGCATGGTTGCAGAAGGACCATAGAGCTTTGGTCAATGAGCAGTGTTTAGTGAAGTTTAAGATTGGGGACTACCATGATGAGGTGTTGTGTGATATCATATTGATGGATGCATGTCATATGCTGTTGGGGAGGCCATGGTAGTGTGATAGGAGCACTGTCCATGATGGCCGTGCAAACACATATTCCCTAACAAAGGATGGAGTTTGTCATAAGTTGAAGCCCTTGAAGGAGGTGGAAGAAAAGGTATGTAGTACTTCCAGAATTTGCTTGGTAGATGGTAGGAAATTTTTGGAGGGTATGAAGCATGAGCGTCATTGCTTTACATTGATTCCTAATATTAGTCAAGAGAAATGTGAAGATGTACCAATAGAAGTCTCAGATATGTTAGAAGAATTTTAGGATATTATCTTTGATAATGTAATAGAAGGTTTACCACCTGTGAGGAAGATAAGTCACCAAATGGATTTGATACCAGTAGATAGTTTACCAAATAAGGTAGCCCACAGAATGACTCCTGCAGAGAGTGAAGACCTGAAGAGACAAGTTCAAGAGCTATTAAGGAAGGGACTAAAAAGGGAGATCCTAAGTCCATGTGTAGTACCTACAGTACTAGCACCAAAGAAAGATGGAGAATGAAGAATGTGTACAGATTCTTGAGCCATCGATAAGATCATGAACAAGTATAGATTCCCATTGCCCAGAATGGATGACATAATGGATTGTTTGAGTTGAGCCAAGTACTTCATGAAGATTGACCTGAAGAGTGGGTATCACCAAATCCGTATCAGAGAAGGTGACAAGTGGAAGACAGCCTTCAAAACCAAAGAAGGTTTGTATGATTGGTTAGTCATGCCATTTGAGCTAACCAATGCACCAAGCACATTCATGCGGCTCATGGATGAGGTATTGAAAGAATTTTTGGGAAGTTTTGTTATTGTTTATTTAGATGATATTTTGATTTTTAGTAAGACTTGGGATGAGCATCTGATGCATATCAGAAGAGTTTTAGAGAAGCTAAGAGAAGAGAAGTTGTTGATTAATCTGAAGAAATGCAGTTTTGCAAAGAAAGAGTTAGTATACCTGTAATTTATTGTCTTAGAGGAAGGTCTTAAGATGGACCCAGAGAAGGTGAGGGATATCATCAAATGGCCTATGCCAAGGAGTGCTTCTGAGGTAAGATCTTTTCATGGTTTGGCAAGTTTTTATATAAAGTTTATCAGGAATTTTAGTAGCATTTGTGCACCCCTAATAAAGACAATGAGAGGGGACAGAAAAGAGTTTAGATGGACTAAAGGAGTAGACAAAAGCTTGGATACATTGAAGCAGAAAGTTACAGAGCAACCTATTTTGGCACTTCCAGATTTCAATAAGGTATTTCAGGTAGATTGTGATGCTAGTGGTAGTACTATAGGAGCTGTTTTGAGTCAAGAAGGTAAGCCCATTGCCTATTTTAGTGAAAACTTAATGATGCCAAGAAAAAGTATTATGTTTATGATCAGGAGTTTTATGCAATAGTTCAATCTTTGAAGAAATGGAGACCTTATTTTTTACCAAAGGAGTTTGTTTTATATACTGATCATCAAGCTTTGCAGTATCTTAATAGTCAAGGAAAGTGAAATCAAAGGCACTTAAAATGGGTTGAGTTTTTGCAGAGCTATACTTTTGTTTAGAAGCATAGGAGTGGGAAGTCCAATAGAGTTGTAGATGCCTTGAGCAGAAGGCAAAATTTGTTGATAGAAATGAAGATAGAGGTTGTTGGGTTCGATGAACTAAAAAGTTTGTATCCTGAAGATCTAGATTTTGCAGAGGCTTGGAAATCTTGTTTGGAACCTGTTACTTTGGACAAGACAAAATGGTTGGATTTCATAATCCAAGATGGCATGTTGTTTAGAGGAAGCCAGTTGTGCATTCCAAGGAGTTCCATGAGAGAGAACCTGATTAAGGAGAAGCATAGTGGAGGATTGGCTGGACACTTTGGTTGAGATAAGACCATTGCTATTGTTGGTGAAAATTTTTATTGGCCACAGCTGTAGCAGGATGTGAGGAAATTTGTGCAGAGTTGCTGATTGTGTCAGATGGCAAAAGGAACAAGTCAGAATATAGGGCTATATCAGCCATTACTTGTACAAGAGAAGCCATGGGATGATATTAGTATGGATTTTGTTCTTGGTTTACCAAGGACACAGAGAGAACATGATTCCTTTTTGGTGGTGGTGGACAGATTCTCAAAGATGGCACATTTTATTCCTTGCAAGAAGACTAATGATGCCATTCATATTGTTGAGTTATTGTTTAGGGAGGTGGTGAGATTACACGGTCTACCAAAGAGCATAGTTTCAGATCGAGATACTAAGTTTGTTAGTTTTTCCTAGAAGACATTATGGAAGAAGTTGAAGACAGATTTAAAGTTTAGTTCTGCACACCATCCATAGACTAATGGATAGACGGAAGTGGTGAATAGGACTTTGGGTAACCTTCTACGATTCTTAGTAGGAGATAAGCCCAAGGGATGGGATTTGATTTTACAATAGGCAGAATTTGCTTACAACAATTCTGTCAATAGGAGTACTGGTAAATCACCATTCTAGATTGTATATGGCAATAGCCTAAGATATGCTTCTGAGTTAAGGAAGATGGACAAAGGAGAAAAGATAATTGCTAAAGCTGAAGACTTTGTAGAACATCTGAAGAATTTGCATAAAGAGGTGAGGAAGCACATTAATAAGATGAATATTCAGTACAAGGATAAGGTAGATCAGAAGAGGAGGTATAAGGAGTTTGAGGTAGGAGATGAAGTCATGGTTCACTTGAGAAAAGAAAGGTTCCCAATTGGAACATACAATAACTTGAAAATGAAGAAATTTGGACCATACAGAATCTCAAAGAAGCATGATTTAGGAAATGCATATGAGGTAGAGCTGCCGAGTGGGATTAATATTTCCCCCGTGTTCAACATTGTTGATTTAACAGAATATCATAAGGGTGGCTCAGAGAATGGAACAACAGAAGAACAGTGGAGTATTCTGGCATCTACTTTAATGGAGGAGATAGAAGAGATCTTGGATAGTCGTGTGGGAAGAAGTATTCAGAATAGGCAATATGAAGAATATTTGGTGAAATGGAAAGGAAGGATTGTTGAAGATTCTTCTTGGTTGTCTAAGGCAGAGGTTGACCATTTAGGTTTTCCTCACACAAACACCTGAGACGTGACATAGTCACTTCTCAAATTACCCTGGGTGTCTGATGCAGAAGCATCCAGTGGTGTAAGGGCAATCTTGCATCACCTAAAAATAAGTTAATTCAAAATCATTGTAGATGTTTTCATTTCTTTCCATAATTAGTGTTTTTGGTTCCATAATCTCCTAAATATTGATGTAGGACTTTCAATTTTTTTCAAACTACTAAAAATAGCAAACTGCCAGTTTTTGAAAGTTTACCTGCCATTTTAGGAAAGTTTGCATTTGGGCATGGATTGAAAAAAAAACTTACAGAAAATTACATAACATAAATATAAGACCTTTGGTGAAGGAATCCAGCAAAGATCATTTGTGAGTTGAAAGATATTAAAGTTTTTGTTTTATGAAAAGCCCCTAAATTTTTTTGAAATGAGATATGAGGCACTAAAACATCCCATAATGTCCCAAAAAGTTGATGGAAATCCATTTACATATTTCCAGCATGATAGGTCACATCGTGAGCTTTCCGGCGCTTAAAATAGTTCGTCAATCAGACACCCGGATCAAAAGTTATGCTACCCGAAAGTTGACCTACTTTTGGAGGGAGTTGCAAATTTCAAAATTTTGCTGGAGGTCACCAAAAAGTGCTATTTATGACTATTTTGGGAACCCTGGGCAGTAGTAGAGTTAAGGGGGCAAGTGTGGAGTCAAGAATAGGTGAAAATAGAAACCCTAGTTGATTTGGGGTTACAGAAGCCAGATGATTCTAGAGTCTTGTGATAGGAAGCTGTAATGTGTTGCAGCCTGTGGAGGGTTGATTCCTCTGATTGTATTTGAGCTTCTATAATGTAATAAGTTGTCCAAATCAATAAAAGAAAGTTCTATTCTCCGTATGCAATTTCTATTTTTATGTGTTTTATGATTTACCCCCTTCATCACAAAGTATAACAAAACTTACAATTTTCAATATCCAATTACATATCATTAGTGAATAATTTTCACTATACATGTACATATCTATGCTCAAGGAATCAAACATCAAATTATACATAATAACTGAATATCAAGTCATAAAATGAATAGCACTATATCTAGAACATATGACATTCATCTTCATAAGTCTCAGCTTGTCTCATGCTTAGGAAGGAGAGCATCATCCAAGTGCTTTTCCTCCAACCATAGAAAGGTGGTCCCTCGTACAACTTCCTACCTGGAAGCGGCCCTACCCTTCACGTAAGGGATAGATATAAGGAACTGTTAGGTTAGCCATCTAAGTATCTGGTGTTGTGTCCTTCATAATGCCTCATGGTCACACAACTATAGATCCACTCTAACTATGTACGACACTACTAGAGACATTATGCCTTCTAGAGAACCATGGATCGACAATGCATGAAAAGATGGATGCATTACTTTAGCCAAATATTTTCAAACATAAACCTTATGCAATGAATGTTGTTGTATGTCCACCATCTCCACTCAACTTATAAGTTGTCATGTCCTATAGTAAACATATTTTCGACCCTTCTTGTTCTAGAATAATTAAGTTTCAATACATCTTAGTCCATTCCTTGGACATTCGATTCTTGTCTTTAAAACCCATTCTTAAGGTCCTTGATTTCTTAGACATTTGGGAACTAGTGACTCCACATCACACTATCCCATATTTTGTAAAGAAACAAGTACATTCTTGGTTTCAACACTTAACCCTACTCAGTTGGTGTTTACTTTGTTTACCTATTTTCAAGGTTTAGGCTCAAATCATATTATCTGTGAAATACTAATAAAGACTCATAGAGTCGATCTCTTGAATATAAGTTCTTGCTTAAGAGACTTTCCTAATGCCATATATAAAAAAAATTTCCATTCACAAAGTTGGCATTTACCTTCTTTAATACCACTAGTTTATAGAATAACTAGTGTAAGTTCTTGTAATCAAAGAACCTATCAAGTAATTACTTCACATAGGGAATATGACATAAAGTCATGGCTGCCAAGAAAGCCTTAATATATATATATATATATATATATATATATATATATATATATATATATATATATATATATATATATATATATATATATATATATATATAAAATAACCTACTCATCTCCATGAAGAGTCATAATAACCACGATATACACAATATGCATAAACAGTTGAGGCTCAACATCATTTATTATTGGGTTGGAAAGATAAAGAATCAGGTGCACACGACACCAACTCAGTTGTACCACTGAGTTTAAAGTGTTTGCATCTATCATGGTTGTAGCCATTGTTATTATGGCATGCAACAATTATGTAGTATCATTTCCATAGGCTGGTACCCTCAACCTACCTTTAACAAATGATTATCACCCTATCGGCTCAGTAATAAACACCAGGTTTTCAAGTCTTATCGACTGATAAGTAATTAAAAGAAAACATTATTAAAAGATACATGGCTCAACATGGATAACTGGTATCTCGTAGTTGCACATGCATGCATAACCACCGAAGGTATTACGACCTTAAGCTGGCTGAGTGCCACTAAGACATAGTAGCTTCAAAGAATCATCACAAAAAGAATACAGTGAGGCTTCAAGAGCCTTCAACAATCGGAGATAATCATCAAGATATACATATAATTATATTCATGACTCAGCATGTCATATGCATACATAATTAGTTCCCCTCAAGTGAACATAGTCGACATCCTCCAAAAACAAAGGTTTAAAATTGTATTGGAAACCATTATATGTACGATCCATGAGCTCTAATGTCATCATACCTATGATACGACACAAAAATAAGTGTCTAGCACATTGGGATTCAGCCTCCTCACCCTTTCTTCCAGCTGTGACAACATTGTAGCGCCCTGCTAAATGATAACTCCTCATTATTCACCACCTCGCTCTTATTTTTACCAGACACAGAATAATCCTAGACAATATCCATCGTCTCACTTTTGATAGCCTTAGATAACTATCAAAACGTGGTTCTTTGCATGTATTCCATGCATGCTAGCTCGCGAAATCTTTTGATCCACACAGTCCACTCTTGGCCGGTCCATGAGGAAGGCCCTAAAAAGCCTCCAATCAGCCTAAAATATCTCTTTTCACTCCTCGTGGGTGATGAATATTGGGGTGGCAAGAACATGGATAAAATAATATAGCTATATGCATAGTTGAGATACTATTGACATTGACCTCTAAAGAGGTCCACACAAATATAATCATCGTTAACTAAATAATAAGGGTTAAATAAGTTCTAAAATATCAAAGATCATCATCATAATGAAAACAAAATGATGACACACTAATAGTTTAGGGTTTTCAGGGTCGAGTAGTACACCCCTTCAATTGACTATTGACCTTTGTTGAATAACAAGGAATAAATAAAAAATATCCCAAATTGGAAATAACGAAAAACAAGAGAATTCTTTATCTCTTCACAAGACTAAATCTTGATTTTCGACGATGTTCAAGGAACATGGTTTAGTCATCATAACCATTGTTGAGGTAGCTCCACCGGCAAGATGACCCAAAAAGGAGATTGATTTCCTAGAAATAAAACATGACTCAAGACAACTTATAGAGGGTTCATAAGGACATAGAAGCTGATACTCAAATGGCTATTTGGCCCATTTCACAACATCTATTTCTTCCTCCCAGATGATACTGTCCTTCCATCTTTGAAGGATGATTTCTTTCCTGATCAAACTCACCACCAGAAATTCATGATTAGTGTATCATCATATGATCAATAAATCATAATAATTAAATAATCATTTCAATCTTGAAATCTCATATCTAACTAGCATAAGTTAGTTTCCTCATAAACAATGATGAATCTGACGTTTTCCGCAACATCTAATCATTCAACTCTTAACTAATCATCTCGATTACCATACAAAAGTAAGATTAAACTAAATCACAAGTTGGGGATGTAACAATCTTGACCTTATAGTTTTTTTGTCTCAAGTTATTTCTATTGGCAAAAGATTGATCCCATCCTCATTGATTTCACCTCTAATGTTTCAAAATTCAAATTTAGAATCCTAGCAAATTGTTGCCTATTCTTTTCCCACCTTGAGCTAACTAAAGACATGTTTACAAGATTAAGTCTTCTGTACTTGTATTTAAAGGAATTCAATTACATTCATTTAACATTATTAAACATCAAGGGAATAAATTCTGCATTATGAAGGAACATGCTAGAAAACCTTACATTGGATCACCTAAAATAAATCTAGATCTACACAATCATCCTATGAGCATTTGCATGATTGAAGTTTGATGACTTCAAGATCATTAGCACAACCATAAAACTGATTTTTTCTAGGGGTTGACCTAGGAGAACATTTCTAATGTAGGAACATCCCTAGGTGTAGAGGTGATCTTGCATCAACCAAAAATATTTATTTTTAGTCCATTTGCTTGTTTGTTGATTTTAGTTGTTAATTAGTTACAAAAGAAGCCTCCACACATTGCTACAAGTTGCGATACAGTCTTATAGGAGAGTATGTTTTATAGTGATACATCCACATCATATTTATGTTAAATTAGAAGAATTGGACTACCAAAAAAGTGTAACTTGGTTTGTGAACATCTATCATGTGGATAGACTTGCACAATTTCAACTATTTCCACTTGTGCTAGGTTTTGTAGAGTTTGTGCTAGGAAAGGAATACATATGAAGATTAATGGGACCCAAGGGAAAGTACATTGACCATTGCATGGAGATTCCCCATTCCATTATCACTACATTGATCAAGGGATTTGTTTATGTTGGTTGATTACATGTTTCATGTGGCATAGAGCTTTCTTCCACCTTGTAGATGATGTAGATCATCTTTGAAGCTTGAGGTTTCTATATATACATGGCTTATGATCATTTTAGGAAATGAATCAAGGGAGTATGAGTGTGAGGTAAATAAGTCCAAGACAGAGTGCGAGCATGAGAATGAGAGTTCAAAATGGAGCACAATGTTGGAAATAAAGATGTTGATAGTGTGACATGTAGGAATGTATTGAGTTTTTATTTGAAGGTAGTAATTTCATGTTTAGTAATCAAACAACGTGGTGTAGCATGTAGGAAACCCATTATGATAGATTGTTATCATTCTATGTACAAGTAAATGCAAATACAAACAAACAATCTAAGCTAAGCCTAACATATTGTATTCACAAATACATGAAACCTCAAGTTAAGACATAAGAAATCTTACATACAAAGGATGAAAACACAAATACAATTCTCACCCACAAGCTCCCTAGTTGTACCAAGCTATGGTGATTGTTTCTGAGGATGGTTGTGGTTGAGAGAAGATATGTTAGTGTTCAATCCAATAGCATAACATTACATTCAACCTTGTTGTAGAAAATTATTTGTGAGGGGTGCTATTTATAGATTTTTGGATGGGTAGATGGAGGGCTAGGATTAATTGGAAAGATCAATGATTAAGGATTGTTGAGAGGATTGGAGTGATGAGGAGCCTCCATGTGCCACCTTTTGAGAGGTGTTGAAAGGAGCTTCCAAGATTCAAGGGAGATCAAGGGTGGAGGATCTTCTTGGAGAAAGTAGATGGTAGAGATCCAAAAAGTAGAGTTTTGGATGGATATGCAAATTTTTGCCCATGCCTAGGTACCAATCATGTATAAATCAAGACTATACCTTTGACCCATGTACATTTACGAACTTGTACAAGGTTTACCTTGATTAATCACATTTTGGAATGTGAAAATGATTATGAAAGGTTAATGATGTAATATTGATAACTAATGAAAAGTGGATAAAATAAGGAAATACATAAATATGAGAATTTTTTAATTTTTTGGAGATGGGAATGAGGAACTTAGATAAATAAATATTTAAATTCATTTATCTAAGGTTGGAATATAGATGAAGGATTGATTAATTAAATAAATAGTCCTAATATATTTAATTAATGCTCAAAAGAATAGTGGATTTATTTATTAAATAATAAAAATTATTTAATTAATATTGGAGGGGAAATTTGGATAATTAATCAAATAAATGGGATTTACTTCATTAATTATAGGAGAATGATTAGATGATGACTAGAATGGTGATGAGACAATTTCAAGTGACTACATTTTTCCCTTCTTTTAAAATGGCATTAAAATAACATTATTTCAAAGAAAAATAAAATATTACACTTTCTAATGAGGAAGGGTGTGACATGATACCCCAGTCAGTTGGAAATAATGATTAATTATGATTGAAGGATGATGGCCTCTTTAGAGTTTGGTTAGTTGAAAACAACATGGGTGAGCTCTTTAAAGAAGAAATAGATTGAAAAATAGGATAGAGGAGGGAAAATTAGGAGCAATAGAAGAATGGGAGAGAAGGACCAAAAATTAATAAATCAGGTGACAAAGAGTGAATATTTTTATCAGGGGGCTTAGGGTGTATAAATAGGCCTAGAGGGTAAAACTAATTCATTTTTACCCTCATCTCTAGAAGAATTTGGAGCTTAGAAGAGGAGCATAGAGAAGATGGAGAATGTGCCAATCCATCAACATCATGTAGAGTGGGTTTAGATGTATAGGCAACCGATAGGCATGGCGGTAGTGATATGTAGGCTCTCTCCTAACTTTATGTCATTTTTATGCACGCTTATTGTTGTTGGAATTAAGGAACACTAAGAGGAGGGGTGAATCAGTGTTCTGCAAAACTTCTTAGTCTATTCCTTAATTAATTCTCCACATACATTCAAATGAAAAAAGCAAGAACATAAGAATAGAAACAATAAGATCATAACACATGAACACCAGGATTTTTATGTGGAAATCCGGTTAAGGGAAAAACTACAGTGGGGGTTAACCCACAATAAATTATAGTCTGTTAAAAGTATTACAAATGGAGAAGGCACATGCCTTCGAGCTCACAACCCAGAGCTCACTGCTCAAAGAGGCTCACTGCCTATAGAAATGATTACAAGAAGATTACAAAATGTATGAACTGATGAATAACATCTACCAATGCAAAAATTTAGTTTTGGTTAAGCACAGAATACTGATCTTACACACTTCATCCTTACTCTACCTTGTTTCACTCTTTGGCCATAATCCGAGCTTAGATCTTCACCTTCGCACTTCTTTCTGCCTTTTTGCACTTACTCCATCATCACATCACAATCATACTTCAAAACACTCGAATCCATTGGATATATATATCTGCATCAAGAAATTCAATCAATTGTAGTCGGCTTCAAGAAAACTTAGAACATTTATTAAGAACTCTGCTCTGTCAGCTGAATCCATGCACAATCAATAACGTGGACCAAAAAATTGTTTTCTCAAATCATCAATCATGTCGGCCAATACCACTGATTATCACGAATTGCTTAACCAACAACTTTTCTTCATCCAAACCAAGATCAAATACTAGGTCAGCCTGTTCTTCTTCTAACTGTACTAACTAACTGGAACTCGATACTCATATGCTTATAACTTTTGAATCCTTCATCACCAGAGGCTAAATTTATGGATTTAGATAGTCCTAACAATCCTTATTAGTCCCTTAGATCCACAACACATTGTAATTTACCACCAGAGAGATCCGAATCAAGATATTGGACCCTGTCACATGCTCTGTTTCTGACTACCTAGTCTTAGACAAATCTTCACTCTGACTTCCGATATGAACAATTTATGTAATGTGGATGTGTAATATAAACTTAGTTGCATTAATGACAACACCTGTCATGTGTAGCAGTGTCTCTTGCCAACAATTGCTAGTTATGGAGGGGGAAAGAAAATGGGTACACACATGCTAATCCATGAAAGTCATGATTCAGTGCATGTGTGGCATGAAATAGTGTGCACATGGCATGAATTGGTGCATGTAGAGCATTTTGGAATGTGTGTGGGATAGATTAGTGCATGAGTGATAAAGTGGTGCATGCATGAAAAACTATTCATTTCCACCTTTTAGCATGTTTGGCATGGATTAGCATGTGGGTGGGGTGTCTTGTTGCATGCGTCATAAAGAAGCATATGCATAGAAAAGTGGCTTGTGCACTAAAGAAGTGGTGCATGTAACTAGAATAGAAGATTGACCAAATCTAATAGGGTTTTTGGCTAGAGGTAGGAGGAATTACTACCCCTGGTAGGGAGGGACAAGAGGTAGAGGGTGCTTCAACTCACATAACACTGAGAGGAGCATGATTGGGGCTACCTCGCATTGTTAGGATTGTGGTAATCACTTTGATTCTTATGATCTGAGCTCATTGGGCATGTTGATGTCCCTAGCAGAGAGGTAGCATAGTGAGACTAGCACGTTTCACCTTCTAATAGGTGAGATGACCATCACATTAGAGGATGTGTGGTAGATCTTGAGGATCTTGATCAAGGGGTGTTGAGTGTACTATAGGGCATGGGATGGTGGGGATGCATCCTTTATCAGGTTATTCATTAGATAAAATTTACCAAGGTAGAGACTCTCCATTGACCTAAATGCTTGTGATGGCATGGTGGACAAGCTACCACTTGTTATGGTGGCTCTTGTCAATGGCATATTGCCACTTGACAAGACTGAGAAGTTCTTTTTGATCAACATGGTAGAGTGTGTTAGTGACATGTGTGTTGATGAGAGGGTGTTTGCATGGGGAGGTTGTGTGCTAGCATAGGTCTACATGGACTTGTACCTCATTACCTATTGGGAGGGGAGGAGTATTAAAACATGGCTGTTTCCAGTCGACGTCAACTTTTATATTAAATATTTATATAAAATAGAAAACAAATTATACTATCTTAATCTAGATTCTTTTATCTAGGGCATCATATTTTTTTTTATTTTTTTAAATAAGTTTTAGTATTTTTCTTGACATGGTAATCAATCGAATATTTTTGTGCTGAAAACCTACTTTTAGCAAAAAATAAAAATAAAATATAGATAATAATTGAAATATTAAAATAAATATATATTTAAAAGGTACACTTATGGATCTACAAAAGGGTATTTTTATATTTTTTAAAAAATGTTATTTATATGAGGAGTTGTTGAAACATTAAAATTTTCAAATAATTTCATTTTTTTAGTAAATTGGCCTCAAAGTGGTACTATATATGCATTTAGTGAACAATTTTAGTTGGAAAAGTTGTGGACATATTTAACTTATCTAGAATGAATCTTACTAGATCATATGTTTGACCAAAATTGTTTTTTAGTTATAAATACTAAAATTCACTTGTGCTGATAAGTCAGCTGAAAGTGTGACACATCTTTGTGCTTTTACCCTATACAATTAGTGATCCTTCTATAGATTTGATCTTGAGAGCATATTGTAATGCTCTAATCGATAGGAGATAGGGACGTGTGGGAGATCAGAGAGCCTTATACATATTTTAGGGGAGGTAGCAAGAGGTTTCCATGTGGGGAATATGATACATTGCCAACATGTTTTGGATGAGATGGAGGGGGTCATTTGATGATCCTATCTATAGTGTGAGAAGTGGGTTGAGGATGTCTAGTTTTTGTAGTTTATATGGACCCTAGTGTATATCGTCAAGAGAAGCCATCATATCTATTGGCACTTAGATTTCTACCTCATTTCCCAGGAAGATTGACCTTTAGATTGGAAAAGAAACTATTATATATGAAAAGTGGGAATGTTGAGGGTTGTAGTGTTTTAGATGGATTCAATCAAACCTGCCTTTCACATATACCATTCAAGGACATAAACTGAGTTAAGTCACTTTTGTTGCAAGAGGACTGAGCTATAGGTTTGGTGTCACTTTGAAATGATAATGAAAGCTGGAATGTATTGATGAATTTGTTAAACCCTAATCTGATTAAGCCTTAAACCCTAATTATATGATTATAGATACAGATGAACAAAACATGACAAATGATCACACAGGAAGGCACTAAATACAAATTAGAAACATACCAAGATTTGGATTCCATAAAATAGAGACTTTGGGGACACTGGGGTCGGTGCCCTAGTCCAACTGGTCTATTTTTCTGTAGATCTAGAACTATAAGATGATGAAGACTGCAACCTATTTCTAGAGTTTTTGACAACAAAAATTGGGTGGACATAGTGGTGGGCGCCCTAGTCTAGAAAGGAATATTCTCTTCTATTTTCTTCAAATCCTAAACCTTTATCCTTTGCTTTGATATCCTGCAACACCTCTCTACAAGATTCTACACTTGTAACTTGCAATCATAAGAGAGGGGTTGGGGGTTGTGGTGTTTAGGAGCTTGCCTCGGTCAAGCCCCAAAATGGCATTCAAGCCTTCCAACACTGTTGTTAGATAGATTGTGTTTCCTTGGTGGATAGAGGCAAAATCCAATGATAAGATAGATTGATTGAAACACAAATAGATATCACCTTGGAGGTGAAACTCTCATAGAAGAATGAAGGTCTTTCATGCCATGAGGAGATGGATTGATGAAGCCAAACCTGCAACAAACAAACACAATAACAACACAAGTCTGCTCTACAACACAATGAATGCTCTAGAATCACAAGTACGTGTTATCTATCTCTAGTCAAAATGAAGTCCTAAACATGTTTATATATGCAATCCTACTAACATTCATAATTCAAATTGAAAAGGCCAACAAAGGGAAACCTTTTAACGGTCATAAACTGACACTTTTAACTTTAGGTCCCGGCAAAATAGGTCTGGACTACGGAGTGGGCACCCAACTCTAGAGGCCTATTTTTAGACATGATTATCATTTAGGATGGCCCCCTAAGCCCCATTTGTCATGGGTTTCAGGGGAATCTATTTCGAGACAAGTTTTACACATGTATGATTAAATCAAGGGGACCTAGGAGCTAAAGTAGCAGGTAAAAGTCCTAGGGGGACATTTTATGACATAAAATTTAGCCCCCACTTTAATGTATGTATGGTCAAAAACACATCAAGCACACCAATCACATGAAGCTAAGGCATACACAAAGATTGAGGAACTATTTCTAGTCCCCAGTCTTAGGTAAGCACTAGAAAACACATTGAAGACATGCAAGACACAATGAAGACAATAGGAAGCATGAAAAAAATATAGAATACAATAGGAAGCATGCAAAACATGATGAAGAGATGAGAGAAGTCACACAAAACATGATGAATACATTGATATAACATTTTCATATATGAAATAAAATCCTAAAGGGCAAGGGAGCTCATCGCTATGCCCTTGAAATCACAAAAAACATGCAATACACACTAGTACAGAAACAACAATATATTACTAAAAAACTACTAAAAACTGCTTATAAATGACCAAACATGGTCACGTGACCATTAGTAGTTTATTGCCAGTCATTTACAATGTGACCAAATTGATGACTAAACCATTTTTAGTCATTTATTGGTTGTTTTGATTGATCGATTTGGTAGTATATTTAGTCGTTGATTTAGTCATTGATTGTTGTAATTTGGTCACTTATTTAGTCATTGTTTATTCATTTATATATTTAGTCATTAATTTAGTCATGGATTGTTGTTAACTGGTCACTTATATAGTAATTTTTATTCACTGATTTCTATCCATTGGTAGTGTATTTAGTCATTTATTTTTTTCATCATTTTGATCAATTTGGTAATATATTTAGTCATTTTTATTCACTGATTTAACACTAGTCATATATTTAGTCATATTTATCCACTACTCACTCATTTCTATCAATTGTTAGTATATTTAGTCAATTTAATTATTAATTGACATCAATTAGTAGTATATTTAGTCATTTTGAAGCTTGCATTTAGTCATTAGTATATTTAGTAGTATATTTTGAAGCTTGCACAATGAAACAACTTTGAGAAGGTAAAAATAACTTGTTTTATTGATAAAAAATATTTACAAACAACAAATAGATCTGAAAATAAGTTACAATGCTTTATCTTTGCTAAAAAATCTTCTTGGTTACAATACATAGCTCAAAGAATGAGCAAGAAACTAATTTTATGAGTATCACTGAGCATAGAAGCACAAAGACATTCATAGATGTCTTCTTCACAAATCCATAACTGTCCCATGAAGCTCACTATCCTAGTTCAAGATCACACTATCATCTCTATAGAGATCGTGTCTCATGCACCCAACTTGCTCTAGTTCATAAGCTACCACTGTGAATTGTTACTTGTAGCAATAAAATGTCCTTATCTCTAATGATTATGCCTTTGATAATTGTCATCTTTGGTAGGATGCCTCAATTGTCATGGACTGTTATTCAACATTACCTTATGACTAGGCTATGCATTGTCCTAATCAAACTTGTATCTTCTTGAAATGTATTGTCCAATCACTTTTCAACCTACTTTCATGCATTTTCCCTTTATAAAATAACAATGCGTCATGATTGCCACTACCTAGCTCATTATTCTAGCATGCTTTCATGTATACTCTGCCTCCCATCAACATAGAACATTGCCCCTCTATTGAATGCCTTGACTACCTTTGACATCACTGTATCTTTTCCAAATTCCTTGAAAACAGTTCATCACTACTACTCTTACCTATGTATGCACTCTATGTCATCTGTCAGACTGTTACTAGTGTGGAAACACATGTTTGGATACCTTCAATGCAAGCACATGCCCCTTTCATCTCTTAAAACTTATGCAACATGGGCAATCTTCCTGGAGAAAGCTATAACGTGTAGAATCAAAGAAGGAGAGTGTTGATCATGTCCCATTTATGAAGCTCTCTCCTTCAATGTAGCCAACAATAACCCTAGAATCTTTCCTCCTTTCTATGCAATGTGCCATCTGATATGAGCAATAGGGTGTTTCCTTTTCTGCCATGAATGAAGCTGTGCCTCAATACAACCAACAAAATTACTATTAGTCTCAATTCAGAAAGAATAAAAGTGCATTGTATATTGCAAGTTTACAAAAGTAAGTCCAAACACAACAGAAAGATAAATCAATAAAAAAATTGTAGCCTTGTCAACAAATACCTTAAACAGAGTGTTCAACATAGGCTTGAAATATGCATATTGAACCCTTGATTTCATAACCTTGGTCAAAGTTTAAGAAATGTGATACACTCAGATTATAGAATGAAGTTGACATTATAGAATGAAGGCTATCAACACTAACTAGACTGGAACAACATTATCAACAAAAAATTCCTAGAAACCAAGCCCAAAAATGCCATCAGACTTAGACAACAAAAATGTCAACCCTGGTTCATGTGTTGTCTCGGTAAAGACCTGCACCATGAAAGAATCCATTTATACATAAATTCCAAATTAAATTGATGAGAAAAGATCTTTGATATCCAACTAGGAAGCCTTAACATCCAAAAATTACTAACTTGATGTTTCACAACAAGTTTCCCAACTGTGACATCATCTTTACTTAAGAAATTGAATATTGATCCACTGCCATATTGGATTTCACAAGATTCTCCTTCACAAACAACAAATCATATATATTAATTGTTTATGAACTTCCTTAATATCCCCATGTAAGTAGACTAAACTAAGTGAGGTTGAGGGTTTGAAGTAGAGTACCATCTTCTTGGTATGTGGTTGACTTTGATGACTTGTATCTTGAATGAAAATAACAAGCTAGATCCAGTGTAAAATTATTGTTACAAAAATAACCACAAAATCCTCTTTAATTAAAATAATCCTTCTAGATATTTCAAGACAAGATATTTTAGTTAATTTCTAAGAAAGCTAATTTCACTATCCAAACAACCATCAATCTATTTACTATATATAATTTCCTAGAATATAGAATTTGAATGTAGGCTGAGTATTCCAGTAGCACTATTTTTTTAGTTGGATCCTAAAAATGCTGCAACCTATGTTCTTCTCTAAAACATTTGTGTATAAGAGGGTAGGTGTGGTGAGGTTCAAATAGTAAGGAGATTGATGAAAGATAGAGGAATTAAAAATATACCTGCATGTAGTTGGATTGAAGGGCATAAAATGGTACATGTTTTTTGTGTAGGAGATAGATCACATCCACAAACATGGGAGAGCTATGCAAAATTGGAGAAATTAGCTTGGCAAATGAAGGCAGTAGGGTATTTCCAGATTCAAAACTTTTACTTAATGCTGTGGAATAGAAGAAAAAAGAATCATTTATCTACCACCATAGTGAAAAGTTAGCAATTGGATTTGGTTTGTTAAACATGGCCCCTAGTACAACCTTTGAGTATGTTCTAATTTTCACACTGCATCTAAATTCATCTCCAAGATTGTTGCAAGAGAAACTATTCTGAGAGATGTGAACCATTTCTATCATTTTAAATAGAGACAATGTTCTTGTGGAGAATATTGGTGATGCTAAATGAAACAATTTGAAAAATAGGATTTCACTATAATAATGTGCACTACATCAGATATCCATTAATAATGAAGGGACATCCATCAAAGCATAACAACGGGGATTTTTTTGGTCATATGTTTTAGTTACAAGTGCCCTGCTAGACATACATGAAAATGTGGAAGCAAAGACAAGGCAAGTGAACTGTTTCAAAAAATGCCTCAAAGAAATGTGATATCATGGAATGTCATGATTAAAGGATATGTTTAAAATGGGTTATTCTAAAAAGTCCTTAGAAAATTTTAAGAAAATGCAACCAGTGGGTGTAAAGCCCAACTCCTCAACCTTTGAAAGCATCCTTCTTGCCTGTGTGTGAATTGGAGCTTTAGATGAGGAAATGAACATCCATCAAAAGCATGTTTGGAAGTAGATTTTTATTAGATATTGTAGTTGCAAGTTCCACTTCGGATCACCAAAGCCTTCACAAAAATTTCTGCACAAAATTCAATAATGAAGAATTTATGCACAAATTCTCTTTTGAATGATGCACAAAGCCTCCACTGCAACACCACATGGTTTGTTGTTGGGCCTTGTAGTGATGTGGGAATCATCTGCATCACCGCAAGGCCTAGCAACAATGTGGTGTTGTAGTGGAGGCTTTGTGCATCATTCAAAAGAGAGTTTGTGCATAAATTCTTCATTATTACATTTTGTGCAGATGTTTTTATGGAGGCTTTGGTGATCTGAAGTGGAACTTGCAACATTTCTGCTTGAATAAATAGGTGGATAAGGTACTCCCTCCATTCCACCAGCTTTCCTACCTCCAAGTGGACCTATGACAAGTGATTGAAGGAATAAATTACAAAAATATCATCCTATCTATTTGTGATGTTTTCTAAGCATAAAAAAATAAAACAATTTAATTACAAATCTCACAAGTACATCTCTTAGTTGTATAGACCAAGATAGTTCAACCACCATTATACCACTCATTGAATACTAACTAGCTCCTAAGTCATGATCCAGATGACTCCTTTGGTGCCTTGTAGGTGGTCCTACATATGAAAGCTCTGGGTCCTAACAAAAAACCACAAAATCAAGGAGTTCAAACCAAGAATAAATAATATAGGGAAAATAACCTACAATAAAGATTTAAATTAAAATAAAAAGACTACCAAATTTGAATATGGATGCTTGACAGATCAACTCACATCCATTTGAAGTTGTCACCCAATAGAGTCTCAACTATGTTTCTTGGAAACAAGAAAATTGTATTTCTTATGGAAAGATGGCTTATCCATTTGAGAAGGTTCAGGTATTCATGAAATGAAACAGGGTTAGTTAAGAAACATGTGGAGTCAATTCATCTTCTACAGTGATTCTCCTACAATTTTCTATAGGTGATACACATCTATACATACATTTGATAAAAGAACAGTCAGGGACTGATACCTCATAGAGTTCCAGCTGCAGACATCAAAAACTATCACTAAGACTTAGATTCAGCTACATATATACAACCCCCAACCCAATATCAAATCCATAAGATTTGATTTGATTTTCCTAAACTCAAGATTTTAGCTTGGGCCCTGGGCTACAAACTCTACAAAAGCACTCAACCCAAAAGAAACGGCCTAAATTTTCAAAAAATACTTCATTGCTTCAGCAAGCATGCACTACTTTTGTTGGATACTGATTCAACCAAAAGACAAAGACCAAAAGCAACTAAGGCCTTATATTAAACTCCAATCTTTCAAAAATTATATAAGTTACAAATTTGCCAATAATGTTTCATTTAGGATTTAAAATTTTACCTATGAATAGCATAACAAACTTAAGTATGTATGGTTTCATAAGAGGTGAAATACAACTAAACGTTCACCATCAACAAGGAGATTATTTACCTAGAGCAACAAATAGATAAGGAACTGGTGGTTGTAAAGGTGATGTCCACTAGCCATTAAGAGGTCCTAAAGTAGGACTAGGTCCTAGTAGTGCAGGACCTTGCATAAACCATGAAAAATTCTGCATGATCATTAGGAATTCTATCAATTCATTAAAGGTATTCACAAGCTTTTTAAGGGTCTATGAAGTTTTCTAAGGGTTTATGAGACATTTGTAAGGTCTATATAGTTAGACTTCTATAAACCCTATGGAACCCATCATAGGCCTATACATGGCCTAGCCAAGACAAGAATAGAAAGGTTTGTAGTCATTCATTAGGACCATTCAAAATTCTCATAGTCCTACTTGGTTTCATGCAAATTTCCTTCCATAAATCCATCTTAGGGATCCATATTTAATTTAAATTATTCAAGGAGTCATTCATAAGCACCCCATACCAAGTCCATGTGAAAGATATTTGTATTTTTGACCATTGATGTGTTTATATCTCTCACTGGAGTCCCGCAGGTCACTCAAAAGGTCTCGGCGGGTGTGTGGGAACCAAGGATAACAAGGAAGTAGTTATCGCATCCTACAACATGAAGAGATTGTATGTGTGGCATCACGGTATGTAGAGATCGATTACCGTAACCCCGCAACTATCTCAAAATGAAGTGGCAGGCTGGCAGTATAAATTTAAGTGGCATATGATAATTCATCACGGTCCCATGACAATCAAGAGAATAACTAGTCATAATGCGGTAAGAACGAGCAAAGGAAAATAGTACACCGCGCCCCTATGGAAGTCTCAAGTGAGGCTTGTGGTATGGCAGTAAGAAGTAGCAGAGGAAAATAGTACATTGTGCCCCCGCGACACTCTCAAGTGAGGCTTGTGGTATGGTAGTAAGAAGGAGTAGAGGAAAACCATACACCACACATCATGGAAGCCTCAAGTGAGGTTTTGTGGTATAGCGGTAAGGAGCAGATGAAAATAGTACACCGCACCCCCATGGCAGCCTCAAGTGAGGCTTGCGGTATGGTGGTAAAAGGACTTTAAGTTATGTAAGTGTTGAATACCGTGGCCCCATGACAATTTCAATGGAGTGTGGTAGTGCAATGAAAGGCTTCAAGTTTCAAACTATTTTGAGTTCTAGGTGTACACCTTATGGAGACTTATGGCATATTTCTATGCTTAATTTTTTTTCCAAGGTTACAGTGAGCTGATAAATGCAATTATTCCAAAGGTAGTGGAAATAGTTTTGGAACAATTATCTAAGTTCTCTCTTAATGTTCAGATTTGTGTAATTTTTTATTTTACAGATTTTTAATAGCCTTATTTGACGAGTCTTGGAAATCGGTTTCAATTTACAAGGTAAAGCTTCCATATGGAGCTAAGAAGATTATGCCAAGTAGTTGCAGAGCCATGATTGGTCAGGTTACTGGTGGTTAAAGGATAGAAAAGCCAATGCTCAAAGCTGGCAATGTATATCACAAATATACAGTCAAAAGAAACTCTTGGCCCAAGGCTCGTGGTGTGGTAATGAATCCTGTTGAGCATCCTCATGGTGGTGGTAATCATCAACACATTGGGCATGCCAATATTGTGTGTACCTCGTACATAGAAGGCTTAGCATGCACACGTACTTAATCATAATTAAACAATTATAGAGCTCTGATTATTTAAAAATGTAATCTTTTAGTTTCTTTTTTCTTTAGGTTGCTTTGTGTCAACAATTTATGGGGACCAGGTTGTAAACCATGTTTCCTATTATTGTTTCTTATCATTAGCAGTTTACTCTTGATTCAAAATTTTGGGAAAGACTTCAAGCTAGGTTGTAATCCTTGTTTCCTTGTATTGTTTGAGGCTTATTTTAGGCCACCATATTAATTGACTTTGTTATTTTTTATTCTTTCTTAAGTGCTTTTTATTTGCTTTCAGATCATAGAAATGGCAAAAAGATTGATGATTCCTTAGTATTATAAACTATGATCCAGTGATTTTTTTAGTGGCTAATATTTGCCAATTGGCTAATAGTTGAAATTGGCGATTCAAATTTGGCTAATAGTACAAGCTGTAAGGTGACTTGAATCGCCACATTTTTACAGAATTTTATTTTAGTCCTAGTTAAATTGCCAGAATATTTATTTTATTAAAATTTTAAACTCAAAAATTTGCCACAATATTTGATACCTAATTAGATCAGATTCGCCTAGATTTTATAAGTTTTAGTAGAAAATGAAATTAATTCACCAATAATATTATATAATTATTGGCTACTTTAGGGCCATATCACCAGTTTTTAATCACCATAATTGATTTTATTTATAATCTAACAATTGTGGTTGTATTCCATGAGTTAAAATGTACCCATGGAGCTCCAATGTCCATCAAGCCTGAAATTGTATTTTGGTCATTGATCTCAATTTATAATCTAATAGCTAGGGTTAAATTCCATGGGCCAAAATGTACCCATGGAGCTCCAATGCCCATGGGGCCCAAAATTGCATTTGGATTGTTGATCTCCATTAAGATCAACATCCCAAATGCAATTTTGGGCCCCATGGGCATTGGAACTTCGTAGGTACATTTTGGTCTACGGAATAGAACCCAAACCATTATATTATAAATAAAATCAATGGTGGTAAAAAATAATTTAGGGCCAATTTAATATATTCAATGTTTGATTTAAAATATTAAGGAACTAAGGAATTATAGACATGAGCACTACACCTTAAACTAGTCAATCACTGTCACCTTCAGGCCTTTACTTTTCCATAGTAATTTATTTTATTTTTTAGGAAGAATTTGCCATGGTAATTAATTCAATTTCCTATAGTTTTTTTGTCAAGATTCACCAATATTTTCTACAAATTTCTAGTGATTTAAAAAATTCACCAATAAAATTAAATATTTTTTCAAAAAAAGGAAAGATTTTCCAATAGAAATTAATATTTGTTTCTAAAAAAATTGAAGATTCACCAGGATTTTATATCTTTTTTAAAGAGGTGTTTCTTAAAGTTAATCACTAATATGATATTTTTATTTTATAAAAAAGTATTAATTTGGAGGAGTCATTTGATGTATCAAAGAATTTGGCATTTGAAAACATTTGGAATGTTCTCAATTGTACAAAAAAATGAGAAGATAATGTGTCAATTTGTCATCACTTTTGCTGAGTATGTTTCTTACTTTGTTATTTTTTTTCAACTATTTGGCTTTATATGAGATGCATGAGGCTTCCACGGTATTGTGTTAGAGATCTTATGACATGATAATGCAAGTATGTGATGAAGTAGAAAGATAAAGACCTGAGAAGCCAATGACCATATGATTCTGAATGAAACGAAGTAGAAAGATAAAGACTTGAGAACCCAAAGAATTGTTATCTTTCACAGTAAATTGATAGATTTTAGAGTTGAAATTTGAGAGGTTATATTGTTGAATTGTTAGGCTTGATAATTTTGAGGGTAAATTAATTGGATAATAGAGATGAAATTTGAGGGGTAAGTTTTTTGAATTGTATGTTGGGTTTTGGAGTTAAATTTGAAGGGAAACCTTGTATCAAGTGCCCTTTATTTTTTGTTTAGCTTTTTTGATGTGCTGAATGCAAGTAAACATGTGGCAATGAGTGCTTTTGAGTTCTAGGAAGCATGAGTATCATTTGTATGGTGCACAGAAGCATATAATTTTGTAGTGTTGGTATTGATGATTAAAATTGGTTGTGTCATCTAGCTACTAACAACTACATAGGGTGTACTTGGCAATCATTATGATGCACTATGCAACTTGTGACTAGCATTGGTCTAGAGGTATAGATCTTTGCAAGCAACTGAACTATCTTCACTGCTCTACAATCTAGATGAAGGTTGTAGAAGTGGGATCCAAAAGGAAACCTTTGAAAAAGAGATGGTCTAGGTCTAAAAATGGTTGCCAGAGGACATAAAAACAACCCAGATTTGCCAAAAAATATCATGACCCTTGTTTGAGAAAACTCTCTATCCTCGGTAGACTTGACGAAGAAAGAAATTCTTAAAAGGAAGAATTTAACTCTATATCCAGCCTCATAGATTCCATAGAGTTTTACGTCATCCAGTCTTCTTCTTGCCCATGAGAGGAAAATCATCATGCTAAAAGGATATTTTAGTTAGATAATCATTAGGGAGAGAAACATCTAAAAGGGTGACTTCCATATCACAGGAAAAAAAGCTACAAACCCTAGATTGATATGCAAGCTCATCAAGCTCATCACTTGGGCATTTTAAACCAAGCTGAACCACCTAAGATGACCCCAATTAAGAAAAATCAAACCCCATTTTAACAATGGAGCATATTGAATACTTTTCAAAACACACCAACACTAGTTTTAATAACCAATACTTCAACACAATCATGACTATTTAGGGGACTAAACTGCGATAGGGCTGGCAGAAATTGAAATAGGTATTAAGCTAGATCGTAACAAATTTGCAATAAACAAATACACAAGAAATCATTAAATTTAGCCAAAATTGCATTGGGCGGATGGGGCAAAATGAGAGGACAAATAAAAGGAGAAAATGGGGGGTTACTTGGAGGGGCTAATTGACATGCGAGAGCAAGTTATTAAGTGTGTTTTGTGATTGCATAGATGGTTTCTTTGCATTAGATCCATCGCTACCTCCATTAGAACCCTTGACCTCTGATTCCAACTGGGAAACCCTTTTCAGAGCATAACTCTACCTCACCATATTTCAAAAACTCTTCTTTGTCACACGATGATACATGGGTTTCTTTTGTTTGAATTATTTTTCTTCAAAATAATTTCCCTCTCTAAATTTTCCTCTCTTTCCAATTGGAAATATTTTTTTTATTTACCCACTTTAATATCATATTGTCTAATTTTTATTTGTGTGACAAATTATTTAGTCATTTTTATTTGTGTGACTAATTATTTAGTTGTGTTTTTTACCCGATGATCAAATTATTTATTAATTAGTCATTTATTTAGTCATTTATAGATGTGTTGCAAAAAATTAGTAGAATTTAGTCATTTTTAGCTATCATGACTAAAATTTTTAGTCACTTAGTCATTTATTTGCTAAAATCTTACTAGTGACAAAAACCTAAAATGTAGGGGGAGCTCATCACTACGCCATTCATACTACACTAGGGGGAAAACACACCATACAAAAACTTGAGTGTGGGAGTAGCTCATTGCTACACTTTTGAAACCACACAAGGGGGAAGACACATAAAGAAGACAAACATAATACACAAGCAATGCATAGCATGCCATAGACATACTATATGTCTTATACACGACAAACATGGGTGATGGGATGAGCTTATTGCTAAGTTCCACCATCTAAAACATGTTGTAGACACATGTGACAGTTGAGCTTGTGCTACAACAACCTCCAAAAACATGCTAAAGGGAGGATAGCTCAAGATCCAACCCCACCTCCCGATGATGACTTTGTATAAAAGGATGTCCACTAGCTCAAGAGATACACCATCCCGTCTTTCACAGAAGGGCTTTGTATAAGAGAATACACACTAGATCAAGAGATAGGTTATCCCACCTCATACAAAGGGATTTCTTGCTTTCTATTTAAATAACGATGTGCACTAGCTCAAGATATACACCATACCACTTCATAGAGAATGCTTACAAACACGCTTCGTTAGTGCCAAAATCATCAGACAGATACCATTATATATGCCCCCACCTTAACTGGAGGTTGATGTCGCTTACCAATATCAAGCACATTAAGGTAGAGTGAAAACACTCAAGGGAACAAGAGCTCTCACAAAGCCCATGGCCCCAGAGGTGACATGTACCATGATCACTGAATGTTCCCACAAACACATTGATAAGATATGCTAAGATAAGATAACAAGATAACAACCATATCACATTATGAAAGCTATATGTGTATTAGATCAAATTCAAGAAAACCAAGTCTACACTGATGGGTTCAGATCTGAGTATAGCCATTGGGCTTATACCGCAGGTATCTTAGGACCGAGTGTAACAACAAGGTGAGATACAAAATAATCCAAAGTGCACAGAGCAACTGTATTGCAAAGGTTTGTTAAAAGAGATAAGACAACATGATATATCACACAGAGTGATTCTACTAGTCAAGCATCATATATATATATATATATCAACCCCATCTTCATATATGGACTAGTTCCATTTTTTCTTACTCACTGAAGGGACACATTGTCCATACTAGTATTTGTTTGTTTTCGTCATCTACCGAATAGGTAGAACCACTGAAGAAGGTAAACAATAAAAATGAGAGAGGAGAACAAGTGCCTTAGGAACACCACATAGGGAGATGCCCCCAAAACACCCTCCATAGTGCTATGCCCCTAAGGCACGACACACAACAATAAAATAGAGGAGAGCCAAGATAGAAGAATGGTCACAACAAAGGCGGTCTCCCAGTAGCCTTGACCTTACAAGTGTATCAAGGGTCATCCAAGGAGACCTAAACAAAACATAACACATCATGAGGGAACATAACACAACACAATATCATATTATGTATATATTTTTAAGAGGAGCTCGAACTTGTGAGCAACTTAGAAAGCTGCTCTATCAAGTGCATAAAAAAGTGTGAATAATTCATCATTCTTATTTCTAGATCCGTCATGTGGTGCTTGTTTCTCAGGTCCCTATGTATTTGAAATCTTTCATTTCTTGTGAGAAGGGGAATCATTGTTATTTCCCACTAATGATAGCCACCTTGTTCTTTTATGATCCTTTGCTTTCTTATTTTAATGAATGAGTCTTGTTGACCCATTTTCCTCTGTCCAGAGTCAAATAGTTCACCTTGAAATCTCCTGGATATCCTTTGGAATATATCCCTATAGGCCTTAATCCCTCTAGATTTTAGTGCTCTGCCCCACAAAATCCCTAAAGACATATCTGGAGAATCCTTGCAAAAAAATTGAGAAAAAACCTAGAAACCTTTTACCTTCAATGTCTTCCTTCACAGGGATTTTAATCTTCATACTTGGTGATTTTGGTGTGGATATTTAATGTCTAGATATTCGAATATTAGTTAACATCTGGATATTATCTTAATATCTGAATCTTAACCAAGATCCAGATACTCCTTGAATGTGTGGACCTTAGTAAATACCTAGATGTTTTCCTAGTATCCAGATATTTCCTAATGTCCAGATCTTTCCCAATATCCATGCCCTTTGCAAATGTCTTGATGACATCATCTAGTCCCCTCCCCAAAGAAGTGCACATGATGATGACATCATCTAGACATCCTGCCACTAATATATCATCCTACAATGCAAATATACTGATGACGTCATCTAGATCTCCTCTCTAACGAAAATCTTCATATTGATGACACCATCAGGATATTCACGAGTAGAATATTAAAGAATCTTCTCGATATTAAGTTAATATCCAGATATTAAGTTAAGGTCTTAAAATCATATATCCATGTGGATGATGACCTCTCCATGCCACATAGATAATTTTGATGAGTACATCCAGATATTAGAATATGAAGACTTTGGTGTGTAGTCAGACTATATGATTTGGATATTTGTGAATATGCAAAACCCAAAGGGATATTCATGATATCCATATGCCCATTGACTGCAACTTTGACCACAATTATCTCCCTCATCCTAAGGAATTTCTACATAATCTAAAAGGCAAAACTACTTAGAATTTCCTCTTCTTTCATTTGGCAGGATTTTCAAGGAATATTCTCACCTTGAAAATACGATCCAAGAATCACGATCTAGATATGGATATGCACATCTGGATATCAGGGTAGTGGCTAACTAAAGATGAATATGCAGACTTAGCCAACAAAACATATCAATGGTTGACTCAAAGTGTTGTGAAGGCTTTCCACAAGCAAATATTTCACATTGATTGTCCCAAGTGAGTGATCCAGTTGCTCGCATTGAAGACCCAAAATATCTTCCAGCTACTCGATGGATCCAAATATTTTCTGCATTGAAGTCTTGCAGATAGATGTCCCTTCTTCCATGGAAATATCTCTAACAGGCCCATGGATGCATTCATTATAGTAGGTAATGATGCTACTTTGTAAATGCTATATAAAGCATGAAATGTAATGTATTCGAGTTGGCTTTTGTTTTTTCAAAACCATATCTCTTGCAATTGTAACTATTCCTATGTGATAATAGAAATTAGATTTTTACCTTCTCATGAATGACCCTTTGCTCTATGTATCTTTCTATTTGATCTCCATCTATAAATGCATGTTTCCTTTTGGATTTCATTTAGTTTGTCTTACCTTTGCAAGTAGTTCATGACTTGTGTATGTTGGTCTGTTGGATATTATTATTCTATGCATAAATGGTTGTTTAGAGGGCCTTCTCATATTCAAACTTGGTGTATCACCTCCCTTTACTTTCAGTTTTGCTCCCTCCTCCTATTTTCCTAAATAGGTGGATAGATTAGGTTTAGTTGTAGGATTGTTGAATCTCTCATTCAACAAAGGAACCGGCCTCTCTTTGGAGATTTGACCTCCCTATAGGGTCCCACACCTGGAGATCATCTCAATGTTTCATTGTATTGTTGGAGCCCTAAAAGCCTTTAACACTAGGTGTAAATCTATGTGACAATAATTTCTGGCATGCCTGATGGGACTAATTGGATGATCCTTATCATCCATTAAAGAGTTCTGGTGTGCTCTTAATTGCATCTTGTCATTTAGGGTAGTCTCTCTAACACCATGGCGACTCTACTGATCAAATTTGCTAGTGAAAGTAGCCCAAGTGCCTAATGAACTTCAAGATTTAGGATTTCAGTGGTATTCCTGGTTTAACATGATTTTAGAAGTATTTCAATCACCTCACAACTCCCTAGTATGAATGTATTTCTTTGAAGGGCATACCTGTTTGCTCTTACCTTTCATGATTGTTTGAATTTTTCCTGGTTCTTAATGCTTCAAAATGTCAAATTTTTATGGAGACTATGGATACTCCCCTCCATATATCTAGAATGCAAATTATATGCTTCCATATCATCCTTTTCAGGCCCAAGACACCTTTGGTTTTATGCCATGTGCCCTGCTATAGTAGAATATCAGTATTCTAATGATGTTCACCTCCCACCTACCCCTGCTTAGTCTTATTGGCAACCTAATCATACATATTTTCAACCCCAAGAAGACCTCTTCATCCCTAATCAATATGATTTCCCTCCTAACCTATCTCAAGTGGACTATGGTTTTGATAACATGAGTCCCATGGACATATGATGGACCTGCAACAGAGGTTGGAGGAGATTCAGAGTGTAGTAGAGTCTAACCAGCAACAAGAGGAGCTTGCTTATCAAGCCCAATAGTAGCAAGAAGAATAATAAAGGGTTTTTCAAGAAAGCTTTGCTATAAGGATTGTGGCTCAAGAGCAACAGATGAGGCAAACAACCCAATCAGTTCCATCCTTTCCCAGCTTCAGGCAAGAGAGTTTCTTTCTATCCTCTCTTCATAGTTTCAAAGCCCCCTCATCTATCACTATAGTTTAGCCTGTAGTAGAGAAGCCTTGACTTCACAATTTCCAAGGTTTTAAAGGCTCTGTTGCAGTTTTTTCCCAAATTGGATGCTTCCCAGTTATCCCTACAAGGTAGCCATCATTGATCAATAGGATTTTTGGGCCAAGGGCCAACAGTACAGGAGATAGACTATAAATATCTCCTCTCCTTCTTTATGCTCTGCAAAACCAAGGGGGGTATTCCCTATTCAACATCCTTAAAATATGCATGTGAATTTACTAGGATGTTGACACAGAGTAGATAAATCCTCTCTTATGCAGACCAAAACTATAAAATAAGTGCAAAGGGGCTCACTTTGTGGAACAGAGGATTTTAGTCCTAAAACTACTTATAATGTCCTAAAGGTTTATATTTGAAGTTTGGATTTGTATTTTGTATTTGGATGCAAGACTGGGACCTTGGGTTGTAACCTCAATACAGGACCAGACTAGTGCCTATCTCAGGGCTTGGAGTTAACTAGATGTATACATGTGAATGATTTTCACAAACTCAACAGAGATTCAAGTTTTAAGGGGTTAAATTGGTGCTTGTCTTACAAACATCACTCGAGAATGAGTATTTAGCAATCTCTACTTACAAATATCCCTGTTGCCATACATTCTTCCTCATACTTAACCTAAAACAGTTTAATCCACTCCTTGAATGGAAGTTAGAGATCAAGCATGCAATACATAAATCTATATCCTAGAATCTTAGTAACCCTTGGCAACCAGATTCAAAAGAAGGGATGCATACAACCATGGAGACAAATAGCTAAACACATGGCATGAAGCATTTTTCATATAAAAATTGACATGAAACTGAACATATATGCAACATGCATTCAAATGCAACTCATAAACTTACAAAAGAGATAGAACAACCTAGAAAAGGTCTATTTTCGTTATTCCTCCCAAAAAAATTTCTAAGTCTTCAACAAGTAAAAATTGAGTAACATAGTTCTGATATACCCAGAATGTGTACTCAGCAATTAATTACATGGCAATTCAAATTTTTGCCAGATACAATGCATCTTCAAAATGGCACCCAAAACATTCAATGTAGTAGGGAGACAGAGAAGGAAGGAGCAGGTGAACTCGGGAGATGTGCAGCCACCTAAAGATTTTCCTCTTTGAAGAAAGTAGCTGGCCTGTCAATCAGTTGACCATACCTCTACAACTCTGTCATTAAAGACAACCTACCAATTTCTGGAAATGCACAGTTCGCATGTTTTTTTGAAGTTTCTTCTATCTAGAATGCAGTCACGAACATACATAAATCCCCTCCTGTTCATGAAAATTTGAATGATGGCCATCGATTCTTTTCCTCCCACCGAGATCCACGGCTTCTGTTAGATCAGATAATCCCAGTCACCCATGCTGAAACATCGTCGACCAATGAAATTGCGCCATGCAGGTAGCTTTCTCTCCTTTGACTTTTCACATCGTGAACATACATTTTTCCTTTTCGCCCTTTGCACATTCATACTTTTGTATATGCAACTACATATACATACAACTGCAATGTATACAAGCGCGGACTCCAAAACTTTATGAAATAATTTGAAACTACCATCGAGTCCTGCCTTGTATCTTCCTTTTGTATATCTCCTTGTATATTGCATATTCAAATGCAATATACATACAACCGCAGACTCCATTGCATTTATCAATCAGATTGGAAAAATATTGAAATATGGCGTTGTATCGAACTCGTTTTATATTTCATTGTATATCACACATACATACAATTTGAGACATACAACTGCACAGGCCCCACCAGGTTCTTGAAGAATGTTGACTTTGACTGCAACTTGCTTTGCATATTTCATTGTGTCTGCTTGTTGTATATCTGATTGTATATTGGGTACATACAACCGCAATATACAACTATAGATTTCACTTGCTTCACAAATGCTATGAATTTCCTTGCCGTGTCTGCTTTGTATATCCTCCCTTGCATCTTGGCCTTTTATATCGCATTTACAACTGCAAATATACAAGCAAAACATACATAGAATTAGACTTTTGCCTTTATCAACTAGAATGTATATTCATTTCAGGTCTAGGCTTTACATCTCAGGATTCCATATTCCCTTATATGTTCGATTGCATATGCAAACATACAATCGAACATATATACAATTGGTGGACCCCACCCTTTGGTTCTTTACCTTGCATGTATCTTTTGTATCTTCATCAGCCCATCGGAGAGAGTTTGGACTTGGCCGCCGATGCACAAAGCTTCGCCGATATGCATTTTGTATCTTTTACCTTGTATATGCATCAGCCATCGGAGAGAGCTTGGACAGAGCCATCAACGCACTGTGTCACACCGATAAAAACTTTGTATGTCCACCTTGGCATATTAAAAACACATACAAGAACATATACAAAGGTCCCGATGTACATTTGCCTTTGTATATGGCCAAGATACAACATACAATGCATATGCATACAACTGTGGACCCCACCGTCACTTAAGGATTTTTAAACTTAACTTTTTTTCATGAAGGGAAAAGGAGGTAACACAAGGCAAAGGGGGCCGGTCATTCAACGAGCTAAAAGGCTTAAGATACAACTTAAACGATTGGGAACCTGCTACAAGAGCTCAACGACAAAATAGAAGATACAATGCAAGGGGCTGAGGGAAAATAAAACCTAAGGCATTAATGTGTACTCAGCAATTAATTACATGGCAATTCAAAATTCTGCCAGATACAATGCATCTTCAAAATGGCACCCAAAACATTCAATGTAGTAGGGAGACAGAGAAGGAAGGAGCAGGTGAACTCGGGAGATGTGTAGCCACCTGAAGATTTTCCTCTTTGAAGAAAGTAGCTGGCCTGTCAATCAGTTGACCATACCTCTGCAACTCTGTCATTAAAGCCAACCTACTGATTTCTGGAAATGCACAGTTCGCGTGTTTTTTTAAGTTTCTTCTATCTGGAATGCAGTCACGAACATACATAAATCCCCTCCTGTTCATGAAAATTTGAATGATGGCCATTGATTCTTTTCCTCCCGCCGAGATCCACAGCTTCTGTTAGATCAGATAATCCCAGTCACCCATGCTAAAACGTCATTGACCAATGAAATTGCGCCACGCAGGTAGCTTTCTCTCCTTTGACTTTTCACATCGTGAACATACATTTTTCCTTTTCGCCCTTTGCACATTCATACTTTTGTATATGCAATTGCATATACATACAACTGCAATGTATACAAGCGCAGACTCCAAAACTTTATGAAATAATTTGAAACTACCATCGGGTCCCGCCTTGTATCTTCCTTTTATATATCTCCTTGTATATTGCATATTCAAATGCAATATACATACAACCGCGGACTCCATTGCATTTATCAATTAGATTGGAAAAATATTGAAATATGGCGTTGTATCGAACTCGTTTTATATTTCATTGTATATCGCACATACATACAATTTGAGACATACAACTGCACGAACCCCACCAGGTTCTTGAAGAATGTTGACTTTGACCGCAACTTGCTTTGCATATTTCATTGTATCTGCTTGTTGTATATCTGATTGTATATTGGGTACATACAACCCCAATATACAACTGTAGATTTCACTTGCTTCACAAATGCTATGAATTTCCTTGCCGCGTCTGCTTTGTATATCCTCCCTTGCATCTTTGCCTTGTATATCACATATACAACTGTGAATATACAAGCAAAACATACATAGAATTAGACTTTTGCCTTTATCAACCAGAATGTATATTCATTTCAGGTCTAGGCTTTACATCTCTGGGTTCCATATTCCCTTATATGTTCGATTGCATATGCAAACATACAATCAAACATATATACAATTGGTGGACCCCACCCTTTGGTTCTTTACCTTGCATGTATCTTTTGTATCTTCATCAGCCCATTGGAGAGAGTTTGGACTTGGCCGCCGATGCACAAAGCTTTGTCGATATGCATTTTGTATCTTTTACCTTGTATATGCATCAGCCATCGGAGAGAGCTTGGACAGAGCCGTCGACGCACTGTGTCACACTGATAAAAACTTTGTATGTCCACCTTGGCATATTAAAAACACATATAAGAACATATACAAAGGTCTCGATGTACATTTGACTTTGTATATGGCCAAGATACAACATACAATGCATATGCATACAACTGTGGACCCCACCGTCACTTAAGGATTTTTAAACTTAACATTTTTTCGTGACGGGAAAAGGAGGTAACACAAGGCAAAGGGGGCCGGTCATTCAACAAGCTAAAAGGCTTAAGATACAACTTAAACAATTGGGAACCCGCTACAAGAGCTCAATGACAAAATAGAAGATACAATGCAAGGGGCTGAGGGAAAATAAAACCTAAGGCATTAAGAGTTTGAGGGAATAAAAATATAGGCTTCCAGACTCGACCCAAAACCCTAACCCTAGGTGGGCACCACCATTGGCTCTATCTGGGGATGCATGCCTCTTGTAGGCATGGCAAGAACTCCATATCTCTGGGATGCAAACTGAGTGCCATATCCATTGGGCACAGAGTCAAAGCTGCACCAACCTGCATCACAAATCACACTTTTGAAATATACTTGCTTGCCGAAGGCCACCAAAAAGGAAGAACCAGTAGCCTCCTGTGTCAAATACCCTATTTTCATTTGATTCCACTGGATCAAGCCTGAAGATACTGTCATGATCTGCCCACAAACAAACCTTGTCATTTGCATATTCAAACATTTCATTTCGCTTGCCCTTGTCAGCACTGCCTCTGTCAATCTGCACTTTGAAATCAAGCATTGATCCACATACACTGTCATATCCTTGAGTATCAGGCAATATGTGAATGTTATATTCATCAAATAATGCACTTTCATATGACATATAACACTTATCATCATCTATATCAGCAATAAACATTGTAAACTGATCTCCCAGCTGGACTAAAAACTAAAAGCACTCAAAGTCCACCATATAGCTAGGATCATCAGGCCTCATTTTATCATAAGCTAGCATATCAAAAAAGAAGCTTTCATATTCACATTTGTGCACATCATGCAAACAATCATCAACTGCACCAA
This sequence comes from Cunninghamia lanceolata, assembly GCA_027924645.1. Classification (NCBI taxonomy): domain Eukaryota; kingdom Viridiplantae; phylum Streptophyta; class Pinopsida; order Cupressales; family Cupressaceae; genus Cunninghamia; species Cunninghamia lanceolata. The sequence goes on along the minus strand of BSBN01001409.1, from coordinate 995,296 downwards.
ACTGGAAAGGATCAGACTCAAGCACCTCTCCGCAATAACCTTCATGATATATGTTGGTCTCTCTTTCATCAGGATGAAATTTAGAATCCTTATCAATAACAGTGCCTTGATTTTCACGATACTCAACCAGATCCTCATCATTATATATATCATTTACATGGAAAAAAATTGATCCAAATGTCTCAACTTCATTATAGTATGCCGCTGGTTCATAGGCAGCCAAACATGCATTTTCATTGCCACATATAGCAATAATTTCCTTGTGTGGAGGAGTATCATCCTGTGTTTCATAAACAAAACTATAATTAATAAAAGAACAATCATGCTTAGCACTAGTGCTTGTTTCAATATCTGATTGCTCTTCATCATCTCCATGTGTCTGAATAAAAGGTAATGATTCAAACATGGAATTGCCCCTTTGTTTGCTTATTTCTTCTCTATCTTGCACAAAATACTCACATCATCTCCACAAATCCACTCAAACAAACACTCATTACTACCCATAACCTCATCATTGTTTTCAGAACCACTTACCTCAACCTTGCATTGGGAGTCATCATTGATCCTCTTATTGGCATCCTTCATTGGTGAACAATCCAATTGAGCATTGTTGCCATCACTATGTTCAAACACAACATTCTCAATTTCTATCTTCTCATTTACACATTTGTCTTCAAATGATGCCATGATCACTTGGTCACTTGCAACTATACAACTACTATTCATACCAAAGCTTGTGGACATGGAATTTTGTATGTGCATATTCCTCATTTTTTCTTTATTTTCTAAAAACTTGTATGCCATCTGCACACTTATTATCTTGAATTCCCTCAACATTGCACTAGAGCCCTTTTCAAAAGCTTCAAAAAACATACCAATGCATGCTAGAGTATCAGGTCTGAAGTCTTCAGGGATTTGTGAAAGGGCAACTGCAAATCTATGACTGAAATCAATACTGGGCTCTTCATCTTGTCTTCTAATTTCCAATAATCTTGCAACAAGATCAGTAGGTTCTTTTGCAAACTCCTTTCTAAAATAGTCAACAAGTTCATCCCAACAGGCAAAGGATCTCCTTGAAAAGATCAAATACCAATCTCTAGCTCTTGCACCAAAGGATCTAACAAAAAAACTCGTCCACATATCCTCATCTCTAAATGAGTGTTTCTCCATGAAGCTGTGAAAATTTTGGATATGTGCACCCTCGTCACACACACTATGTCCACTAAATCTAGGCATATGATTGTAAATCTGAGCAGGCATACTTTCAACTCTATAGTCGACCCATGACAAATCTAATTGGTCATATAAAGGGTCAAAAGGGTTGACAAGAGGTTTAGCATTATGATTGGTAGACACAACATTATTGCTATTTAACTGAGCCTGCTGAGCCTCTAAAGATATCAACCTATTCTTTATCTCTTCAATTTTTTTACACAAAACTTCATTCCCCTCTTGGCTAAGTATGGGTGAATACATACTTGGATTCATATAAATTTCACTCTTAGACATCTTATGTCTACCTAAGACCTAAGGCTTCCCCTTGGTATTTAACTTATGCAATAAAACAACAAATACAAGTAGGAAGAAGCCATGTACCTTTTCTCATCGAGATGTTGAAGTCTAGAACAGAATATTCTTATATCACAATAACATACATCAGCCTTTCATGTGCACTAAAACTTTTTTAGAGTCACCACCTCTCCAAAGAGGATAAAGCCTTCAAACAACTGAAAGCTCATCATAGAACAAATATTTTTTTGAGTTCATTCCACCAGCAGGGCACCATTATTCACATGAAAGATCTAGCTATCAACTCCCTAGTAGAGTCGTCAAATATGTTGGAGTTTTTTCCCAAACTAGATGCTTCCTAGTTATCCCTACAAGGTAGCCATCATTGATCAATAGGACTTTTAGGCCAGGGGCTTACAGTATAGGAGATAGACTCTATAAACATCTCCTCTCCTTCTTTAGGCTCTGCAAAACCAAGGGGGGTATTCCCTATTCAACATCCTTAAAATATGCATGTGAATTTACTAGGATGTTGACACAAAGAAGATAAATCCTCTCTTATGCAGACCAAAACTATAAAATAAGTGCAAAGGGGCTAGCTTTGGGCCTATGCTCAATTGTGGAATAGAGGATTTTAGTCCTAAAACTACTTCTAATGACCTAAAGGTTTATATTTGAAGTTTAGATTTGTATTTTGTATTTGGATGCTAGATTGGGACATTGGGTTGTAACTTCAATACAGGACCAAACGAGTGCCTATCTCAGGGCTTGGAGTCAACTAGACATATACATGTGAATGATTTGCGCAAACTCAACAGAGATTCAAGTTTCAAGGGGTTAAATTGGTGCTTGTCTTACAAACATCACCCAAGAATGAGTATTTAGCAATCTCTGCTTACAAATATCCCTGCTGCCATACATTCTTCCTCATACTTAACCTAAAATAGTTTAATCCACTCCTTGAATGGAAGTTAGAGATCAAGCATGCAATATATAAATCTATATCCTAGAATCTTAGTAACCCTTGGCACCAGATTCAAAAGAAGGGATGCATACAGACATGGAGACAAATAGCTAAACACATGCCATGAAGCATTTTTCATATAAAAATTGACATGAAACTGAACATATATGCAACATGCATTCAAATGCAACTCATAAACTTATAAAAGAGATAGAACAGCCCAGAAAAGCTCTATTTTCATTATTCCTCCCAAAAATTTGCCCAAGTCTTTAACAACTAAAAATTGAGTAACATAGTTCTGATATACCCGGAATGTGTACTCAGCAATTAATTACATGGCAATTCAAAATTTTGCCAGATACAATGCATCTTCAAAATGGCACCCAAAACATTCAATGAAGTAGGGAGACAAAGAAGGAAGGAATAGGTGAACTCGGGAGATGTGCAACCGCCTGAAGATTTTCCTCTTTGAAGAAAGTAGCTAGCCTATCAATTAGTCGACCATACCTCCGCAAGTCCGTCATTAAAGCCAACCTACCGATTTCTAGAAATGCACAGTTCACGTGTTTTTTTGAAGTTTCTTCTATTAGGAATGCAGTCATGAACATACATAAATCCCCTCCTGTTCATGAAAATTTGAATGATGGTTGTCGATTCTTTTCCTCCTACCAAGATCCACGGCTTTTGTTAGATTAGATAATCCCAGTCACCCACACTGAAAAGTCGTTGACCAATAAAATTGTGCCACGCAAGCAACTTTCTCTCCTTTGACTTTTCACATCGCGAACATACATTTTGCCTTTTCGCCCTTTGCACATTTATACTTTTGTATATGCAACTGCATATACATACAACTGCAATGTATACAAGTGTGGACTCCAAAACTTATGAAAACAATTTGAAACTACCATCGGGTCCCACCTTATATCTTCCTTTTGTATATCTCCTTGTATATTGCATATGCAAATGCAATATACATACAACCGTGGACTCCATTGCATTTATCAATCAGATTGGAAAAATATTGAAATTTGGCGTTGTATCTACCTCATTGTATATTTCATTGTATATTGCACATACATACAATCCGGGACATACAACTGCACGGGCCCCACCAGGTTCTTGAAGAATGTTGACTTTGACCGCAACCTGCTTTGCATATTTCATTGCATCTGCTCATTATATATCTGATTCTATATTGGGTACATACAACCCCAATATACAACTGTGGATTTCACTTGCTTCACAAATGCTGTTAATTTCCTTGCCGCATCCACTTTGTAAATCCTCCCTTGCATCTTTGCCTTATATATCGCATATACAACTGCGAATATACAAGCAAAACATACATACAATCGGACTTCTGCCTTTATCAACCAGAATGTATATTCATTTCAAGCCCAGGCTTTGCATCTTAGGATTGCATATTCCCTTGTATGTTTGATTGCATATGCAAACATACAATCAAACATATATACAATTGGTGGACCCCACCCTTTGGTTCTTTACCTTGCATGTATCTTTTGTATCTTCATCAGCCCGTTGGAGAGAATTTGGACTTGGCCGCCGATGCACAAAGCTTCGCTGATATGCATTTTGTATCTTTTACCTTGTCTATGCATCGGCCATTAGAGAGAGCTTGGACAGAGCCGCCGACACACTATGTCACACCGATAAAACTTTTGTATGTCTGCCTTGGCATATTAAAAACACATACAAGAACATATACAAAGGACCCGATGTACATTTGCCTTTCTATATGGCCAAGATACAACATACAATGCATATGCATACAACTGTGGACCCCACCGTCGCTTAAGGATTTTTGAACTTAACATTTTTTCGTGATGGGAAAAGGAGGTAACACGAGGCAAAGGGGGCCAGTCATTTAATGAGCTAAAAGGCTTAAGATACAACTTAAACAATTGGGAACCCGCTACAGGAGGTCAACGACAAAATAGAAGATACAATGCAGGGGGCCGAGGGAAAATAAAACCTAAGGCATTAAGAGTTTGAGGGAATAAAAATACAGGCTTGCAGACTTGACCCAAAACCCTAACCCTAGGTGGGTACCACCAGGCTCTCTCCCTCCACAAGCCCATGTTCTTGTGCAAACTTAGTTTATCACTCCCCAGGAACAAATTTGCCCAAAACCCTCTCCCCTCCAAGAAATTCAAAGACACATTCATGCCTATTTCCCTGACACTATTTCAAATTATAAGGGTGGACCTATTGTCTACCAATTTAATTGGGAGAATGAGCCAAAGGTGGTGGTGGATAAAAAAGATACTAATGAGGAACAATTTCTTAATCCTATGCTCACAGTGGTGGAATTGCTTGATCCTATTGTACCTATGAGTACTGTTAACTCAAATAAAGGGTTGAATCCTCTAAACTTTGGTTCTTTTGAAGCTTTTTCTCATGCATCTAGTCAAGTGAAAAAGGTTTGAAATCCAAACAGTGCATGGGGAAAACCTTCAACTGTAGAGACAATTTGAACAAAATCTAGTGGAATTGCAGTCAAGTGATGAGGGTATTAAGGATGAAGCTATTACAAAGATCACTCTAGAGGTGGATGATGTTGCCTTGTTTCATGAACTGCCCAGCCACATTGAAAATGAGGATGAGGACAGGCAGGTGCCAATGGACTTAGAACAACATGGAGGCAATGAACATGATTGTGAGTTGTTGGCATGTGAGGAGATCCAAGTAGGCATTCTTAAAATAGAAGGTGTAGAGGCTGATAATACAAACCTATTTGAGGAGCTCCCATATTTTATTTAAAATGATGATGACAAGATTGTTGGGAATTAAGGTGTCTCAACCTTGGTAATTCTCTGCATTTGTAATGTTTGTATTTATTATTCAATTGCCTATGTTGTAAATAATTGGAAATTCCACTTTGTTATATTGTGGGATGTGGCACAGTGATGTGTCAATCCTACATGGATTATGACAACTTATTTTTTTGTCCTCACATGAGGAGATAGGCATCCCACTTAGTGGTAGGAATATTCTGCCATGTGTCGGCATCTTCTATGTTGTGTAAGGAATGTTTGACCGAAACGGTTATGACGGATTCCTATGACGAATCTATGACATGTAATAGTCGAGAATAGAAGGTTGTAAGACAGGTAATGACATGTGTCATGTAGCATCTTTGAATGAGGCATATTTGGGCACCCCAAGGTGGAATATGATGTGTTGTAAGAGAATATGCTATTTATAGCATGTGTATGACAGATTCTCTTACAGTTGTAAGTTGTAACCGCTATGACAGATTCTATGATGGTCGTAAGTGTCGTAAGAGCATCTATCATAGCCCATTTTGGAAATAGGTGACCTCTTTGGGATGGGAGCTATGGACAAGTGTCAAACACATTCTACAATGTTGACCAAGTGTCCCTAGGTGTGGGTTTTGGTCCAAGATGCCATGTTGGACGCCCATTCCAAGAAAGGTCCAAAATTGCCTTGTATGTTCTATTTAAACAGGTGCTTGGAGATGGAGTTTGCATCACAGGTTTACAGGTACTTTTATGCTCCCAGATTGACTCCAGACACGAGTGTCGAAGACCATTGAAGCTTTCATTGCAAGTGTATTGTAAACATTCTTTTAGATTTGTTAATACATTGTGCAGGTTTCTGAGTGTGGGGTTTTTCACCCGATAAGGGTTTTCCCCACCGTAAATCTTTGTCTCTCTTCTTCTATCTACTTTCTGGTTCTTGTGTTTTTCTACTATATCTCATGTTAATGGTTTAACATCGCTGTAATAGTTAGGATAAAGTTGAATTTGCATAGCCCTCTACTCAATAGATTAGTGTAGGAAGCGTTTCCGCACACCTAGCTTCCTTTCAGTTGGTATCAGAGCTTGATCACCTTTGGTCCTAGTTGTAGGGTAGGGGTTTTTTGAGCTAATCTTAGGTTGAGTGGGAGTCTATGCAGAGCATTTTGTATCTTATTGCAGCAAGGAGCTGGCAGGCACATCAGGAAGGTTTGAAGTAGAGAAGTTCAATGGCAATAATTTTGAGCTGTGGAAGCTCAAAATGGAAGACATGTTAGTTGACTGAGACCTTTGGGAAAGTCTGAAAAGAACTAAACCAGCTACAATGACTCTAGATGAGTGGGATCTCAAGGATCGAAAGGCTAAGTCTCATAAGACTTAGTCTTGCCGCTTCTGTGTCGTTAAATGTCCATGAGGAGGCTACTGCAAAACTCCTTTGGAAGAAGTTGGGGGATGTGTATCAAGCTAAATCCCTAGTCAATAAACTTTTCCTGAGAAAGAAGTTGTATTCTCTTCGAATGGAGGACGGAGGATCCGTGGCTGAGCATATGAATGCCTTTAATATGCTAGTTGCACAATTAACATCTATTAGTGTAAAAATGGAGGAGGAGGATCGGTGTATGACCCTGCTTTGTTCTCTACCGGACTCATGTGATCATCTTGTCATGCCAATTGGAAGCACCACATCCACATTCAAAATGGAAGAAGTGGTTTCTTTGCTGTTGTCTGAAGAGATGCGGAGAAAGTCTTCTGAGGTAGCCAAAGAAGCCCTTGCAGTTCATGGAAGACCCAAGGAGAAAGGGAAGAAGAAGGACAAGAAAGCTGAGAAGGGTAGATCCAAATCCTGTGGGAGATCCAAATCTCCTGGAAAGTCCAAGGCTCTTTGTTGGAACTATGGAAAGATCGGGCATTTCCGAAAGGAATGCAAAGAGGAGAAGAAGAAAAAGAAGAAAGCTCCTGATTCTGATTCTGACAAATCACAAGATGACGGTGATACTTTCATCGCAGCCCTGGCAACCCATGCATCTGATGATGTGTGGCTAATCAAATCTGGTGCATCATTCCACATGACCTCACATTAAGACGGGTTCACTAAGTATGAGGAGTTCGATGGTGGAAAGGTGTATCTAGGTGGCAACTCTCATCTGAAGATCGTTGGTCATGGAAGAGTCTCTATTCGATTCCCTGATGGTCGTGGAAGAGTCTCTATCTGATTCCCTGATGGTCAAGTGAAGGGGATCTCTGGGGTTATGCACATCCCAGGCTTAGCATGGAACCTGCTTTCTATAAGTAGTTTGAATGATGCAGGTGTGCAGGTTGTCTTTTCAAAAGAAGGATGCAAGATGACTAGAGGATCTATGGTGCTTGCTAAGGGTACTTGGAGAGGTACTCTATTTCAGCTGGAATCATGCATTGCACAATGCAATAGTTCTTCTAACTCAAGGAAGAGGGCAGTAGTCACTTCATCCCCACCATCTGAATGAGCAGTGAAGAAATCTGTTGTTTCTAGTCTTGATGGTTGTAATCGTGCATTGGAAGTTAAACTTCATGTAGAAAAGACAATGTTATGGCATAAGAGATTTGGCCACATTGGTGAGAAGGGTCTGCGTACCCTGAAGAATAAGAACCTCATTGAGGGGTTAGATGATTGTAATCTTGAGTTTGACTTTTATGAACATTGCATTTATGGAAAACAAAACCATGTTCAGTTTTACTCAATTTCTCATAAGTCTTCTGGTGTGTTGGACCTTATTCATTCTGATCTGTTTGGTCCTGTTAATGTTCCTTCATTATCAAAATCTGTATACTTTGTATCTTTTATAGATGATTACAGTAGAAGGACATGGATTTATTTTCTCAGAAGCAAATATGAAGTCTATAGCAAGTTTAAGGAGTTTAAAGCTTTTGCTGAAAATTAGACTAGTAAAAAGATTAAATTTTTGAGAATTAACAACGGTGGTGAGTTTTGTTCTACAGATTTTGATAAGTATTGCAAGGAACTTGGGATTGAAAGACATAAGACAACTCCATACACAACAGCAAAATGGAGTTGCAAAGAGGATGAACAGGACACTGATGGAGAAGGCTAGGAGTATGCTTAGTGGAGCTAGTCTAGAACAAAAGTTTTGGGCTGAAGCTGTTGCCATTGCTTACTATCTGGTAAACAGATCTCCTACATCAGCTCTTGTTGGAAGGACACCCATGGAGGTGTGGTCTGGTAGAAAGCCTTCACTAAGGCATCTTCATGTTTTTGGTTGTGAGTCATATGCACATGTGCCTAGGGAGAAGTGGTCAAAGTTGGAGAACAAAGCTGTTAAGTGTATCTTCATCGGCTATGGTGTTGGTGTGAAAGGATACAAGCTTTGGGACCCCGTGGCTGAAAAAGTGTTGTATAGCAGAAGTGTCATCTTCAGAGAGCTTACACCTTCTTCCACTATTTTTTAGCCAAAAGAAAAAGAAAAGAAAAAGGATGTTGTTTAGTTTCCTCTCACCCCTGAGAAGACTGAACAGAAAGACAATGTTGGACCTGATGATGAGGAGAGCTCTAGTAGCTCTGAAAGCTCAGAGAAAGAAGTTGAACCTCAACCTCAGCTCTTGAGGAGGTCTACATGGATAAGAAAGCAACCTGAAAGGTTTGGTTTTACATTGCTTGATTCTAGTTGTGCTTATGCTTTAATCACTAACGGTGATGAACCTAGAACTGTATCAGAGGCTTTGGATATGAAGGATACAGGTTCCTGGAAGGAGGCCATGGAGGAAGAAATGGCTTCTTTGGAAAAGAATCAAACTTGGGACTTGGTACCTTTACCTCCTAGATGGAAACCCATTGGATGCAAATGGGTGTTCAAGAAGAAGATTGGTGCAGATGGCAGTATTGAGAAGTATAAGGCCAGATTGGTTGCGAAGGGGTATTCACAAGTGGAGGGTATAGATTATGGTGAGATCTTCTCTCCCACTACAAAGCTGACATCCATTCAATTCTTGTTTTCACTCAAAGCAGCTTATGACTTGGAGGTAGAACAGATGGATGTGAAGACAACTTTTCTTCATGGTGACTTGGAAGAAGAGATCTACATGTCACAGCCAGAGCATTACATGGTAAAAGGTAAAGAAAATTTGGTTTGCAAACTTAAGAAGTCTTTGTATGGTTTGAAGCAATCCCCTAGGAGATGGTACTTGAAGTTTGATGCCTTTGTGTTGTCAATTGGATTTGTGAGATCGAAATCAGATCACTGTGTTTATTATAAGTTTGATGGTGATCGTATTCTCATTGTTGCACTATATGTTGATGATATGTTGCTCATTGGGAAGGGTAAGAATATGATTTCTAATTTTAAATCTCAGTTGTCAAATCAGTTTGAAATGAAAGATTTAGGGGCAGCCAGGTACATTCTAGGAATGGAAATCACAAGAGACAGAACCAACAGAAAACTTTGGTTAAGTGAGAGTAAGTATGTGAAGTCCATGTTGGACAGATTCAACATGGCAGATTGTAGACCGTTGTGTGTTCCCGTTTCTTTGGGGACAAAGTTGTCTATTGAGGATTGTCTAAAATCTCGTAGTGAGGTGGAGGACATGAGAAAAGTACCTTATGCTAGTGTTGTTGGTAGTTTGATGTATGCTATGGTCTACACAAGACCAAACATTGCCCAAGCAGCGGGAGTCCTTAGTCAATTTATGGCTAATCTTGGACGGGTTCATTGGGATACAGTTAAGCGAGTGTTCAGATATTTGAGGGGTACTTCTGAGTATTCCATTTGCTATCATGATAATGTTTCAGGACCTTCACATTCTATTGATATTCATGGATTTGTGGATTCAGATTGGGCAGATGACATTGACAGCAGGAGATCCAGCAGTGCTTATGTTTTTACACTGTTTGGTGGTGCTATTAGTTGGATGAGTAAGCTATAACCTATTGTTGCTTTGTCCATGATAGAAGCTGAGTATATGGCAGCAACTCATGCTTGTAAGGAAGCCATTTGGCTTAAGAGATTGTGTTCTGATATTGGTGTTTATACAGGTCAAATTACAATCAGTTGTGACAGTTAGAGTGCAATTTGCCTTGCAAAGAATCCAACTTTCCATGCTAGAACCAAGCACATTGATGTTCCATTTCACTTCGTGAGGGACATGGTTGAGGATGGAAAGGTAAATTTGGAGAAGGTAGATACTTTGAAGAATGTTGCAGATGCATTGATGAAACCAGTGGGCACAGAGAAGTTCAGATGGTGTTCGGAGTCTATGGGCCTCTCGGCCTATAGCAGTTAAATCATGTTTTTCTATTGGCTCTTAAAAGGTGTTTGACAAGTGGGAGAATGTTGGGAATTAAGGTGTCTCAACCTTGGTAATTCTCTACATTTGTAATGTTTGTATTTATTATTCAATTGCCTATGTTGTAAATAATTGGAAATTCCACTTTGTCATATTGTGGGATGTGGCACGGTGATGTGTCAATCCTACATGGATTATGACAACTTGTTATTTTGTCCTCACATGATGAGATAGGCATCCCACTTAGTGGTAGGAATATTCTTCCATGTGTCGGCATCTTCTATGTTGTGTAAGGAATGTTTGACCGAAACGGTTATGACGGATTCCTATGATGAATCTATGACATGCAAGAGTCGAGAATAGAAGGTTGTAAGACAGGGAATGACATGTGTCATGTAGCGTCTTTGAATGAGGCATATTTGGGCACCCCAAGGTGGAATATAATGTGTTGTAAGAGAATATACTATTTATAGCATGTGTATGATAAATTCTCTTACAGCTATAAGTTGTAACTGCTATGACAGATTCTGTGACGGTCGTAAGTGTCGTAAGAGCATCTGTCATAGCCCATTTTGGAAATAGGCAACCTCTTTGGGATGGGAGATGTGGACAAGTGTCAGACACCTTCTACAATGTTGACCAAGTGTCCCTAGGCATTGGTTTTGGTCTAAGATGCCATATTGGATGCCCATTCCAAGAAAGGTCCAAAATTGCCTTGTATGTTCTATTTAAACAGGTGCATGGAGATGGAGTTTGCATCATAGGTTTACAGGTACTGTTATGCTACCGGATTGACTCCAGACACAAGTGTCGAAGACCATTGAAGCTTGCATTGCAAGTGTATTGTAAACATTCTTTCAGATTTGTTAATACATTGTGCAGGTTTCTAAGTGTGGGGTTTTTCACCTGATAAGGGTTTTCCCCATCATAAATCTTTGTCTCTCTTCTTCTATCTACTTTCTGGTTCTTATGTTTTGCTACTATATCTCATGTTAATGGTTTAACATCGCTGTAATAGTTAGGATAAAGTTGAATTTGCATAGCCCTCTCCTCAATAGATTAGTGTAGGAAGCATTTCCGCACACCTAGCTTCCTTTCAGAGATTGAACATGGACAAGAACAAATTAAAGATTTGTTCTTAATTATCTGATAGTGATATTAGCTTCTTGGTGGGGAAGATTTCTCTATTGAGCATGTGCATGGCTCATTTTTTGAGCCTAATTTAGAAAATCATGATCATCATGATCAAAAGGTGGAGGAAACCTTATTTCTAGTTGATATACAAGAGATAGAACATTCAAGCCAGCAAGAGGTTGTAGGATCAAAACATGAACATAAATGCAACAATGATGGCTTGCATACCATTTTAGTGGGATGCTCTATCAGGTATTTGACCCAGCTAGAGAAATATCAGAAGGAGACCCTACCTATCATGCTTACTTTAAAGCATGAGGTTGAGCATCAAAGAGGGCTAGATCAGCCCACTTATCCACTTCCAGGCAGCTACATTTTCGATGAATGCAAGTGGATAGGTGAGTTCTCCTTTGTCCTTGGGGAAGTTTATCATTATCTAGTTATATGCCCATCCCTTCTCCACCTCTTTTTAACAGCCCACATGCATGAGAAACATTGCAAATTGTTAAGAAAGGGCAGTTACTTTCAAGAACTTGTCAATGGCTTTGTTTGAAGTCATTTCCTTGTTGTTAGTTAGGATTAGAGTAGGTTTTATTTCAATTTTAGGTTTACTTTCCCTAAGTGCTTTTGCACATGCTGCATTGTCATTAGGAGAATGTATGCCTTTTTCTTTTGTGTTTTTGGAGGTAGGTTTCATTTGTCTTGACCCTTTGAATTCCTCATTTGGACTCTATTCCCAATGGATACTTAAGGCCACTGATCTGATTGTTTAGCAGGCAAACATCCCTAAGAGGTTGCTAGAATATTGACCCATTTTTCTCTATCTAGAGTCAAATAGTTCACCTTGAAATCTCCTGGATATCCTTTGGAATATAGCCATGTAGGTCTTAATCCCCACAGATTTCAGTGCTCTGCCCCTCAAAATTCCTAAAGACTCATCTAGAGAATCCTTGCAAAAAAACCAAAAAAAAATATAGAAACCTTTTACCTTCAATGTCTTCTTTTGCAGGGATTTTCATCTTCATACTTGGTCATTTTGGTATGGATATTTAATATCTATATATCCTGATCTTAGTTAACATCTAGATATTATCTTAATATCTAGATCTTAACTAGAATCTATATACTTCCCAAATGTGTGGGCCTTAGTAAATACCCTAATGTTTTCCTAGCATCTCGATATTTCCTAATGTCTGGATCTTTCCCAATATCCATGCCCTTTGCAAATGTCCTGATGATGTCATCCAGTCCCCTCCCCAAATAAGTGCACATGACGATGATGTCGTCCAGACATCTCGCCACTGATATATCATCTATATCTCCTCTCTAACAAAACTTTTCATATCGATGACATCATCAAGATATTCATGGGAAGCATATTAAAGAAGCATCCGAATATTAAGTTAATATCTAGATATTAAGTTAAGGTCCTGACATCGGATATCCATGTGGATGATGACCTCTCCATGCCGCGGAGATAATTTTGATGGGTGCATCCAGATATTAGAATATGAAGACTCTCGTGTGCGGTCGGACTATATCATCCAGATATTTGTGAATATGCAAAACCCGAAGGGATATTCATGATATCCATATGCCCATTGACAGCAACTTTGATCGTGATTATCTCCCTCATCCTAAGGAATTTCTACATAATCCAAAAGGTAAAAATGCTTAAAATTTTTCTTTCATTTGGCAAGATTTTTGAGGAATATTCTCACCTTGAAATTATGATACAAGAATCATGATCCAGATATTAATATGCACATCTGGATATCAGGATAGTGGCTGACTAAAAATGAATATGTAGACTCAGCTGACAAGACATATCAATGGCCAACTGAAAGTGTTGTGAAGGCTTTCCACAAGTGGATATTTTGCATTGATTGTTACAGGTGAGTGATCCAGCTACTCACATTGAAGACCCAAAATATCTTCCAGTTGCTTGATGGATCTAGATTTTTGCATTGAAGTCTTGTAGATAGACATCCCTTCTTCCATGGAAATATCTATGACAGGCCCATGGGTGTATTCTTTACAGTAGGTAATGGTGCTCCTTTGTAAATGCTATATAAAGTGCTATGAAATGTAATGTATTCAGGTTGGCTTTTGGTTTTTCAAAACCATATCTCTTACAATTGTAACCATTCCTCTATAATAATAGAAATCAGATTTTTACCTTCTCATGAATGACTCTTTGCTCTATGTATCTTTCTGTTTGATCTCCATTTGTGAATACATCTTTCCTCTTGGATTTCATTTAGTTTCTCTTACCTATGCAAGTAGTTCATAAGTTGTGTATGTTGGTCTATTGGATATTGTTATTCTGTGTATAAATGGTTGTTTAGAGGGCCTTCTCATATTCAAACCTAGTGTATCACCTCCCTTTACTTTTAATTTTACTCCCTCTTCCTCGTTTCCTAAACAAATGGATAGATTATGTTTAGTCTTAGGATCGTTGAATCTCTCATTCACCAAAGAAACCAGTGTCTCTCTAGAGATTTGACCTCCTTGTAGGGTCCCACACCTAGAGGTCATCTCAATGTTTCACTAGATTGTTGGAACCCTAAAAGCCTTCAACACTGGGTGCAAATCTATGTGACAACAAGTCTTTCATAATAGAATGGGATATTTTTCATTATGACAACCTTATCTTGTATCATGATATCTTGTTGTGGTTGTTCAATTTGAGTATCCAGTGAATTTTGGTTGACTCCCAATCCTTGAAGGCATAACGATGAAGGAACCTCAACATAGATACCTTTTCCTCGCAGATGAGGTGATTCTTCAATCATCTCCTTATCCACTTCTATCATACCAACTATTTCATGATAGTTAAGATAATCATCTTCTTTCTCCATTATATTTTGCTCTACCATATGGTTGTTGCTATGCTTAGGAAAAGAATTAGTAAAGATCTACAAATATTGATCTAGAGGGGCAACTGAATTATTTCCATTTTCATTCACTCTAGTTACCTGTATTATATTGGAATTGATGAGGTCTTGAATTTCATGTTTCAAATGCATACATCATTCGGTGTCATGTCCTACTGAGCGTTGATACCGACAAAAAGCATTAGCATCAAATGATTGTCCTTGTATCCTGTTACTATCAAATGGTTTCATAGGAGGAACCTTCAAAAGATTGTTTCTTACTACTTGATTCATAATTGATTCAAGAGATTCAGATAATGGAGTAAATTGTCATTGTTGTTGTTTGAATTGAAATGGTGCCCATTTAGGATTACTAATAGAAGACACTTGTGATTGAAAATTGTTTGAATGCTATCCATTGATCTTGATGAAACTCTTGTTATTCCTCTTAAAGTTGTTTTGTGAAGGTGCAACCATGGATTGGCCAACTTGAGTCGATGAGTTTTGACTCTCATACTGATAAGACAAAAGTTGGTAATCATGAAGGGTTGTGCATAAATGTTGAAAAGAGCTAGAATTCATTAAGGGGATTTTATCATGGATGTTAGGTTATAAATTCATAATGAATACCTTCTAAAGATCTTCATCTTTAATCAGGTATTGTATTTGTGACATGAGACCTTGATATCAACTAATTAATTCCATCAATTTCTCTTTCAAACCTTGTTTACAATGAACCAAGTCAATCAAAGAGACTATAGGTCCAATGTTTGCTTGGAAGTGTTGTAAGATTTGATCAGCTAGTTGTGAGAAAGAGTTTATCAAATTATGAGGTAAAGAGAAAAACCATTCCAAAGCAGTATCTTTGAGAGATCATGGGAAGAGTTTCGCTAGCAAGTCTTTTTCAAAGAAGAAATCACTATGCATTTGAGTATTAGGATCACCTTTACCACCATATTTTTCAAAGCGAGGAGTCTCAAATTTTTTAGGCATAGGAGTTCTTAGGATTGCATAGTATAAATGACTACAAGCATG
This sequence comes from Cunninghamia lanceolata, assembly GCA_027924645.1. Classification (NCBI taxonomy): domain Eukaryota; kingdom Viridiplantae; phylum Streptophyta; class Pinopsida; order Cupressales; family Cupressaceae; genus Cunninghamia; species Cunninghamia lanceolata. The sequence goes on along the minus strand of BSBN01001409.1, from coordinate 979,721 downwards.
ATATGTTGGTAAAGTAGGTTGAGAAGAATTAGTCAAGTTTGTCACCTTTTGTTGTAAAAAGATCATGCTTTACAAAAGTTGATTTAAAAGGGCATTATTAGGAGATGCAATTTGTTGTTGAGAAGAATTAGAAGTTGTGGTCATGAAATTTTAAGGTAATTGGTTGTAAGCACTTGGTAATGAAAGGTGGTTGAGAACAATTGTAAGTGAAATGTGGTTGAGAATAGGTGGAATGAAGAGGTGGTTGAAAGTGATTATTCATAAAAGAAGTCACCCTAGGTACTAATTTTTTATAATTGAATCCCGTAGCCCTGTAATTTTGTGAATTAATGCCATTAGATACTTGTTGGTCATGATGTTAGTCATAAACAAGCATAGAATAAAAGTACACATTAACCTTTATTCATCTTGAAAGATCCGATGAATTTATAGAATTCATAATCCCAAATCTCTGGTGATTAGGTCTTAATCATCTGACGTTACTCAGAGGTTAATGTGAGTTGATGTTTCCATTTTGGGGCCTTATGTGAAAGTTCATCATCATCATGATACTCCTACAGAAATTCTTTACAGAGAAGTCATATTATACAGTTATTTGATGGAATGATGCAGAAATACTTCAATCTTTGCATGATATTTTCAATTATGCATGCTCTGTATTCAAATATGCTAAATATTTGCAAATTATCTACGAGATGTCCACATATTTGTGTTATTTGCTTAAGATCATCAATTGTTTGCAATTATGAGGATGAAATGCTCTGAAATTTAAAAGAAATTGGAAGAAATGCTTCAAATTAAAGTTGAACCTTTAGCTTTTGAACCACATTTATATTAGATACTGTCATGAAGAGAAGAAAACCAAACCATATTTTCACCAGGACATTCCACAGCTAGATATAGTTGATGCTAACTTCAAAGGGAATTTGTACGAAGACAACACATGTAAGTGGACATGCACTCCAAGGGACACAGCAAATCACCACATATGTCCATAATTCATACATTGATTACTCAAGATTTACTATGAATTGTAATCGACACAGTCTTCTCATTCATTAAGCATGCAAAAATATAAATGTATACAAAAAACTTTGAAATGAGCTCTGAATGTTTTAGCAGATGAATTTCAATTAAGTTTCTGAATATTTACAATAAGGCATTCCATCACCTTTTATAGAATAAGGTGAGCAATCCGTTACAAAAAGATCAGCGATCCAGATTCATCTATGCGCATCCATGGTCAATATTTCCTTTTACTATATCAACCTTTACAAAATGACACAAGTTGCCAGCTGGCAACTATCTAAAAAACTGATTTTCACTAAGTATCTGATGCTGATATTCACTTTATGATACATCATCACTTACTTTATCAGAGTCATGCTCTTCATCACCAGGTGCATCACTTCCTGAACTTTCATCATCATCATCATGATGACTGCGCATATGAGGCTACATGCTACTCTGGATCTGCTCGTATGATCGCACAATTTTATCTATTTCTCCACCATCCTGAGTCTTTGCTTTGATGATGGCATGCTTGTGTGCCTCATATTTGTTTCTACTGCTATCTAGTTTATCTTTTTTGTCTTGCAGTGTCACATTGTAATTTTCCATCTTGACTTTGATTCTCATTATTTTATCTATGACTTCTTCTGTCAAGTGGACAAGTGGATCATCTGCTATTGATTGGAAGTTGCCATGTAAAGCTTTGATGGCAAATTCTTCATCTTGATTTTCTATTTTTCCTTCTACTTTTCCTTCCAATGTTTCCAATATTTCGGCCTCAACAGCCATTAAATCGTGCAACTTCATGCTGATATCTCTCAGTTTGTTATTGCATCTTCTGAGTACTCCACATTCAAATTGAATGTCTTTATACCATATGTCAATCAGCAAGGCAATATTACTATTTAGTACCTGCTTATTGATAAGCAGCTGAGGATTTATCCTCTTTATTTCTCCCAGGATGTTTAGTACTTTTTCCAATTTGTAAGACCTTTTTCCTGTCTGCATTTACAATTTGTCTACTTTGGTCCTGGAGTCACTGAGAGTATTCCATCTCTTCAAAGAGGCCTTTACCATTTCTTCAGCATCATCCAATGTGGATGACATCCATCTCTTTAGTATAGATGCCTCATGTTTCATGAGGTCTAATTTATTCACCTCCTCTTGAGAAATAGCAGTCAATGGGACTGCATGTTCAGTTGAAGCTTCTTTAGTATTAGTTAGCCTTCTTATGTAGGCATGCAACTGAGCAATGTGCTCTTTGTGTTGCTTATTTTTCTCTTTCTCTCTTTTCACCTTTTGAATTAAATAATCAATAATGTCTTTGCCTTCTTGACCCTCTTGGTCTTTATTGGCAAAACCTAGATCCACTGTGCTAATTTGAAACTCATCTAAGGTAATTTTACCTTTTTCTTTCTCGATAGTAGGTACTGCAATCTATGCAGTCCTTCTCCCAGTTGTTGGATCTCTTTTGATGGCTGAAGTCATTCTAGCCTTCCTCTTAGGCTTCATTATATTCTCAGTAAACAAAGTAGATACGTCAAATTCTTGAATTTCAAATTCTACTTCTGTATTTGCCTCTTTCTCCAACCATGGAGGTACCTGATCATGTTTCTCTGCATCATCATGATGTTCACCTTCATCTCCTATTTCTATTAGCAGGTGTGGTGGAGAAGGTGATTTTCTCAATTCTTCTTCATGATGCTCACTTTGTTGTTGATCCTGTGGCATGTCCTCCTGTTGAAGAACTTCTTTCTCCGGAGGAGTACCCTCCTAGGGTGGGGGATCTTGTGATGTATCTATCTATTGATCATGATGATCATGATATTTTTCTGTCATTACCTCATCTATTTTTTACTCTTCCCCTTGTTGAGGTACATTTTCACCAATGGACATTGTGGCATCCTCCTTTGGCTTTTCTTTTTCTTGTTGCATATCCACCACACTGGATATTGTGGAGTCTGCCTGCGGTGCTGGCATTTGTTCTGAAGCCATTATTTGTTCCGCACATGTACTATCAACTTTCTAATCTTTGGTGGTAGGATTTTCAGATACATCCTTTTCATCAGCCTTTGTTTCTTGAACCTCTATTACAGTAGGTTCCGTTGATGCATCTTGTGTGCTTGGTTTGATCCTGCTGGATGTTCAGGATTCACATCCAGTTTCTCTGTTAGGCCTACCACTACAGGACTTGTCACCTGTGTAATTAATGTATCTAGCCCTATTTCTTGGGCTATCTACTCTGGGCTCTCTTCTTTCTTAGTTTCTACTTGCTTCATTTCCTCTAGTATAGTTTGAACTGGTAGAGTCTTGTGAGGGGTCATGCTTGTACCAGTAGCAAGTGTTTCCATTTTTTGTGAAGTCACTTCCTGTACAACTTCATCATCAGACAAATTTATTGTCTCGTCTAGCGAGATGTGACCTGCATGTGTCTTGGAAGTTTCTTTCATCTGCTCTTCTGTGAGCTCAGTTTTGAACTTGACAATGGTAGGAAGAGGAACATTATGTTGAAGTTCCTTGTGTACTTCACTACCTGCCCCTTGTAAGAATGTAGGGGGTTGTCTTATTTCACCTCTCACAGAGGTTCTTTGTTTCTTAGGTGGGGTAGACACCACCACCTGTGGAGACCTCCTTTTCCTCTTAAATAACAAAGGAGCCTCTTCTTCCTTAGGCTCTTCCTCCATGAGGATATCCTCCTTATCTGGTTGTCTTGATGTTTGACCCTCTTCTTGGGTCTCAGTAATTCCGGCCTCTGCTATCTTTTCTTTCTTGGACTCTCTTTTGCTTGTCCATGGAGGTGATGCAGATTTTGATCCTAATCCTGATGTTGTTGCCTCCTCAGCGTTGAACACTGCTCTTTCAATAATAACCCCTTTGGGTTCCTTATCTATTTTCTTGCCCCTTTGGGGTCTTTTGCTCTGTTGTTGTTGTGGAGGGAGCTTATCTCCCTTAGACTTCCTCTTCTCATTTACAAAGTCATCATACTCATCCCCAGGAATATCCCACCCCTTCTTGTTGTCCATTGTAATGGCAACACCTTTCCTCTTCAAAGCATCTATCTGTTCATCAACCCAAGCTTGGGTTAGTTGTATGGTCCTAGCAATGAAGGGGTCTAAGGATATGTCCTCTTGTATGGTGAGGTCAGGTGCAGAGATGGTATCATTATATATTTTCTTTTGCTCATACTCATCTGCAGTTATCCTGCCATCATCCTTCTTTAATTGTTGAGGGATGGGGATGCAATCAAAGGTTCTGATTTGATTCAATGTTAGCCTTTGATACCTTCTTCTCCTTGCTTCTGCTTCATCTTCGCAGTCGGCCTAGAAGTCTTCTAGGTGCCTCTCGTGAATAGGCTTTCCTATTATTTTCTGCATCCTGCCATAAGGATCATATGGTCTCATCAATGGAAAAGGCTGCAGTTTCATTTTATTCAAGGTGATCATCACCTTCTTTATGTTCTCTGAATCTGGGCACATGTACCAGCCAATGGTGACTGGAAACAAAATTGGTGGCAGCTTCTTTGCATCCTTGTATGTTCTAATCATTATGGAGCTTTGCTTGATGAACTCCATAAGTACCACTACATTAGTGGGATACCTGGGCAGCATGAGGGGAGGTCCTTCAAAACCCTCAATCCTTATGTAGGAAAATGTGGCAAATTGTACGTACCAGGCTCCATGCCTATAGATAATCTCTTGAGCTTCCATGCTCAATCTCTTTGTTCTGTCCTCCTCCATGGTCTTCACCAGATGCATAGAGAATGCATCATTGACCAATTTGTAGTCTTGGAGGTAATTGGCTCTTTGCAGCTGGGGATGATGATCCCAGATATGCACAGCATTTGTACCTGTAAGCTTTCCGTCGGTAACTAGTGCATCAAATGTGCCTTGGTATGCACAGGAATAGACAATATAGGATGTCATATAGAAAGCACAATTTGAACCTCCTAGGTTCATCAGCTGCTCATGCAGAGCATCACCTATTAATTGGCCCCAAAATGGCTTAATGTCAGAGTATATGCACATCATAATTACACCATACATCCAATCCTTAAAGCTACCAGCATTAGGCTGGCCTGTGACTCTGCTCAGTAGTGCCATCATGTACTGGTATTCCTCACTAAAATCATATTTGAACAAGTGCATAGGAAGTTTGGCGGCTGCCGGATATGTGCTGTTCTCAGCCCTCCAGTGGTACATGTTTTTCTTGGCTTATTTTTTGTTATTCTCATATTCTTTCTCTGATTTCTTTAGGTCTACACTCTTGACCTTCTTGCCCAATGGTAGTCCAAATGTCCTGGAAAGACCTTTGATGGATAGGTCTGCATATATCCTCCCATGCTTCATCACCTGCCTGGTCTCTGGATTATAATTCTTGGCACACTCGATGACCAGCTCCGGAGACTCCATGGAGTACGGGAAACTGGTGGCATTCCACATCCCAGAAACAAAAACTGCATCCAGCACAGGACTTCTATTTTTCTTGTCATTCAGCTTAGTTGACCAGGCCTCCAAATTGGTATCCCCCTGATGGGTATCTGTAATGGCACCGTATTTGAATAGGACACCCCTCTGAGATGAGAACATAGGCTTACTGAATTCAGCCTCACACTTAGCCAACCTCTTGTCAGCCATGACTACCTGCAATTAACAAAATCTTACCTTACAATGGGTTCTCACAGGCATGCATATAACAATTTATCTTTAATATTCATCATGCATATTACATTCATTCAGCATAAGCCCATCATGGGGATGCATAAACCAGAACGTACAACATCATACCTGACTGTTACAGAAACAACATGATGAGGGTTTCATTTACTTACCTAGTTATGCAGATTTCTTTTATACCAGTGACTTCCTAGAAAATGCTCTTAATTCAGCTGATGATCACGCACCTTCAGCTGCCTGCAAACTTCGCTCGTCGTAATATCGCCTGTAGGAGGATATGAAAGCTATGCTCTGTAAAAAGTAATTTCTTCACAAGGTAAATGTAAAAATGGCATTAGATTTACCTTTTAACCTTGTAATTAGTGCAAATTTAGGGCAAATCCTGACAGATTAGATTTTATTCATTGATTTTCTGCACGGAAAGTTAGGATTTCGCCAGGTGTTCCATTGGGTTTAATGATTGGCAGGAAATACCAACCACCTCGGCGTGAATTTAATGCTAATGGTGGCAATGGGAGTGGGGTGATATATTAAACGGCAAGATGATATTTGAAAATATCAGGCTGTGTTTAAATATCAGGTGATGTTCGCGCCATTAGGCTGTGTTTTAAACGTCAGGAGGATATTCGAAAATATCAGGCTGTGTTTAAATATCGGGTGATGTTCACGCCATTAGGCTGTGTTTTAGATGATGATGATGACCGAAGTCATTCTTTTCTAACTCTCGGGATATCAGGGTGACGTCATCCAAATATTCATTCAGCGTATCGGAAAGACATCATGACGTCATCGTCATGTTATGCAAACATGATCATGTTACGAAATATCCTGCCGAGAGATAAATGTGATGATGATGTCATCGTCATATCATTTCTTCATTTATTAGACTTGAATGACATCATCAGGATATTGGCTTAGGGTGATATTTCACGGCAGGAGGATATTGAGAAATATCAGGTTACATTTGGAAATATGACGCTCGCGAAATATAATGTTGTTTGACGGTTAAGGGTCACCATCACTTAAAGTTGATGTCTGGATATTTGGACCGCATGACTTATCAGGTGATGGACTAAGATCAGGATGATCTTTGACAACATGACTGAGGTTATAAAATATGATCCTCTTGCAAATATCAGGTTTGACCAAAACTTTGACTGTTCCTAACTTTCACATCTTGATGAATATCAGGGTGATGTAAAAGGCAAACCTGCATGAAATTTGATGATCTTTCTAAATATGAGGTCACAGAAATGAAATTCAAATTTTGACAAACTGACCTCATAGTGATGACTTACCTCATCTTGATTCTACATCATGATGAACATGACTTATTTTTACCAAACCGCCAGAAAGCAGACAACACAAGCCAAACCAAAAGTTGGGTCCTTGTTTTGCCAAGTCAAAATGGGGCGTGTTGTGTAACCACACAACAATACTCCAATACTAGTCGTAGCATTACTACAAGCTTGTGCATTCGTAGTAAGGATTGAAGTTGTGAAAGTAGACATTCCAATAGTTGGTATAGGTGTCGATACCTGTGTATGATTCAGTGATGACATATTATTAATAGTATTTGCACATTCAGTCACTATCATAATATTGTTATGCACTATATGGGCTAGTCCATGTAGTTTATTAAAACCATCTTGTCCTTATTTCAATGACTATCTTAGACTATGAACAACAGGCACAACCTCTTCCATTATCCTTTCTTTTTCCAAAAATGCTTGAAAATCAACTAGTTCCTTATTAAGTTTGTTTATTTGATCATCAGGTACATGTGTTATCACCTCAATAGGATCTTATACATCATGAAATGTTTTTTCTTCCATTGTAGTTGTAGGAAGTATGATATCTTGTAGAGTTTGTGTTTCACCTTTTGTAAAATAAGTGTTCAATGGATTTTCTAATGTTGGTACACCATTGCTATCAGGAGCACTAAAACCCATAATCTAAGACTTCTCATTAAAGGGTTGTTTCTATTAGGGTAGTAGGTTATATGACTCATGCAAAAGCAGACAGCACTCAATGCACAAACTAATAGAACAAACCAAAGGAGCAAGATATACTTGTTGAAATACACAATGTGTAATTTTGTCAAAGGTGAAAGTTTCAAAGTAGGGTACAAAAGGATGCACTATAATCCAAAACTACAATTTAAAATCAGATTTGAATAAATGTCAAAAAGGAGTAGAAAAATCTAAAAATGAAATTTTTGTCTACAAACCCTAGTTTTTGCTAAGACTGGGTTATATGAAAAATGCAACTTTTTAAGCAAAAACCTAGAAAATGAAGTATGCAAATGTAAAGTACAAGATTATGAAATGAGAAAATGTGGTAATTTATCTTAGGTGTGATGTAAATCTCAGAAAATTGAATGCTTTTATGATATGCAACACAAAATATGCAAAACTATGTCAAAATGCAAGCCTAGAATGCTTATTTTTTCAAAAAAAATCAAATGAATACAAGATTTTTAATGTAAGATGATAAATATGATATGAATGAATGCAAAGAATGATTACAACACTTAGCAAGATGCAAGTTCAGTAAAAACATAGATTCACCAAAATGTTATATATGAAAAGTGGGAATGATGAGGTTGGTAGTGTTTTAGAGAGATTCAATCAAACCCTCCTTTCACATAGACCATTCAAGGACATAAACCGAGTTAAGTCACTTCTATTGCAAGAGGAATCGGCTATAGGTTTAGTGTCACTTTGAAATGATAAGGAAAGTTGGAATGTATTGATGAATTTGTTAAACCCTAATCCGATTAAGCCTTAAACCCCAATTATATGATTCTGGATATAGACAAATGAAGCACGACAAATGATCACGCAAGAAGGCCATAAATACTAATTAGAAACATCCCACGATTTGGATTCTAGAAAATGGAAAATTTGGGGACACTGGGGCAGTCACGTTAGTCCAACTAGACTATTTTCGTAGATCTAGAATTGTAAGATGATGAAGACTGCAACTTGTTTCAGTGTTTCTGACAATGATAATCAGGAGGACACAAGCGAGGGCACCCTAGTCTAGAAAAGAAAATTCTCTACTCTTTTCTTCAGATCTCAAACCTTTATCCTTTTCTCTGATCTCTTTCAACTCCTCTTTGCAATATTTTACACCTATAACCTGCAATCACAAGAGAGGGGTTGGGGGTTGTGGTGTTTAGGATCTTACCTCACTCAAGCCTCAGAATGGCATTCAAGTGTTCCAACACTGTTGTTAGATAGAGTGTGTGTCCTTGGTGGACAGAGGAAAAATAAAATGATAAGATAGATTAATTGTTCAACACAAATAGATATCACCTTGGAGGTGAAACCCTCACAGAAGAATGAAGCTCTTTCATGCCATAAGGAAATGGATTGATGAAGCCAAATCTACAACAAACAAACATAATAACAACACAAGTATGCTCTGCAACATAATGAATGCTTTAGAATCCCTTAGCTCAATATCACAAGTTCGTGTTATCCATCTCTAGTTAAAATGAAGTCCTAAACATGTTTATATATGCATTCTCACCAACATTCGTAATTCAAATTGAAAAGGCCGACAAAGGGAAACCTTGTAACGGTCATAAACTGACACTTCTAAATTTAGGTCCCAGTAAAATAGGTCTGGACTAGGGCACAAGTGCCCAAGTCTAGAGGCCTATTTTTAGTCATGATTATTATTTAGGATGGGCCCCTAAGCCCCATTTTTCATGGGTTTCAGGAGACTTTGTTTCAGGACAAGTTTTACACATGCTTGATTAAATCAAGGGGACCGAGGAGCTAAGCTAGGTGGTAAAAGTCTTAGGGGGACATTTTATGACATAACAAAAACCTTCTTTTTAGCCCTCAAAGTGGCGTTCTAGCCCAAAACTTTTGGCATTAAAATATTTCAATATAGAGCTCATATCTAAAATACACTTGGTATTAAGTTTTAATAATTCATGAAGTCCTCTCAATTTTGATTTTCATGGAAATTGGATAAGATTTGAGCCCAGAATAACTTTTCGGTACTTGGTAGCATGTTCAAACAACATGATTAAAATGGTAAAATTTCTCAATTCTAGTAATTGCACAAATTTTAGTTATTCACTAGGAGTCTCCAATTCCAATCTTAGGTTCGTCAAGTGAGTTTTGTGGTCATAGCATAAATTCTATTAATCACCTACAAACTAGTCCCCGTTACAAAAGAAGCCCCCAAAATTAGCCGATTATTCAATATTGGCAAATATACAATAATTCTTGTAGTTATTAATGCTCCTTACAAATTTCATGGCCTCTAGACATGATTTGAGTCTATGGTGGTAATTTCATCTTTCCACAACTAAACATTATATAATCACTTGCAACTAAAGTCAAGGGTAAAGAATAAAAAATAATATTTAATTGTTTTAATTTGGGCATTGTGATGAAGGGGGTAAATCATAAAACACACAACAACATAAATTGCACATAGAAAATACAACTTTCTTTATTAATTTTAGACAACTTATTACATTACAGAAGCTCAAATACAATAAGAGGAATCAACCCTCCACAGGCTGCAACACATTACAGCTTCCTCTCACAGGACTCTGGAAACATCTACCATCTGTAACCCTAAATCTGCTAGTGTTTATGTTTTCCTGCCTATTCTTGACTCTACACTTTCCCCCTTAACTCTACTGCTACCTAGGGTTCCCAAAAATGGTTATTAATAGCCTTTTTGGCGGCCAACAACCTAATTTTGAAATTTGCATCTCCCTCCAAAAATAGGTCAACTTCCGGGAGCCATAACTTTTGATCCGGGTGTCTGATTGATGAACCGTTTTATGCGTCGGAAAGCTCGCGGAGTGCTCTACATAATAAGAACCCACTCTACCAGTTCTGACCATTTTTGGGCCTATATAGGGCCGTTTAGTGCCTCAAACCTAATTTTGAATAATTTGCAGGCATTTTTCAGGAAACAGAAACTTTAATATCTTTTAGCTCGCAAATGATCTTTGCGTGATTCCTTTGCCAAAGTTCTTATTTTTTAGTTAAGAATCTTCCTGTAAATTTTTACTTCATTCCATGCCCAAATGCAAACTTTCTAAAAATAGCAGGTTGCTATTTTTAGCAGTTTGGAAAAACTGAAAGTTCTACATCATTATTTAAATGATTATGGAACCAGAACCACAAATTTTGAAAAGAAATGGAAAAAACATCAACAATTTTGAAACACATCTTTTTTTGGGTGATGCAAGATTGCCCTTACACCACTAGATGCTCCTGCATCAGACACCTAGGGTAATTTGAGAAGTCACCCTGTCATGTCTCAGGTGTTTGTGTGAGGAAAACCTAAACGGTCAACCTCTACCTTAGACAACCAAGAAGAATCTTCAATAGGCCTTCCTTTCAATTTCACCAGGTATTCTTGATATTGCCTGTTCCGAGTACTCCTTTCCACATGACTGTCCAAGATCTCTTCTATCTCCTATGTTGAAGTAGATGTTGGAATACTCCACTATTCTTCTGTTGGTCCATGCTCTGTTCCACTTTCATGATATTCTGATAAATCAGCAATGTTGAAAATAGGGGAAATGTTGATCCCACTCGGCAGCTCTACCTCATATGCATTTCCTGAATCATGCTTCTTCAAAATTCTGCATGGTCCAAATTTCTTCATTTTTAGCTTATTATATGTTCCAATTGGGAACCTTTCTTTTCTCAAGTGAACCATGACTTCATCTCCTACCTAGAACTCCTTATATCGCCTCTTCTAATCTGCCTTAGCCTTGTACTAAATATTCATCTTATTAATGTTCTTTCTCACCTCTTCATGCAAATTCTTCATGTGTTCTACAAAGTCTTCAGCCTTGGCACTTGTCTTTTCTCCTTTGTCCAGATTCCTTAACTCTGAAGCATTTCTTGGACTATTCTCATATACAATCTGGAATGGTGATTTACCAGTAGTCTTATTGATAGAATTATTGTAAACAAATTTTGCCTGTGGTAAAATCAAATCCCATCCCTTGGGCTTATCTCCTACCAAGCATCGTAGCAGGTTACCCAAACTCCTATTCACCACTTCGGTCTATCCATCAGTCTATGGATGGTGTGTAGAACTGAACTTCTAATCTTTCTCCAACTTCTTCCACAATGTCCTCCAGAAATAACCAACAAACTTGGTATCTCGATCTGAAACTATGCTCTTTGGTAGACCGTGTAATCTTACCATCTCCCTAAAAAATAACTCTGCAATATGAACATCATTAGTCTTCTTGCAAGGAATAAAATGTGCCATCTTCGAGAATCTATCCACCACCACAAAAATGGAATCATTCCCTCTTTGTGTCCTTGGTAAACCAAGAACAAAATCCATACTAATATCATCCCATGGCTTCTCTAGTACAGGTAATGGCTAATATAGCCCTGTATTTTGACTTGTTCCTTTTGCCATCTGACACACTTTGCAACTCTGCACAAATTTCCTCACATCCTGCTACAACTGTGGCCAATAATAATTTTCACCAATAATAGCAATGGTCTTATCTTGACCAAAGTGTCCAACAAAACCCCCACTATGCTTCTCATTTATCAAGTTCTCTCTCATGGAACTCCTTGGAATGCACAACTGGATTGCTCTAAACAACATGCCATCTTGGATTATGAAATCCAACCATTTTGTCCTATCCAAAGTAATAGGTTCCAAACAAGCTTTCTAGGCCTTTGCAAAATCTGGATCTTCAGGATACAAACTTTTGTGCTCCTCAAACCCAACAACCTCTATCTTCATTTCTATCAAAAAATTTTACCTTCTGCTTAGGGCATCTACAATTCTGTTGGACTTCCCACTCCTATGCTTCAAAACAAAAGTATAGCTCTACAAAAACTCAACCCATTTTAAATGCCTTTAGTTCAACTTTCCTTGACTATTAAGATATTGCAAAGATTGATGATCATTTTATAAAACAAACTCTATTGGCAACAGATAATGTCTCCATTTCTTCAAAGCTTGAACTCTAGCATAAAATTCCTGATCATAAACATAATACTTTTTCTTGGCATCATTAAGCTTCTCACTAAAATAGGCGATGCGCTTACCTTCTCGGCTTAAAACAAATCCTATAGCACTGCCACTAGCATCTCAATCTACCTAAAATACCTTATTGAAATCTGGAAATGCCAAAATAGGTTGCTCTGTGACTTTCTGCTTCAATGTATCAAAGCTTTTATCTACTCCTTTAGTCCATCTAAACTCTTTTCTATCCCCTCTCATTGTCTTAGTTAGGGGTGCACAAATGCTACTAAAATTCCTGATAAACTTTCTGTAAAAACTTGCCAAACCATGAAAAGATTGTACCTCCATTGCACTCCTTGGCATAGGCCATTCAATGATAGCCCTTACTTTTTCTGGGTCCATCTTAAGACCTTCCTCTGAGACAACAAATCCCAAGTATACCAAAAACTACATTTCTTTAGATTAATCAACAACTTCTCCTCCCTCAGCTTCTCTAAAACTCTTTTGATATGCATCAGATGCTCATCCCAAGTCTTACTAAAAATTAAAATATCATCCAAATAAACAATAACAAAACTTCCCAAAAATTCTTTCAGTACCTCATTCATGAGCTGCATGAATGTCTCGGTGCGTTGGTTAGCCTAAATGGCATGACTAACCACTCACACAAACCCTCCTTTGTCTTGAAGGTTGTCTTCCATTCATCTCCTTCTCTGATTAAGATCTAGTGATACCCACTTTTCAGTTCAATCTTCGTGAAGTACTTGGCTCCACCCAAACAATCCATTATGTCATCTATTCTTGGCAATGGAAATCTATACTTGATCGTGATCTTATTTATGGCTCGAGAATCTGTACACATTCTCCACTCTCCATCTTTCTTTGGTGCTAGTACTGTAGGTACTGCACATGGACTCAAGCTCTCCCTTATCAATCCCTTCCTCAACAACTCATGAACTTGTCTATCCAGCTCTTCATTTTCTACGGGGGTCATTCTATGGGCTGCCTTGTTTGGAAAATTGGCTCCTGGTAGCAAATCCATTTGATGACTTATCTTCCTTACTGGTGGTAAACCTTCTGGTACATTATCAGAGATAATGTCCTAAAATTCTTCTAACATATCTGAAACTTTTTTTGGCACATCTTCACATTTCTCTTGACTAATCTTAGGAATTAATGCAAAGCAATGATGCTCATGCTTCATACCTTCCAAAAATTTCCTACCATCTACCAAGCAAATTCCGGTAGTACTACATACCTTTTCTTCCACCTCCTTCAAGGGCTTCAACTTATGACGAACTCCATCCTTTGTTAGGGAGTATGTGTTAGCACAGCCATCATGGACAATGCTCCTATCATACTGCCATGGCCTCCCCTATAACATATGACATGCATCCATCGGTATGATGTCACACAACACCTCATCATGGTAGTCCCCAATCTTGAGCTTCACTAAACACTAGTCATTGACCAAAGCTCTGTGGTCCTGCTACAACCATGCAATCTGATATGGATGTGGATGCTTTCTTCTTGTCAACTTCAACTTGTCAACCATCTCCTCTGAAAAAAGATTATCAGTGCTTCCACTATCAATAGTAATATCACAACACATACCTTCACATTTGCACCTTGTGCAAAATAAACTCTTCCTCTAATTTGGTTCTTTCTCCTCATTCAACAAAGTTCTTCTAACAACCCTTTGTTTCTCCCCTTTTAGCATCTTTAGAATGCTCAGACTGCACATCTTCATCTACATGTGCAACTTGTGCATTACCCTCAGCTCTTTTATTTATCCTTCCTTGATGTTGTGGACACTTGTATGCTCGATGATGTTCTTCTCCACATTGGAAATAGATTCATCTTAAACCTCCTCTTCCAGGTCCTTGCCCAAGTCGGCCTCTTCCTCTTCTTCTTTGTTTGCCATTGTTCTGGTCACAAGGGCGGTAGGCATTATCTCCTCTTTGATTCTGATTGGTGCCAACATCTTCACTTTTCTTTTGATCTTCATTATGACCTCCATAGGGTCTTCCACTAGTCCTTCCACCTTGATCTCTTCCCCTTTGCTTGCTGTCAAATCTTTTATTTAGCTTATCTTCCACTTTCAGGGAAAACTGGTATCTATCTTCTATGGCGGTCATTCTGACCAAGCTCAACTCCTCTTGAATACTTGGCCTCAACCCATTAATGTAATGGGCTACCTTCTCCTTATTGGGCTCTGCATGGCCTCTCCTAATAGTAATTTTATAAAACTCTTTTGTAAACTCCTTAATAGACTTGTTACCTTGCTTTAGTCCTTGCAGCTTCTTCAGCAGCTCCATCTCATAGTCCACAAGAATGAACTGCTTCTTCAGTTTCTCCACCATTTGATCCCATCTGGTGATCTTTTCTTTTCCTCTTCTATTCCTCTCTAATTGGACCTCCTTCCACCAAATACTGGCATGGCCCTTCAACTTTGTTTTTGCAAACTTGACCCAATCTAGGTCCTCCACATCTTCATACTCGAAATACTCCTCCATGTCATTGATCTAATCAATAAGCTGTTTTGGATTCAAATCTCTAGAATATGTAGAGACTTCGATTCTGGGCCTCTTTCTGATCTTTGAAATGGCCCTCAACAACCTAACTTCTGCAGGATCTCCTCCAGCTTCTTGTTCTTCCTTAGATAGCTCTTTTTCAGCCTCATCCTCACTTTCTTCTCTTGTTCTCGGATCAAACCCTCTTCGCAGCTCCTCTTGCAATGCATCGATTTGCCTTTGTAGGTCTCTAAAACCCTCTTCCTTCAAAGCATTCCTCCCAATACGATTTCTTCATGGAAGCATCTTGATCTCTGTAGCAAACCCACAACCTCAGGTCTTGGTGGAAATTGCCTCACAGTCGGTGATATGTCTACACACTCAAGAACCCTTGCTCTGATACCACTTGATGAAGGGGGTAAATCTTAAAACACACAATAACAAAAATTGTACACAAAAAATAGAACTTTCTTTATTGATTTTAGACAACTTATTACATTATAGAAGCTCAAATACAATCAGAGGAATCAACCCTCCACATTTGGCAACACATTGCAGCTTCCTCTCATAGGACTCTGGAAACATCTACCATCTATAACCCCAAATCTGCTAGGGTTTTTGTTTTCCTACATATTCTTGACTATATACTTTCCCCCTTAACTCTACTACTGCTTAGGGTTCCCAAAAATGGTTGTTAATAGCCTTTTTATTGGCCAACAACCTAATTTCAAAATTTGCATCTCCCTCCAAAAATAGGTCAACTTCTGGGAGACATAACTTTTGATTCAGGCATCTGATTGACGACCGGTTTTATGTGTTGAAAATCTCATGGAGTGTTCTACACACTAAGAGCCCGCTCTGCTAGTTCTGGCCATTTTTGGGCCCGTACGGACCATTTAGTGCCTCAAACCTGAGTTTGAATAATTTTCAGGCATTTTTTGGGAGATGGAAACTTTAATATCTTTTAGCTCGCAAATGATCTTTGCATGATTCCTTCACCAAAGTTATTATGTTTTAGTTATGAATCTTCCTGTAAATTTTCACTTCATTATGTACCCAAATGCAAACTTTCTAAAAATAACAGGTTGCTATTTTTAGCAGTTTGGAAAAACTGAAAGTTCTACATCATTATTTAAGCAATTATGGAACTAGAACGACAAATTTTGAAAAGAAATGGAAAGAAAATCAACAATTTTGAAACACATCTTTTTTTGGGTGATGCAAGATTGCCCTTACACCACTGGATGCTCCTGCATCACATTGTAATCTATTGCTTTATATAACAATATTTTTAATACCAACTTGGGAAGAATTATAATGAGATTTAAGAAATCAATGTTCACGTGCAAGTTTAAAATATTAAAAAGGCAAAGCTTATGAGACATCCATCATCACACATTGCAAGGTTAAAAGGCACATGCATTGTGAAAATCATGATGGGCATTTGGACCACGATGTACCAATGGATAATATAAACTTTGCATAGTCAAATTCATTAAACTATCCATTTCTACATGAACTTTTGCTTATCATGCATCACAACTTGGGCAAGCCTTCCAAACCTAAAAAATATGATGTGAAGGTAGAGAGCAATGCAATAGAGTGGTGGCATGTGGAGGGTAAGTCTGTGGATGATTTTTAAAATTTTACATTGTAGAAAATTATTGTTCTCACGTACAAAATGTTCAGGAAATTTTTTACACACCCAAGCAATGGTAAAAATGCCCTATGACTAGTTATATGACTTTCAAAGCCTCCTCATTACTTACAGTTCAAAGTTTGAAACACTCTAGCGTGAACAAGAAATGTTTGAGTGTGGTTTAGAGCACTCCAGCATCATGTCCCAACAAGCTAATAAACACCCTACCATTGTCAAAAATTCCCCAAGCATGACTAAAAATGTCCAAGCAAGTTTTAAAACATCTTGGCATGGTAAAAAGCCCTACATCAATTTCCTTCAATCTTGCATCCAATCTGACATCCTCTATGTACCTACACACAAACCCATTACTTTGAACTCCTCGAAAGCTTCGTTTTAAAGAAATTACAAGCTTCATGAAGAAACCACAAAATCCAAATGCCCCCATCTTGGGAATATCACTTGCATTCTCAAAATAGTCCTCTTAGAGATTCTCTTACATATGTCATAGGCATCTTCTCAATATGGGCACCTTGAACCAAGAATTTAGTCACTTATAGGATAATAATTGTTATCATACGCTATCATAGATTCTGTTACACCTTATGCCAGATGTAAGTTTTCATAGATGCTCTTACAACTTATGAAAGTTATAGTAAAACACCAAAAATAGCTCTCCCAAAGATGGATTCCTATATTTTCACCTCATTTACTATTACCAAGATGCTTTGACTAGTAAATGTAACCCGATAACTACCTTCTAGTAAATAATTAATTAATGTTGTGAGTAAATAATTAATAACTATACCAATAACAATAAATTACTATGTTTGTGGATTCCGCATCCCTTATGGTTGCATTAACAATTACAATATTATGGGTAATTAATTAATTAGATTTACAAGGTTGGTGGCACCTTAATCCTATCAATTTATATGTTAAATGGACACCATAGGCTAATAGTTTGGTAATGGTAGAAGCAATGTTGTCTTCCATCACCTTTTGTACCCATACAATAACATCATTATCATCAAGAGGAATGTTGTGGATTTCTTGGATGCCAAGATAAGAGAGCTACAACTAGACCTAGTGGAGGATTACTAAAACTATGATCCAACACATGATCATTCTGTACATGGTTGAAAAAGATAAATAAAAGTGTGAAATAGAAGTTTTCTCATTAACATTGCCTAAGGAGGAGGAAGTAAATAAATTTGTTGGCACTTGGCCAATGGAATTTCAAACCCTAGTCCTATAATCTTGCAAGACTTTCTATAAGAAGGTCAAATCTTAGAGGGTGGACCTATGTAATGATTTGAGGAACTCCCTAAAGAAACTCAACTAGAGTGATCAAAAGATGGTTGCATGGTGGAGGTTGTAGTAGGATGTTGATCATATGGTGGATAAGCTAGTGATTTCTACCTTGGATGATAAATTAGAATATTTCTACGTTCAAGCCCACCCCATCTTCACTTCACTAGACATCCCTCTTAAGTCTAAGGGAAGAATAGAAGTTTCCTCTTTGGAAGGAGAATAAGAAGTATAATCCAGAGTCCCAGATTTATGGTGGTGTTAGCACAAGTAACAACATCAAGAGTAGTAGCCCAACCAATAATGCTATCTATTAGAGGCATGGTCCCATCACAACTAACTACTTGGGCCACACAACAACAACAAGAAGCTTCATGCCATGGAGTAGAACCAACATAGCTAGCAAGAGCATTGACCACAATTGAGGTGACTATGGGACAAGTCCCAAGTAATCAAGTAGACAAAAGATCTCTAAGAATAATGGGATAGGCCAAGACCCCCTCCTCATCATCCCAAAGATTACCTTCAACAAAGAAGAGCTTGTTCCAAGCATTGACAGGTGGGGATGATGACCCTAAGGAGTAGAAAAGAAAAAAAACAAAAAAGGTGGATAAGCCAACAAAGAAGGTTGAGAAGTAGAAGGAGAAGGTTGAAGAACAAGTGTCGCTTGTCACACCCACCACATAGGTAAGTATTCCTCCTCCCTCTCCTCCTCAATACACTACTCTTCTACCCTATCCTTCCCATTCTACTATCATGCCTCATCCTTTCCCTTCTTACTTTTAACCTCCTGTCCCTTTATCCACACCAATTCATATTCCTTATTTCTATGATAACAAGATATGCATACCCTTATCACACTCTTGTGTCCATTTTAGTCCTTTTCCATGTGTGTTTTGTGCCATGTTTTGACCCTTTTTCCCTAACCTTTGTGGTCTCCTATCCATGTTTCTCCTCTTTCCTATATTTCCTTAAGTCTTGTTTAGTCTTCCTCTGCATTTCCTTTTGTTTAATTTTTGACCCCTTCCCATGTCTTAACCTTTATTTTATGTTTCCCCTAGTTGTTGACCCCTTTACCCTTTTATTTAGCCTTAATATGTCATCCCTAGGCCTATTTTATGTGTGAACCCCACCTTTCCCCTCCTTAAAGCATGTCTAAATGAGAAAATCTTCCACGTGTACACCCATCCCTAGATGGCCACATTTCAACTTGATGTCCCCTAGGAAATTGAGGTCAACATATGAGGACATTGTCTGAAGTCCACCACCCAATAGGTTGACTAGGTCTTTTCATCATCCTACTGAATTCTTTCAATGGAATCTCATTTAATTCAATAATTACCCACTTGCCACATTCCCATCCTATAAATCCCTTAGCATATCTATTAAAATGCCTAAACTTTGCCTCATTTTAACATAGGAAAAGTAAATATTTGCATTGGTCATCAAGGTTATATATTTTTAACATGTGCACAACACTATCTAAAAAAATAGAGTGAGTTATATTTCAGCTCTAACCTTGATTATCAAGTTGTTCTTACTCCTTAGAAATGCAAACCCCTAAAATATTCCACTATCACCAAGGCTAAGGATGTCGTCAAGGTGATCAAAAGAGGTTTATCAACAGGTCAAGGGCGATTTTGGCCAAATAACAAGAGTGGCTAAACTCCTTTGCACTTCAAGCTCATCTTAGACTCGGGAGGGATATTCCTAAAGGCATGAAATAAAACACAAAAAAACATAGCTAGCCATACCCAATGTACACTTGAACCCAAAGTTGTCACTAAGTCAAGAAAAATTGGCCGCACATGGCTCTCATTATGATGATTCAACTGTACAAATGTACATGCACAGGAAAGATGGTTTTTACCCTGAACCACAAATGAAAGATTTGGTTGATTTATAAAAAGTGTTTGATCCCTCTCCAATATGAACCAATGCCTACTCCATTGGGCAACTGAGTCATAAGTATTAAAGAGATAAGAAAGAACTAAACCATCATCAATAGAAGACTAAAATGTATTTACATACATTCCTCAAATTATATTTCATGCGTTGGACATACTTAATAATCTAGAACCAAGCTACAATGACCCACTTACAATAAAGAGAAGACTCAAAACAAAGCTTGTATTGGCTTAAATGTTGTCACAGATCATCAAATCTCTATTACAATCACACCAGCAAATGTAGTGAAGGAAAACATACAATTATGATTATACACTCCCCTGAATCATTACAAATGGCCATGGAGACATCCAATGCATAAAATATGATATACAGTTCATTCCTACACTGCATCAAAACATGTTCCTCCATTTAACACCCAAACTGGCTTGATTTGAAGCCCTAAAACTATCCTAAGGCATTGCAGACTAGACAATTGGCTCAATGACCAAGCCCAAATACATCTTTTACACATGCATATATAACATTTTATCTTTACTATAGAAACAATGGTGTGGAAGGGGAGAATTCAATAAGAAGGGACGTTGACCATGATGCATTAACTTGAATTTCACCCTTTGAAGCATGCCCTAGCGCATATCCACAAAATCCTCCATGAAAGGATTGCTCGTCCATGCCCAAAGGTACAAAGATTATTCAAATGGAGTCAGATTGGCATGGGGAGGTGGGAAAACCATCTGTTTCACAAAAACAAGCCCTTACAAAGCATTAATGGCAACCAAGAGGGTCACTGGCCAGTCAAATTATGCTTTCTCTATGAAGAAAGAAGTCATCGGGGTTTCAAAGATCGAGGCTCCGGTCCTTTGTCCTATCACTTGCAGAAGAAAGAAGGAAGATGAACATATCCCTGAGCTCAGAACATTTAATCATAGAAGAGATTGGACCATTAGCATTTTGCCTTCTAGGAGTGAAGAAGAAAGGAACTTCATGCTTTGTGTTCTGAAAACTTTTCTGTATTCTATAAGGGTCTGGTAGAGTTTGGAGTTCGGTCCTTCGGCTTTCCAACTTCCAAAAGAAGAAAGGGAGAAGGTGAAAAGACCGTAATATGATCCCGAACACTTAGAAGAATTTGTAATGAAAAGAAGCAAAAATCAGGTCCCGACCTTTCATTCCTGGATGACATCATTACCACCTGGTGGCTTTTTGTGATTCCACAGTCACCCTTTGCCTTAATAAAATATCCTCCACAAAATGACAGAAATGGACTAGAACACACCATGTGGCACATCGAGAGTCAGCCATTGGGCCTTCCTCCTTCCATCTTCCAAAAGGAAAGAGGTGGAAGGGAGAAAGCCCAAACTCCAACCTCTGCTATACACTTGAATATTCAACCCCATCAGACCTCAGCCTTTGTTTCTCCATCGCAACATTGAAGAAGGATGAAAAACACAACTCCAAAGTTTGATGCTCTACAAAATTTCTCCATACGTAGAATAATTTTCATTTCTTTGAGAGGACTTCGGCCCTTGGGTCTTCTCCACAATGATTTCCATTAGGAAGATGGAAGGGAGGAACTCTGACATTTGAAACTCTGTTGAACACTTAGAAATTTCAACACTTAGACAATTTTCAGGGCCAAAAGGGAAGCACGATGGAAGGAGGAAGCCTAAAACTCCAACCTTTAACAAAGGGAAAAAACACAAGGGGAAACATAGGATACTGGGACTTAGCCAATTTTTTGGACTTTTCCCTTATACTTTTCAAATGGCAAACACATAAAAGTCTATGAAAGATATCTCAAATTGGTTATAAACTATAGGTTCAAGTGGGATTGAAATGGAACTTGGGGAGTAAAAGGGACATTTTTAGGACTGATTTTTTTGTGATTCAATAGTGGCTCTGGTTGGGGACATGTGACAAGTAGTGTCATATCGAGAATCTAGAATCTCCGGCTAGACCAAAAGAAAAAAATGAATAGGGGAAACACTAGAAATGTATTTACAAAGCAAGGGCATATATACAAGAGAACATACGTCATAAGGAAAAATGATTGTAAGCAAAATATTAGATCAATGTAGGTTGAACCTACACAAAATTGTTGCAACTGCTTGCCTCTATCAAAGACAAGCCTATTGAAGGAGCTGATCTCCCTCAATCCTTTGTTGCACTGGTCACCCAACATTAGCAATAAAAACATTTTTCATGCAAGCACAAGCAAAATATAACTATTCAAATCATCATGTTGAAAATGGAAATGATTGTCATTAGGATATGGCAGCCATATAGATAATAGGGCCCATCATCATGCTGACTGTCATAACAATGCTCACCTTCAAGATCCTTGTTAGCATGATGCATACCAAGACCTACATGAATATTAGCATGAAGAAAACTATCCTCTTGAAAATCAAGTTGACACGCATCTAGCTCAAATGTGGCCTCAAGATGGGCTATCTCATATGATTGTTCAAGTTCTTACAACCCAACTGCACCACATATGCTAGTGTATTCCTTCATAATTGAATCAAAGACTTGATTCAAATCCAATTCTTCCCTATCATCATATAGATCAAAAATTTGAGGTACTTCAAGTGGAGACTCACAATCTTCATAGTGCCTCTATTTTGTACTACTTGACACATTGTATTGTGTCATACTGGCTACTACAAAAAAAATGCTGACACATATCTTCTTCCACATTCATTTCTTCATCATTTCCTTGTGGATGATGTAAATCACAATCTGCATGAGAAAGAGAACATACCTTTCACCACAAATATAGGTTCCCATATGCATCCACATTATTACCATCTTCAAAATCTAGGGCAATCTCTTCACGATGAAACTCCATGGTTGCACCAACAACTATCTCTGATCGGTTATCATCATAAGTAGCAACCCCTACCTCTACCTTATGCAAACAAGCACTAACTACCTCATCACAAATAGGAACAAAGGAGGGCATCAAATCAAACAAGAAACAAGTTTCTTGTTCATCCTATGTTTCATTCATCTATGCATAGATTTCATACTCAACCACAGAAGCTAATCCATCTGATTGTTTATCCATATAGATAACATCCTCATCATTCACTGAACCACATACCTCAATATTAGGTTGTAAGTCATCATCAGTTTCATCAACATTATTTTTTCTTGATGAACTGTCCAATAGAATGTTGGTGTACTCACCACTTTCATCATCTGCATCACTGCCACATGATGCAACATCTTCCACTTCTACCCTTCTGACTACACAATCATCATTATCTAATACTGTATTCATTTGATTGCTTGTATCCACATTGATGTTGTTCAAATTAGCATGTTGATTACCAAAAACATATGCGTTAGTGGATAACAAACCTTTTTATGTAGACATCTCTCACCTTCTCTATGGAGTCTAGGCATTCATGTGCCTACTACATACTCATTATTTTGAAATCTTCCCCCACATAACTCAGTCCAGTTTCACATGCTTCGAAAAACATATGAATGTAAGCAGGAATGTTAGGTCTAAAATCATTTGGAATATTGGAAAGGGAAACAACAAATCTATGACCAAAATTCTTGCTTGACTCTCCCTCTTGTCATTTAACTTTTTCTAGTTCTATGACAAGATCAGTAGGGTTAAGACCTTTAGCAAATTCAATTTCAAATGCTGCCACAAGTTCATTGCATGAGGTAAAGGACTGCTCTAGAAAACTCTGGATCCATTCTCTTGCATTTCCATGCAAGGACCTAATAAAGAACCTCATCCACATGTCTTCATCATCAAACTGATGTTCTTCCATGAATTCAGAAAATGCATCAGCATGTGTGTCCCTTTCCCAAATATCATACCCATCAAACTTGGAAAACTATTTCTAGCCCTTGGTTGGCATACTCATTATTTTGTAATCAACCCATGAGAGGTCTAGCTAATCATATATGTTGAGAAAAACTAATGCATTGTAGACTTAAACAAAATTCAGGGGTAAACCTATCTGAATAGTCCACTCTATCATTGCATTCCTACATTGAATTATCAACCAAGGAGCGTAAGCTTATGATGATGCCTGCACTATATATGCCTTCAAGACTAATTTCTATACTAAACTAACTCATACAAACTTATTCTAATCAACTTAATTTACTGAAGTTCACAAAAATGAAAGAACAACAAAAACAGTTAAAAATCCAGTTGCTATGGGTATCTTCAACATAAGCTGAAGATAACTATATTCAACATAGAATTACATAATTAACTCAAAATACTCAGACTGATAAAAGAATTGACACTAACCTCCGGAGGACTTCAAATATGTATTCTATTCATGGATCACAACTACTAGAAAGAGAAATTAAGATATCTTACTCATTCCACAATGAAACTTTTATAAAATAACATGAAACAGTTTTAACTAAAAATGCATAAATAAATAAGGAAAGATACAAAGTGAGAGTTAGTACCTTGAGTGGCTAGATCAGGGAACTATCTCACTTAATCTGGAAACTAAATCTACTTCAGAATCTCATAACACATAGTTGGATTCACTTCATATCAGAAACAAGATCTTTTTAGATTGTATTCAATAAAACATGTCTGGATAAAAATAGAGTAACTATTGAGTAGCTGTAAAAACAAAGTAACTTGGAAAGAAAATCTTCTCTAACTAACTTCCCATCAAACTC
Organism: Cunninghamia lanceolata; assembly: GCA_027924645.1. Taxonomy (NCBI): domain Eukaryota; kingdom Viridiplantae; phylum Streptophyta; class Pinopsida; order Cupressales; family Cupressaceae; genus Cunninghamia; species Cunninghamia lanceolata. The sequence goes on along the minus strand of BSBN01001409.1, from coordinate 955,005 downwards.
ATCCCTTCTAACTTACACAAAAATTGGAGAGTGCGATGTAACTACCAACTAACTTGATCATCAATTCATCCCTAGATATCAAGGTATAGGTTTGAGAACAATTTATTATTCTAACTAAAACAAAGGAAGTAGAGTCCTGCTCAAATAGAAATTTGTATCCAACGGCTCATGAATGAAAACACATGAGCTACAATCAAAATCCTATAGTAACTCTTCTTCTTCACTTGTATTTATTCCTCCATGATGATCACGTTCAGCTTCAGTTGACGTTTAACTGTGACTTCCTTCAATGCCCTGTCTTGCAATGTGCTGCGAATTCTCTTCTCCTTAATGCTACCAACTTGTTGTTGCACAGGGTTAATCCATAGAACATATGCATACAAAATAGCCTTCATAATTAATCCACAAAATCCCATTTATATACATACTTATGTCTAACTCATGCAATTGACAATATTATCACCATGTTTCATATTGGCATATTAAGTTCAAGGTTTGTAGAATATATATAAAAGACAACATATTATGGTAGTAATGTCTTAGAAAAGTATCTGAAATAGCATAGGTATAATGTCTAGAAGCATAGGAAATAACATAAAAGAAGTCAACATTTGAACCCATCATTTCCCCCTAACTTAGACTTTTGCTTGTCCTCAAGCAAAATATTCAATAAAACACCTAGGGGAAAAGGTTATAATGCAAAGTTATTTGCCTCAGATCCATATCTTCTCTAATCCCCTTTCCCTGTTTGAGATTGAATCCATTGTAGCATGCAAGTTTCTCCAACCTAATCAATTCAACACACCTACACTCATCACCTCTTCCTCCTACCCAGTGTGACATTGGATAAAGAAGAATAGGAGGATGATAAGTAAGGGGTAGCCATTCCACTCCTTTTTGCTTTGAGATTTGGATGTATCTGCACAACCTCTCAAACATATTCATAAAGTTGTGAAGAGAATGAGGATCTTTCTTCTGCAACTCTGGGGTCAAACTATCCCATCTATTCTACACATACCTTTTGCAATTCTAAATGATAGATACTGCCAACCGCTATATTCTCCTATAATCCCTCAATCTTAAATCCATAATTACCTTACCTGGACCCTTATGAGAAAGTAGTGTTAGCCATTGGGTCAGGAATACTTCAGGATCTAATGCTTCTTTTTTAATCTGCAGTGGCATTTTCTTTTCCTATTCCTCATATCTATCCATCAGCTCCCCTCTAAGCTGCTCATTTCTGAGATAAGACATTAGTGCTCTGACTTGAAGATCACTAGCATAGATCAGGGGGTTCCACTCTGTATCTTCATCCATCAAATAATTGTGTAGATGGTATTCACACAACTGATCTTGCTCTTCCAAACTAACTCCTTGAAGTAACTAAAAAAAATCATGCCTTGAATAGATGGAAATGGATCGATCATTGATGAATCTATTGAATTGAAAACTAAGAAACTTTTCTTTGAGAAATAAGGCATAAACTTTTGGTGGAGGTCTACATTCTATTATTTGAATTGCCCTATCAACAACCTCTGTTAGCTTCCCTTCCAACCTTTTCAACTCAGTATCCTTACTGTCTAATGATGTATTAAGAGTTTGTTTCTCCTTCTCCTAGTTTTCTTTTTCTTGTTTAAATTCATCATTAAACTTCATTAATCCAAAACCCATAGATAGAACAGTGAGACATGTTGGAGGTCTTATTATAGGAGGCTATAGGATTGGAGCTTCTTTTTCCTCATTTTCTATTTTACTCTCAATCACTTGTGCTAAGAGATCCATGTTAGAGCCATGACCATATGTTTGAACCTTTGCCTCCAATTCTTTTATTCTCATCTCTTTCTCCCTATCCTTCTCCTCATATTGTTTCACTCATTCTTCTAATTATTTAATTTTATCAAGGGCTTCCTGAAGTTCTTACCTCATGTTTCTATCTTCTAACAACTCCTTTTCTTGTTCAAAATTAAAACTTCCATCCTTACTTTCAATAACATTAAAAACTTCTCTAACAAGGCTGCTAGGAAATATTTTTCCCATTTTTCTTGCAATGAAAATGTCCTCTGAATAAGAACTAGAGGATGAAGAAACATACTTCTACATTTGGCAGGTACATTGGCATTGGTAGGAGAATTCCTAGGGATATTTCCTTCCTTTTCTAAAGCTATGTCCAACAATATTGGATCTTGCTACTACTATGCTTCCTCCTTTTCTTCTTCCCCTTGTCCCTCATCAACTCTATTTCCTACATTCTACCTCCTCAGTCTTCCTGAATGCCTAGGTGTGATAGTTTATGGCTTATCCTCTCTTTTTCTCTTTTTCTGACTTCTCCTCTTCTTCCTTTCCCCTGCACCCTTCTCTTTCTCAATGCCCTTATGCTTCTCTACATTCTTCTTACTCTTCTTCCTCTTAGAAGAAGAAGCATCACTTCTCACGGCTCCTCTCATAGGTTTAGGGTTAGGAATTGAGGTTTCTTCTGCTGTCACTGGCATAGTTTCTGGAGGAATTTCCTCCTGCGGCTCTTCTCGCTCAGGCTCAGCTTCAGGTTCAACCTTTGGCTCAACTTTTGGTTCTGGCTTTGGTTCTACATCAGGTCAACTTTAGTTTCAACCTCCTATTGAGGCTCATCTACTTCCATCTATTCAGAAATATCCTTACATTGTTTAAAAGCATCTCAGCTAACCTGTGGGTACTAGATTCTCAAAATTCTCTTAACCAATAGAGCTACCAAACAATGGTGAGACAATGAAGTCTCTGTTTGTCTTTTCTGATACTCAAATGACATTCTCTTCAACATATTGTATAGATAATTGGGGACATTAACTAGTTTGTCATGGTGCAGGTGATTCAACAATTTAAAGTGTACAGTATACAACAGGTTATGTCTACCATCACAAGTGAGATATTTGATAATATACGAAGCACATTTCCCCTAGAAGAAAGGAAGGGATAATCTTTTTGTACCTTGTGTGGTCCACTCTAGGTTCTCACCATGCTCGTAGAACTCCTCCCTCACCGCTGCTAGATCAACACGGGCTGGATACTCAGACCCTATTCGTGGTAACCCGGTGACTTGGGAAATAGCTATTTTAGAGGCATCCACAACTAACCTCCTCACTGTCGCTTCATCATACTATAGAGTTGCTGCAAAATCCCTTGCCATATCATTGTCATACTCTGTTAACTTCAGAAAATAGTCTAACCACCTCACTCTAGTAAAGAGTGGGAGAACCAATACATCCTCCAATATCTCCTTATGCATTGATGGTTCTCTTTTGATTACATCACCCCCCATTGCACCTATATCCTGTACTCTTATCACTCCTTAGTTCTACCTAATTCTGTCTAATTTCAATTTTACCACCTCAGAAAAATTGTCTGTCAATACTTCCACCCCCCAACTATAGCTTTAAAGAAATTTGAAATTTAGCTCACTCACAGGAAAATAACAAACTCACAATTCAAGACAGGTCGAGTATTAGGAAAATGACATAGGAAAACCTCGATAGCAGCTTAAAGAAAATTTGATTGATGGTAAAAAGAAAAATAAAAACTAAAAAACTAAAAACGGACCATACACCCCTCTCCCCAACTAAAAGGTGAAGTGACCACACTTTGTGAACGAATGTGTAGGGATGAAAGAGTAATGATTCCATGAAAAGGGGTGATATATTACTGCATGCATAAGATAAACACTTAGTAGGAATGAATATAAATAGAAACTTTGAGACAATCATTCAAAGGTTACCTTATGTCCATTGATTATGAAGAGTATGGAGTTGATTGCCTTGGAAAAAGAGATCAGGATGTTGGCACGAGCAGAGTGATATGCATAGAGTAGATGGGAGGATGGCGGGTATGTCAAAATTTATTCAAGTTGACATGCTGTAAAAGTTGATGTAATAGCTGGTGAATACAATTTGAACAAATATGCCGTAACTGTTGGATTATGAAAGGTGATTAAAACACGTGGAGCAGTAAGGAAATGCATGTGAAGAAGAATGAAATGTGTGCCAAATGGATGAAAATATCCACAAACACTTGTTTCTACAGGCACCCGTAGAACAGGTCCTGACTGACTATGTGTAGAAATAGGAAACTAGGGCACAACTACGGCAAGTCCCTCTGAAATGTGAAAATAGGTCCCTCTGAAATTGATAGTGGTCATCATGTACAATGTGCTATGTGTGCATGTGATTTTAAAGCAAAGAAAATTATGTTTCAGCAACAGAGGTTGAGTAATGCAACTCAACCTCTGCATCACTGGATAGTGTTGGTGGATCAGTATCTAAAGGTGTATCATCTGGTGTCGCATCATCATCATCACCAGGAGTGTTGGGAGGACCATACTAAGTAGCTAAAGAAACAAGAAAGTCATCCTTCTAAAGTGGCTTTTTATACAATTTGAGCATGTGTCCATTTACTAGCAGTGAAAACCTAACTGCATCAATAGTTTGCAATTGACCTGCACCATTAGGAAAGACTTTCTTGATCTCATATGCGCCTAACCAATGTGACTGAAGCTTGCCCTTGAAATCCTTATATCTTGAATCATAGAGGAGTTCTTAGTCACATGCAGTGAATTCCTTTGTCTTGATGTACTTATCATGCCATTTTGCTCTTTGTTTTTGTATGACCTCTATATGATGAATAGCCTCCAATCAAATTTTATCCAAAGCATTCAAATGTTGTAGCATTTCTTGTTGTGTTGTGATCAAATCCATTCCTAGTTCCACTGTTGTCCTCAGGTTTTTGTGTTCAAATTCTATAAGCAGGACTGATGTCTTGCCATAGACCAACTCATAAGGTGTAAACACTATAGTTGTCTTCTAGGTTGTTCTGTATGCCCAAAAAGCTTTAGGGAGTCTAGAAACCCAATCTCTTCTATGAAGTTGCACTATCTTTGTCAAGATGTTCTCAATCTCCCTATTTGTGACTTCCACCTGACCATTGGCTTGAGGATGATAGGGACTAGATTTCTTATGTCTGATCTGATATTCCTCAACCAATTTGGTGATTAAATTAGATGTAAATTATGGTCCTTGGTCAGTTACTATCTCTCTTGGAACACCATACCTAGTGAAGATGTCCTCATACAGGAATTTGGCAACATTGCCATCTCTGGCAAACTGTAATGCCTTCACTTCAACCCGTTTAGTTAAGTAATCAGTACACACTAGGATGTATTCTTTGTTGTTGGATGTAGGAGATATAGGACCCACAAAATCCAATCCCCACTTGTCAAAAGGAGCCAATGAGATTTGTGGGTGCAAGGGAATTTCATCACTTCTTGTAGGCCTCCCCATTCTCTGACATCTATCATAGCTCCTAGTGTACTTGACAACATCTTTATGAAGTGTTGGCCAGTAATACCCTATTGTTAATATTTTGAAGGTTGTCCTCTTGGCTGCAAAATGTCCCCCACAAGGCGCATCATGATAGGCCTTCAATATATCAAACACCTCATCTTCTCTGATACATCTGCGCATAATATTATTAGGCCCAGTGTAAAATAGAAATCCAGAAATCCATGAATAAGGAAAACATTTGTGAACTAGCTGCCTCTTCTCCCTTGGAGAGAAGTATCCTGGAATCTACCCTGTAACCAAATAATTGACTATATTTGCATACCATGGAGTGTGTATAGTGAGAGCAAATAGATGCTCATCAGGAAAAGAATCATCAACCACTCCTTCTGAAGATTGTGTAAGTAGTCTAGACAGAAAATCAGCAACTACATTGGCCTGCCTGGTTTGTCAACAATTGTAAAATCAAACTCCTGCAACAACAATAACCATCTTACAAGTCTACCACCCACTATTGGTTTATTCATCAAATATTTGATGGCTACATGATCTATATGTATGAAAACCTTGTAACCAATTATGTAGTGCCTGAATTTATTAATTGCATAAACAACTCCCAACATCTCTTTCTCTGTCACAGTGTAGTTTAACTCAGTTCCTTGCAGATTCTTACTTACATAGTATATGGCATACTCTGTGTTTCCTTCTTGTTGACCCATGACTGTCCCAATGGAAAAATTAGATGCATCTGTATGGATGTGAAAAGGTAGTGACCAATTTAGACCTTTGAGAATAGGGGTTGTGTCAATGATGTTTTTAGCTTTTCAAAAGAAATCTGACAATCTGATGTCCATTCAAATTCACTATCCTTGGTCAGTAGAGTGAACAAAGGGGCAACAATCTTCTTAAAATCCTGAATGAACCTCCTATACTATCTTGCATGGCCCAAGAAGCTCCTTACATCTTTCTGTTTTTGTGGAATAGGTAGGGTAGATATGATCTTGATCTTCTTTGGGTTAACTTGGATGCCTACACTTGAGATGAAATGTCCCAAGACTATTCCCTATGTCATCATCAAAATACACTTTTCATTACTCAAAGAGAGGTTGTTCTCTCTACATCTCTTCAACACTTTCTCCAAATTATGTAAGGCTTCATCATATGTGTCACCATATGTGGTGAAGTCATCCATATAAATCTCCATGCTATCATGGGAAAAATTAGAGAAAATACTGAGGACTATTCATTGAAATGTAGCTGGAGCATTGCACAAACCAAAGGGTAAGACATAATATGCATATGTCCCCCAAGGGCAAGTAAACATTGTCTTACCCTGATCCTCTAGACCAATCTTAATCTAGTTATAACCACTAAAACCATCAAGAAAGGAAAAATATTTCTTGCATGCTAAAGAGTCAAGAACTTGGTCAATAAATGACAATGGAAAGTGATCCTTCCTAGTAGCAATATTCAGTTCCCTGTAATCAACACAAACTCTCCATTTGCCACCTTTCTTGGGCACTATGACCAAAGGTGAAACCCATTCACTATCTAAAATGGGGTATATAAAGCCTGCATCCAGTAGCTTTTGAAGCTCAACTTTCACAATCTCTTTGAGGGTGGGGTTCATGCACCTCTGTTGCTACCTGATAGGTCTATAGCCATCATCAATATATATTTTGTGCATGCATAAGGCAAGATCAATGCCTTTCATGTCACTATAATCCTAGGTGAATGCTGCTGAGTGTGTATGCAGTATGTCATGCAGAGATTGATGTTGTTCATCAGTGTTAATATTCAACATCTTACCTAGCTTGATTTCTACTTGTTTGGACAGTTTTTGCATTGAAGATACATCAAGGCTGGGTAATACAGGTAGGCATTATTGAGGTAATAACACATGGAAGATTTGGGAGACTTCTTTTGATGAATTGTTGGGTATTATGCTACTCAAAGGGTCTTGTAAGCAAGATAGGTAGTCTTGCTGCTGTGGGTGCCTCCCACAATTGTCTTGTATAACATGAGCAACTAATTCATCTTCATCTAGAATATTCAATAAAGGGTTGCATTCAATAGTCATTAGGGTTTACAGGGAATAGGTGTCCTCATCCTCTAGGCTAGGCCAAATGGTCTTCTCAAGCTCATGGTATGGTTGGGATGGTGGATATAAAACCAATTTCTTGGTTTCTGTCCCATTGGATATGATCATGTTACCAGATCTGCAACCTATAAATGCATCAGTAGTGGCAAGCCATGGTCTACCTAGTATAAGAGGATAACCGACAAGATTAACATTAGGCTACAAGACTATGAAATTAGCAGGGTATTCCCAAGAATCTAATACAACGACCAAATCTTCTATGACTCCTTCAGGTTTGACTGTAGACCTATCAGCTAATTGCAAGACCATCTAAGTAGGCCTAAGGTTCTTCAATTGGAGTGTCTGCATTGTCTCCTTGGTCATAACATTAATTGTAACTCCTAGATGTATCAAAGTATTCTTAATCAGAGTCCCATTGATCTTTGCATACACCACTGGACTACCTGGATCTGTGTACATTTGGGAACAGTTATATTACCCAACATGATATCAACAAGATTACCTAAAACATGTACTATCTGAGGATTCTCTTCATTATTGGCTTCTTTATGCAAAGATCCCTAATGGTTTTGGTGTAGATAGGAATATCCTTGATGGCTTGTATTAAGGGAATCTTGATGCTTATATATTTTAGCTGGCTGAGAAGGACAGTATCAGTTTGGGTGTTTGCTTTTGCATGGTCAAGTGCTCAGGGAAAGGAGGAGACTTGAGTTGTAAGGTAGTTTGGGTATCTTGGGTTGATTTAGGTTCCAAAGGTGGCTTATCTAAGGCTTCTTCATCTTCAAGCTCTATAATTTGGGGAGATGAAGGCCCTGCAAGTTGCTTCCCTGATCTAAGATGAACATTACTCACTTCCTCCCCATAGGTGGGATATTGCATTACCTCATTAGTATAAGCCTACTGGATAGACTTGTTGCTAGGGTTAGGTGCAGGTTGGGTACGGATTTGGGTAGGTCTAGGAGGTGGATTTTGAGGTGTTGATGGTGGCATTATGGCCGGCTGCTGTGGTTGAGATGGAATCATAGGTTGCTGAAATTGTGCATTTTGCTACCATTGTTGGCCCTTGTTCCACTGAAGCTACCATTGTTGCTGCTGAGTAGGCCACTGGGGGTTATAGTTGGCACCTTGGAAATTTTTTTGAGGCCATGAGTTTGGCTATTGTTGGTTCCAATTAGCTTGTGGGGTAGGCCATTAGGGAGTAGGCCATTGGGGGTTTTGCCATGCATTTGGGTTACTAGGCCATTGTTGAGTATTCCAAGCAGAGAAGTTCTGATTTGTAGCAGGAAAGGGAGAATTAAAACAAAGTGGATCAGAGGGCATACCTTTCCTTTACTGCCAAGGTCTCCTTTGAGCTATAAAGAACAATTGCCCATCTTCTCCTTCAAATGGCTACAATTCTGGCCTTTCAATCTTTTTTTGCTAGATACTAGTTGTATACACCTAAAAATGACACGACTCTAGCTAAATAAATATCTTAAATATTTATTTCATTTTAATTTCCTCTATCAATAAATAAATAAATCAATTTATTTATTTGGATCATATTCCTTCAAAAAATTAAATAAAATCATTTATTTAATTAAATCTTTGAAATTTTTCCAAAGTCATTCTAAATTAAATAATACCAAATTATTTAATTAATTCTTCTCATTCTCTATATTTAAATAAATCCAAATATTTATTTAAATTATCTATTGCCTCCAAAATTGAATTAATACCAAAAATGATTCAATTAATCCACGTGCACATGTAATTACATATTTTCAATATTTAATTAGTTAATATCCCCTCACCCACGTGCCCTATTTCTTCTCCAGTCAGATTAATTAACTCATCAATCAAATATGTTAACTAGTTAGTCATCTAAGTTCACTATTCCATTATCTTAGTCAACTCCCCAATCAACCTACTTATCTCTCCATTCTATTCTATTAATTGGTCAATCATCTCAGTTAACTCTTCAATCTATTTATGTTAACTCCCCTATTGCATAAAGGAGCATGACACTTGCATTATCCCTATTCACACACATCCTCTCAAATTTCCTCAACCGTTGATCTTCTTATTCATTCTAGACCATTGATCTTCCTTCTCTCAAATCTATAAATACAACCCCTATTCCTCCATTTGAATCATCTAAACTTTTTATAAACTTACTCTACATGAATCACAGCGTGCCTTTGGCACAAATCACTCCATAGCTTGAGATCAATTATCACCATTATCACTATTATCAATGCATTGTGAAGATCCTCTTCATTTCCAAGACCTATCAACAACCATTCTCCATTGTCATCTTGGAAAAAAGTGAGGAAGTGCACCTTCTGAGGGCTCTATTCATACATGAGATCAATTCGAGATAGGTGACCAATGGAAGTCACGAAATAAAAAGGTTTGCAAGGTATTGTGTTCTTTGTGTTTGATCTTATTTATTTCAATTTCATTGATATTATTGGATTATTAATAGTTTAATATTGTTGGCCACATTTTCTGATAACATTTTTGGCACCCACCGTGGGGCCCTTGCCCCAATTTAACTTCAAAATTGAGTTTTTGTGTTAGAATCCATACACAGGACGTTTCTATGCATCTACTCATTGATACTGGACATATGTCAGACCTGTGTATCTATTCACTGTTCCAACACATTTACCCTCTGTTATGGCACATCTGTCATATCTATGCATTTATTCTCTATATCTGCACATACATCCTTTGTAACTGCGCATACATTCACTGTATCTATGCATTCATTCTGCTGGGGTTTTTAGGCTATTTCTTAGGAAATTTCTGGCTAACATCATTTGCAAGAATATTCTTAGATCCACCTTGTAGGTTAAGAGTTGGTTAGACATATAGTTGCATGGTTAACTCTCATCTAGATCTAAATAGCAAAGGAAGTAATTAAACTTGTTCATGCAAATTTCACTTAGATTCTAAATAGGAGGGAAGTAATTTGTACTTGTTGCATCACAACTTGAACATAGTCCCAACTAGGAGGATTAAAATTGAACAATTGCTTTCAAAATCTTTTTCAAAGTTAACAAATCTTGTGTACCCAAGTAGAGTAACTCATTTAGTTTTTCTCTTTTTAACTAGGAATAAAGAATCAGTGTTTTCTGTGATTTTGGAATGATGATAGGACTATGCTCTCCCTTTAACTGGATGAACAAAATGCCAAAATCATCTTTTTGCATGTGTTTCCTTTAGATAGGCCTGCCCTTGGAATTCCTTCCTTCCAAGCGGATGACCTTAAGTGGTAACCAGCTAACACTAAGCTCTTCTGATCCACTATAAATAAACTGTGTTTGAGGTGAAAACTTCAAGTAACGAGTGCAGATTAGTTATTCTGACAGCCAACCTCCCCATAAACCCTGCAAGGTGCAACCCTTGCAAGCTGGGAGACTCCATAATGGAGAGTAGTGTTTCCGCAATTATAACCACTCAAACGGTTGCCCTTACTACATATCCATTGTTTGTAGAAGCCAAAATCCCCTATTTGATGACACAAGAGGAAAATATTCTCCAGAGCCGTCTAATGTCATACACTCATTTAGTGTAGAGACAGGAAAATTCAACTCTTGAAAGGAACTATAGCTTGGTATGCATGAGAAGTGAGTGTCATGGAGGGGAGCTGGTGCTACCAATCTATTAGCTGTCCACCTTTATGCAAGTAGCTGGTGTAAAAACCAAGTTGGAATTCATTAAATATTGTCCTTGCCAAACTTAGGATTGTGCTTGCTTTGTAATAAAAAAAGTTAAAAACACAAAAAAAAATCAAACAATCATGAAAATATTCTTTGTGTGTGATGTGTCTTTCTTACCATAATCAAAGAAACAAAATAGAAAAGAGCAACATTCAGACAAAGAACCCAAAAACATCAAAAAACGTGCCTTTACCAAGTCAAAACTAGTTAAAATCAAGCAAAACAGATAGATATGCGCATTTGTTTCATCCTACTATGCATTTACTTCATCTTGTTACGCATCTGCTTTCTGCTGCACATTTACTTAGATCTACTGTGCATTTTCTTTTCACTAGACCTGTGCATACACTTCCTAAAGCTGCGCATTTATCCTCTGTTCTGGTGCATCTGCTTTTCCACTAGATCTACGCTTTTGTTTCCTGTTGCTGTGCATATACACTCTGTTCTTGTGCATCTATCATAGTGAGCACTTCCATACAGTTTGTTAGAAAAACACCTACCTTTTTGAGCACCCCTTTCAGTCTTGTATCAGCTGTTGAGGTCAAATTAACCATGCAGTCACTTCTCCCATTCATTTCTATAGCATACCCTCTTTTCCATCAGTCACCTCATCAAAATTTTGCAAAAGTTCCCAAAAAAACAAGTCAAAGTACCACAACCAGGTTATTACAAGCCAATTTTTGTTCATATCAAACTCAAACATCACTAGTAAGTCTCCACTAACAGGATCTATCATCCTTCTATCTTGAAACTTCACTAGTTTGTTTTGGTGCAAAACTAGTCTCTACTAAGTAATCGGATTCCAACCATCCTTACTTTTGGCTACCAGTTTGTATCGACTGACTTTTTTGACACCATTGATCAAAGAAAACCCTTATTCAAATCTTATCACCACCGGTATCCCCTTCACTACAACCTCCAAACACATCTTACCAAAGCATCCAATTTCACCCAACTCCATTCCAAATCACAAAAGCAAAAACAAATTGAAATGTTGTAGACATGATATTTCCATAGTCCATAATATGAGTTCTGTAGTTTCTGGAAACACTGTGTTTTGCTTTTTTTCTGTCAACATTTCGGATCACACTCTATGATCCATCATCAGGACAAAAAGAGGAGAATGTGATGGATAAACTTGTAGAGAGGGCTTAATAAGAAGAGAGAGATGGCACGGAGAGCAAGGAACAACTAACAACCAAGAACCAAGAATTGAAAATAGAGAAAAAGAAAAAAGGAATAAAGTTAGAGGTTGCAAGATATAGAGGAAAAATAGTGAAGAAGGTAATAACAAACAATAAAAATGGTAAAAATAAACCAAAAAATATATAAATCTAAACCTTTAAATAAAATAATGGATAAAAATGCAAAAAATGATAAAAACAAAAAATAAATAAAAATTAATATAACGTGGTCGATTAACAATACAAAAACCATAAAATATAAAGACATAAAAGATAAGAAGAAGAAGGAATGAAAATGGTAAAATATATAAATGAAAGACTAAACAATATAAAATGGCTGAAATATGTAAAAAAGGGGAGTAAGGATAGGTAAAAGCAAAGGTGGTACTAAAAAGTAAAGGCAAAGAAGAGGGAAAAGAACAAAAAATAAAATGAGGAAGGGTGAGGATAAATGGGTAGGCGGAAAATTAATACGAAGAACAATGAAAGTAAAATCCAAAAAGGATGGCGAGAATTGAAAATTGAAACAAAACCAAAAGAGAGAGTGCATGCAGGAGAAGGACAAGAGAAAGGATACAAAGTACAAACAAATAAGAAATAAAAAGAATGAAGAAAATAAGGGGAAAACTAAGAGCAAACCAAAGAATAAAGAGCCTAAAAAGGGGAAAGAAAAGAGAAAAGTAAAACAAGACGATGAAAAATAAGGAGAGGAGGACAAGAGGATAGAATGTGCTAAGAGGAGCACACAAAAGATAAAGAGAAGCAAGAAATAAACAGGAGAAAAGAGTAGGAAGATAAGTACGAGAAAGAAATACAAGGTAGGAATAAGAGGGGCGAAGGCATCCAAGCAAATGAGAGAGGTGAAACTAAGAGAGATGAAAGCAAGAAGACAAAAGCAAAAAGTAAAAAGAAGGAAAAAAAAAAGAAGGGGCAAGAGGAAACAGATAGGAGTATGAGAAGGTAGAAGAGAGGGAATGGGGGGGGAAGAAACAAAGAGGAAACTAGGAGAGAAGCAGGAGAAACAACAAAAAGGATGGGGGAGAGAGACGTCCGCAAAAGAGGAGCAAGGTTAACAAGGAGGGAGAGGAGCCTAAGAGAAGGAGAGAGCAAGGAGAGAAGAAGACTCAAGAGAGGAGGAAAGGCAAGGGGTATGGAGGTGAGTTGAAGGAGGAGGGAAAAAGTTAAGGGGAGAGAAGAGGATGAGTGAGGGTGGTAAGGGATGAAGGGGGCTAGAATGCAGGGTGGGGAGTAATGGACAAAGACAGGAGGAGTGGAAGAGGAGAGAGGGAGGAACTGGAAGTCACAGGGTAGGGGGAAAGAGGTACCAATATGAAAAGGAGGAGGGGGAGAAGAAAGAGAGGAGCTAGGAGACAGGGATAGAAAGGGGGAAATAGGCAGAGACAAAACTAGTGGAGAGGAAACAAGGAGGGATCAGGTTGAGAGGTGGAAAGTTGGAGGGAATTTAGAAGAGGATTCCAAGTGTGGCTTAAGGTCCAATCCTCATCCCTGTTGAGGTTGGTGGGGTTATTCCTAATGAAGGTAGCTTCTTTAAGTTTTCTCTTGAAGAAGTTATCTTCCTTGGCTAAGATGAGGGTATCCTCGAGGTGGATGTGGTGTTTGGTGCTTGAGGAGTGATCTGCCAGGGCTGATTTTGCAACCCTTTCATGCTTAATATCTGCACTATGTTCTTTGATTCTAGTGCAAATGGATCTACCTGTCTCACCGATGTAAGGGGTGCCATAGGAACAATCAATTTTATAGACCCCTGGGTTTAGTAGAATGTCATTGTGGTCTTTGGTGGAAGGGATGAGGTTTCTGATGGTGGAAAGGGGTTTAAAGGCACAATTGAGACCTTTCTTGTGAAGGATTCTAGTGATCTTATTAGAGATGCCTTCGATGAAAGGTAGGGTGGCGCTATAAACAACATCAGAGTCTTTTGAAAAAGGTTTAGAGTGTAGGTAGGTTTGGGCTTGTTTAAAGGCTCTTTTTATGCATTTGTTACGATAACCATTAAGCTTGAAAACCTTGGACATGTGGGACAACTCAAGGCTCAAGTGATCCTTGTCACAGATGCAGAAAGGCCTCATAGTCAAAGTTTTAAGGACACTAGCCTTATGGGCTGGATGGTGGTGGGAGGAAGCATGAAGATAGAGGTCTGTGTGTGTGGATTTTTTGAAGACTCGATGACCAAGAGAGCCATCACTTTTTCTGATGAGGAGGATGTCGAGGAAGGGGAGTTCATTATTGGAATCTAATTCTTTGGTGAATTGAATACAAGGGGCAATGCTATTAAGGTGATTGTGGAAAAGCTCTAGTTGTTCAGGACTGTGTGGCCAACAAATGTTGGTGTCATCCACATAGTGCTTTCACCAAGTTGGTTTGAGGGGGAAAGAGTTTAGGGCTAGTTCTTCGAAATGTTCCATGTATAGGTTTGCAATGACAGGGGAGAGGGGAGAACCCATGGCTACCCCATCAGTTTGCTCATAAACCACATTTTGGAAGGTGAAGAATGTGGATTTTAAGCATAACTCAACTAAGGAAACAATTTCGTCATTGGTCTTATGTCAGACGAGCATAATGGAGTCAAGAAGGGGGACTTTGGTGAAGAGGGAAACGACATCAAAACTTACAAGAATATCATCCTCACTGACTTTTTTGTCTTTAATGAAGTCAACAAATTGGGAGGAGTCTTTGATGAAGGAGGAAGAATGACCAATGAGAGGAGAGACCAATTTGGCTAAGAAGGCGGCGAGTTTATAAGTGGGGGAGTAGGTGGTATCAACAATCGGTCCTAAAGGAATGTTGGGCTTGTGGATTTTGGGTACACCATAGATGCGTGGTGTAATTTCTTTATTGGGTATGAGACGCTTTTTTGTAGCGTCATCAAAGGAAGAAGAGGCAATGGCATTTTTCACTTGTTTAAAGATTTTGGAGATGGGATTGTGAGTAAGGATTTTATAGTTGCCGCTATTGTTGAGGTGGTCCAACATCTTGGCAACGTAGTCTTGTTTGTCTAAGATAACTGAGGCATTCCCCTTATCTGCTTTCACAATGACGACATTTTGTTTGATCAGTCTTTTGAAGGCGTAGAACTCGTCTTTGGGGATGTTTCGCTTGGGGGGTTTGGCTTTTCTAAGGGCTACTGAACAATCTTGCCTCACTTCATCATCTATGTTATCTGGTAGGGAGTGGATGGCATTCTCAATTTTGATGAGAAAATTAACTTTAGGGATGAGAGTCGAGGTGATGGCAAAACCAAGGCCCCTTCTTAAGAATTTAAGGGCGAGGGGCTCAATGTTACGATTGGAAAGGTTGATGACAAGCTTATCTTCCCACTGGTTTACAAAAGTCAATGGTTGAGGGATGGGGGGAGGGTGGATAGGCTTGCTGACAGTAACCGTTGAAGAGGAGGTAGCCAGCGGGTTGAGAGGAGGGGACAGCAAGAAGGTACGAATAGCTGCAAGTTTGATGAGA
Organism: Cunninghamia lanceolata; assembly: GCA_027924645.1. Classification (NCBI taxonomy): domain Eukaryota; kingdom Viridiplantae; phylum Streptophyta; class Pinopsida; order Cupressales; family Cupressaceae; genus Cunninghamia; species Cunninghamia lanceolata. Next base: position 939,236 of record BSBN01001409.1, on the reverse strand, counting down.
GGAGTGGGTTGCTGGTTCACCACAATAGGATGGGAAGGAAAAGCTAAGGCAAGAGGAAGAGGGTGAGTAGAAGTAAGTCTGATGGGGTAGCTAGAGAGATGAGGGGTAGAGGATGGGTTACTACGTGGGTACTGAGTACAGAGAGGAGTGGATAAAGAGGGGATCAGTTGAGGATCAACGTGATCGGCCAGAGATGATGCCGTATGGTTGGTTAGGCTAACGTGTGGAGGAGGAAAGGAGATAAAAGGAGTGATAGGTGGTCCATTATTCAAGAGAGTAGCTAGGGGGAGTTGGGAGATAGTGAGTGTGAGGGGAGAGAAGAAGCTGTCAACTCAGCTATGGTTTCGATGTTCAAGAGAGTGGCAGTGTGTGTGAGAGAAGACAACATGTTTGAGGGACGATACAATGCATCAAAGCAATTAATGAAAGAGCCGTTTGAGAACCGGGTTGCAGAGGACTCACCTGGCTTCGAGGGGAGAGACTGTTGGAGGGCTGAAAGCTGACAGGAAACTGCCATTGGTGAGAGTGGACAGGAGGTCTGAAGGAGTTGCGAGCATGCCAAGGAGTCGGATCTGCGTGAAACTGGAGAGTCGACCGAGCCTGATGTGGAGAATGACTAAGGAACATCCACAGGAGAAGTTAGAAAGACCGAAATAATGGAGTCTAAGGTCGGAGGAGCACCTGAGGTTCGCACCTAGGTTTGCTGTCCTCGTTGGAGCTTACAGGAAGCCGTCGCTAGAGAGAGAAGGTGGGAGGCTGGACAGAGTTGGGAGTAGTCTGTAGACACATCAGACCTGTGTATAATGTTCAAACTATCGTCGCTAGAAGAGAGAGGGGAGGGGACGTGCAAAGAGCAAAGAGAGGGAGGGACAGAAACCTCAGTAGCAGAAATGCGGGGACCGTGTAAGGATGCTTTTGGTGTTCGGCATGTTCATTGTATGTTGTACTCTTCTATGTGATGCACCCAGGTAGGCAAGATGAGCTGGAGGGGATGGTGTCATTTAGAGTAGAGGCTAGAGAACTTTCTAATCTATCTATTGGTACTTTCAAGTTTATGGCTTTCTGCTCTGGCTTGAGAAGCAATATCAAACAGTATCCATATGTCTAGCCGCAGAGAAGATGCCAACTCAAGATGGAGGTAGTAAAGGCGAAAGGAGAGATGGTTGAGAAGGGCTCTGGTGGATTTGATAACAAATCTAAGGAGAGATAAACTAGCTTGTTGGAAGATGTGCTCCGTGTTAGGGCCGAGCAAAGTATGAGAGACCTACGCAAAAGAAGGGATTAACCGACAATCTCTGCATCTTTTTAGGAAAGCCAAATCTGCAACTTTCTTTGCAACCTTAATTCTCAACTTTTCAAAAAGCTTAGATTGGAAGCATATCTCCCTCCCATGAAGGGTGAATATTGTAGACATGATATTTCCACAGTCCATAATATGAGTTATGTAGTTTCTGGAAACACTGTGTTTTGCTTTTTTTCCGTCAACGTTTCAGATCACACTCTATGATCCATCATCAGGACAAAAAGAGGAGAATGTGATGGATAAACTTGCAGAGAGGGCTTAATAAGAAGAGAGAGATGGCATGGAGAGCAAGGAACAGCTAACAACCAAGAACCAAGAATTGAAAATAGAGAAAAAGAAAAAAGGAATAAAGTTAGAGGTTGCAAGATATAGAGGAAAAATAGTGAAGAAGGTAATAACAAACAATAAAAATGGTAAAAATAAACCAAAAAATATATAAACCTAAACCTTTAAATAAAATAATGGATAAAAATGCAAAAAATGATAAAAACAAAAAAGAAATAAAAATTAATATAACGTGGTCGATTAACAATACAAAAACCATAACATATAAAGACATAAAAGAAAAGAAGAAGGAATGAAAATGGTAAAATATATAAATGAAAGACTAAAAAATATAAAATGGCTGAAATATGTAAAAAAGGGGAGTAAGGATAGCTAAAAGCAAAGGTGGTACTAAAAAGTAAAGGCAAAGAAGAGGGAAAAGAATGAAAAATAAAATGAGGAAGGGTGAGGATAAATGGGTAGGGGGAAAATTAATACAAAGAACAATGAAAGTAAAATCCAAAAAGGATGGTGAGAATTGAAAATTGAAACAAAACCAAAAGAGAGAGTGCATGCAAGAGAAGGACAAGAGAAAGGATACAAAGTACAAACAAATAAGAAATAAAAAGAACGAAGAAAATAAGGGGAAAACTAAGAGCAAACCAAAGAATAAAGAGCCTAAAAAGGGGAAAGAAAAGAGAAAAGTAAAACAAGACAATGAAAAATAAGGAGAGGAGTGCGAGAGGATAGAATGTGCTAAGAGGAGCACACAAAAGATAAAGAGAAGCAAACAATTAATAGGAGAAAAGAGTAGGAAGATAAGTACGAGAAAGAAATACAAGGTAGGAATAAGAGGGGCGAAGGCATCCAAGCAAATGAGAGAGGTGAAACTCAGAGAGATGAAAGCAAGAAGACAAAAGCAAAAAGTAAAAAGAAGGAAAAAAAAACAAGAAGGGGCAAGAGGAAATAGATAGGAGCATGAGATGGGAGAAGAGAGGGAATGGGGGGGGAAGAAACAAAGAGGAAACTAGGAGAGAAGCGGGAGAAACAACAAAAAGGATGGGGGAGAGAGATGTCTGCAAAAGAGGAGCAAGGTTAACAAGGAGGGAGAGGAGCCCGGGAGAAGGAGAGAGCAAGGAGAGAAGAAGACTCGAGAGAGGAAAAAAGGCAAGGGGTATGGAGGTGAGTCGAAGGAGGAGGGAAAAAGTTAAGGGGAGAGAAAAGGATAGTGACATGGAAATATCTCACAAGGACTTACAAGAAGGTCTCCAAGACAAAAAATTTCAACAAATGATGGACAAAGTACTCCACCAAGACCCTACAAAGTTCTTTCTCCACCTAGCAAGCCAAGGAGTTAAGCTCCCCCCTGACTTTGATGTCACAGCATTGAAAGAAACCAAAGAGGAAAGAACTCATGAAGACAGCACACATGAGGAAAGAACCCTTGACACAGACAAAGGCAAAAAAACCATAGACTCAACCACACCTTTAGACATGTTGACAAAACAAGTTCAAACCCTACAACAACAATTAGTGGACCTCCAAATAGGGACATCCACTAAACAATATTTGTTGGAGGATATCTCACTGTATACCTTTGATAAGAGCTTGAAAATTATCCCCTTTCCCCTTAGATTTGAATGGCTGAAACATTTGACAAAATTGTATCCCCTCATGATAGTGACAAGGAAATATCTCACAAGGACTTACAAGAAGCTCTCCAAGACAAAAAATTTCAACAAATGATGGACAAAGTACTCCACCAAGACCCTACAAAGTTCTTTCTCCACCTAGCAAGCCAAGGAGTTAAGCTCCCCCCTGACTTTGATGTCATAGCATTGAAAGAAACTAGAGGAAAGAACTCATGAAGACAGCACACATGAGGAAAGAACCCTTGACACAGACAAAGGCAAAAAAACCATAGACTCAACCACACCTTTAGACATGTTGACAAAACAAGTTCAAACCCTACAACAACAATTAGTGGACCTCCAAATAGGGACATCCACTAAACAATATTTGTTGGAGGATATCTCGCTGTATACCTTGAAAATGATCCCCTTTCCCCTTAGATTTGAAGTTCCAAAATTTGACAAGTATAGAGGAAAGGGTGACCCTAGAGACCACATCAGAGAATTCAGTGTTACATGTCTAGAGGTGGCCCACAATGAAACTTTTCTCATGAGGCTCTTCCCTAGATCTTTAGGAGGGCAAGCCATGGAGTGGTTCTCTCGACTCCCCCCAGGTATCCATACCTTTGATGAGTTAGTGAACAAGTTTGTCACGCATTTCTCGTATAATATAGAACATGAGGTATATGTACTTGACCTTTACAACACCAAACAAAAGAGTGGCAAATCCTTCATTGCTTTCTTACAAAGGTGGAGGTAACTTGCTAGCAAATATCCTCATCATATACTAGAAAAACAAATGCTTGAAATGTTTGTCCAAAATCTCAATCCCAATCTTAGCTATCAAATTCAAATACAATGCCCTACCTCATTCACGAAAGTCATTGAGATGGGGTTATTCATCGAAAGCTATGATCGCAAAAGGACAAATAAAATTGTTCAAAGACACTCCTAACTCAAACTATACCATGGATAAGTTAAAATTCTGGACCAAAAATAAGAACATCGTCAACGATGGACTGGTTGATGCTAAAGTAGTGGCTCCTAAGCAACCAATTTTCAATCTTGAAGGAGAATCAAACAATGCAACACCAAGCAAACCTTCATCAAATGAACAAAGACAACGTTACAACTTTCCTCCTAGATGAAAGTTTACACCACTAGGGGAGTCATATGAGTCCGTTTTGAGAAAGATGTTGGCAAACAATGAGATCACCCTTCCCACCACAAGCAACTATGAACCTCAAGTCAAACCTCCTTGGTGGAAGGATACTAATTTTTGTGAGTACCATAGAGGCAAAGGCCATACAACTAATGACTGTATTCACTTGAAAAAAGTCATACAAGACTTATTAGACCAAAATCATGTGGGCACAAAAGATCATCCCTCTAATGAATCACATGTGGCATTCAAGGATCCGCTCCTTAACCATGACAGGCAGAACCTTCATAACAACAACAATAACAACCAGAAAAATCACAATAACAGGAACAATGATGCTAACTACATGAATATGCCATTTAATTACACTGTTAATTGCATATCAGAGCATATCCTACAAATCAATGTGCTCATGTTTAACAAACAATCAGATTCCAACACCAAATTTGATCGCAATATCACCACCCGCAGTGGGAAAGTCACCTTGCACACACTCCCTCCAAGGTCATCATCCTCACCATCTACTCCCCACAAGTACAATGTCATTGACCAACTATGAAAGACTCTGGCCCATATATCCATATTAGAGTTGTTGCATATATCGCCTTCCCACAAAGAGATTCTTGATAAAGCCCTAGTGGAAACCACTGTGCCCACCAACTTGGCCCAAGAGAAATTTCAAGCCATGGTAGGTCATCTTACCTCAACTAAGATCCTATCACTCACTGAACAAGATGATATATCCATATCTCAACCCCGTAACGCATCATTACATATTGAGGCTTTCATTAATAAACATCACATCAAAAGGGTTCTCATTGATGGAGGAGTGGGTTTGAATATTTGCACGCTGAAATTAATCCTTACATTGGGGTTCTCAGAAAATGCAGTGGATCCAAGAAAGAAGATCACAATAAAATCCTATGATGAAGAAGAACAGACAACCAAAGGAACTATGGTGTTACTGTTAAGAATTGGACTAGTGGTGATAGAAGTTGTTTTCCAAGTCCTTGATAGGGAGCTCACAAACAACATTCTCTTAGGTAGAACTTGGATACATGCCATGAAAGTTGTGCCTTCCACATATCATCAATGTATCAAGTTCCATCACAACGGCTGAGAGATCACCATCTAAGGTGACCCTGATCCTTTTCAACACTGTAACACTATCCAATCGAAGCCAGATTTCAGTATCCCTAATAATATAGATTCCATATCTTCTGCCTCCCAGCATGATCCTAGCTCCCAAGCTTCCACATCAAAGGCCAAAGAGCAGAAGATCAAGATCAAAGAAACAAAGGTAGGAGAGTACTCCATCAAGCATACCGTTTGCGTAGCCAAAATGCCTTTATCTATGAAATCCTTTGGATGACCTACACCCTTCCCAAAACCATCTACTCCTCTTGAACCTCCCAAACCTCCCTTTGTCAAATGGGGCACCCTATCAGATGAAAGAAAAGAAAGAGACATTCTGCAATGGCTCTACATAGATGAGGATGACACACCACAAGGCAAACAACCAAAGCTCCCAATAGAAATCTATGGGCGTGATCAATCTATCTTACACAGAATGGGCTATGAAGGACAGGGTCCCATCAAGAAAAGAAGGAATAACTCAACCCAATTAACCCTCTAAATCCTCATCGGCCTGAGACACATGAGGGCTAGGATATAAAGACAATGGCAAAGACAAAGCTATGGCTACTACTTGTTTTGTTGAACCGATCCATAACCTTCAAGAGGATAGTGGCACAGATTCTAATGAATACGAATAGGATGACCTTTCAGAACATTCCTATGAAGACAAAGGAATTGATACCATTTACACCTATAGCCCCTACCATGAAGGACAAACTCTGAGGTCTAGACCAGTAGAGTGTGATTCACCCATTCCGAAGAGAAAAACTTATGAGGATGGTCAGAGTTCCCATGAGATAAACAATCTTGAGGAGAGTAACATCACAGATCGTGTTCCTATCACTCCCAATCTTGATCATATATTTGTCCTTACCATCACACCCACTGAATCAGATCAACCTATCGATCCCCTACCCCTGGTACATCCCGAGCTTATCAATTGGGATCTACAAGGAACCCCCCAACTTGACATGTTCCAAAATGACAATGCCTACATTGATTACATGGAATTAAGAGACCACCTACCTATGGGAGATCATAAAGTTGGCTTCACCATAGAACTCAATACCGTTCCTTATTTTGGAGAGGGTACCAAGCCTTCCAGTCACAAAAATATAAAAATCAAACATGGATATGATGGTGAAAACTACTCTGTGGCAGTGTCAGATCCTAAAAATGTAAAAATAAAGGACACATCTGATGGTGAAAACCTCTCTGAGGTGCTAGACGATGGAAGGCTTGACACTCTCCCCAACAACATGTATCAAGAGAAGTCACAAATTGTGGTAGAACCTACAGAACCTATCAACATCAACACAGAAGGCAACCCAAAGATCATACACTTTGCTAAGTCTCTATCTCCATCGAAAAGGAGAAAATTTGTGCCCTTCTTCAAAAAGTAATAGGTTAACTTTTCTTAGTCCTATGCAGATATGCCTAGGTTAGATCTAGACTTGATCTTGCATCATCTACCACTCGATCCTTGAAAGGAAGCAAGGTATGCAGAAAACACTTCCTACACTGATCTAATGAGGAAAGACTTATGCAAATTTTTACTTTTATAGTTACAAATTAAGATGCACATTAACAGAAAGATAATAACAGCTTCCAAATGCAAACACAAAACTCACAACACAAGATATACGTGGGGAAAACCCTTTCAGGTAAAAAACTCCACACTCCAAAGCTACCCAATATATTATTTAGAAATCACAAAGATTACAATATACTTGCAGAGCAAGCTTTTACAGGAGTATATCCAACTAGAGATCTAGGAGGTAACTCGACATCTATAAGATTCTTACATACAAACTCCATCTCAATTTCTTGATATATAGGAGATACAATACAGTACACTGCCAACGATAATTACAAAACCATGAGCTAAAACCACCCAAAAGTGGCACCCAAATTATCTCCAATCAAAAATGCCTTGTGATATGCCAAACCACACACCAACACATGTAACTCTCCCGTTTACATCTCTTTTATTTGTCCACCACGTTTTTACATTTCCCAAAACAGAAGGTCCAACTTCTAGAGGCCATAACTTTTGATCCAGGTGTCCGATTGACGAACCGTTTTATGCGTCAGAAAGCTCATGAACTGCTCTATCACCCTGTAACTAGTTACACCAGTTATGAAAATTTTCAAGATGTTTAGAGAAGGTTTGATACCTAAAAATTTGATTTCAAAACTTTTTTGGCAGTTTTGAAAAAAATAGAAACTTTAATATCTCACAATCCAAATATGATCTTGAGTCAAAACTCACCTAAGATGTTTACTTAGTTGTTCCACACCTTCTAGGAAAATTTTAGGTCAACCTGAAGTCAATTGAAGGACTTGCTAAAAATAGTAAGTCTCTCTATTTTAAGCTCGTTTAGAGACTTTCGGAAACTTTGAAGGTTCCAGACCATTCTCCAAGATAAAGGGTATTCCAAAAGACCAAAACTAGGAAGAATAGTAATCTTTCGAAGTTGCAAGGTTGAGACACTTTTCTTAACATTCTCCCACTTGTTGAACACCTTGCAAGAGCAAAGGGAGCATCAACACCATGATTTAATTGCTAGGGACCGTGAGGCCCATAGACTCTGAACACCATCTGAACTTCTCTGTGCTCATAGGTTTTGTCAAGGAATCTGCAACATTCATCAAAGTTACAACTTTTTCTATGTTTACCTTCCCATCCTCTACCATGTCATGAACAATATGGTATTGGACATCAATATTCTTAGTCCTTGCATGGAAAGTAGGATTCTTTGCCAAACATATGGCACTCTGATTGTCACAACAAACAGTAATCTTCCCCGCATCAAAGCCAACATCAGAACACAATCTCTTAAGCCAAATGGCTTCTTTACAAGAATGAGTTGCTGCCATGTACTGAGCTTCAGTAGTGGACAAAGTGACCACAAGTTGCCGCTTACTCATCCAATTAATAGCACCACCAAACATAGTGAACACATAAGCACTGGTGGATCTCCTGCTATCAATGTCACCTGCCCAATCTGAATCCACAAATCCATAAATACAAAGTGAATGCCAAGGTCCTATAGAATAACCATGATAACATAAGGAATACTCAAAAGTACCCCATAAATATCTAAACACTCTCTTCATTGCATCCCAATGTACCCGTCCAGGATTAGCTATAAATCGACTAAGGACTCCCATTGCTTGGACAATGTCTGGTCTTGTGCAGACCATCGCATACATCAAACTGCCAACCATACTAGCCTAAGGAACTATGCTCATATCCTCTATATCAGAAGGAGACTTTGGACAATCTTCAACATATAACTTTGTCCCCATTGTAACAGGAACAGTTAAAGGTCTGCAATCCATCATGTTGAATCTCTCCAACACAGTGTTAACATACTTACTTTGGCCTAACCAAATTTTTTTGTTTGCTCTGTCTCTTTTGATTTCCATTCCCAGAATGTATCGAGCTGCCCCTAGATTTTTCATCTCAAACTATGCTAACAAATGAGACTTCAAATCAGAAATCAAACTTTTACCATTCCCAATGAGTAACATATCATCGACATGCAATGCAATAATGATAATGTGATCATTGTCAAACTTGTAGTAAACACAATGATCTGATTTTGATCTCTAAAATCTAATACTCAACACAAAAGCATCAAACTTCTGGTACCACATCCTAGGAGACTATTTCAAACCATACAAAGACTTTTTCAACTTGAAAACTAGATTTTCTTTACCTCTCACCATGTAGTGCTCTGGCTGTGACATATAGATTTCCTCCTCCAAGTCACCATGAAGGAATGTTGTCTTCACATCTATTTGTTCCACTTCTAGATCATACACTACTGCAAGAGATAACATGAACCGAATAGATGTTAGCTTTGCAACGGGAGAGAAAATATCACCATAGTCAATTCCCTCCACCTGAGAATACCCTTTTGCAACCAATCTAGGCTTATATTTCTCAACACTGTCATCTACACTAAATTTCTTTTTGAATACCCATTTGCATCCAACAAGTTTTCATCCTTTAGGAAAAGGCACTATGTCCCAAGTATTATTCTTTTCCAAAGAAGCCATCTCCTCCTCCATGGCTTCCTTCTAGGAACCTGCATCTTTCATACCCGTAGCCTCTTTCACAGTTCTAGGCTCATCAGTGTTAGAAATCAAAGTAAAAATACAACTGGAATCATGCAATGAATACCCTAACCTATCAAGTTGTTGCCTTATCTGTGTGGACCTCCTCAAAGGTTGAGATTGAGGTTCTTCATCTTCTTCTGAACTTTCAGAGCTACTAGAGCTCTCCTCATTATCAAGTCCAATAGATCTTTTTGGTTCAACTTTCTTAGGGGTGGAAGGAAGCTAAACCACATCTTCTTTCTTCTCATCTTTCTTTGGCTGCAAGACAACAGAAGAAGGATTGAGCTCTCTGAAGATCACACTTCTACTATACAGAACTCTCTTAGCTACTAGATTCCAAAGCTTGTACCCTTTCACACCGATACCATAACCGATGAAGATACACTTTATAGCCTTGTTCTCCAACTTAGACCTCTTCTCCTTAGGCACATGTGCATATGCCTCACAACCAAATACTTGAATTTGTCTTAATGAAGGCTTTTTACTAGACTATACCTCCATAGGTTTCTTATCAATGAGCGCTGATGTAGGAGACCTATTAACTAGATAACAAGTGGTAGCAATAGCTTCAGCCCAGAACTTTTGTTCAAGACCAACTCCACTTAGCATACTCCTTGCCCTCTCCATCAATGTTCTATTCATCCTCTCTATAACTCCATTCTGTTGAGGGGTATATGGAGTTGTCTTGTGCCTCTCAATCTCCTGTTCTTTATAGAACTTGTCGAAATCTGTTGAACAGAACTCACCACTGTTGTCAGTCCTCAAACACTTAATCTTTCTATCCTTTTGATTCTCTACAAGAGCTTTGAACTCTTTGAATCTATTAAAGACTTCAGATTTACTTCTAAGGAAATACACTCGTGTCCTTCTACTGTAATCATCAATGAATGAAACAAAGTAAATAGATTTTGAAATCGAAAGAGCATTAATAGGACCAAACACATCAGAATGAATCAAGTCCAACACCTCAGAAGATTTGTGAGAACTGGAATAAAATTGAACATGGTTTTGTTTTCCATAAATGCAATGTTCACAGAAATCAAACTCAAGGTTACAATCATTCATACCCTTAACAAGATTTTTATTCTTCAGGGTCCTCAAACCCTTTTTACCAATGTGACCAAGCCTTTGGTGTAATAACACTGTATTCTCAGCTGGGAGTTTCATCTCCATAGAATGAGCACCCTTAGGTACCTAGAAAGCATGACCATCAGAAGTAGATGCAACAATCTTTTTTGCTGCTGGTTCCAATGGTGAGGATGAAGACTCTGAAGCTCTCTTCTTTGAAATAGAGGCACTATTGCATTGAAATGTGTATGCATCAAGCTGAAATAGAGTGCCAATCTGAACATCATTAGCCTACACCATAGATCCTCTAGTCATCTTGCATCCTCCATTCGAGAAAACAATCTGCACACCCACATCATTTAATTTAATTATAGAAAGAAGGTTATGTGTCAAACCATGGATATGCAGAACACCATTGATTCCCTTTACTCATCCATTAGGGAATTGAATCAAGACTCTTCCATGACCAACAATATCTAGGTGAGAATCATCACCCAAGTACACCTTTCCACCATCATATTCTTCATACTTTGAAAACCAGCCTCGATGCGAGGTCATGTGAAAAGATGCACCAGAGTCAATAAGCCACACATCCTCGGATGCATGTGTTGCCAAGGCAGCGACAAATGCTTCTCCTTCATCCTGAGAGGACTTGTCAGAATCTGAATCATTGTTCTTCTTCTTTTTCTTTTTCTTCTCCTTACACTCCTTGCAGAAGTGACCAGGTGTACCACAGTTCCAATTAATGCCTTGGACTTTCTGGGAGACTTAGATCTCCCATGGGATTTGGATCTTCCTTTTTCTTCCTTCTTCTTATCCTTTTTCTTTCCCTTCTCTTTAGAACTACCACAAACCACAAGAGCCTCCTTAGGCAATTCAAAATATTTTCTCCATATCTCTTTAGACAATAGAGAAGAAACCACTTCATCCATCTTGAAGGTGGTAGGGGTACTCCTAATGGCCATAACAAGGTGGTCCCATGAATATGGTAAGGAACACAGCAATGTCATACATCGATCCTCCTCCTCCATCTTCACACCAACAGAAGTCAACTGGGCAACAAGCATGTTGAATGTATTTAGGTGATCAGCGACAGATCATCCATCTTCCATCCTCAAAGAATACAATTTCTTTTATAGGAATAACTTGTTCACCAGGGATTTAGCCTGATAAACATCTCCAAGCTTCTTCCAAAAATCCTTTGCAGTCTTCTCGTCATGGATATTTAGGAGCACTGAATCAGCCAAATAGAGTCTTATCAATCTCTTGGCTTTTCATTCTTTGAGATCCCAGTCTTCTTGAGACATTTCCATTTGTTTTGTACTAGATATAACTGTTGGCAAGAGACACTATATGGATTCATGGTTGTTGTCATTGATGGCAACAAAGGTCATCCCACATATCCGCAAGTCATGGTGTGTCTCTACCGGAAGTCAGAATAAAGATTGTTGTGGTCCGGTGAACAAGAACAGAGCATGTGGCAAGGTCCGACAGATTGGTCCGGATCTCTCAGAGGAAGTGTCTTGGTGCAGTGCGGATTTGGGGAAGTCAAGAGGACTACCTTGAGTGGTATATTCCAAGGATTTAGCCTCTGGTGATGTACAAGGAAAAAGATATGAATAGTTGAGTACCGGATTCCTGAGAGACAGTGAAAACAGAGGAAGAACTGACTGACAGAGTATCAGACTACTTTCCGGATGTGTTACTGTTGATGATAAAGGTTGTGAAGGCATGAATCATGTTTGGCCGACATGATTAATGATATCTACAAGTATATGCTTGATCCGCATTGCTTAGTGAGCAAGGATTCAACCGACAGAACAGAGTTTGTAAGAAACTAGACTGTTCTGGATGCCGACTAGAAAAAGTGATGAAATTACTTGTGCGGATATATATAGAGGATGGATTTAGTTGTGAAGTGTGTGATTGTGTGAAGGGATATGCGAATAAGTGCAGAACAGAGCAGAAGTAGCAAGAAAGATCCGGTATGTGAAAGGATAGCAGAATAAAGAACAGAGGAGAGATGAAGTGCAGCAGATCAGTGTACTGAGCCTAACCGGAACTGAACTCCAGCATATGCAGATGCTTCCAATCAGTTCAAGACTATGATTCTTATCACTTTGTAGACAGTGTGTCTCCTTGTAGGCAGTGGGCCTCTTTGTGAGCAGTGTGCTCGGGCGGTGAGCCCTAATTGGCAAGTGCCATTTTTGTAATTTCCTATTCTTCTAACAGAGAATAATTTTTGGGTTAATCACCCCGTGGTTTTCTCCCTTAATAGGGTTTCCACGTCAAAAATACTGTGTCATGTGTTTCTTATTTCATGGCAATGTTTTTGTGTTTGATTCAATGCTGCATTAATTAACAATAAAGTCCAAAAACGGAAATAATTAGGATAACTGATTCACCCCCCCCTCTCAGTTATCAACAATTGGTATCAGAGCCAAGTTCCTCCTAATAGAGCCTAACAGCTTGAGGAAGATCTGGGAGTTCAAATGGATGCATATGGTTTAAGGGAGCAACTCAAGACTGCCCTTGAGGATCTTGAACAGTCAAATTCTGAAGTCAATGAATTAAAGGAAAGACTCAAACAGGCTGATGAATTCATGAGAGAATTAAAAGACAAATTAAGTCTCTCTATGAAAAAGAGAAAGGAGCTGCTCCAACAATTGGCAAGACAAAGTGAAGAAAGCAATACAAATGAAGAATTGACTGAGCAAACCAAGTTATGTGAAAAGTTATCAAAAGAAGTCATTATGTTAAGACATGAAATGGAATCAGGAACTATAAAATTTACTCAAGAGATTGAAGAAAAAAGAAAAGCTGAAGACAATCTAAGACAATCTCTTAAAGAAAAATCAGAAGAATGCCACCAGATGGACAGGATTATCAGACATCTTGAATCTGATCTTGAAGATGCCAAAGATAATGAAGAAAAACTTGAGGATCAAATTGCCTCTCTCAAAAGAGATCTTCAAACAGCAAATGAATATAAAGAGAAATTCAAGATAAGTTCTGCTCAACTTGAAGTTCTTCTTGGAAGTCAAAAGAGGATAGATGACAAGTATGGCTTGGGATATGAGAAAGGAGAAAGCTCCGGATCCGGTCAAAAGAATTTTGGATTAGAAAATCCAAGGAATAGACCTAGAAGACCTCCAGTAAGACAGCCCAATGCTCAAAGATATCCATCTTTCAATGGATACTGCCACAGCTGCAACCACTTTGGTCACAAAGCTAATCAGTGCAAAAAGAGAATGAATCAGATTAATTCATCCTTCTCCGGACAGTGCTTTAACTGCAAAAGGTATGGACACAAATCCCATGAATGCAGAAATATGCAAGTAAACAATTCATTCAAAGGTAGATGCTTTACATGCAATAGAGTAGGTCATATGGCTAATCAATGCAAATCAAGAGGTTATCAGTCAAATATGCAAAGAAATGTTATTTGCCAAATCTGTAATAGGTCCGGTCATAATGCTAAAGTCTGCAGAAGCAAGAATCAGGACAAAAGAGGTTCGGTGTATAATCAGAATCAAGACAAGGGTAAACAAAAGATGAATGCGGATGAAGTTAGGAATCAGATGAGCAAGATTTGGGTGAAGAAAAGTTTAGAAAATGTAGAGGTTGGATCCGCACCAGACTCTGGTGCTGATATTTCTTCCAGAAATTAAAAAGTGAGCTCTGGCTCAGGGGGAGACTCAAAGAAAATCCTGTTCCCCCAGCCAATCAAGTGGTGCCGGATGTGGCACAAGATGCGGAGTAAAGGGTTTAAAGATATAAGTCTTGAGATGATCCAGATAAGATTTCAGAGGTCTGCATGGAGATATGAAGAAGTTGTGATCGATCAAGTAAGACCTGTTCTGGGAGATGCTCCGGTATGACAGAGGATTACAAAAAGATCCGGAGAGATCCGGAAGTGCATTGTCTTATTCTGTAGATTGGACAGAGTGTTTGGGATGTTCTTGTAATGTGTCACCTCGATTTATTCATGATTGAAAGATCTGGATGATGTTCACAGATCAGGACTGATCCGGGATACTCCAAGCTATCCGGATAAGGCAAACCGGAATAATATAGGTCGAGCATTTATTGCCATCAGATATTAGGGTTTGCGGAGCAATATAAGGGATTTCTCAAAAAGCATTTGCTCATTCTGCACTCAAGAAGAAGCGAAAAGTGGAGCTCTGCAACAAGATTCATCAAGCACACCAAAGATCTCCTGCCGAAGTCATTGCATAAAGAAATCAATCCAACCACTCCGTGCAAACCGAAGGCACATAAGGTATTCTCCGTTTTCATTATCTCACTGCAAATCTTTGAAGAAATGGCTACTCCAAATATAGTGAAAATCTCAGATAGGCCCCGACCTGAATTTAAGAAACATCCATACAAGTCATTGGAGGTAGATCCCTTAGGAGCATTTTCTAGTGTTCCTCACGGAGTTTTACACACAGAAGACATTAGGGTTTACATACATGCAAGCATTAAGGAATTTGGGGAATTCAAATTGAGAGATCTCTATCACAAGCAACTGATAGACAATGCTTTTGAGCTTAAACCAGAGTATAAGGATATCCAGAAGAAACAATTTGAGCAATTTATTCATTTCCCCTGCTTTGAAGAAGATGAATGGGTCCGGTATGTACTGAGCAGGATGCATGATAACTTCCTATGGCTGGATAGACCCTGCAAGATCACAAAAGAGGCAATTAGAGCAATAACTGGTCTATACTCTTCCGGAGGGATACCTATCCTCAAATCTGTCAAAAATAACATTGTAACTGAGGCCATCGGATCAAAATTTGATAAGAGGGCAATGACCATTGAAGATATTTCTGATCTGGATATCAAGTATGTGTCCATGATAATAGGATACAAGATCTATCACTCCAGCAGGGAGAATTCTGTATCCGGAACTGCAGTATATACTGCCTATGAAATGCTAAGGAAGAATGCAGAATATGATCTCTGCGAACTGCTCTTAAGCCAATTAATGGAAAATATACAGAAAATCAAGAAGGACAAGAAGAATTCCTTTAAGTATGGTACTCTTATAGTATGTCTATTCTTCTACTTCATGAATGAGCTACCCAGATCAAGTGGATGGGTATGGCAGAATGACAAACCTGTTGCAGTCCAGATAAGAGACTATCTACATGGGCTTGGGGATGCCAAAGCAAGAAATACAGCCCTATGGGGATACTTCAAAAACTTCCAAAGCATGATGCAAGCAAGAGAGAGAATTCCCCAGTCTCTTGTTGAAAAATACAAAGACTCAGTGTGCTTTATGGTGGACACTAATCAATGCCTAATGGAGGCAGTGGAGCCAAGGACTGTCTGGATCATGCCCATGGGGTATGAAGTGGATGAACAGATAGTGGAGCTACATGTTCAACACATGCTAAGTCAGCCCAAAGATCCAAAGGCAGAAAGGTTTGGAACCTTTGAGGAGCTGAGTGTAAAGATCCATGTAGAACTCAAGGAACCTGAGATAAAGAGAAAAGTGAGAAAAGAAGTAGAGCATATTGCTCAAGGCCTAGGCATCTCAAAAGAGGCACTTGATGCTAGCCGGGAAAAGAGGAGGAAGGCTGAGGAAGAAAAGAAAAGTAAAGAAAGTGTTCCGGTTGAAACTTCCACCCGGACCAGATCATCAAAAAGATCTGCACCTCCCACAACCAAAAGCTCAAAACCAGAAGTCCAGGCATCCGGTAAAAGATCTAAGACAAAAGCCACAAGGGCTTATGAAAGCCAAAAGGATGAAGAGGAAACAGAGTCAGATGAGGGAGTAAAAGAAATAAAGAAGCAGAAGAAGAAAGGATCCGGTAAACCCTCCACAGGCCAAGACAAGGATGAAATGGCAGAGGTATCTGTTGAAAAGCCCACTCTGTCTCTAGAGAGTGTAATCAAGTCAGTTACGGTGGATGGAAACCTTCAACCAATGACTGAATTTTATGATGACTACAATGAGGCTGACCAAAAGACTCTGCAGGAAGCCACAGTCAAATATCTGAACATATACAATAAGGCTTTCATTGAGATCATATCTCTTATTCCTAAAAGCCTAGAAAAGGAAATAGAAATAAGAAAGAATAATGCTCATGCAAAAGATCTTGAGATCCAGGAGCAGATAGCTATTCAGCTATATCCTCAAATTGATCCCAAGACAATGAACATAATCTTCAAAGACTGCAAAGATGAGTTCAGAAGTAAAGCCAGGATGAATCAACTCATGCTTGGTGAGACTGACAAAGTGGCCAAAGAGACAGAAGAGATCCTCCGGAAGGCCTTCAAAAGGTTCAATCTTCCTGTTGTAGAGGACTTAGGTGCAGAAACAGCTGCGGATTTGGAATCATCTGCTTCGGAAGAAGTGGGCCCTGAACAGACTAACATCTCTCCTCCGGTTTCCCCTACAGTCTCTGGATCCCAAGAAGAAGAGAAACTACAGGAGAAAGAAGCAGCAGTTAAAGAAAAAGAGGTTGACAGCACCCCAACAAAGAAAACCACGACTGAAAGTGGTAAGAGTAAGGAAGGAGAAAAGATTCAAAAGGACAAAACTGCAGAAGAGAAGAAACATCTGTCTCCGGCAAAAGACACTGCACAAACTGTTCAAGAATTCCTGACAAAAGCCACTATAGAAATTGATGAACCGGACCTGCTAAAAGGACCATTAGATTTTGACTCTTTGTCACCGGTGCAAACAATGAAAATAGCCTCATTTGCAAATGAGAAAGTCAAAGAGAAACTGCTGAAATCTCACATGGAAGACTGTGAGCTTATGGAGGTAGCATCTGGAGTGCTAGAAAAGATCATGCCATCTTTTCAAAAGGATCCCACAGCCTCCTCTTTCGGTAATCTCAAAACCTTAGTTAGCAGTGTTAGTACACATTTTGAATCTCTAGAAAAATCTGCTGAAGAAAAGGTCCGAAAGGAATTTTTGGATAAAAGATTTTCAGAAGTATTAGGATTAATCTCTAATGATAGGAGAAATATGAGTATTGGAATAAAGAGCTTAGAAAATGCTCTTAAGGATGGCGGTGACATTTACAAATTTTGTATATCCTGGTCAAAGGCAACAACAGCAATTGATAAGAAAATAAAAGAGGAACAGGACAAGCTACAAAGTTTATCTCAAAGTTTTGATCCTCTCTCTTCCTCCATAATAAATCAAGAATGTCAGACTATTGCAGTCTTGAATGAAATAAAGAATCTTGAGAAGGAAAGGAAGAATATCACTAACTGGATGGGAGAACTTAGAAGGATTATAATCCCTAAGTTAGAAACTATGCATGAGGCCATCAGTGATGCTCAGACCACCGCCCAAACAAATGATCCGACAGATCTCAAGTGGGCAGAAGCTTTTGCATTTTTGTTGAGTGGTCACATCTCAATTTTGGATAGAATGAAGCAAATTTGGGCTATAGAACTGATCCAATTGAAGACATCCTTTGCAGACATTCTTCAGTATATGTGAGTATGTAAATATGCGGCTATGTATAGAAAATTTTTGAAAATTTTGGTGTGCGGACCCTACCCTTTGCCATTGATGTCAAAGGGGGAGTGAGGAGCAGTGAAAAATGAGGAATCCAACTAAGGGGGAGTTCCGAAAATTGTATATAAAGACAGAGCATCAGCAAAGGGGGAGCATAGTGTAAACACTTAGTCATTTTTCACTAAGTGTTGCCATCAATGCCAAAGGGGGAGATTGTTGGCAAGAGACACTATATGGATTCATGGTTGTTGTCATTGATGGCAACAAAGGTCATCCCACATATCCGCAAGTCATGGTGTGTCTCTACCGGAAGTCAGAATAAAGATTGTTGTGGTCCGGTGAACAAGAACAGAGCATGTGGCAAGGTCCGAAAGATTGGTCCGGATCTCTCAGAGGAAGTGTCTTGGTGCAGTGCGGATTTGGGGAAGTCAAGAGGACTACCTTGAGTGGTATATTCCAAGGATTTAGCCTCCGGTGATGTACAAGGAAAAAGATATGAATAGTTGAGTACCAGATTCCTGAGAGACAGTGAAAACAGAGGAAGAACTGACTGACAGAGTATCAGACTACTTTCCGGATGTGTTACTGTTGATGATAAAGGTTGTGAAGGCATGAATCATGTTTGGCCGACATGATTAATGATATCTACAAGTATATGCTTGATCCGCATTGCTTGGTGAGCAAGGATTCAGCCGACAGAACAGAGTTTGTAAGAAACTAGACTGTTCCGGATGCCGACTAGAAAAAGTGATGAAATTACTTGTGCGGATATATATAGAGGATGGATTTAGTTGTGAAGTGTGTGATTGTGTGAAGGGATATGTGAATAAGTGCAGAATAGAGCAGAAGTAGCAAGAAAGATCCGGTATGTGAAAGGATAGCAGAATAAAGAACAGAGGAGAGATGAAGTGCAGCAGATCAGTGTACTGAGCCTAACTGGAACTGAACTCCAGCATATGCAGATGCTTCCAATCAGTTCAAGACTATGATTCTTATCACTTTGTAGACAGTGTGTCTCCTTGTAGGCAGTGGGCCTCTTTGTGAGCAGTGTGCTCGGGCAGTGAGCCCTAATTGGCAAGTGCCATTTTTGTAATTTCCTATTCTTCTAATAGAGAATAATTTTTGGGTTAATCACCCCGTGGTTTTCTCCCTTAACAGGGTTTCCACGTCAAAAATACTGTGTCATGTGTTTCTTATTTCATGGCAATGTTTTTGTGTTTGATTCAATGCTGCATTAATTAACAATAAAGTCCAAAAATGGAAATAATTAGGATAACTGATTCACCCCCCCTCTCAGTTATCAACAATAACTTCCCATAAATCTTGATCTACAAGCATGTCCTCCATTTTGAGTTTCCACAACTCAAAATTACTGCCATTAAACTTCTCTATCTCAAACCTCCCAGATGTGCTCACCATATCTTACTTGTAACAAAGATTTCAAAATCCTCTACACAAGCTCCCACTCAAACGAAGATCAGCTCAAAAAAACCCTCTACCCAACAACTAGAACCAAAGGTGATCAAGCTCTAATACCAACTAAAAGGAAGCAAGGTGGAAAATGCTTCCTACACTGATCTAATGAGGAAAGACTTATACAAATTTTTACTTTTACAGTTACAGATTAAGATGCACATTAACAAAAGGATAATAATAACTTCCCAATGCAAACACAAAACTCACAACACAAGATATACGTGGGGAAAACCCTTTCAGGTAAAAAACCCCACACTCCAAAGCTGCCCAATATATTATTCAAAAATTACAAAGATTACAATATACTTGTAGAGTAAGCTTTTACAGGAGTATATCCAACCAGAGATCCATGAGGTAACTCGACATCTATAAGATTCTTACATACAACTTCCATCTCAATTTCCTGATATATAGGAGATACAATATAGTACACCGCCAATGGTAATTACAAAACCATGAGCTAAAACCATCCAAAATTGGCACCCAAATTATCTCCAATCAAAAATTCCTTGTGAGATGCCAAAACACACACCAACATGTGTAACTCTCCCCTTTACAGCTCTTTTATGTGTCCAACATGTTTTTACATTTGCCAAAATAGAAGGTCCAACTTTTGGAGGCCATAACTTTTGATCCGAGTGTCCGATTGACGAACCATTTTATGCGTCGAAAAGTTCATGAAGTACTCTATCACCCTATAACTAGCTATTTTGGTTACAAAAATTTTAAGTATGTTTAGAGAAGGTTTGATACCCAAAAATTGAGTTCAGAACTTTTCTGTCAGTTTTAAAAAAAATAGAAACTTTAATATCTCACAATCCAGATATGATCTTGAGTCGAAACTCACCTGAGATATTTGCTTAGTTGTTCTGCACCTTCTGCAAAAATTTTTGGTCAACCCGAGGTCAATTGAAAGACTTACTAAAAATAGTAAGTCTCTCTATTTTAAGCTCGTTTGGAGACTTTTGGAAACTTTGAAGGTTTCGGACCATTCTCCAAGATAAAGGGTATTTAAAAAAGACTAAAACTAGGAAGAATAGTAATCTTTTGAAGTTGCAAGGTTGAGACACTTTTCCTAACAATCCTGGAGTTAAACCTATTAATCAAAAACTCAGGAAAATGCATCCACATGTCGCATTGCTAGTCAAAGAGGAACCTAAGAAACTACTGGATGTAGGGTTCATTAGAGAAATCGATTATCTAGAGTGGGTATCAAACATTGTACCAATATCAAAACCTGATGGAACAGTCAGATTGTGTAATGACTTCTGAGATCTCAACAAGGCTTATCGCAGAGATGATTTCCCATTGCCCAACATTGACATCATCGTAGACTTGACAGCGGGACACACTATGCTTTCTCTTATGGATGGTTTCTCCATGTACAACCAAATCAAAATAGCACCAGAGTATCAACATAAGACGGCATTCACATGTCCATCAGGAACCTTTTGATGGAATGTCATGCCATTTGGGTTAAAGAACACAGGAGCCACATACCAAAGGGCAGTGACTACTATCTTCCACAACATGATGCATGTCACTATGGAAGACTATGTGGATGACATCCTTGCCAAGTCACTTACAAGGGAATCTCATTTAGATGTCCTAGAGAAAATTTTTCAGCAGCTAGAACACTTCAAAGTCTGATTGAATCTGAAAAAGTGTGTGTTTGGAGTCACCTCTGGCGAACTCGTAGGTTTCATAGTATCAGCCAATGGGATTGAGGTAGATCCTGCAAAGGTCAAAGATATCATGGAGATTCCACCACCAAGAAACATCACCCAACTATGGTCTTTACAAGGAAAATTACAAGCAATCCGTTGGTTTATCTCACAACTGGCGGACAAGTGTCAACCTTTCACTCATCTCTTGCATAAGAACATTCCATTTAGATGGGATGAGAAATGTGAAGATGGATTTCAGAAATTAAAGGAGTATCTCATGAATCTACCTATCTTGATGCCACCCATCCAAGGCAAGCCACTCTATCTTTACATATCTACAACACCGACAGCCCTTGAAGCCCTTTTAGCACAACAAGAGTATGAAGGCAAAGAGTGGGCCATCTACTACATCAGTTGTACATTGGTGGGGTATGAATTGCAATATTCTGAAATTGAAAGATCTTGTCTTGATGTAGTTTTTGCTTCCCAAAAACTATGCCATTACATGCTTGCACATTCCATCAAGCTAATTGCAAAGATTGATCCACTCAAATACTTGTTAAGCAAAGCCGCTCTAACAGGCCGCCTAGCTAAATGGGTAATGCTACTAAGTGAGTATGACATAGAATATGTGGAACGGAAAGCTATCAAGGGTTAGGTCATCACTGATCAGTTGGCAGAGGCACCATTGCAAGATACTACTCCAATGACATTCAAGTTTCCCAATGAATCAATTTTTAGTATCACAACACATTCATGGAAGCTCTACTTTGATGGATCCTATACAAACCATGGAGGGGTAGGACTCTTATTAGTTACTCCTTAAGGCAACACAATACCTAAGTCCTATCATCTACTTTTCCCTTGCACAAACAACATAGCAGAGTATGAGGCCTTAGTCATTGGTCTTAAGATGGTGGCAGAGTGGAAAGTGAAAGAGCTACATATCTATGGAGATTCGCAACTCATCATAAACCAAGTCAATGAAGAATATCAGATGAAAGATGAAAAGATAATACCATACAAGCATATGGTAGATGAATTTAAAGGATACTTTGTGATCATCTCCTTTGAGCAAATTCCTCTCATAGAGAACAAAACAGCAGATGCCATGGCAACCATCACCTTGCTTCTCGATATACCAGAGAATGAGTCATGTTTTGAGTTCTTGGTGGAGCCAGTCACACAACCAGCTTATGATATCCCTGAAACACAATCCATTTGCCTCCTAGTTGGATCTGATTCACACTTGTATGGTAAAATCTACACTTACCTCAAGGATAACTCATTACTAGCTGACTTATCCAACAACCAACACCGAACCTTTATCCACCAAACATCTCGTTATACCATTATTGCTGACACCCTCTACCGCCGAGGTCTAGATGGTACTCTACTTAGATGTCTTGAACTTGAAGAATCTCAAACCTCCTTATGAGAAGTACATGAAGGAATTTGCAGAACACACTCTAGTGGTCCTACCTTAGCTAAGAAACTCATGTGTTTGGGATACTATTGGTCGAACATGGAGACATATTCATATCACTTTGTCAAGAAATGCAAGTAGTGTCAGATTCATGGTAAACTCATCCATGCACCAGCTTAGGAACTGTGACCTTTAATGACACCTTGGCCCTTTTGTCAGTGGGGACTTGACCTTGTGGGCAAAATCCACCCTCCATCTTCTAACAGCCACAAGTTCATCATAACCGCCACTGATTATTTTACCAAGTGGATTGAAGCCGTTCCACTCACCAATGTCATAGGCAAACAAATTGTCTCCTTCATCCTTAATTACCTCATTTGTCGATACAGAATTCCCTCATCCATAATCATGGATAATGGAGGACCCTTCAAAAACTAGGATGTCCAAGAGATCTGTAACAATTCCAAATCCAACACTTCTTCTCCACCCCATATTACCCACAAGGCAATATTCAGGAAGAGGCATCCAACAAAACCATCTTGAAAATCCTCAAGAAAATTGTCAACAACGCCAGCCGTGATTGGCACATGCAACTAAATCCTGCTCTGTGGGACTATCGAACTAGCATACACACTCCCATAGGTGCCACACCATATGCCCTTGTCTATGGTTCTGAAGCCATTTTGCCCATTGAGGTTGAGTTACCATCTTTGAGGGTGTCATTAAAAGGTCTTATAACTAATGAGGACTACAGAGTTTCCAGACTACAAGAGTTAGAACTATTGAGGAGAAACAATAGAATGCTTTCAACCATCTCAAAGCCTACCAACAAAGAATGTCACAAAGATATAATCACAGAGTCCATCCAAGGGTCTTCAATATTGGTGATCTAGTGCTTAGAGAAAATCCCCACAATCAGCAGGATCGGGATAAGAAAGGAAAGTTTGAACCCAACTGGTTTGGTCCTTATGTAATCATTGCTACCTATGGATCAGGAGTGTACCAGTTAGCTACATCAAAAGATGAGATATTCTATGACCCAATCAATAGTATGCATCTTCTTCAGTTCTATACCTAGAGAACCCCAATGTAAGGGGGGCAAAAACTTAAAAAAATAAAAAAAAATAAAAAAATACCAAAAATTTTGAAAAATAAAAAAATAGAAAAAAACCAAAAAATAAAAAATAGCAAAAAAATCAAACAAATAGAAAAAACAAAAAAAAATTGTCCTCTGGTGAAAACCTGGTAAATAAGCGTCTTAGATAGATACCATGATGAAAACCTGGTAAACAGGCATCATGTGTATTTCAAAAACATTGCAATAAAAGCAAAGTAGTGAAAACTTGGCAAACAGGCGCTCTTTGCAATGAGAACCACTTCCTCCATCTTCGAGAAACCATTGCCTTGTGTCCATTCGTCCTACCATTCTCCATCATCCAATTGTATCCGTTTCAATAGAACCACCTAACGATAACCTATCATGGCTTGATACTCTATCAACTTTTTCACCTTACAACCTAAGGTTTATCTAGTATCCTATCCACAGTATCAACCTATCATAGCATCCATGGCCAGTATCTTGTCACCCTGAACTACATTGCCTTTGCATCCTCACGTAGGCAAGCCCATAATTGATGGGCCCCTGAGGCTACCCATCCATTCCATACCTTATCACCCACCATCTAGTCCATCTGCATCCACACCATTTCCCATCACCTAGGTCTTAGGTTCACAAAGTTCACCCTAAACTACATTTCCTCTACATCCTCACGTAGGCAAGGCCATTTAGCAATGAGCCCCTAAGAAACTAGGTCAGTCCCTTAGGGCCCATTTCTTCATATACATTGTCAATTCATCCACAATAAAGTCAATCCTCTACCTGACTGGGGGAAAGTCCTCAACCTGGTTACAGAGTTAGATTCTGCAATGACACATGTTCTAAGAGGAAACCAATAAGGATTGTGATACCTTTCACTACACACACACACACACACAACAAAGCACACTTCCAAACAGAAATTTTGATGCAAGACATCAACCTATCCAAAACAAAACAAACAAATGCCTAAACACTCAAAATGATTTTATCTAAATTATGGAAAGAAAACACATCTAATGCAAGAAAGTTTTGTTTTGATTGGTTGTGCCTAAAAATCTTAACATTTTGTTATCATTTTTCCTAAGCTACTCAAGGATTCCTAAAAACTAGAGATGCTATGATGGGGGCATGATTATTTTATTTGTTTGTTGCTTTTGGTTTTATCTTTAGTAATGTGAAGCCTTGTCTAAAGACATGACTGACATATCATCAAGGACATCAAAGGTCTAAACATGAAACGAGTGTAATCCTTGTCTGTTTACATGAAAGAAATACTCTGGTCATCTAGATTCAATTTTGACTAGATGCTTGTATTAACTTACTATATCAAAATCCATGTAAGGGATACTCAGGTCATCTCAGTTTAATTATACCTAGATGCTTGTATTTTCTTACAACATTTTAAAGAGAAAAGAAACAAAAAATGCCCAATGATGAATCAAGCACTTCAAAATACTTGCAATATCAAGGTGACAAATATCCGCATCCATAACACATACAATTACATTTCATATACTATCCATAAATAAAGATTTTGTTTACAGTGCCAATGTGAGAAAATGCAAGCTTGTGATTCCTTCATTCACGTTTCTTCTATCAATCAAATTTCTATCTATCATTGTCTCTTTCATTGAGTCTCTTCTACATTGATTGCATACACTCTGACATAACAAAAACATAGTATCATATTGCATTTCATATTAGGTGAGATAGTCATTTCATTGATTAGATCATTCGCATACATATAGGTGCATTAAATCATACATATCATCATGAGATAGTTATTAAATTGATTAAATCATTTTGCATACATATAAGTGCATTCAATCATCCATATACATTTGTAACAACATAACATAGATGCATACATAATGTCTCAATAGAAAACCATCAAAAACATAGCTATCAGTAATCATCTCATATTATTTTTTCATAACAATTGTTGCACATTAGATATCATAACATTTGCATAACATATAAACATAACAAATAGAGCGCATCCATGATCATTGCATAAATACAAAATGCATGTAGGCTATCATAACTGCATCATCATATATAATCACAAAACATAAAAATGTCCAAGTGTACAATATCAATCCAACATCCATGAGTCAAATCACAATAGGTGTATACATACATAAAAATAATAATGATACATGTCTCAGTAGCTGTACAAAATACAAATGATATATACATAATCTAGCTATCCATGAGCCATAAAAAAAATGTATGTACAAAGTAAAAATTTGTGCAAACTCGCAGCTAACCCTACTATCATGGGATGCTATTCCCGGCACTGTCTCCTCCCCCTCCTCCACCCCAACCTTTCCCAAACTGTTGTGGGCCCATGCTCAAAGCCGCCAACCATGAACTACTTGCCCTCCATGAGGACACAACAACTGATTGGCTCCTGTAACTCAGTGCCCTCTCATCTGCTAACACCATCCTGTAGTATAGCCCTATGTAGTACTAAGTCTGTGCTCATGTTATGGCCAACTCTCCCATCACCTATGTAACTTGAGCCTAAGCCTATACCAATTGTGTCACAAGAAGTACTGTCACTATGTCAGTACCTAGAGAAGCTATGGCTGCATCTCTCTCTCCTATCAGGGCCTGTACTCTAGCTAATGTTGTGTCTCTCTCCCTGGTCAAAGCCTATACCCTGGACAATGTGGCATCCCGCTCTGCAGTGATGCTGGTAATGATCCTCGTATCTCCCTCTCTCTATGCCTCAGTAGCTCTCAACTGTGCCCTCAACTGTCTCACCTAGCCTCATAACAATACCACTGCATCCCCCTACACCTACTACTATGGGTTAAGGTTGATCAGGTGCCTGTGGCACTTGCTATTGTACCACCTATTGTGTTACTTTCTATGCCTCCTACTGGGGTGGGGCCTCCCCCACTCTTTGCCACTGTCTCAGCTAGCCATCACCTCCACCATCTACACCATCCTCCATCTCCTCAACCTCCTCCTCCACCATCTCCTTAGCCTCCACCATCTCCTCCTCTCCTCCTCCTCTGCCTCCTCCTCCATCTAGCTCCATCATCCTCCTCCTCTAACTCAACCTCCTCTAGATGAGGAGCTAACTCTCTCGGTCTTGAATACCTAGGGAATGGGTGCGCAACAAACCACTCGTCAAAATCTTGCATCATCCCTGCGTCCACCACCTCCTGCCTCATTGGCCATGCCTGATAGGGAATCTATAAGAAGTCTTCCCAGGCCTCCTCATAAGAAGACACATGACCCCATTGATGTCGCTCTGCCCATGTCCTAGAAAACATTGCCTTCCCTTGTGGCATACCCTGAATACACCCAAACTTCCTGAAGACACGGCTCACTATCTGCCTCTCCAGAATGTGCTAAGTTTGGCCAATCAACCACCTCATCTGGAACACATACGACAGCTCATCATCCTCATCATCCCATACCTTGCACTCTAGGTATGGTTGCCACACAACTACATCCACATTATCCAACTGATGCAGCCAATACTCCAACTTACCCAGCCTATGCTGACTAAGTACACCAGCATATCCATAAGAGTATGGCTCATCTAGCTACCGGTGAAACGTGACTATAGGCTATGTCACTGCAATATACTCCCAAGCCCAGAACTATAACAATGAAACACCTGCTGAAAGACTTGATGCTCCATGGTACATAATCTGATGCATATCATGATAAAGGTGAGCCAAAATGTAGACACCCCAACCAAAACAAGTACCCTCAGTCAACATCCTCTCTAAGGTCCAACCCTAGCCAACTGCGAAACCATGTGATCTCTGATTGAGGCATACAAGACCTCTAATCAAGCAAGCTACAATCCCTGAGAAGTAATCATAATAGTCATACATGTTCTAAGCTAGCTAATCTTTGATCCCTCTATGTCAGGATCATCAAACACCCTCCTGCACTCAGCTAGCCCGACGTCACGCTGAGAGTTGTACTCCACCAACTCCCTTACTATAGGTAGATGTAGGATCCTGTACACATCCTCCAAAGTCATGGTGATCTCATCGGTAGGGAGGTGGAATGTCCCATCCTCACTATGGAAGCGCTCTACCAAAGCAGTCAGCAGACCGAGGTTCACACGAACCTCAGGCATGAAGCAAACATAATACAATCCGATCACACCAAGTACTAGCTGATTTGCCTCTATCAGCATGTGTCGTTGCCACATCGTAAAAGGGAACTATTCTCGAGACATGAGACAATCAGAAATATCCTCTTGCCATCACAAAAGCAAGGCATCAACTATAAAAATATCAATGCAAACCTGCTCAACTATCAAACCTATCAACATCACTTAACATATCAAATTGATCAAACCAATCATATCATCTCTTGTCTAGATTCTATCAATCTTGGAGATTGCTTATCAATTGTCGCATCAATCAAGATGCCAATTAACTCAATTTCACTAAGTAATTGAGTATCCTAAGCAAATATGTCATTCCAGGTAGCATTTGTGCAGTATTAAAGCAAGTGCATAGCTTCATAATGCATGCACAGCCAAAAGGCATAAATGTGTAGTTCCACAACAAATTCGCAACAAGTAACAAATGTGCATAACCTACAAATGTGCAGCAAGACTATCTAAATGTGTTGTTTCCCAACAAATGCGCAGAAACACATTATAATTGCACAAAACTAACATATGCATAGGAAAATGACCTAAATGCACTGAAGCGCAACACATGCGTGGCTTTGGGGCACAAATGCGCTAAAACCCAAAGCTACTCATTTACTCTCCTATCTTTACCAAGCATTTATTTCACTCATAAATGCACCTATCCTAAATTTTTCAACATGCATACTGGGGGTCCTGCATCTGTTGTCTGCCTAAATCGCTGAACCCGCTCGAAATGATGCTCCTCAATCAGAATATCCATCTCTATGTTGATTGCTCTGAATCCTGCACTCTGCAAAGCTCCAAGTATCTCTCACAAAATGACAAGTGTGGAAATGACTAGGATTGTGGACCCAACTTCTACATATAGACATGCAACCCTAACTAGTTGTGTGGCGACCTTGCCTACTTTCCGCACCCTTTCTCCCATGTTTTCTCAAGCCATAACCTATTTTCTTTACCCTAACCTAATTGTTCAACCTATCTCATCGTGATATTGTCCATTATCTTGTCATTTTCTTCCCGTCCAATCTCCCAAGGGGGCATCCTACTGTCATTAAACCTATACCAGGGGCAAACTGGGACATGTATCAATTAGAAAATTTTTTAATTCTTTGAAATAACGTGATAAAACACATTGCATCAAAGAGGGGCAAAATGTATACACCTAAAAATGACACGACTCTAGCTAAATGAATATCTTAAATATTTATTTCATTTTAATTTCCTCTATCAATAAATAAATAAATCAATTTATTTATTTGATTCATATTTCTCCAAAAAATTAAATAAAATCATTTATTTAATTAAATCTTCCAAATTCTTCTAAAGTCATTCTAATTTAAATAATACCAAATTATTTAATTAATTCTTCTCATTCTCTATATTTAAATAAATCCAAATATTTATTTAAATTATCTATTTCCTCCAAAATTGAATTAATACTGTATACACCTAAAATTGACATGACTCTACTTAAATAAATATTTTAAATATTTATTTCACCTTGGCATTCCTCTATCAATAAATAAATACATTTATTTATTTATTTGATTCACTTCCTCTCATTTAATTAAATAAATTACATTCTATTTAATTAATTAAATTCATCTACATCAACTCCATTCTTCTAAATAATTAAATAATTTTAATTATTTAACTAAAACCTTTTATTCTCCTAAATTTAAATAAAATGCAAATTTTATTTAAATAAAATCTAAATTCCCCACTAAATAAAATATATTTTTATATTTTATTTTATTCTTCAAATATCTTCACAAAAATAAAATATATTCTTATATTTTATTCCTCTCAATTATCTACAAAATAATTAAATAAAATATTTTTATTTAATTATGCATTCTTATCTTCAAAAATCATTCTTATCTTCTAAAAATACTTTCCTCTTGTCACATAAAAGCAAAAGCTGAGTTACAAAAGCAAAATTAGTTTTAAAGCATCTTTAAAGTAAATCTTCTCTTAAATTAGAAAAATAAATTCTAATTTAAGAAAATCAAATCTCATCCTCATCAAGAGAGGAGTTAACTCAACAAAGCTGCTTTTCGAATGACATGTGTCTTTCTTCCATTTGTTGCATGTTCCTCAACAACCCTCCTCTGTTGATCTTTCTTTTTCTTCTAAACCATTGATCTTCCCTCACCTTCTTCTATAAATACCACCCTCTCCTTCTTCATTTCATCACTCATCATTTATGCAAACTTATGCTACAGGAAATCAAGCGCACCATTGGCACCCCACTTCCTAAAGCACTTCATAGCATCCATTTTCAATGTGTTGAAGCTCATCTTCAATCACATAAGTATCACAGCCATTCTTCCTTTGTCATCTTCAACAAGCAAGCAAACAAAAACACTTCTAAGGGCTTCATAATCAAGATCAAAGAAAGATAGGTGAACTACGGAAGACGCAAGGTAAAGGTGTAGGTATTGTTGTTTATTTGTTTGTTTTAATCTCCTTTTATATTCATATTCTGTAGATGTTTAGGTTTTTATAATCTTTTGGATTAACCTATTTTCCCCCTCACATTTTGGCACCCACCGTGGGGCCCTTGCCCCTCTTACTAATAAAAAAACTGAGTGTTTTCAAGTGATAGGTCCGTACAGGTGACAAACAGGTTTTTGACAGAGTCTTATGGCGCATTTGACTTCGCAAATGGCGCATATATCTCCCGAAGCTGCGCATCTAAAAAACTAGCGCATCTGACCTCCTAGACGGCGCATATACCTTCTGCTTCGGCGCCTGCATCCTAGTTGTGCATTTACCTCACTAATCGGTGCATCTGTCCTTTTTACGCATGTAACCACCAAAGTTGCACATCTGACTCATGTTTCGACGCCTGCGCTCTAGTTGCACGTGTAACCCATATTCCGGTGCATTTACATTGTAAAACGACGCATATGTCATAATGGCACATATACCTCATGATTTTGCGCATTTTCTTTCTGTTCTTGCGCTTTTGTACAAAAGCCACATACACTCCCTGTTTCTACGCATTCAAGCTGCAGTGTTGCGCATGTCTTCTGCTTTTTGTTTTACGGTTTCTGATTTTTGCATGTTGAGCTAACGTCTATTTTGCAAGAGTAGTGGTTGGATTAGGTCATCTAGATATTTTGCCTAAGTTCACTTAGACTAACTAGGGGTGAAAGTAACAAGTCCATTTCATACAAACTTCACATAGTTCTCTAACTAGGAAGGAAGTAACTGGACCTTATTGCTATCGGTGCATTGTTGATTTATTTTCTAGTTAAACCACTGCTATCTTTACAAATGGAAAATGAACAATGCTATGTCATAATCACTTTCAAAGTTAACAAACGGGGAATGAAAATGCTATGATCTAAACACTTCCAAGTTAACAATCATGTGAGTGCACAAGTAGATTAACTCATTTAGTTTTTTCTATTTTTAGCTAGGTTGGATAAACAAGTGTTTTATGTGCTTGCGAATGACAATAGGCTTATGCTCTCCCCTTAACTGGGTGATCAAAGTGCCAGACTTGTCATTCTTTTTCTCAAACCTTTAGGGGGGCCTGCCCTTAGATGCACGCTTGTCCAAGTGGGAATGACCCTGAGTGGTAATAGGCTAAAGCCAAGCCCTACCAAGCCACTTAAAATAAATTGTGCTTGAGGTGAAAACCTCAAGCAACGAGTGCTGCTATGTTACACCGACGGCCAACCTCCCCCAAAACCCTCATAGGCGTAACCCTTTGAGGCTGGGAGACTCCATAACGGAGAGTAGTGCCACCACACGTGTAACCACTTGAACGATTGCCCTAACTAAGAACCAATTGTGTAGCAAGCCAAAAACCCCTAATTGTTGATGCAAAGGGTGGAGCCCTTGAAGCGGCCTCGATTCAAGTGACTCTTAGTAGAGGTAGTAGGGACAATCCTAAGGTTCGGTGTGGGTACGAACCTAAGGAAACCTGAATTTGGTATGCGTGAGAAGTGAGTGTCGTGGAGGGGAGCTGGTGCTACCAGATTCTGGAGCTACACACTTTGAGTGGTGTAGCTAGAGGATTCATGAATATTGTCACATCTAGCCTAGGTTGTACTTGTTTTGAGTCAAAATAGTCCAAAAAAATACAAAAAAAATACAAAAAAAAATAAAAAAGATAAAAATCATGAAAAACTTCTGTGTTTGCTATGTTTTTGCCATAACTGAACATCAGACTTGTCAGAAACACCAAGTTTTTCAAATCAAAAATAGAAAAATCCTGAAAACGTTCCAAAATTCTAAGCAAACAAGGCAAAATCCAGAGTTGCGTATTTGCCACGACCTGTGGTGCATTTGATTTGACTTCTTGCACATCTAAACTTTGATGTGGCGCATTTGCCAATATTGCGCATTTGACTCAACTTTTTGTGCATCTGAACTCTGTTGTCACGCATTTGCCCATATTACGCGTTTGACCCAACTTTCCACGCATTTAACATTTTCTGTGGCACATTTAAACTTTTGCCAGTGTGGCGCATTTGAACTGACTTTTTGCACATTCACTCTGACTTTTGGCATATTTAACCTCTGTTGTTGCGCATTTAAACTACTGCATATTTAAACCTGAGAGCCAAATTTAGTACCTTCCAAGAGCAAAAACTATCAAAAACTTTTCAAAAACCATCTTCAAAACCTATTTCAGTTTTTCAAAGATCTAATCAAGACCTTGCAAATCAACCATTTCTCCCTCTCTTCCATACCATATCTGCTTTTTCATCCACAATCTTGCAAAATCTTCCCAAATTCCTACAAGGTTAGAACCAAGATTATTCTAGATCACAATCAATACTCAAACAAACCTAGTAAGTGTCCAATATCAAGGGTTACTTATCCTTTCTCTCGGCACTCTACTAGTGGCTTATATAAGACTAGTCAACATCAAGTATTTGGATTTCTAACATCCCTACTTTGACTATAGCTTTTGTATACCCAACTTGTTTGACATCCCATAGATCTCAGAAGAACCTTGCTAAAACTTTGTATCATCCTAGTATCTTGCTCAAAGAATCTTTTTTACTCCATCCCATCTCTTTACCACCTTGCATGGTCTTAACAAGATTACAAAAACAAAAACAGATCGAAAAGGCAGAGAAAATCATTCCAAACAATCACAAACGTGAGGAAGAAATTTCTATGGATGAGATCCTTCACACGCAGCATGACCCAAAATTTCAACACCTATTAGAAGGAGTACTTGCTCAAGATCCCACAAAATTCTTTTCACATCTAGCAAGTCTAGGAGTCAAGCTCCCTAAGGATTATGACGTAGAGACTCTCAAAGAAACTGAGGGAAGTAGACATGAAGAAGAAACACCTTTAGACAAAAGCAAAACCAACACTAATGCTACAGATGCCCTAAGTCTAATGAACCAAAAATATGAAGATCTCCAACAACAAATTTTAGACATGAAAATGGGAGCATCAACTAAACATTACACCCTAGAGGATATTTCACCATATTCTTTTGATAGGGCCTTGGTCATGATACCTTTCCCCTCAAAATTTGAGGTGCCTAAGTTTTACAAATATTGAGGAAAGGGTGACCCAAGGGATCACATCAAAGAATTCAATGTTGCTTGCCTTGAAGTCGCACATAACGACACGTACCTTATGCGACTCTTCCCACGAAGCCTAGGTGGGCAAGCCATGGAATAGTTCTCTAGACTGCCACTTGGTATTAAAACCTTCAATGAGCTTGTAGACAAATTTGTCACCCACTTCTCTTACAATATTGAGCACGACACCTCAATATTGGATCTTTGTAACACCAAACAGAAAGGAGGAGAATCTTTCGCTGCCTTCTTACAAAGATGGAGACAACTGGCAAGCAAGTGCCCACACCAAATGCCAGAGAAATAGATACTAGAAATGTTCATCCACAATCTGCAAATAGACCTAAGCTACCAAATCCAAATCCAATGTCCTACTTCTTTTAGCAAGGTCATTGAGAGGGGCCTCATCATAGAAAAAGCCCTAATCATGAAAGGTCAAATCAAGCTCTACAAAGACACTACTAATACCAACACCAACAATGACAAACCTAGATTCTGGACAAAAAACAAGAACGTGGTGAATGACGGGGTAGTAGATGCCAAAAATGCGGCACCTAAGCAACCAATTTTCAACCTATCAATACCTCAAAATAACCCCACGCAAGACAAACCAAGAAATATTGAATCTAGGTTTACCAACTTTTAGCCTAGGAGAAAGTTCACACCTTTGGATGAGTCACTAGAAACTACCCTACAAAAGTTAATCACCAACAATCTCATAACGCTTCCCTTAGCATGAGAGTACGAACCAAAGGTCAAACCCCACTGGTGGAATGACAATGACTTACGAATACCAACGGAATAGGGGGCACAAGACAAATGATTGTATTGCACTCAAGCATATAATCCAAGACTTAATAGAGCAAAACAAAATATCCATTAACGGACAATCTCACGGACATACCTCCAACATCAATCATCAGGCATTCAAGGATCCTCTTCCTAACTACAAGCAGGGAGGACCTTCCAACAGAAATAATAGTGGCTCTAACAACGCAAACTACACAAATGTCAGCTTCGACTATGTTGTTAACCATATCTCAGAAGGTGATTCACACATCAATGTGATCACTATCAACAAGGATCTGGATTGCAATGTTACTACCCGTAGTAACAGGGTCACCCTTAGAGGAGCTTCCACTCCCCCGTCTAGTCAATACAGTATCGTGGATCAACTCCACAAAACACCTGCACACATCTCCATGTTAGAACTTTTGTGTCTATCTCCTTCACATAGGTCCATACTTGACAAAGCCTTAGCAGAAGCCTCCGTCCCCATGAACTTAGCTGAAGAACAATTCCAAACCATGGTCGGTCACATCACCTCACCGCATTCCCTATCATTCACTGAGAAGGATGATATGTCAATCACCCAACCCCATAATGCTTCCCTGCATATCGAAGCTTTCATACATAAACACAAGATCAAAAGAGTCCTAATAGATGGAGGGGCTGGTTTAAATATCTGCACATTGAAGCTAATCCTTACATTGGGGTTTTCAGAGAAGGCTATCGATCTAAAAAGAAAGATCACCATAAAAGCCTATGATGAGGAAGAAAGAACGTCTAAAGGAATTGTTACCCTACCAATCAGAGTGGGTCCCTTAGTGAAAGATGTAGCTTGTCAAGTCCTTGACATGGAGCTAGCATACAACATTCTTCTTGGGCGACCATGGATCCACGCTTTGAAAGAAGTACCTTCCACATACCATAAATGTATCAAATTCCCACATGAAGGTCAAGAGATCACCATCCAAGGTGACCCTAACCCCTTTCAATACTGCAACTCTATTTAGCCAAAACCAAAAGTTGTAATCCCCACCAACCATGCTTATGTCGCCTCTTCATCTCATATAGATCCAACTACACTTGCTTCCTCTTCAGGAGCATCTCAACCTAAACTCCAACTCAAAGATAAGGGCACGAGTGAGTACACGGTCTCCCAATCCCTCTGTTTGGCACAACTACCTCTATCTCCTAGATCCTATGGGAGGCCCATCCTAAGGACACCCAAAGCAGAGAGAACCACCAAAGGACCATTTGTGAAATGGGGAAGCCTAGAAGATGAAAGTGATGAAAAAGATATCCTACAGGGGCTATACAAAGATGAAGGTAGTTCCTCAACACAACATAACCATCCCATTATACAAACGACACAATATGGTCAAGGCTTTCAAATGCTATAGAAAATGGGGTATGAGGGACATGGTCCACTTGATTCAAGAAAGGATGGCATCACTGAACCCATCCAACCTCATACTTTAACAGCCCAAGACACTACAGGGCTAGGGTACACTGGAGCATCAAAAAACAACAGAACCAACAAGAACAAAGGCAAACAACCAGAAGTATCCACTAGCAATCTGGTTGAACAAATTCAGAGAATGCAAATGGGGAGTGAAACTAATTCTAATGAGTATGAGTGGGACAGCCTCTCTGAGATGTCTTGTGACGAAAAGGATATTGACGTTGTCCATGAGTACAACTCGACCCATGCCAATGAGAGACAAGGTCCAAGTGCTAGACCGCTAGAGTTTGACCCACAGCAATAATAGTGAAAATCGTGAGGAAGGAATGATACCCCCTTGACGGATCCACTAATAGAGAGTACCATCGCAGACTTTGT
The DNA here is from genome assembly GCA_027924645.1 of Cunninghamia lanceolata. Taxonomy (NCBI): domain Eukaryota; kingdom Viridiplantae; phylum Streptophyta; class Pinopsida; order Cupressales; family Cupressaceae; genus Cunninghamia; species Cunninghamia lanceolata. The sequence continues at coordinate 903,058 of BSBN01001409.1, read as the reverse complement.
CCATGCTTTCAATAACTCTATCTTAACCATCAACGCCATTGAACCAGACCAACCTAATGACCCCTTACCTTTGGTACACCCTGAACTAATCGACTGGGACCTAGAAGGTACCACCCCTAAACTAGACACCTTCGAAAATGATGATGCCATCATCGATTATCTTAAGCTTAGAAATCACATACCTGTAGGAGACCACAGAGTTGGCTATGTTGTTGAACTCAACGAGAAGGCCTATTTTGGAGAGAGTGCCAAGCCTTTCAGTCATAAAAATATCAAGATAAAAGAATGATCTAACAGTGAAAACTACTCCACGACAGTGTTAGATCATCAAAATAGTAAAAATAAAGACGTATCCAATGGTGGAAACCTCTCTAAGGCACCGAAGGATGGAAGGCTTGACCCTCTCCCTAATCTTACACATCAGGAGAGATCGTCGATCTTAATAGAACTGGCAGAACCAATCAATGTCAGCACAGGTGATGAGCCTAGAATGATCCACATGGAAAAAGCTCTCACAGAACACAAAAAACTAGCATTTATAGACTTCCTCAAAAGAAAACAAATCAACTTCGCATGGACATACGCTGACATGTCAAGGCTAGATCCGAATCTTATCATGCATCATTTATCGCTAGCTCTAGGAGCTAAACCGGTCAAATAAAAACTCAGAAAGATGCATCCACATGTGGCCCTCATGGTAAAGGAAGAGCTAAAGAAACTGTTAGACATTGGATTTATCAGGCCTATAGACTATCCTGAATGGGTTTTGAATATAGTACCAGTGGCTAAACCAGATGGCAGGGTCAGAATATGCAATGATTTCAGAGACCTGAACAAAGCTTGTCCAAAAGATGACTTCCCCCTACTCAACATAGACATGATTATAGATCTCACGATAGGCCACACTATGCTTTCACTCATGGATGGTTTCTCGGGCTATAACCAGATAAAGATTGCACCCGAAGACCAACACAAAATGATGTTCACATGTCCTTGGGGCACCTACTGTTGGTGTGTCATGCCATTCAGTCTAAAAAATGCTGGGGTGACATATCAGAGAGCCATGATAGCAATCTTCCATGACATGATGCACACCATAATGGAAGACTACGTCGACGACATTTTGGCAAAATCACTTACTAGAGAAGGACACCTAGCAGTTTTAGACAAAATCTTCAACAAGTTGGAACAGTTTAATGTGCAACTTAATCCAAAGAAGTGTGTGTTTGGGGTTACATCAGGTAAATTATTGGGCTACATAGTGTCTGTAAATGGTATTGAAGTTGATCCAGCTAAGGTGAAGGCCATAATGGAGATGCCACCTCCTAAAAATATGACTCAATTAAGATCCCTACAAGGCAAACTACAGTCTATTAGAAGGTTCATTTCCCAACTGGCAGACAAGTGCCACCCATTCTCTCATCTGCTACACAAAAATGTCCCCTTCAAATGGAACGAGTCATGTGAACAGGCATTCCGGCAACTAAAGGAATATCTCATGAAACCACCAGTACTAATGCCACCAATTCAGGGCAAGCCTCTATTAATGTACATCTTAGCTACACCAACAGCTCTGGGAGCTCTCCTTGCACAACAGAACTATGATGGGAAAGAATAGGCTATCTACTACATTAGTCAAACACTTGTTGGGTATGAACTACAATACACACCAATCGAAAGAGCATGTCTAGCTTTTGTCTTCGCCTCACAAAAATGGAGACATTACATGCTATCACACTCTGTCAAATTGATAGCAAAGATAGACCTGCTCAAATATTTACTCAACAAGGCAGCCCTAACAGGTAGATTGTCTAAATGGGTCATGCTTCTCAGTGAGTTTGATATTGAATATGTCGATAGGAAAGCAATAAAGGGACAAGTACTAGCAGATCAACTGGCAGAAGCACCTTTAACAGATGATAGCCCTTTGAGCTTTCAATTTCTAGATGACTATCTTCCACATAAATACAGCAACCTGGAAAATGTATTTTGACGGCTCATACACTCAGCATGGATCAGGGGCAGGTATCTTATTAATCACACCTAATGGCGACACTATTCCAAAGTCATACAGGGTAATATTCCCCTGTACTAACAATGTAGAGGAATATGAAGCCCTGGTCATCGGTATCAAGCTGGCAGTTGAGTGGAACATCAAGGAACTTCAAGTCTATGGGGACTCACAGCTAGTCATCAATCAAGTGAATGACGACTACCAAATGAAGGATGAGAAACTGATTCCTTACAAACGAATGGTAGATTACTTCAAAGAATATTTTGTCAAGATATCTTTTGAACAGATACCAAGGATTGAGAACATTCCAGCAAATCCATATCACCCATGCCATAAATCAATCTTGCAGTATATCAAATGAAATTTAGTATTTCTTCATCTCTTCTTCCTTCTATGTCATCACCTGTGTCGATTGAGTACATTTGGACATATCAAAAACATAGCATAGAAAGCATATCATATCACATGAGATAGTCATCCACATGATTAAATCATTTTGCATACATACATTAGGTTATCCACATACATTTGCATCAGTATATCAATAGCAATAGAATAAAAAACATAGACATTTCCATATAGAGTTGCATAATCATATCCGTACACATTTACGTTTGCATATCAAATCGTCCAAACATCCATCTAGTATGCATCACATATACAAGTACATCACCAAATCGATTGCATCCATAGCATATAAACGTAAGAACACATGCATGTAGACCATGAACAACTACACCATCATATAATCATCAAAAACATGTCCAAATGTAAAAATATCTGTCCAATATCTCAGCGTCATGTCATCAAATGTATACAAGGTGCAACAAAAATGGAATGTTAACTAATCTGACTAGAGAAGAAATAGGACACGTGAGTGAGGGGATATTAACTAATTAAATATTGAAAATATTTAATTACATGTGCACTTGGATTTAATTAGTTAATATCCCCTCACCCACGTGTCCTATTTCTTCTCCAGTCAGATTAGTTAACCCATCAATCAAATCTGTTAACTAGTTAGTCATCTGAGTTCACTGTTTAGTCATCTCAGTCAACTCCCCAATCAGCCCACTTATCTCTCCAATCTATTCTGTTAACTGGTCAATTATCTCAATTAACTCTTTAGTCTATTTCTATTAACTCCCCTTTTGCATGAAGGAGCATGACACTTGTCTTCTCCCTATTCGGCGTACATCCTCTCAAATTTCCTCAACTGTTGATATTCTTATTCATTCTACACCATTGATCTTCCTTCTCTCAAATCTATAAATACAACCCCTATTCCTCCATTTGAATCATCCAAGCTTTTTGTAAACTTACTCTGCATGAATCACAGCGTGCCTTTGGCACAAATCATTCCATAGCTTGAGATCAATTATCACCATTATCACTATTATCATTGCATTGTGAAGATCCTCTTCATTTCCAAGACCTATCAACAGCCATTCTCCATTGTCACCTTGGAAAAAAGTGAGGAAGTGCACCTTCTGAGGGCTCTATTCATACAAGATATCAATTCAAGATAGGCAACCAATGGAAGTCACGAAATAGAAAGGTTTGCAAGGTATTATGTTCTTTGTGTTTGATCTTATCTATTTCAATTTCATTGAGATTATTGGGTTATTGATAGTTTAATACTGTTGACCACATTTTCTGATAACACTAGCCACCCTTTTGCATTTACAATTGGCCTTCCTCTGTCTATAGTTGGGGTAGTACTCAGTAAGCAGTGCATCTGCCTCTTCTTGTTTCTTCTTGATATGAAGAGTGTCCAGCTGTGTAGCCATATGGCTAATAATGTCCTCCTTCATATTGGTTAGCAGGTTACTAATCTCCACTCTAAAACTCCATTAGTTGCCTTCCCTATGATGGCTGCTCTTTATCCCCTTGGTTTTCTAGAAAATGTTCTAGAATAATTTCTACATGCTCTACAGACATCTTCAAAGGGAAGCTGAGATATATCCCTTGTTCCAATAATATTGAGGGCATCCATGTAGTCATCATTAACTCCTCTCAAAAAGACCAGCCTCAGTGATTCTTCAGACAATCTATTCTGAGGGTTTTTCTTCAAGGCAAACTGAAATCTTTCCACATAGTCTTCTACTAGTTCATCCTCTTTCTGTGACATCTTGAAGATGTCATCTCTTCTCCTACCATGTCCTCTACAGTAGTCTTTATATTTTGCCAGGAACTTTGTCTTCATGGTATCCCATTCTAGAATGACATCTTTCCCCAACCCCATAAACCACCTTAAAGAAACATCTTTTAGTGTGGTAGGGAACAACTTGAGTCTGTAAGGATCAGTGGTGTAGTCATAACTCCTACACAAGACATCAAACTCAAATAGGAAAGTGTCAAGATCTTCGGTCACTAAGCCATAGAAAACAAGCAATGCAGAAGGTGGTATATTTTTCAAAGTAGTAGCTCGTGCTTGGTCTGGGATAGGGAATTCAAACATTGTTTGTCCTGGAGGATCCTCTACTACAACATTTGTCATGGTTCTAAAAGTCCCTTCTGTGGTTGTGGAGGAAGTTGTTGGAGATGTAGGAGGTGTTGATGAAGATGTAAGAGGAAACTCTTCTTCAACACTTTCTACTGTGTAGTTGATAAAATCAGTTGTGTCCTTGTTATCTTGAGAAGTTGAAGGGAGGAATCTACCTCGGTGATCTCTCTACCTCCGCATACAGTAGTTTTAGCTTGATATTTCCACAGTCCTGCACAATGTTAGTATAATGTCTGGTGTTTCCTGAAGAAAAATGAATTCATTAACTCTAATGCTAGAATCTAAATTTAATCTATGAAAGCACATAAAACTAATGAGACCATGAAGATAGCACCATCCCCGGCAATGGTGCCAAAAATGTTGAGAAAAACTAATGCATTGCAGACTTAAACAAAATTTAGTGGTAAACCTATCTGAACAGTCCACTCTATCATTGCATTCCTACATTGAATTATCGACCAAGGACTGTAAAATTATGATGATGCCCACACTATATATGCCTTCAAGACTCATTTCTATCCTAAACTAACTCATACAAACTTATTCTAATTAACTTAATTTACTGAAGTTCACAGAAATGAAAGAACAACAAAAACAATTAAAAATCTAGTTGCTACGGGTATCTTCAGCATAAGCTGAAGATAACTATATTCAATAGACAATTATAGAATTAACTCAAAATACTCAGACTGATAAAAGAATTGACACTAACTTTCAGAGGACTTCAAATATGTATTCTATTCATGGATCACAAGTACTAGAAATAGCAATAAAATATTTTACTCATTCCACAATGAAACTTTTATAAAATAACATGAAACAATTTTAACTAAAAATGCATAAATAAATAAGGAAAGATACAAAGTGAGAGTTAGTACCTTGAGTGGCCAACTCAAGGAACTATCTCACTTAATCTGGAAACTAAATCTTCTTCAGATTCTCATAACACATAGTTGGATTCACTTCATATCAGAAATAGGATCTTTTCAAATTGTATTCAATAAAACATGTCTAGATAAAAACAAAGTAACTATTGAGTAGCTGTAAAAAAAAGTAAATTGGAAAGAAAATCTTCTCTAACTAACTTCCCATCAAACTCATCCCTTCTAACTTATACAAAAATGGTAGAGTACGATGTAACTACCAACTAACTTGATCATCAATTCATCCATAGATATCAGGGTATAGGATTGAGATCAATTTATTATTCTAACTGAAACAAAGGAAGCAGAGTCCTTCTCAAATAAAAATTCCTATCTAATGGCTCATGAATGAAAACACATGAGCTGCGATTAGAATCCTAGAGCAAGTCTTCTTCTTCACTTGTATTTATTTCTCCATGATGATCACGTTCAACTTCAGTTGGCGCTTAACTGTGACTTCCTTCAATGCTCTATCTTGCAATGTGCTGTGAATTCTCCTTTCCTTAACGCTACCAACTTACTGTTGCACAGGGTTAATCCATAGAACATATGCATACAAAATAGGATTCATAATTAATCCACAAAATCCCATTTATATACATACATACTTATGTCTAACTCATGCAATTGACAAATATTATCACCATGTTTCATATTGGCATATTAAGTTCAAGGTTTGCAGAATATATATAAAAGACAGCATATTATGGTAGTAATATGTTAGAAAAGTATCTAAAATAGCATAGGTATAAATTATGGAACCATAAGAAATAGCATAAAAGAAGTCAACATTTGAACCCATCAATATACAAGATCTAAGAGAGGAGCAGGGGACTGGGCCAACTGATTTTTAGGGGTAGTAGGAAATGCATTGGACTGCATCCTAAACTCTAGTAGATTAATAGTAAATTTTGTTGTTTATTGTTCTTGCTGCAATAATGACTCCAATAGATGTTTGGTTTTCTCTATTTCATACTGATGACCTGCTAAGCCATTCTAATTTTGCATGGGTGCATATAGGTTTTGGTTTGTATAACATATAGAGCCATGACTAGAATATGCATTGATAGGATGGTCATGGGAATCCACACCCATATAGTTTCTAGGGTCTAATATATATGAAGACTCATATGACAGAGTATTCCTAGGGTATCCATATTCATACAAATTGGCCATGACTAAAACATCCTATAATGCAGGGTAAGGAATTGAGGTATAGAAATTTGTTCCTTTGACATTATATGAACAACATACTTTAAAGATTAGAAAGAAAACCATGTACCTTTGTTTTCATCACCTACTACACCTTGAGATGGAGCATTCAGATCACCAACAACAACTGGCGTACAACAATAACAAATTTTGTTCTTTGATAGCAGAGTCACCACCTCTTGTAAAGAGGAAATCCTTGAAATGTGACTGATCTTCAAGGCCATGAACTAATTCTAGATTCAACTCACCAGCAGAGTCTTCAAATGATTTTAACCCAGCATTACATAGGTGCCAGTGTGTTGGCATAAGTTGAAAGGCTACCAACTTACCCACAACAATAGACTGCATAACTGTAATGTGTAAATAGGGGCCACAGAGTGTTGGCATAAGTTGAAACGATACCAACTTACCCACAATAATAAATTGTACCAGGCAATGACTACACACTTCTTCAATGACTGTGTTGTGAGGTCTTGAAAATCTAAACCAGTATAAATACATCCCTGGAAATGGTGCCATTCTATTGGGTCCCAAAATAGTAGACACCCAAAACCCTAAAACATTTCACTATCACCAAGGCCAGGGATGTCGTCAAGGTGATCGAAAGAACTTTATCAAAAGGTCAAGGGTGATTTTGGCCAACTAATAGGAGTGGGTAAACTCCTCTGCACTTCGAGCTCATCTTACACTCAAGAGGGATATTCCTAGGGGCATGAAATAAAACACAAACAAACATACACAACCATACCTAATGTACACTTGATCCCAAAGCTATCACTAAGTTAAGACAAACTAGCTGTAGAGGCCTCTCATTAAGTTGATTCAATTGTGCAAATGTATATGCACAGGAAAGATAGTTTTACTCTGAACCATAAATGAAAGATTTGTTTGATTTATAAAAAGTGTTTGATCCCTATCCAATATGGACTGGTGCCTACTCCATTGGGTAATTGAGTCATAAGTATTAAAGAGGGAAGAAAGAACTAAACCAACATCAATAGAAGACTAAAATGTATTTACATACATTCCTCAAATTATACTTCATATGTTGGACATACTTAATAATCCAGAACCAAACTACAATGACCCACTTGCAATAAAGAGAAGACTCAAAACAAAGCTTGTATTGACTTAAATATTGTCACACATCATCAAATCTATATTACAATCACACCAGCAAATGTGGTGAAGGAAAACATACAACTACGATTATACACTCCCCTAAATCATTACAAATGGCCATGGAGACATCCAATGCATAAAATATGCTTTACAATTCATTCCTACACTGCATCAAAACATGTTTCTCCATTTAACACCCAGACTGGCTTGATTTGAAGCCCTGAAACTATCCTAATGCACTATAGACTAGACAATTGGCTCAGTGACCAACCCCAAATACATCTTTTACACATATGCATATATAACATTTCATCTTTACTGTAGCAACAATGGCATAGAAGAGGAGAAGTCAACAAGAAGGGACATCGACCATGATGAATTAACTCAAACTGGTGTCCTTCGAAGAATGCCCTAGCACATATCCATGAAATCTGCCATGAAAGGAATGTTCTCCCATGCCCAAAGGTACAAAGATTGATCAAATGGAGTCACATTGGCATGGGGAGGTAGGAAAACCATCCAATGCATGGAAACAAGCCCTTATGGACCATTAATGGTGACCAAGAGGGTCGTTGGCCAGTCAAATCATGCTTTCTTTATGAAGAAAGAAGTCGTCGGGGTTTCAGAGATTGGGCCTCTAGTCCTTCGCCCTATCACTTACAGAAGAAAGAAGGAAGAAGACAATATCCACGAGCTCTGACATTTACACTTAGAACATTTAATCATAGTGAAGATCGGACCATCAGCATTCTACCTTCCAAGAGGGAAGAAAAAAGGAACTCCATGGTCTGTGGTGTGAAAACTTGTTTGTATTCTATAAGGGTCTGGTGGAGTTTAGAGTTTAGGCCTTTGACCTTATAGCTTCCAAAGGAAGGAAGGTAGAAGGTGAAAAGACTGAAATCCAATCCCCAAATACTTAGAATAATTTGCAATGAAAAGGAGCAGAACTCAAGCCTTGACCCTTCATTCCTTGATGACATCACTGCCACCTAGAAGCTTTTCGTGATTCCGTAGTTGCCCTTTGCCTTAATAAAATATCCTCTATGAAATTGCAGAAATAGACCAGAACACACCACATGGCATGTTGGGAGTCGATCATTAGGCCTTCTTGCTTTTGTCTTCCAAAAGGAAGAAGGCGGAAGGGAGAAAACTAGAACTCTGACCTCCACTATACACTTGCATATTCAACCCTGTCAGACTTTAGCCTCCGTTCCTCCACCGCAACACTGATGAAGGCTGAACAACACAACTCTAAAGTATGATGCTCTGTAGCATTTCTCCATACTTAGAATAATTTTCATTTCTTTGAGTGGACTTCGGCCCTTAGGCCTTCTTCACAATGTCTTCCATTAGGAAGATGGAAGGGAGGAACTCTGACCTCTGAAACTCCACCGAACACTTAGAGATTTCAACACTTAGACAATTTTTGGGGCCAAAAGAGGAAGCATGATGGAAGGAGGAAGCCCAAAACTGTAACATCTGACTAAGGGAAAAAACACAAGGGAGAACTTAGGGTATTGGGACTTAGCCATTTTTTGGGCTTTTCCCTTGTACTTTTCAAATGGTAAACACATGAAAGCCTATAAAAGATGTCTCAGATTGGTTATAAACTATAGGTTCAAGTGGGATTTAAAAAGAACTTGGGGAGAAAAAGAGGCATTTTGAGGACTAATTTTTCTGGGATCTAATAGACCTAACTACCTAAGTGTAATTAACTTATAGTGAATGATCTAGACAATTAAAGCCATGGATTGTTAGATGCTAAAGTACAGAGGTTGTGTAATTTAGATTCCTAAATTTGGCAAGCATAAATTTATCTTATATCATAAATTGAGAATGTACCCTAGCTATAAATCAAGTCTTGTGGATGGTCAAAATTTATTATGAGATAACTATGTAAACCCCATGGATAAATTAAAGGAAGTATAATCAAAATTCTATGAGGCAAGTTATAATAGCCTAGACTGAAATACCATCCTATGGCTCTTTGCAAGATTCAATGATCTAAATTTTAAATAAATTAAGTATGGAAGGATGTTGCTTGAATTAATTGCAATAAGTCTTAGAGTCCATAAGAATTTATCTATCAAGGCTATGCTTTGAGACTAGCTTCTATTGAAATATTGAAGCCCATTTTTGTTTCTGTTGTTCACAATTTTGAACTTGGGATAAAGCCACACTAAATTGTCTCACTATATTTGTTCATGGAGAAGTAATTATTTTTTCCCACAGTTTGTCTTCTCCCATCAGAATTGCAGCTATAAAGAACCATTCAGACCAAGTTATTCAATGAGAACCTATCTTTTCATCATCAATGGCTTTCTAAGTACAATAATGGTATAATTAGTGGTTATCCTTATAGTTTATATGGTCTGGTTTCAATAGTAACAACAAGCATGGCATCAAGACTTCATAAAATGATTGAAGGTAGACATCTGCACAGAGTTGGTTCACGTTCTTACCATCACCATCCCCGTAGTCCAATTGTGTGGTCAACTTCATTTTTATATGCATTTGGACTATCTTTAAGGATATAGAGGTTAGAAAAATGGTTAATATGCTAAAGTCGATGGAGTCAGAAGATACGATTGTACTAGCATGCCAGAAGATTCTTGCAATATTTCAAGATTACCCTAACCAAAAATCTATTTTTGTTAGACAACATGGAGGCCTCTAATGAAAATGTTTTAACTCAAATCAATCTTGTTACATATTTTGTGTTTTAGGTTGCAAACATGCTTATAAGAGACAGTTCCTCATTATAAGTGGATGCATGCCTTCTTGGTTTTATTCAAGTTGTTAAGAACCTTGCAAGACCTAACCACTCAAAGGAAATTAAAGCATATACAAGTAGCTTATTTTATACAACAATTGTGTCTAACAATTTCTTTGATACATCAAATGTTTATTTCATGCAATGGTCTACCAATATTGGTGGGATTCTTAGAGAATGATTATACAAAGTATAGGGATATTGTATATTTGGAAATTGATTTCATGTGGCAAGTTTTTTTAAGCTATAGAACTCTACTCATGTAAATGATTTTTGTCAGATATTTTCTAAGAATGGTGTACTATTTAGATTGGTCAATACCCTTCATAGCTTGAATGAAACAACTCAGCTTGATTCTATTGTTGAAAGTGGCTTACTTGTTAGTATGATAGATAAAGCTAAGAGAGAGCATACTCAACTCTTATTGAGTCTTCTTCCCCTTTGTCTAGGCATATTAAAATCAATCATCCATAGTTTAGCCAACTTAATCCTTCAAAATTTTAGTCTAGCCAAACTAATCTTCACTTCGTGTCATTGGAAGCTGAAGCATCATCAAAAAATCAATTTCACAACTATAAAAGTCCTCTGTGAGCCAAGCAGATGCCCAATATAGTCTTGGGAAAATTGGGAAGATACATCATCTTGAAGGAGCTTGCCTCTTCTCAAAGCATATTACATTTCTATTCATCGGAGCTTGCCTCTTCTCAAAGCATATTTAACTCCATTGGAAATAAAGAACAACCAATACTCATGTCAAAGGAACCACCCAGTAGGCCTATAACTGGTCCATTTGAGTATACTTGTTATCTTTTTGTGGGACTGGAGAGACCTAAAATATCATACCCCCATCATTCTAATAGTGGAAGAAAGACAAATGGAAAACTAGACTTGCCAATGGAATCATCTATAGATGATTCTAAACAAAGAGAGGTTGTTGAATGTTGGGAAATGAGGAGTCTCAACATTGCATATTTCCTGTAGCATTTATTTTGTGTTTAATATTTTCTCACAATTGTTACATATTGTCGGTACTTTGAAAATTGGTTTATTAGGTGTCAAAAGATTCCCACATAGTGGTATGTTATGGAAGGCCTATCTTTAGGCACATTCTGACAATTTTTATGACATCTATAAGGGTCAAAAATAGGGGAGAATACATTGGATGTGAAAGCTTATTTTTAGACTAGAACCTTGGCTGAGAAGTTAAGAACATGGTTTTTTAAACCACATATGGTTTTCCTAAATAGCCAGAAGTCTATATAAATTGAAGGCTTGACGAGTAGTTTGTGTGTGTGAGTTTGTAGGTACTGTTATGCTGTCAAAATGCTGCTTGAATTCTTCCAGAGTTGATTATTGGTGATACTCCTATAATAAATTTGTTCTGCAAGTGTATGTAATCTTGCTGTTGGATTTCAAATACATTGAGTAGGCTTTTGGAGTGTGGGGTTTTTCACCCAAAAGGGTTTTCCCCATGTAAATCACCTTTGGTTTCAATTGTGGGTTGTTGGGTTTTTGTGCTAATCAAGGCTTGAGTGGGAGCTTGTACAAAGGATACTTTGTGATCTTGTTGCAGATATTTTTCAAATGGAGAGAACATCTAGGAGGATTAAGGTAGAGAATATTTCTAGCATGAACTTTGAAATGCAGAAACTAAAGATGGAAGATCTATTGATTGATCAGTATCTATGGGATGCAGTGGATTAAAATGTTCAAGGGCCTACGGATCCAACTTTGGCTACAAAATATGATGTAATGGATAGAAAAGATAAAGGTCTCATAAGATTGTGCCTTGCAGACTTGATTCTAATAAATGTCCATGAAGAATCCACTTCGAAAAAGCTTTGGAAGAAGTTGGGTGAGATATACCCAGCCAAATCTCTAGTAAATAATATTTTCTTGAGGAAGAAGTTGTATTCCTTGAGAATGGATGAAGATGGATGAATTTATGAGCATCTGGGGACATTCAATATATTGGTGACTCAGTTGACCTCGGTTGGGGTTAAGATGGATGAAGAAGAAGGTGCCAAACTTTGTTGTGTTCACTACTAGACTCATGGGACAACCTAATCATGGCCGGTGGGAGCACTTCAATCACCTTGAAGATGGAGGATGTTGTTGGTTCAACTTTCTGAAGAGATGAGAAGGAAGGTCTCTTTGAATGTTAAAGAGGCTTTGAGTGTTCGAGGAAGACCAAAAGAATGAGGCAAAGATGAGAAGTAGTGTGGTTGTTCCAAGTCCAAGAATAAGGGGAGATCAAAATCCCCTGGTAAGTCCAAGGCAATATGCTAGAACTGTGGTGAATCTAGGCACTTCCGAAAGGACTATAAAGAAAAGAAAAAAGAAGCAAGATTTTGATTCTGAGTCCAAAAAAGAAGATGGAGACACTTTTATTGCATCCTTGGCCACTCGTGCAGGTGATAATGCATTGTTGATAGACTAAGGTGCATCTTTCCATATGACTCCTAATAGAAACTGGTTTAGTAAGTATGAAAACTATGATGGTGGTAAGGTGTATTTGGGTGATAATTCTTTCCTTGACATTGTTGGCCATGGTAGTATTCATGTGAAATATTTTGATGGTATAGTTAGATGATTTGATGGTGTCTTGCATATCCCAGGACTAACAAGAAATTTATTATTTGTTAGCAAGCTAATAGATGTGGGTGTACATGTATAGTTTTTTGAAGCAGGTGTGAAAATAGTGAGAGGTGCGATGGTGATAAAAAGAGGAAGTAGATTGGGTACATTGCACCAGCTCAATACATGCACAATTGAGTGCAATTTAGCACTTCTGATAAAATTAAGCTAGAAACTACTCAAAGAAAAGAGATGGTTTCCTCTTTTGTAGATGGTCGTAGCTTCTAGGTACCCAAGGGTGCTCTATCTACTGAATCAAAGTTGCCTGTAGAGAAGACCATGTTATGGCACCAAAGGCTTGGTCACATTGGAGAGAAGGGTTTAAAAGACCTAAAAAATAAGAACCTCTTTGAGAGTTTGAATGATTGTAATCTAGAGTTTGATTTCTATGAACATTGTATTTATGGGAAATGAAACAACATTTGGCTTTACTCATCTTCTCATAAGTCTTCATGTATCTTGGATCTAATCCATTTAGATGTATTTGGTCTTGATGATGTTTCTTCTATTGGTAAATTAGTTTATTATGTTACTTTCATTGATGATTTATGTAGGAAAACATGGGTATATTTTTTAAAGAGCAAATATGAAGTTTTCAATCATTTTAAGGAGTTCAAGGCTATGGTAGAAACTTAGAGTGGAAAGAAAATTAAATGTTTGAGGATTGACAATGGCAGTGAGTATTGTTCTACGGATTTTGATAGATTCTATACAGATTGCAGGATTAAAAGACAAAAGATAACTTTGTATTTTTTGCAACAAAATGGAGTTGTAGAAAGAACGAATAGAATATTGATGGAGAAGTCTAGGTGCATGTTGAGTGGAGATGGTCTAGAACAAAAGTTTTGGGCTAAACCTGTTGCCACTGCTTGTTATTTCATCAATAGATCTCCTACATTAGTGCTTGTTGATAAAATGCCAATGGAGGCATGGTTAGGGAAAAATCATTCACTTAGACATTTGAGAGTTTTTGGTTGTGAGGCAGATGCACATGTGCCTAAGGAGAAAAGAAGAAAGTTGGATTCTAAGGTTGTGAAATGTATTTTCATCGGATACTACTTTGGTGTGAAAGGATACAAGCTTTGGGACCCTGTTGCACAGAAGGTAATTTATTCTAGAAGTGTTATTTTTAGAGAGACTGAATCTTCTCCTATTACTTTTCATCTAGAACAACATAAAGAAATTGAATAGAAAAAGCATGTGATTCAACTTCCTTCTATGCCTAAGAAAGTTGAATCAAGGCACCAAGATAGACAAGAAGTTGAGGAGAACTCATCAAGCTCTGAATCTTCAGAAGAGGAAGAAGAGGAGGAAGAAGTGGAAGAACTTCCACCTCAACTTCTTTAAAGGTCCACAAGGCATAGGCAACCACCTTAAAGGTATGGGCATTCACTTGATGATTGGAAGTGTATATTTACTTTTAGTACTAACATTGATGAATTGAGATCTATGCAAGAGGCTTTGGGTATGAATGATGCAGAGTCTTAGAAAATAGCCATGGATGAAGAGATGGCATCCCTTGAAAGAAATGATACATGGGACTTAGTACCATTACCTGAAGGACATAAACCTGTTGAATGTAAATGGGTGTTTAAGAAAAAGGTTGGTTTAGATGGATATGTTGAAAATTATAAGGCACAGTTGGTTGCGAAGGGATACTCTCAAGTTGAGGGTATTGATTATGGTGAGATTTTTTCTCCTATTTCTCAAATTACATCCATTTGGTTTTTATTATCTATTAAAGCAACTTATGACCTAGAGGTTGAACAAATGGATGCAAAAACTACTTTCCTTCCTGGTGATTTGGGCTCTGAAGAAATCTATATGACACAACCAGAGCACTACATGGTGAAAGGTAAAAGCAAGTTGGTTTGTAAGTTAAAGAAATCTTTGTATGACCTTGAACAAAGTCCTAGGATGTGGTAATAGAGGTTTGATACATATGTGTTGAGCCTGGGATTTGTGTGGTGTAAATCTGATCACTTTGTATATTTTAAATCTGATGGTGATTGTTTCCTAGTAATTGATTTATATGTTGATGACATGTTGTTTATTGGGAAAGGAAAAGGTTTGATTGTAGAATTGAAATCTCAACTCTATATGAAATTTGAAATGAAAGATCTTGGTGAAGCAAAACACATACCTAGGATGGAGATTAGAAGAGATCGTGAGAACAAAAAGATATGGCTTGGCCATAGTAAGTATGTTTGTTTAGTTTTGTAAAGGTTTGAAATGCAGGATTGTAAACCACTTTGTGTTCCTGTTACATTGGGAACAAAGATCTCTATTTCACAATGTCCTACATCCCCATCAAATATGGAAGACATGAGAAAAGTGCCTTACTAAAGTGCAGTTGGAAGATTAATGTATGCTATGGTTTGTACAAGACCAGACATTGCCCATGCAGTGGGAGTTCTCTCTTGTTTTATGTCTAATCCTAGAAGAGTGCATTGGGATGTAGTTAAAAGGGTCTTTAGATATTTGTGGGGTAGAATAGAGTACTCTATATTTTTTCATGGTACAAGAGATCAACATTCCTTGAGTATTCATGGTTTTGTGGATTCAGATTGGCCCGATGATGTCGACAGCAGAAGGTCCACCAGTGCATATGTATTTACTCTTAATGGTGCTACAATTAGTTGGATGAGCAAGCAATAGGTTGTGGTCTCTTTGTCCACTACTGAGGTAGAGTACATGGTAGCTACTCATGCCTGTAAAGAAGCCATTTGGCTAAAGTGTTTGTATTTAGATATTGGATTGAAACAGGGTGCAGTTATAATTTATTGCGACGGTCAGAGTGCAATATGCCTTGCGAGGAACCTAAATTTTCATACCAGGACCAAACACATTAATGTTTAGTATCACTTCGTGAGAGATATGGTCGAGGATGGTAGGGTAAAGCTGGAAAAGGTAGAGACAATGGTTAATGTTGTAGTTGCATTAACTAAACCCATGCGCACAACAAAATTTAGGTGGTGTTCCAAGTCTATGGGACTTTCGGCCCCTAACAGTTGATCCATGATTGTGTTATTCCCCTAGCTCTTGTAAGGTATTCAACAAGTGGGAGAATGTTGGGAAATGAGGTGTCTCAACCTTGCATATTCCCATAGCATTTGTTTTGTGTTTAATATTTTCTCACAACTGTTACATATTGTCGATGCTTTGAAAATTAGTTTATTAGGTGTCAAAAGATTCCCACATAGTGGTATGTTATGAAAGGCCTATTTTTAGGCACATTATGACTATTTTTATGACATCTATAAGGGTCAAAAATAGCAGAGAATACTTTGGACGTGAGAGCTTATTTCTAGACTAGAATCTTAGCTGAGAAATTAAGCACATGGTTTTGTAAACCACATATAGTTTTTTTGTATAGCCAGAAGTCTATAAATTGAAGGCTTGAGGAGTAGTTTGTGTGTGTGAGTTTGTAGGTATTGCTATGCTGCTAGAATGCTATAGAAATTCTTTCAGAGTTGATTATTGGTGATACTCTTGTAATAAGCTTGCTCTGCAAGTGTATGTAATCTTGTTTTTGGATTTGAAATACATTGAGTAGACTATTGGAGTGGGTTTTTTCACCCGAAAGGGTTTTCGCCACATATATCTAGTGTTTTGTGTTAATTGTTTATTTTCTATTATGAATGTGTTTCTTGAATTTCTGTAACTGTTAGATAAGATTTTAAGGTTTTGCATAATATCTATCCTCAAGATTGGCATGGGAAGTTCTTTCCGCTACTCTAACTTTCTTACATTTAATTCATCTCAACATCATTACCAGAGGCAATTACTTCTACATATGGACTTATTTCATGGTCGACATCAAGATTTCTCTCTAGATCTAGAATTTAAATGCAATACTTAGAAGTGTAACATCCTCAAGTTCACTTTCATGGATGATGTTGAGTGCTGACAGGGCAAGAAGGTACCTGGAGAAGATTGCTAACTAGTGGCGCCCTAGACATCATGGAGAAGAAAAGTTTAGTATTGTGGTAGCAAGCAAGTCTGAGCACAAGTCCTCATCTCTTAAAGAAAAGAAGCAGGAGATTAAAATACCATCCTATAGAATAGTTCCTGATTATGATGAAGTATGAAGAAGCCTGAATGGAGGAAAATTAGTTTACACTATTCCAAGATCATATATAAGGCATAGTAAAATGTCAACTAAGAATCAGATTACTGGATTAGAGTATGATATTGAAGATGTTTGCAAGTGTGTTATGGTGTAAAAGGATTCATGGGATAAACTGGTGGAAAAAAATAAAGATTTTCACTCATTAAGAGTAAATTAAGAGAAGGTTTCAAAGGAATAAGTTGCAAATCAATAGAGTTGAAGATATTCTTTTATCTCTCTATGTTGTTTTTCTCTATTGGTAAATTAAGTCATTTTAATGACTTAATATGATGATTCTTTATTCATAACTTAAATTTATGTTAATGACTTTTCAAAATGTAATTAAAAGGGAAGACCAAAGGTCATTTCAAGAATTAGTTATGAAATGGGAAATATGCTTCTTTAGTGAAACTAATTCTCATAGGAAAGAAACTTATATATATGGGATTTTTTTTAGCTTCTCTCTAGAGAGCTTTGAAAGAGGGGTATTCTTTTCTACAAGCCTATAGCAATAATTGGCTTCCTTGTCAAGGAAACCATTGTACAAGGATATTAGGGAGACTTTGAGCTCTTATTTCATTGAAGAATTTAAAGGAGTATTTAGAAATTTGTGTCTAGCATTTCTTCATGGATTGTAAACCTTTTGTATGTTAATTTGCAATCATTCTTTGATGTTTCTTCGTTATGTTTGGCTGCACCTGAATTTAATACAAAATTCAATAGTTCATACTTAGAATGATAACTAATAAGATAGAATTACCCTTTCCCAATATATAAATGAGACACACATTTAACATACAAAGAATATGCAACCAGCTCAGAACACAAAAATTTTGTATTAAATTTACGTGCAACCAAACATAACAAAGAAACATCAAAGAATGATTATAAATTAACATACAAAAGGTTTACAATCCATGAAGAAATGCTAGACACAAATTTTTAAATACTCCTTTAAATTCTTTAATGAACTAAGAGCTCAAAGCCTCCCTAATATCCTTGTACAATGGTTTCCTTGACAAGGAAGCCAATTATTGCTATAGTCTTGTAGAAAAGAAAACCCTTCTTTCAAAGCTCTCTAGAGAGAAGCTGAAAAAAATCCCCTACATTTACATTCAGATCATATATATACATGGTGTAGGGCACCTAGCAAGGTTCTTGGTGTCTAGTTTATTAAGTCAATTTTACATGTTTTCTTAGTTATGATAGTATATTCTAGAATCACATTTTGGGGTAATGGTCTCATTAATAAGAGACATAGTGGATTTTGTTTCCAAAATAATGTAATCAATCCATTTCATGGCATGAATAAGTAGTGGAGGTTTAGAATAGTAATCTTGTTTAGTAAGTCTACAGTTCTCCTAGAAAGTAGGACAATTTCTTTGTTTATTGATGGAAAGGCTTTAATGGATTCTTTTCTGGCTTTTCCATGATTAGAGAGTAAGGGAGTCATGGATTTCACGGAAACCAAATATATTATGCCTTTTTAGATAGAGAAAAGGTTGTTGGAAGGAGAATTAATAGAGAATTACCTCTATTTTCTGCAATTATTTTTTACATTGTTGTTGTTCCAGTGTTTTTCAAGAGGCCGTGTAGTACTGTCATAAATTCTCATAGATAGAATGTTGTGATGGATGGTTTTACCTTTGTTTTGAATCAACTTTTAGGATTTTTGATGATGGTTGAAGCATTCTACAAATGATTTCTTCCAAGTCTGCCTACATTTTTTGAGTTTTCCTGTTGTTCCCAGCGACTGTACTTGCCGTACAGCTGTGTCATGAACTCCAATTCTTGAAATTTTAAAGTGCATTGAGTTACCTATCATTTGAGTCAAATTTGGAGGAATCTTGTAGGAGTTAAAGGACTCTCTAGTCTCTTTTCTAAAACTGCTCCATTTAGCTAGGGTTTTAGAGGGTTTAAGGGTTTTTGTGGAAATCGATCAACTGGTAGCCTTATCCATCTACACCATAGACAAAAATGGGTGGAAGGGCCCTGTCTTGCATGTCTCTTAATTGGGTTTTTGTGTAGAATTAGGGGATTGAAAAAAAAGAAAGATTTGGGTGTAAGATGTCTAATATTTCTATGTATTAGACTGGCCAAAGCATAGTTGGAGTGATCCTTTGAAGGAGAAGTAGCTTGTGATGTGTCTAGGTCTTCAAAACTAGCATATTACATCAGTATACAACATCACCAACACCTTGGAACAAGAATTTACAGAGTGGGTTATCATTTTCATGTACTTGCTGTGTAGAAGGAGACCTAATTAGGCCTAGGACAACAAGAACAATCCTATTTTAAGGCATACGATACAAGGCATTCCCTGTTGCATGTTAGATATGTCATGCATCTCCCTGATGGGTATCTAGAAATCTAGTTTGTTCATGGGAATGTTATGTTTTCTGTAAGTTATCTTCCAAAACCCTCATCATAAGGGCTATAAGCCAAAAATGCTAATTGTGAAGGATGATAGAAAGATTGTGTTATCAAGTTCTTTGGTGAGTTCCATAGGTGTCTATTCATCATATTGAGTTAGTCTCAGGTGTAGTTGAGGGTCAGACTACTTGCTAAACCATCTACTGTTCATTTTTTCATATTTCACTCTTGCAGCCATGATACTTGAGGAGACAAAACAGTCATATTAGGACAGTCTACTAGTTGGTCCTTTGTGTCCTACTTAGCTACCTTTGATTGGTGTAATCAATCACTTTGAGAATATTTCTATTGTCTTGAAGGTGTTGGTCAATATTCTAGGCACTTATCTCATGTTGAATTACTTTCCAAGCCTTGAAATGGGCATGTGAGCAAGAAGACAACCAAGATCATGCTACTCCAAAAAAAAGACAACAGTCTTATGAACAGTCTTAGTATTCCCTACTTTGTATCAATTGGTATTAGAGCCTAGGGCAAATTCTATTTGGGAGGAAAGAAGGAAATTGAAGTGTGAAGAAAGGATAGTGCAAGATGCCTCCAAGAGCTAGTCCAGTCCTCACTAGAGAAGTGAGAATAATGAAGGAATCTCAAGGAGTCCTAGCCAGACTTGTAGCCATTGAAGAAAACCTAAGAAGAGGTGGGGTCATTGCGGAAGACAGTGACCAAGAGAATGAGGGTGAGAATGCAGGCCCTCAAGAGGGATCCAATGTGGAAGAGATGGATCTAGATGATAGAAGGTTTATGAAGATGATGCAGACTGTGAAAGGAGAGGGCACTGATGGAAAAATAGAGTTGCCCATGTATGAAGGAAAAATGAACATTGAGGAAGTATTAGATTGGATTGATGACTTGGATAACTACTTTGAGTACAAGGAGATGCCAGAAGTGTAGAAGGTCAAATTGGCCAAGACCAAGTTGAAGATGCCAGCATTGACATGGTGGAACTATGTTCAATCAGAGAGATTAAGGCAAGGAAAAGCAAAGATCAGTTCATCGGACCAGATGGTGTCCAAAGTGAAGAGTCAATTTCTTCCTAAGGATTATGCAATCCAAACCTTCAGGAGATTGTAGAATTTAAAACAAAAAGACATGGATGTTATAGCCTATACTGAAGAATTCCACAAGCTGACCATGAGGATAGGGCACACTAAGGATGAAGTTGAGAAAATTGCTAGGTATATCAATGGGCTTAGGCTCAATATTCAGGATGAAATTTGTCTAGCCACCCCTATAAATGTGGAAGAATGCTTCCAATTGGCAGTAAGGGAAGAAGAGAAGATAAAAAGAAGACAAGATCAGCAAACTAGGGGCAGAGGTAGGAGTTTTAGAGGTAGAGGGAACTTCAATGCAAGAGGAGAGTCCCAGAAACAGCAAGGAGAATCAAGTGGCAGCAATAAGGAGGATCAAGAACCAAGAAGTGAGTCAAGTGAAAGAGGTAGTTTTAGAGGAAGAAGATCAAATAGTAGAGGAAGGTTTGGTGTCCAAGATAGAGGATCAAACACTTTCTCAGGCAAATGTTACAATTGTCATCAGTTTGGACATCTTGCATTCAAATGTCCAAAGAAGCAAGCATCAAGTTCTCAAGGAGGTGAATGAAGAACCCAATTAGTGCATGAAGAAGATAGTGAAAGTGTCAATTCACCATTGCAACTTGTTTCTCTTGAGAGAGGTGATGCATTGATGATAAGGAAGACACTCCTCAAGGTGCCAGCAGCCAAGGAGCCTTCACAGAGGAAGTTATTGTTTAGAACAACATGCAAATCACATGGCAAAGTGTGTAAGGTAGTTATTGACTCAAGATCCACTGATAATCTAGTTTCTTTGGAAATGGTAGAAAAGCTGCATTTGAAGAAGATTCCTCACCCCACACCTTAAAAGGTGTCATGGTTGAATCAGGGGTAGCAAGTATTAGTAAATGAACAGGCATGGGTAGAGTTCAACATTGGTGGTTACAAGGATAAGATCCTTTGTGACATCATCCCTATGGATGTTTGTCACTTATTGCTAGGAAGACCCTAGCAACATGATAGAAAGAGAAAGGATGATGGTCAAAAGAATATTTATGTAATAGAAAAAGATGGAGTTTCATTCTCATTAACACCCCTTCCTGAAGAAGAATCTGATAAGCAGGTTGGGTCTAGCATTATGGTGGTAGGAGAGAAGGAGTTTTTACAAACAATGAAAGAGGAAGGACAAGGATTTGTAGTAATGATCAGACCTAAGACTAAGTCTGATGCAGTAGCAAATAAGGTAGAAGAGATACCAGTGAAGTTCAGTCTCTGTTGGACAAGTATAAGGACATAGTGGTAGATGAGCTTCCAAGTTCATTGCCTCGCATGAGAGACATCAGCCATCATATAGACCTAATACTTGTTGCTAGTTTTCCTAACAAGGTTACATACAAGCTTACTCCACAACAGAATGAAGAGATCAAAGCACAAATCCAAGAATTGTTGGATAAATGACTCATTAGAGAGAGCTTAAGTCCCTGTGCTATTCCTACAATCTTAGCAACCGAGAAAGGTAGAGAGTGGAGGATGTGTATTGACTCAAGGGCCATAAACAAGATCACCATCAGATACATGTTCCCAATCCCAAGAATGGAGGACCTCATGGATTGCTTAGGAGGTGCATGCTACTTCTCCAAGATTGATTTCAAGAGTGGATATCACCAAATCAGGATAAGGGAAGGAGATGAATGGAAGACTGCCTTCAAAACCAATGAGAGATTCTTTGAATGGATAGTAATGCCTTTTGGACTCTCAAATGCTCCTCATACATTCATGAGGTTAATGAATGAGGTCCTGAAACCTTTTATTGGGAAGTTTGTAGGTGTCTATCTAGATGATATTCTTGTGTTCAACAAAGCCAAAGAGGAGCACTTGTAGCACCTTGACATGGTTTTACAAAGGTTGAATGAGGAGAAACTGATGATAAACCTCAAGAAGTGTGAGTTTATGAAAGAAGAGCTAGTCTACCTGGGTTTTGTCATCTCTAAAGGCACATTGAAGATGGATCCATCCAAAGTTGAATCTATTCTTAGTTGGCCAACTCCAAAATCAATAGGAGAGGTAAGAAGTTTTCATTGTTTGGCTACATTTTATAGGAGGTTTATCAAAATTTTCAGTCATATTTGTTCTCATATTCTTGACACCATTAAGGGAGATAAGAAGAGAAAGTTTCAATGGACTGTGAGGTGGTAAAAAGTTTTGAATACCTGAAGAAGAGAGTAACACAACAACCCATACTTGCTTTACCTGACTTTGACAAAGTCCTTATAGTGGAATGTGATGCCAGTGGAGCAACCATAGGTGCAATACTTAGCCAAGAAGGTAGGCCAATAGCTTTCTTTAGTGAAAATCTCAATGAGGCCAAGAGGAGGTACTCTTCATATGCTTTGGAGCTTTATGCATTAGTACAGTCCCTGAGGAAATGGAAACATTACCTCTTACCCAAAGAGTTTGTAGTCTACACAGACAATTATGCATTGAGTTTCTTGAACAGTCAAGACAAGTTAAGTCATAGGCACATCAAGTGGGTGGAGTATTTACAGAGTTATACTTTCACAATCAAGCATAAGAAGGGCCAAGCAAACAAGGTAGTTGATGCATTGAGTAGAAGATCAGTCCTAGTGCATGCAGTACAACTTTAGAGTGTTGGTTTGGAAGCACTAAAGGACATATATGCTGCTGATCCATATTTCAAGGATGCCTACTCTATTTGCACCAATTCCAAGGTACTTTTCATGAAAAATTTTCTATTTTTTTGCTGCAAGAAGGATTGCTATTCAAGGGAGCTTAGTTATGCATCCCTAGATGCTCTATGAGGACAAATATCATCAAGGAGAAGCACTGTGGAAGTCTTGGAGGACACTTTGGCATAGACAAAACACTTTATCAGGTAAGAAGGTTTTATTTTTGGCCTAAGATGCATACTGATATCAAAAAATTTGTTGAGTCTTGTGGAATTTCTTAGAGAGCCAAGGGCTCTAGTTCCAATGCAGGCTTATATCAGCCTCTTCCAATTCCTAGCAGACCTTGGGAGCATCTTAGCATGGATTTTGTGTTAGGCTTACCTAAAACTCAGAGAGGAGTTGATAGTGTATTTGTTGTTGTGGATAGATTTAGCAAGATGACACACTTTATTCCTTGCAAATGTACAAGCAATGCATCTAATATTGCAAGTCTATTCTTTAAGGAGATAGTTAGAATACATGGACTGCCCCTCTCCATTGTTTTAGATAGAGACTCAAAGTTTATAGGCCACTTCTGGAGGACCTTATGGAGAAAACTTGGAACCAACTTGACTTTCAGCTCTGCCTATCACCCACAAATAGATGGGCAGACTAAAGTAGTGAATAGATCATTGGGGAATCTACTTATATGTCTTACAAAGGAACATGGACAGCAATGGGACCTTGTCATCCCACAGGCAGAGTATGCTTACAATGACTCCATTAACAGGAGCATAGGTATAAGCCCTTTTGAGGTAGTATATGGATTGAATCCAAGAGGTATCTTTGAGTTAAGAGATTTAAGAGGAGTAGAGAATAGAAGTGCTGAAGGAGAGGAGTTTTCTATGGCCATGAAAGACATCCATGATCAAGTTAGAGAGCAACTCAAGAAGACTGTTGAAACCTACAAGAAGCATGCAGACTTGAACAGGAAAAATGTTTAGCTGAAAGTGGGAGATCTATTACTTGCTCATCTCAGGAAAGAGAGGTTACCTAAGGGCAGATATACTAAGTTGCTAATGAAGAAGATTGGGCCATGTAAGGTGGTCCACAAGTTTGGTGAGAATGCCTATGAGATAGAACTCCCTCCTAGAGTTGCTATCTCACCTATCTTTAATGTAGCTGACTTATATCCTTTCAAGGGATCTTTGGATGTAGGTACATGTGTTCATGAAGGTGATGATGCTGATTGGATTAAGGATCTTCCTCCTACTGCACCAGCCAAACTTGAATCCATTCTAGACACCAAGGAGATCAAGAGAACAAGACATAAAGTTTATAATGAATACTTGGTGAAGTGGCAAGGTCTTCCTCATGAGGATGCCACTTGGATGATAGCTGAGGACATTAAGAAGCATGGCACTACTATGACTGATCTGATTTCAAGAGATGCCTGAAATCATTTCTCATGGGGTATATGGTGTAGGGCACCTAGCAAGGTTCTTGGTGTCTAGTTTATTGAGTCAATTTTACATATTTTCCTAGTTATGATAGTATATTCTAGAATCAAATTTTGGGGTAATGGTCTCATTAATAAGAGACATAGTGGATTTTGTTTCCAAAATAATGTAATAAATCCATTTCATGGCATGAACAAGTAGTGGAGGTTTAGAATAGTAATCTTGTTTAGTAAGTCTGCAGTTCTCCTAGAAAGTAGGATAGTTTCGTTGTTTATTGATGGAAAGGCTTTAATGCCTTCTTTTCTAGCTTTTCCATGATTAGAGAGTAAGGGAGTCATGGATTTCATGGAAACCAAATATATTATGCCTTTTTTTATAGAGAAAGGTTGTTATGGAAGTTGGAAGGAGAAATAATAGAGAATTACCTCTATTTTCTGTAATTGTTTTCTACATTATTGTTGTTCTAGTGTTTTGCAAGAGGCTGTACAGTACTGTCATGAATTCTCACACATAGAATGTTGTGATGGATGGTTTTACCTTTGTTTTGAATCAAGTGTTAGGATTTTTGATGATGGTTGAAGCATTCTACAAATGATTTCTTCCAAGTCTGCCTGCATTTTCTAAGTTTTTGTTCTGTTCCCAGTGACTGTACTTGCCATACTGTTGTGTCATAAACTCCAATGCTTGAAATTATAAAGTGCATATAGTTACCTATCATTTGAGTCAAATTATTCTTGTAGAAGTTAAAGGATTTCCTAGTTTCTTTTCTGAAACTACTCCATTTAGCTAGGGTTTTCGAGGGTTTAAGGGTTTTTGTGGAAATCGATGGATTGGTAGCCTTATCCATCTGCACCATAGACAAAAATGGGTGGAAGGGCTCTGTATTGCATGTATCTTAATTGGGTTTTTGTGCAGAAGCAGGGAATTGAAGAAAAAGATAGATTTGGGTGTAAGAAGTCTAATATCTCTATGTATTAGACTGGCCAAAGCATAGTTGGAGTGATCCTTTGAAGGAGAAGTAGCTTGTGATGTGTCTAGGGCTTCAAAATTGGCATATTCCATCAGTATACAACATCACCGACACCTTGGAACAAAAATTTGTAGAGTGGGTTATCAATTTCATGTACTTGTTGTGTAGAAGGAGACCTAATTAGGCCTAGGACAGCAAGAATAGTCCTATTTTAAGGCATATGTTACAAGGCATTCCCTATTGCATGTTACATATGTCATGTATCTCCCTAATGGGTATCTAGAAATCTAGTTTGTTCATGGGAATGTTATGTTTTCTGTAAGTTATCTTCCAAAACCCACATCATAAGGGCTACAGGCCAAAAATGCTAATTGTGAAGGACGATAGAAAGATTGTGTTATCAAGTTCTTTGGTGAGTTCCATAGGTGTCTATTCATAATATTGAGTTAATCTCAGGTGTAGTTGAGGGTCAGACTACTTGCTAAAGCATCTACTTTTCATTTTTGCATATTTCACTCTTTGTAGCCATGATACTTGAGGAGATAAAACAGTCATATTAGGATAGTCTACTAGTTGGTCCTTTGTGTCCTACTTAGCTACCTTTGATTGGTGTAATCAATCACTTTGAGAATATTTATATTGTCTTGAAGGTGTTGGTTTGTAATCTAGGCACTTATCTCATGTTGAATTACTTTCCAAGCCTTGAAATGGGCATGTGAGCAAGAAGACAACCATAGCATACATCAAGTTGCCAACTACACTAGCATAAGGAACTCTGCTCATATCCTCTGTCTTAGAAGGAGACTTTGGACAATCATTCACATATAACTTTGTCCCTAGTGAAATGGGAACACACAATGGTCTACAATCTGCCATGTTGAATATCTCCAACACAGTCTTCACATACTTACTATGGCTTAACCAAAGTTTTCTATTTGCTCTATCCTTTCTGATCTCCATCCTAAGAATGTACCTGGCTGCTCCTAAGTTTTTCATTTCAAACTATGCTGAAAACTAAGACTCCAAATCAGAAATCATATTATTACCATTCCCAATCAGCAACATATCATCAACATATAGTGCAATAATGAGAATATGATCATTGTCAAACTTGTAATACACACAATGATTTGATTTTGATCTCAAAAATCTAATGGACAACACAAACGCATCAAACTTCAAGTACCACATCCTAGGAGATTTCTTCAAACCATACAAAGACTTCTTTAACTTACAAACCAAATTTTTTTAACCTTTCACCACATAGTGCTCAGGCTGTGACATATAAATTTCTTCTTCTAAGTCACCATGAAGGAAATTTGTCTTGACATCTATTTGTTCCACTTCTATGTCATAAGAGGTTGCAAGAGATAATAGGAAATGAATAGATGTTATCTTTGCAACGGGAGAGAAAATTTCACCATAATTAATTCCCTCCACTTGTGAATACCCCTTTGCAACCAATCTGGCCTTGTACTTCTCAACACTACCATCTACTCGAAATTTCTTTTTGAACACCCATTTACATCCAATAGGTTTCTGTCCATTAGGCAAAGGCACCAAGTCACAAGTTTTATTCTTTTCCAAATAAGCCATCTCATCCTCCATGGCCTCCTTCCAAGAACCTGCATCTTTCATGTCCATAGCCTCTGTCATAGTTCTAGGTTCATCGGTGTTAGTAATCAAGGCATAAGCACAACTAGAATCTAGTAAAGTATAACCAAACCTTTCAAGTTGCTTCCTGATTTGTGTGGACCTCTGCAAAGGCTGAGGTGGAGGTTCTACTTCTTCTTTTAAACTTTCAGAGCTGCTAGAGCTCTCCTCATCCTTAGGTCCAATAGAATATTTTAGTTCAGTCTTCTCAGGTGTAGAAGGAAACTAAACCACATCCTATTTCTTTTCTTTTTCTTTTGGCTGTAGAACAATAGGAGAAGGTGTTAGCTCTCTGAAAATAACACTTCTGCTATACAACACTTTTTCATCCACAAGACCCCAAAGCTTGTACCCTTTCACACTGACACCATAGCCAATGAAGATACACTTAATTGCCTCATTCTCTAATTTTGACCTCTTCTCCTTAGGCACATGTGCATATGTCTCACAACCAAAAATATAAAGATGTCTTAATGAGGGCTTCTTACCAGACTACACCTCCATGGGTGTGAGTCTTATCAATGAGTGTTGAGGTAGGAGATTTGTTAACCAAATAGCAAGCAATGGCTACAATTTCAGCCCAAAACTTTTGTTCAAGGCTAACACCACTAAGCATACTCCTAGTCCTCTCCCTCAATGTTTTGTTCATCCTTTCTGCAACTCCATTTTGTTGCGGGGTATAAGGAGTTGTCTTATGTCTTTCAATCCCATGCTCTTTACAAAACTTGTCAAACTCTACGGAACAAAACTCACAATCATTATCAGTTCTCAAACACTTGATCTTTTTACCAGTCTAATTCTCTACAAAAGCTTTAAACTCTTTGAACTAACTAAAGACTTTAGATTTTCTTCTAAGAAAATAAACCTATGTCCTACTATAATCATCGATGAATGATACAAAATATAATGATTTAGAAATTGAAGGGACATTCACATCACCAAACACATCAGAATGAATAAGATCCAAAACACCAGAAGACTTATGAGAACTAGAGTAAAACTAAGCATAGTTTTACTTTCCATATATACAATATTCGTAAAAGTAGAACTTGAGATTACAATCATTTAACCCCTTAATGAGGTTTTTATTTTTCAGGGCTCTAAAACCCTTCTCACCAATATGACCAAGTCTCTTATGCCACAACATTGTCTTCTCAACAGGGAGTTTCATTTCCAAAGCATGAGCACCCTTAGGTATCCAGAAAGCACTACCATCAGAAGTTGAAGCAACACACTTTTTCACTGTGGGTTATGTTACCTCTCAATCCGAATGGATGCTTATTCCCAGTTGTCCCTACAAGGTAGCCATCAATGGTCAATAGGATTCTTGGGCCAGCGGCTAACAGTACAGGAGATAGACTCTATAGATATATCCTCTTCTTCTTTAGGCTCTGCAAAATCAAGGGGGGTATTCCCTATTCAACATCCATGAGATATGTTTGTGGATTGACTAGGATCTTGATACAAAGTAGATAAATCCTCCTTTATGCAGACCAAAACTGTGGAATAAGTACAAAGGGGCTAGCTTTGGGCCTATATTCAGTTGTGAGACAGAGGATTTTGGTCCTAAAACTACTTCTAAAATCCTAAAGGTTTGTATATGAAGTTTGAGTTTGATTTTATGTTTGGATGCAAAACTGAGACCTTGGGTTGCAACCCAAAATACAAGACCAAATCGGTGCCTATCCAGGGCTTGGAGTCAACAGACATATATATGTGAATGTTTATCACAGACCTAAAACAACAATCAAATTTCAAGGGGATTATGCAATGTCTGCCTTACAGACAATACCCAAGACAAAGTATTTAGTTATTTCTGCTTACAAACATCCTTACTGCAATGTATTCTTCTCAATACTTAAACCTAGAACATTTAATCCACTCCTTGAGTAGAAGTAAAATATTAAAGCATTCAATATAGCAAACCCATATTCTAGAATCACTTTTACCCCTTAGATATTCATATTCAGAAGAAGAACACATTCAATTTGGAGAGAAATAACAAAATACATGCTATAAAGCATTATTCATTTAAATCAACATGAAACTGATAAATTCTATGTATAAGATATTCAACATACAACTCATAAACTCACAAAATACCCAGAGCAGAGCCACCAATGAGATTGTATCCGATTACATCACCAAGAAAATGTTGTCAAGTTTTCAACAACCACAATGGATAACACAATTTGGCTTTTATACCAAGACTGTGTACCCAGCAAACATTTATTACAAGGCAAATCAAAAATTTGCTAGATTTAATGCATGAGGAATGGCGCTCAGAAATATTCAACATTGTGGGGAGACAAAGAGGAATGAGTAGATGGAATCAAGATCTGTACTGCCGCTCAAAGACTTTCATCTTCAATTAGGTGGTTGACCTATCCTTTCCGTCATCCATCCTCTGCAAATCTACCATTAATGCTTCATCTACCCACAGGCCCTTGAGGATGCAGCAAAAGCAAGCCTCTGGAATTTTTCCTGCCCAAACACGGCTGCGGATACAAAAATTATCACTGCTGCGACCTTGAAAAATAGCCATCGATTTTGATTCCATCGCTGAAACAAACAGCTCCAAAAAATGCTGAAAAGTCACGAACCAATAATACCATGCCACGTCAGCACCTCATGCATCTATCGCTGACTTTTCACCCTCTCATTTTTGCTTTTCAAAAATCCTTTGTATATGGAAAATGCATATACATGCAACAGCTCAATAGACAAGGCAGACCCCAAAATATCATGAAGCAAACTGGAAACTTATTTAGGTCCAACTTGCATCTCTTTCCTTTGAACAATCGACTTGTATATCGGCATATACAAGCACATTATACAACCCATGGACCTCAAATTACTATTCGCTACATTTTATTTCTCCATCGCATTTGGGTTGTATGTCCCTCTGCTTGCATACCTCAATGTATAACTGCGTATACAAATGCCTCATGCATACAAGGCGGATCTCAAAAATTCATCTACCGCACCTGACTTATCCCTCAGGTCCGGAATGCATATTTCTACTTGCATGTTTTGAATGTATGTCGGCATACATACAATTGCCTTTGTATGCAACTGGTGGGTCCGACCCTTTTTCTCTCTCCTTTGTACATTTCATTGCCCATTGCATATACAAATACAATGTACAAGCCCTTTGATACAAGTGTGGAATCTTCGGCGGAATATTCCAAGAATGCGCATTTGTATTATTTTGGAATCCGGTCCTCACATTTTTGAATGCATATCTCCTTTGTATGTCGAACATACAATCCCACTTGTATATTCGCGGGCCCCACCGCATGTATCTCCCCTTGCCACTGTAGCAAATGCATGTTGGCCCTTGTATATTTTTTCTTTGTATACCTGTAATGTATCTTTTCTCTTGTACATAATCGTTGTATGTCTGAACATACAAACAGAGAATATTTCTGAGAATCTGCGAAAGATTCCCCCCTTTGTATGCACATTTTCAAGCCCGATATGCATTCACAAATGCATATAACTCATTTTTTCAAAGGCCGATAGAGGTTTCTAACCCGCCAATGCACATTTTGACCTGTATGTATATACAAACACCTTTGTATATACAAAGACCCTTGCACCTTAACTGATTTTTTGTATTTTTTTAACTGTAGAGGCCGAAAGTGTTAGAAACTTTTTGAATTCTTGGAAGATGCCTGCGAGTTAAAATACCTAAAACCAGACTGCTCATGCAGACAGTAACATAGGCTCCGATTGGGGATGTGCAGGTGCAAGGCTGTAGTGAGAACTAGACTACTCTGGGGCAGACCAGACAAAATTCAAAACTCAAAACATGACCGACTATACAAGGAAAGCACAGACTATTTACACCTCACTTACAAATGTGCACAGAGGATGATCACTTATGAAAAATAGGGCTTCAAGAATTGACCGTGCACTGGCAGTTCTAGCCATTCACCACTTAAGGCCTGGAGGAAGTGGGAATTGTTTCCATGGATATTGCTAATTTGATATGGACCCATCCATAATGGCTCAAATTTGCCATGCTTACCCTTATCTTGCATTCCAAACAAGGACCAAGTCACTTATCTGAAACTTTCTTTCCGTAGCCTTTCTATCAAACAAATATTTCATCTTCTGTTGTTTCTTGATGTTTGTCATGTGTGCTTCTCTTCTGATTTCATCCAATGCAACTATCTGGTTTATCCTTTCAGTCATGGAGTCCTCAATCTCCATATCATTCTCTTGTATAAATCTCTAAACTGGCAGAAGGTTGTGCACAGGTAGCCTAGCTGGTGCACCATACACTAACTCAAAAGGTGACCTTCCAATTGATTCCTTCACTGTCATCCAGTTAGCCCATAGTGCCATCTTTAACTTTGAATCCCATGCTCTCTTGCTTTTATCTAACATTCTCTTAATGATTTTCATGAGGCTCTTATTGCTTGATTCTGCTTGACCATTTCCTTGTGGGTGATATGGTGATGCATATGACAAACTGATCCCATATTTGTTGCAGAAATCAGCAAATTCTCCAGATCTGAAGCACATGGCATTGTCCATGATAATTGTGGCTGGCACTCCAAATCTGATAATAATGTGCTCTAAAATAAAATCCATCACTACCCGACTCATAGCTTTCTTAGTTGGAATAGCCTCAACCCATTTAGTGAAGTAATCAGTGGCAACAAGAATCCAACTATGTCCTCCACTTGATTTTTTTGAGATTTCCCCTATAAAATCAATCCCCCACTGCTGAAATGGGGCCTCTACAGTTATAGTCCTAAGGGGTAGTGTACCTTCATACTTGAGCTTCCCTGAAAACCTTTGACAGGAGTCACATTTTCTTACCAACTTTTGTGCATCTGAGAAAAGAGTTGGCCACCAATATCCTGCTTTGAGAATTTTGTGAGCTATAGTTTTGGCCGCATAATGTCCACCACATCCTCCTATGTGTAGATCATTTAAAATATCAGCAGCCTGATTTTCATCTACACATCTCAATAGGACACCCTCAGGATTCTTCCAATATAGCCCTTCTTGAAGAATTACGTATTTGATTGCATGTATCTTCAAGGTCTTTTTCTGACTATCACTGAACTGGGAAGGACAATTCAAATTCTACAAATAATGTACTATGTCCTTATACCAATTAGATTATGATATACTAACAGTTTTATTTTGCACCATGTTCACTTGGCATGCTTCTAGATTTGACTGTGTCATCAGTTTTGCCAAACCTTGTCCCCTTACCAATTTTGTGATCTGTATTTCAATGTTGAACTCTTGTAGTTTATTTATCCATCTACATCTTCTTCCAGTTACCTCCTGTTGAGTAAAAATATCTTTGACTGCTGCAAGAGGTACATATGCAACTACCCAAGAGCCTACCAAATATGGCCTAAAACTTTTGACTACTCTAACCAGTGCATATGCCTGCTTCTCCATGATGTCATATTTCAATTCAGCAGCCTGTAATGACCTACTAAAGAAGGCAATAGGCTGTTCAAAACCCTCTTCATTCTTCTGTAATAAGCATGCAGCAATAGTGTGGAAAGAAGCAAATGACAATAGCTGAAATGGCTTAGAAAAATCTGGAGATTTTAACATAGGAGCCATCTTTATTGCCTCTTTGATATTTTAAAATGATTTGGTTGCTTCATCTTCCCATTTGATAGTCGCACCTTTCTTCAACATTTTAGAGATATCTTTGTGGTCTTTGCAAAGTTAGGCACAAATCTCCTAACAAAATTAACTTGTCCAAAGAAGGACTGAACACCTTTCACTGTTTTAGGGATCTGGATTTTGTCAATTGCAACCACCCTCTCAGGATCAATCCTGACTCCATCTTTAGAAACAATGTGTCCAAGCAATTTTCCTTCCACTACCCCAAAAGCACACTTCTTTGGGTTGAGTGAGATGCCATACTCCAATGCTCTAATAAAAATCTACTCCAAGTGCATATAATGCTACTCTTCTTTCTTTGAAAAGGCAGTTAAGTCATCTTGGTACACAACCAAGATTGAATCAATCAATCCTGTAAAAGAAAAATCCATAGCCCTCTGAAATGTGGCACCTACATTTGTCAGTCTGAATGGCATCCTCACATATACATAGGTTCCCCATGGAGTAGTGAAAGCAGTCTTGAACTATTCTGATTCCTTTACTTTCACTTGATTGTACCCAGAAAATCCATCCATCGTGGATAAGAGTTCATAGCCAGTCACCTTCTGCAACATTGCCTCCATGTTTGGCAATGGATAATTGTCCTTCAGATTTCTAAAGTCCACACATAGTCTTATGTCACCATTCTTTTTTCTGACTGGGACAAGGTTAGACACCCAAGTTGAGTGTCTAATAGGCATAATTATTCCAGCCTCCCTAAGCTTCATGAGTTCTTCTTGCATTTTAGGAGCTAAAGTTGGGTTGATAGGTCTTTGTTTTTGTCTAAATGGTTTAGCTCCAGGCTTCAAAGGGATTCATGCTAGAATAAATCCTCTCTATAAGCTTTCAGGTCCTCATATGACCAGGTAATGACATGCTTACACTTTCTTAGTAGTGCAATCAGCATAGTTCTGATATGTGGTTTGAGTTGTTTGCCAATGTATACCTTCTTGGGAGCATGAGATGTTCCCAAGTTTATCTCCTCTAGATCATTCTTATTTGTTGGAGATGTCTTTGTAACAAATTGGTCCCTATTGTCAAAAGCTCTTTCTAGAGCAACCAACCCTCTAGGGATTTTATTTGTCTTGAGTTGAATTATTTCTTTCCCTAAGAGGGTTTCTTTTCCATCTATAACATCTACAAAGTTCTAAAAATCCATTTCCTGGTTTTCATACTCGTCAATACAATGTAGAAATCTCAGTAAATCCTTATCATCATTGAATACCTACTAGCTACATACATTGTCTGGCACTGCAGGTCTAAGTTTGACCTCAACATTTGTGACATCTGATAGAGCGATATCATCTGGCCTTATGGCTACATTGGCTAGAAAATCTGCCATGACATTTTTTGATCTCTCTATCCAGCTTATTGAAAATGCATCAAACAATTCAATTGTATCCCAAACAACATGCTTATACTGTTTCAACCTTTTATTCCTTGAAGCATACTTATCTCTAACCTAGGAAACAATTAACTCAGAATCTCCAAACACTTTTATCATCTTAATTCCATGTTTCAGAGCCATATTCAATCCTAGTAACAAAGCTTCATATTCTGCAATATTGTTTGTGCAAGCAAACTTCAGCAAGAAAGAGAATTTTAAAAGCTTACCAGCTAGAGACAAAAACACAACTCTAGCACCAGAGCCTTCCTTCAAACAAGCTCCATCAAAATACATGGTCCAAAGACCCTGCTAGTCAAGCTCTTGAATGCACATATCTCCTTCCTTATCTGAGATAACTTTGAAATTATCACAGTCAGTGTCCACAAAACATATATGCTCCTCTGACTCTTGATCCTCAATAGTCTCTAGTGATCTTTCTTCTCTGATCAATTTGACATCCTTTCCGTTCATTGGGATCATAACATATGACAGGTCTAATTGCATACTCCCACCAATCAATGCTGCCCACCTTCTTGACAACAACATGCCATATTGTGGCTTGATATCAACAACTGTTATGTTTATTTTGTAAGTTCTTTCTGGATATGCCACCAGTCTGAAATCCACATCTTTCATGATTCCAATGATAGGTACTTCTCTAACATCCATGGCATAGCATTTCCCACATGCTTTGTCTATTTTTAACCCAGCGTACTGCATAATGGCCAAAGGCATGATTTTCGTTGATGCTCCTAAGTCAAGCATACAATTCTTAATCACTTTTCCATTTATGGCAAGGGAGAAATAAAATGGTTCAACCTGTGAAGGACATTTTGTCATGGTCATCCCTAGATATACCTCAGGTACCTCATCCTCTTCAATATACATAGCTTGTTTTTTACCCTGAGTTTCATCATTCAACTTGGCTTGACAAGATTTTCCTGAAATTAAGGATACTGCTTTGTTTCTAAACTCTTCAACTTTCATCAGCTCCATCAGTGGAATAGAGACTTTTATTTGCGATAAGTCTTGAGTGATGTCAAATGGAGCATAATTTTGAATAACAGTTGTAGCTTGCTCCACAATTTTACTTCTATCCTGAGATGATCCAGCTTTGTTTTTTAAGGCCCCCTGACTGTCATTCTTAACCTGAAAATTTTTTCTTTGATCCTCAGCCTGGGGAATTCTATTTTTCTGTCCCTAAGGATCATGACCAGCCTTTTGCTTAAAATTTTGCTTAGTATTGTTCCATTGTTTCTTTTGTGGTTCAGTACCTTTATGACTGTGCATTGGCTAGTTTACAAAAGTATTCTCTGGTTGGTGTGAGTTGCTTACCTGAGCTTTACCCCTGAGATTGTAATTGCTTTTAACTTGAGCTATTGCTGCAGCTGTGAAGGCTCTAATTTTTTCATCAGAAGGTCTCCTCGGATTATTCAAAAAATTGTGTGAATCCTGAGCATAGACATAGTTATCTTCATCATCTTCATCATATGGAGACTGCTGGCAAACCTGAACTTCATTTGCACTTGCATCAACATCATGAGGGGGATACTCTCTGTTTGTAGACAACATATTGACATTATCATCTTCCATGCGATGTGGCTCATTGCACTCATCACAGGCAACATCATTGTTGTATAAGGACTGAGCAATCATACATTGTGACTGTGAATGAGGCATTTGACATATGATACACCATGAGGTGTCATTGACAGTATTTATAGCCTTCTTCAAAGGATCAGGAGTTTCTTTAACATTTTGAGTCCTTTGATTTGTGTTGTGGTGTGGGAGGATGGGTTTACCATTATGCCAATTAGTATTATATGGCATATCATGTAATGATGGTCTTTTTTCCTGTCTTTGGTAAACCTATCTGTGAGGACCTACCCCCTTTTCATTTTTATCCATTCTATAGCTCAGGTCCTTGACAATAGTTGTCAACTTATCTAATTTATCCTCAGAAGTAGATGCATTGCCTTTAACACTCTGAGATTTAGTATTGAGATTTTGCAGAATTTTCACATCATCTCTTTTGTTTGTCTTACCAGATGCTTTTATGTTATTTTCAATATTGGTTTCTATTTTGAAGGCATCCCTAAGGCTATGAGGACCCTTATCTCTCAATCCATATGCTGTTTTGGCATCAAAAGAATTTATGTACAACACTATGCACATAGGTTCATTGGGCCTCAGGTGATGTGGCAATTTGTTCAACACCTTCATGAATCTAGCATTGAAATCAGCAACTTGTTCATTTGATCCTTTGGTGATTCCAGTGAATTCATTAATGAAAAAACTAGGATCAGTTTTGTCACCATACTGTTCTTTGACAATTCTTCTAAAGTCATCCCATGATGAAACACTTCTGTCAAGCAGACCCTTGTACCATTCTCTAGCCTCATCAATTAAGGATTGTATAAATAATTTTATAAATACACCCTCATGCTCAACCTCAAAGTTGTCCATGATATTCTAAAAAACTTTTAAATGGTCTTCCCCTGATATAGTATTATTTCCTAAAAATTTAGGCACTTGCAGCCTCACATGTTTATCAATAGGATTTGGATAACCAGGAATGCCATCAAAAACAAGCTATCTGAATCTATCCAGCTGCATTGGCTGTCTACCAAATTGATTAACATTGGCATTTCTGTTTGCATTCTGATTTCTTACATTATTTAATGGTATTCTAGCATTGTTTGCATTCTGTCTTTGATCATTATGCTAATCCTGGACGTCATTTCTTTGTTGATTTCTCTACATATTTACATTTTCAAGGGTAGGAATTGAATCATTCTGAGCAGTTCTTAGAGCTTGCACTTTCTGTGTCATGTCATCTCTGATTTTTACTACCTGCAGATATTCTAATTCAGCTCTTAAGTTCTTAATCTCTTCAGCTAATTCCTCCTCTCTAGGCATAGAAGAGGATGGTTTCATTATATTCTGATCATCATTATCATCCCTTGGGGATTCAGCTTCTTCAAATCTATCAGGGGAATCATGGAAAGGGCGTTCTTGAAACACCTCTAATCTCATTCTTAATTCACTACCATGTTGTCTTTCATATGTATTCTGGATCTTAGCCTCAGTGTTTTAAAAATAGGGTATTGTCCACTTTGAAGATCCAGGATTGTCCTGAATATTATCATTACTTCTAGGAGAACCTTCTTGACTGGCTTGAGCAGTCCCCTTTTTCCTGTACATCATTTTTTTGGGTAATTCTATAGATAGAGAATTACGCAGGGATCTTCTCCCTAGCATATAAATTTTTACTTTACCGGTTGGGAGATTGGCTCGGAGTCGCCACCTATAACTAGGAAATATTTTCTTTTAAAATCAGGGTTCTTACAATAACTCCCCAGTAGAGTCACCAAATCTATTACCTCTCAATCCAACTGGATGCTTATTCCCAGTTGTCCCTACAAGGTAGCCATCAATGATCAATAGGATTCTTGGGCCAGCGGCTAACAGTACAGGAGATAGACTCTATAGATATCTCCTCTTCTTCTTTAGGCTCTGCAAAACCAAGGGGGGTATTCCCTATTCAACATCCATGAGATATGTTTGTGGATTGACTGGGATCTTGATACAAAGCAGATAAATCCTCCTTTATGCAGACCAAAACAGTGGAATAAGTGCAAAGGGGCTAGCTTTGGGCCTATATTCAGTTGTAAGACAGAAGATTTTGGTCCTAAAACTACTTCTAAAATCCTAAAGGTTTGTATATGAAGTTTGAGTTTGATTTTATGTTTGGATGCAAAACTGAGACCTTGGGTTGCAACCCAAAATACAAGACCAAATCGGTGCCTATCCACGGCTTGGAGTCAATAGACATATATGTGAATGTTTATCACAAACCTAAAACAACAATCAGATTTCAAGGGGATTATGCAATGTCTGCCTTACAGACAATACCCAAGACAAAGTATTTAGTTATTTCTACTTACAAACATCCTTACTACAATGTATTCTTCTCAATACTTAAACCCAGAACATTTAATCCACTCCTTGAGCAGAAGTAAAAGATTAAAGCATTCAATATAGCAAACCCATATTCTAGAATCACTAATACCCCTTAGATATTCAGATTCAGAAGAAGAACACATTCAATTTGGAGAGAAATAACAAAATACATGCTATAAAGCATTATTCATTTAAATCAACATGAAACTGATAAATTTTGTTTATAAGATATTCAACATACAACTCATAAACTCACAAAATACCCAGAACAGAGCCACCAATGAGATTGTATCCGATTACATCAACAAGAAAATGTTGTCCAGTTTTCAACCACCACAATGGATAACGCAGTTTGGCTTTTATACCAAGACTGTGTACCCAGCAAACATTTATTACAAGGCAAATCAAAAATTTGCCAGATTTAATGCATGAGGAATGGCACTCAGAAATATTCAACGTTGTGGGGAGACAAAGAGGAATGAGTAGATGGAATCAGGATTTGCACCACCGCTCAAGGACTTTCATCTTCAATTGGGTGGTTGACCTGTCCTTTCCATCGTCCATCCTCTGCAAATCCACCATCAATGCTTCATCTACCCACAGGCCCTTGAGGATGCAGCAACAACAAGCCTCTGGAATTTTTCCCGCCCAAACGCGGCCATGGATACAAAAATTATCACTGCTACGAACTTGAAAAATAGCCGTCGATTTTGATTCCATCGCTGAAACAAACGGCTCCAAAAAATGTTGAAAAGTCACGAACCAATAATACCATGCCACGTCAACACCTCATGCATCTATTGCTGACTTTTCGCCCTCTCATTTTTGCTTTTCAAAAATCCTTTGTATATGCAAAATGCATATACATGCAACAACTCAATACACAAGGCAGACCCCAAAATATCATGAAGTAGACTAGAAACTTATTCGAGTCTGACTTGCATCTCTTTCCTTTGAACAATCGGCTTGTATATCAGCATATACAAGCGCTTTATACAACCCATGGACCTTAAATTACTATTCGCTGCATTTTATTTCTCCATCGCATCTGGGTTGTATGTCCCTCTGCTTGCATACCTCAATGTATAATTGCATATACAAATGCCTCATGCATACAAGGCGGATCTCAAAAATTCATCTGCCACACCTGACTTATCCCTCGGGTCCGGAATGCATATTTCTACTTGCATGTTTTGAATGTATGTCGGCATACATACAATTGCCTTTGTATGCAACTAGTGGGCCCGACCCTTTTTCTCTCCTTTGTACATTTCGTTGCCCATTGCATATACAAATACAAGGTACAAGCCCTTTGATACAAGTGTGGAATCTGCGGCGGAATATTCTAGGAATGCACATTTGTATTATTTTGGAATCTGGTCCACACATTTGTGAATGCATATCTCCTTTGTATGTCAAACATACAATCCCACTTGTATATCTGTGGGCCCCGCCGCATGTATCTCCCCTTGCCACTGTAGCAAATGCATGTTGGCCCTTGTATATTTTTTCTTTGTATACCTGCAATGTATCTTTTCTCTTGTACATAGCCATTGTATGTCTAAACATACAAACCAAATATACATGCAACTTGATATACAAACAGAGAATATTCTCAGGAATCTGCGAAAGATTCCCCCCTTTGTATGCACATTTTCAAGCCTGATATGCATTCGCAAATGCATATAACTCATTTTTTGAAAGGCCGATAAAGGTTTCTAACCCGCCAATGCACATTTTGATCTATATGTATATACAAACACCTTTGTATATACGAAGACACTTGCAACTTAACTAATTTTTTGCATTTTTTCAATTGCAAAGGCTGAAAGTGTTAGAAATTTTTTGAATTCTTGGAAGATGCCTGCGAGTTAAAATACCTAAAACCAGACTGCTCATGCAGGTGGTAACAGGTTCCAATGGTGAGGATGAAGAATCTAAAGCTCTTTTCTTTGAATCAAAAGAACTATTGCACTGAGTAGTGCATGCATCCAGCTAAAATAGAGTACCTCTCCAAGTACCCTTAACAAGCACCATAGATCCTCTTGTCATCTTGCATCCTCCATTCGAGAAGACAACTTGCACACCTACATCATTCAATTTACTTACAAAGAGCGGGTTTCATCCTAAACTAGGGATTTACATAACCCCATTGATCTCCTTCACTCATCTATTAGGGAATCAGATCAAGACTCTTCCACAGCCAACTATTTTCAAGTGAGAGTCATCACCCAAGTACACCTTCCCACCGTCAAACTCTTCATACTTTGTGAACCAACCTTGATGTGAGGTCATGTGGAAGGAAGCACCGGAATCAATCAACCACACATCATTTGATGCATGGGTAGCCAAGGCAGCAATAAAAGCATCACCATCATCATGAGATTTATCAGAATATAAATCAGAGGTGTTCCTCTTCTTTTTCTTTTTCTCCTCCTTGCACTCCTTTCAGAAGTGCTCAGTTTTTCCATAGTTCTAGCACAGTGCCTTAGAATTTCCAGGAGATTTGGATTTGCCCTTTTCAGCTTTCTTGTCCTTCTTTTTCCCTTTCTCTTTGGGTCTACTATGAACCGCAAGAGCCTGCTTTGTCGATTCAGAAGACTTTCTCCACATCTCTTTAGATAACAATGAAGACACCACTTCATCCATCTTGAAGGTGGTTGTAGTACTCCCAATGGCCATGACAAGGTGGTCCCATGAGTCTGGCAAAGAATAAAGCAAGGTTGTGCAACGATCCTCCTCCTTTGTCTTTACACCAATGGATGTTAACTGTGTAAATAGCATGTTAAAGGCATTCAGGTGGTTTGCAACTGATCCTCCACCTTCCATTCTTAGAGAATATAGCTTCTTCTATATGAATATAATTATAGTGGCTTGCCACTTTTGTTTAAAAAAAACAAAACTTGTTTACCAGGGATTTAGCCTTATAAACATCACCAAGTTTCTTCCACAGCTCCTTCGCAGTCTTCTCCTCATGAACATTCAATAGGATAGAATCAACTAAATAGAGTCTCACAAGACCCTTAGCTTTATGATCTTTGAGATCCCAATCTGATTGTGCCATTGTTGTTGGTTTTGTACCAAAAATTATTTCCCATAGGTCTCTATCAACAAGCATGTCTTCCATTTTGAGT
Source organism: Cunninghamia lanceolata (assembly GCA_027924645.1). NCBI lineage: Eukaryota > Viridiplantae > Streptophyta > Pinopsida > Cupressales > Cupressaceae > Cunninghamia > Cunninghamia lanceolata. Next base: position 861,444 of record BSBN01001409.1, on the reverse strand, counting down.
TTCCACAACTTGAAATTGCTGCCATTAAACTTTTCCAATTCTATTCTTCTAGATGTGGCTTCCATCTTTTTCCTGCAAAAAAATTGTAGAATACTCTACACAGACTCCCACTCAATCAAAGATTAGCTCAAAAAACCCCTACCCAACAACTAGGATCAAAGGTGATCAAGCTATGATACCAAATAAAAGGAAGCAAGGTACACAAAACACACTTCATACACCAACCTAATGAGGGGAGATGTATGCAAATTCTTTTTCATCCTTATTATTGCAGCAATGTTAAACACAAAACATAAAGATTACAATATAAACACAACACATAAAAAGAGTGACATAAGATATATCATGGGGAAAACATTTTTAGGATAAAAAACCCCACTCTAAAACTTGCACAATGTATTATCGAAACAATAATAGTTTACAATACACTTGCAATGCAAGTTCTTCCAAGAGTCTTCAAATGTCATTTCTGGAGTGATTCTGGTAGCATAATAGTACCTGTACATCAACTATCCAAATACAACTCGAAAACTGTGCAATATATAGAGATACAAGGCAATATTGAGAAGCCTCTAGAGATAGGCATCCAACTTGGCCACATGGTCATTTTCTTGCATCAAAGGACACTTGTCCAAGCTATAAATCTCTCATAACATGGAATATTTGACTACCCAAGGATCGAACACTACATGCTAAAATAGGCAATGACAGATGTTCTTACACATCTTACAGTTGTCATAAAAACCTGCAACATGACAACAATTAATGTTGTAAGAGAATCCATCATACATGACTAAAAATATTATATTCCTCTTACAACATGTCATAGCCCAACTTGGGCGCCCAAAGATATTTTTCTCTAATGAAAATATACTCTCCAACACTTGTCCCCACTTGTCATAGGAATCTCTATACTTTGCTCTTATGCATCATAGATTCTGTCATATGGAATATCCTCTTCCACATACCACAAGATGCTAGCACATGGCATATTAGTGCCACCTCAAATGGGATGCCCAAATCCATTTGAGTTTGACTTGACCATCCAAGTCACATTCCAAGTATCTGATGACATGTCACAATGCTAGCTCAACTAAGTGACCAAATTGAATGTGCAAGTAAATATAAAATTAGGCAATAAATAAATACACAATTAAATAAACAATGCTAGGAATTTGCAAAGGTTGAGACACCTTAATTCCCAAGAGAGGAGAAAATCATTTTAAATTTTCTTAGCATCAAATTTTACATAGCAGTGTACGCCAAGGAATACAAAATAGAGAGGCAAATTGAAGATTATGAGTCTTCACTTGAAGTGCCTCAAATTTCAAACATGTATGCTAATGGTGGAGATTTAAATTTGAATCATGCCTTTGATTTAGTCATTGAGGAAAGCAATTACATCAGTGCAGCTGGGCCACAAGAATTTGAATAGTCTTATGATGTAGCCCAGTATTAGACTGCACCTGGGCTGGATGTGTTTTAGCTTGATAGTTTTCTTCATGCTGATATTTATGCAGGCCCAAAAATGCATCATGTTGACATGATACTTGAAGGTGAGTTCTCATATATAAGTCAACATAGTGATGAATCATATTATCTATGGTTGCCTTCCCTTGGTAATATTTTTTTCCATCTTCGGCATGATGATATAAATTTTTATATTTTGTATGTATATGCATGCAAAATGTTTTTGTTGTTGATGTTAGGTGATCAGTGTAGCAAAGGATTGAGGGAGATCAGCTCCTTCAATAGGCTTATCTTTAACAGAGACAAGTAGCTTCATTTAGCTTTTCCTATAAGGGTGGCTTGCAGTGTCCCAAAATTTTAGCTGTAGTCATTTTTTGACTGTGTTTCTTTGTAAATATGTTTTGTGTGTGTCCCTTTGTGTGTGTGTGTGTTGGTCCACCCAGAGATTTGTTGGCTTCTCGTTGTGCCACTGCTTGACACACGTCCCCAACCAAAGCCAGTGTTGGCACCTATAAAAATTAGTCCTCAAATTGCCCATTTTACCCCCAAAATCCAAAAGTATTGTGCACTTTTCTTAGCCAAGGTCACCATTGGATAGAGATTCAAATTCTAAGAAACTTTTCCTTTTGAAACATCTAAAAATTCCTTGAAATGAAGAAGTTATCCTTGGTCAAAGTTTGGTCTTTTTGTTTTTCCTTTAAGTCCAAAAAATCCATCTTTTATATCTGATTAGAGATTATTTTTAATGGGTTCCCAAAAAAAAAATCCTCTAAGTATTTTCTCCCTCTTTTTCATTTTCTTGCCTTGGTAATTTTCTTCAATTTTTACCCTTTGTCGGTAAATTGAAAAATTGCCAAACTTGCAAACTTGTTCACAAGTTCAATTTTTTGCCAACTTGCCGACAACAATATTCTCCGACAGTGAAGAATGAATGGCAAGGGGTGGCATGTGTTTCATTAGTGGGAGAAGAGGAAACAAAAAGCACTAAAGTGTCTTTGTTGGCGAAAGTGTTGGTTCGTGAACCAACAAGTTCACCGACATATAACTTCACCGATAAAGGAAAAGGAGGAAGCTAAAGCAATGTGGGTTGCAAAAGTTTCTAAGGCTCAAAGGGAGAAAAAGAAAAGCTTTGTTGACAAATTTGGAGGTTCGCAAACAAATATGATATATACATTAAACATAAACTTGAATTTAATCAAACCAACCCACATGGTCTTCAATACATATCTCGAATTTACCTCCCACCATGCCTCCTTTCACTTACAATTCTCATAATGAGTCATTTTATCCATCAACATTTAACCCTCACACATCTCTTCATTAGCCTTCACCCCATCCTCTAACATTTTCTCATCCTCAATTAGGTTACTTCCACCTTTGGCAAAACTTTCATTTACCCATCACCCATAATCATTTTACTTCCCCTACACCTCATAACAAACATCAATGAAATTCCCTTTCCTGAAATTCACCCCAACTCAAATGTCACATCCTAACCCTACTAGCACCTTGTAGCCCCAATTCCATCTCCCCAACTAAGAAATAACAAATGGTTTAGAAAGAGGTCACCTCTTCCATAGCATCATCCATTCTCTCATCTCCATATTCCACCCACGAATATCATTGATTTGCATCCAAAGATATGATCCCTATTGATGCTTTATCTCTTGAGTCTCTCACTTTGAACCCAACACTTAACCCCTTATTAGTTTCTCTTCCTGTAGCATACTTCAATTATGTTCTATCTACATCTCACATAATGTTTGATACTATATATAATGTTCCTCTGATCACCTCCACCTTTGCCACACCAATTACTTTAGATGATATACCAAAGGCTTAATTTTCTAATGATGACCTTTTAATAGATGACCTTCCACTGTAGATGTCATGATCATAATATTCACCTTGTACATAAACCTTTTTCCTTTTTCTTTTCTATGAAACTATCTCTTCTTTGTTGCTTTGCACCAAGAAGCATTACTATTTGATGTTTGTTGTGATGTTTTTCTTTCCCACTTGTACATATGTTTTTTCATCTTGCCTATTGTATTTTCCATTGACAATGTACTCAAAAGTAGTTTGGGGATGATACAAAGTACCAAGGACCACAAAAATCTTAGTAGTGTTGACCCAAAACGCCTTGCATATATATTTTGTTTTTTTTCCTTCTTTCAATTATTAAAGAACTAAGGACCAAGAATAATGGATTTCATACATGTTAGTCTTTATTTATGTACCATGAATATCCAATCATTTTTCTAATACACTTTTTTGTAAAATATGCTTTCTTACCATTACATTTCACTATCCATCCATGCCATTACCCCTTGTGGCCATTCACACCTAACACTTGACATGATGTGTAGCATGGTCTAAATAATACAACTCTTTGGAAATTTAAGTCCTCCACCTTCCACTCCATTTAACCATTCATTTTTTCTTATACCCATATGTCAAGCACCATGCATACCATCAACTTCATTAAAACTTTTCTCTCTATCTACCCTAATATCCAAAACATAGCTACAAATCCTAAAACCTCGTATGTGGAAAACCCCTTCCTATAAATCCATCCTCTCTTGCATAGAGCCATAAAAATATCAAAAATCATGTGAATTCCAAAAATCGACCTAAAAAAAGTAATGTCCATAACTACCAGATCTAATCCTTAGTGATGAGCCCTTACATATGACTAGTTTCATGGGGTTAGGTCATGGGGGTGGCATCAAAAAATAACAAAGAAAATCAAAATAAAATTTAAAAAAACTAAAGAAAAGTAAAAATAAAACCAAAAGAATGCAAACCTGAAAGATGAATTGTAAATCTATATCAAAATGACTCAAAAGACCCTTTTAAAAAAAACTAAAAAAGAAAAAGCAAAACTCTACCAAGCTTGAGGATTCCTAGTCATTTTCCTCTCCCTACCTATTCTAATCCCTATTGATTTGGCCACTATGAGTCACTCTATGACAATCCCTAAGCTAGGATGCATTTCTTCCTATTATATTGGTACCCACGACTTGATAAGTAAACATCAACAAAAGCATATCTCCTACATATTCCCTTCTTGATCCCCATTTCATTTACTCTTCTCACTTTCCCTCAAAATCTCAAGAAAAATATCATTTAAAACGTGAAACAACTTGTGGAAGGACAGTATCCATATTCCATTACCCACTTTATTATTTCATCTCATAATTACCATTTGTCTTTCCATTATCCTATCATTTTCCATTTCATCCACAAAGACATGAATGCAACGAAGATTAGACCAAGAAAATCCCTTGATTAATCTAGTGCATAAATACTTGACATCACTTTGAAATCCATTGTCCAAAATCCTTGATCTTTAATACCTTGAGAGAACACCTTTTGTCATGTTTTATCTTTATTGCTCATTTGTGCTCATTAGTTCTTTCACCTTTATTTTTCCCTTAGGTCTTCTTGTCTTCATCCATTATCATTAAACCCTTTAGCTTTTTCCTTTATACTTTTATCAATATCCCATTTTATTTTCTTTTGCCCTTTGCCATTTATTATCCTTTGTATTTTCATCATTCTTATTGTGTGTGCTTTTGTTGTGTTTGAGCCACATTCCACCATTAAGAGTTGGAGAATGATGATCTACTATTTATTCACTATAATACATGTTACTATTAGGACTAACTCAAACCAAGATCATGAGATGCAATCTATTCTCTATTATGGTTTGTTCACTTGTCCAATTTTCCATGTTCATGTTCTAGTGCATCCATCACCATCTTTGTGACAATCATTTCCAATATCCCAAGGCATCATCCTTGGACATCATATTGTCTATCATTTGTTCCTTCAACCATTGTTGTTAGCCTTTGTTTAATTTTTCCTATGACAAACCCTTCATTGATTGTAATTTCTTCTTCCTAGTACTATCATTACCTCATATTTCAATCACTTAGTGGTTCATTCTTGGCCCACCCCTTAGCATCATGACCAAAAATTTCCCCTTGTACTTCATCATTGACATATATACTAATATTTAGTAGATATTCACTTGATATCTTAATCCTAACCATTACCATATCCCATGATCTCCATAACTTCCTCTCCTTGAACCTAATTGCTAAATCTAGTTGATCCTTGTTGACAACTTTTCCTAGTAGTAGTCCTTCACCATTTTCTCATCATTTATCCCTTAACCAAGCAAGATGAAGTCCGCCAAGTCTTCTGATAGAGGACATGTGCCACATCTTGTGCTGCAATGATTGCTTGTTAACTAGGATTACAAACATCTAGGAGTTGTATGATTGCTATATATGCATGTTTGAAAGACTTTCTCAAGGTTGGTCTCTGAGCCAATTGTCTAGTTTGGGAGAGCCTAAGGAGTTTCTTTGGCATCAACACATGATCTGTCTAGTTTGTTAGTGAAGGGATTTATTCAACATAGAGTAGGAAGGTTGTGTGATGCATATTTAAATGTAGTGGTATGTCTCCGTGGGATTTTGTTTTGATTTTTGTAAATATATAATGCCATTTGTATATTTTCCCTTGCCACATTTGCTAGTATGATTGTAACAAAGGTTTGGAGGTGTGTGACAACATCTAATTTAATACAAGGCTTTGTATTTCCCATTTCTTTGTTGCATATGAGTCATTATAGTTCTCTTTTGGATGGTTAAGTATGTGCATTGTATGAAGATCTATCTAAAAGTCATATATGTGCATGTATCCCTAGTTCTGTTGATCCTTTGATGTGCGTTTCCTTTCCTCCTTGCATTCTATGACTCTATTCTCCAATAGAATAGGCACTGGTCCATATTGGAGAGCGATCAAACACTTTTTATAAATTAAACAAATCTTTCACCTATGGTTCATGGTAAAAAAACCATCTATCTTGTGCATGTACATTCGCACAGTTGAATCAGATGTATAGGGGTTATGTGTCATCCAGTCATTCTTGACTTAGTGAAAGATTTTTGGATTCAATATGATGAGTTGGGTTTGGTTGTCCAATATTTTAGTTGTTCATCTGGTTTGAACTTGATACCTATTCAACTATACCCCTTGGAATATCCCTCTAGAGTCTAAGCTGAGATCAAAGTGTAGAGGTGTCTACCCACTACTATTAGTAGGCCAAAATCCCCCTTGTTGATAATCCTCTTCATTTCACCTTGACAACAATCCTTGGCATGGGTGTTTTAGGAATGTTTTAGAGTTTTGGGTTGATGTTATTTTGGGAACCATCACCACTAAGTTCGAGGACATGATACTGAACAATTTATGGCTTTTAAACACAAAAACCAAGACCTTGTTGATAATAATGTCATTCAAGTAAAAAGCATTAATGACAAAGGCAATCACTCTAAATTAAAACTTCCATCTATAGACATATCCATTTCCCCCTCATTCCAATAAAATTGAATGTACTAACATCCCACAAACATCCCATGAGAATCATGAAATCATTGAAAACATAGTTGCAACCATTAATACAAATTCTTTCGTAGAAGAACCTAATTCACTGAAACCAATCATTACATTTATTCTACAAGAAATCCTTGATAATAACTATCATGGTCCTTTCTATATTAGTCATTTAACTAATGAGAATAGATGTGGAGGTATCCTTATAGACCCCAACTCTCATTTCCACATTGTAGGCAATGAATACCTTTACAACACTAGGACCCATCATGACACTCATTCATAAATTGGAATTTACTTAAAGTGCTATAATGGAATATTTATTAAAAAATTAAGCACTATTACCCATCCTATTAAGATTTGTCCTATAACTACACAAATCTTAGCACATGTCATACTAGTTTTTGAAAGATTTCATCTCCTTCTTGGTCCACCTTGGATAAAAAATTCAAGCTATACCTTCCTCTTTACATCAATGCATAAAATTTTTATATGAGAACTTAGTTATAACCATCTCAACATCCATGTTTTAACCAATATGCATAAATGACAACTTCACAGTGGATCACTTTCTATGCACACTATAATCATCAGCCCTCCAACACATCAACATTATGTACATAAAATATGGCGTATACATTAAACATAAACTTGAATTTAATCAAACCAACCCACATGCTCTTCAATACATCTTTGGAGTTTACCTTCCATCATGCCTCCTTTCACTTACAATTCTCATAATGAGTCATTTTATCCATCAATATTCAACCCTCATCCATCTCTTCATTAGCCTTCACCCCATCCTCTAACATTTTCTCATCCTCAATTAGGTCCCTTCCACCTTTGGCCAAACTCTTTCCTTTACCCATCACCCATAATCATTCTCCTTCCCCTACACCTCATAACAAACATCAATGATATTCCCATTCCCAAAATTCACCCCAACTCAAACATCACATGCTAACCCTACTAGCATCTTGTAGCCCCAATTCCATCTCCCCAACTAAGAACTAACAAATGGTTTAGAAAGAGGTCACCTCTTTGATATCATCATCCATTCTCTCATCTCCATATTCCACCCATGAATATCATTCATTTGCATCCAAAGATGTGATCCCTATTGATGCTTTATCTCTTGAGTCTCTCACTTTGAACCCAACACTTAACCCCTTATTATTTTCTCTTCCTACAACATATTTCCATTATGTTCTACCTACATCTCACATAATGTTTGATACTACGTCAAATGTTCCTTTGATCACCTCCACCTTTGCCCCACCAATTTCTTTAGATGATATACCAAAAACTTAATTTTCTAATGATGACCTTTTAATAGATGACCTTCCACCGTATATGTCATGATCACAATATTCATCTTGTACATAAACCTTTTTGCTTTTTCTTTTCTATGAAACACTATCTTTGTTCTTGCTTTTCACAAAGAAGCATTAGTATTTGATATTTGTTGTGATGTTTTTCTTTCCCACTTGTACATATGTTTTTTCATCTTGCCTATTGTATTTTCCATTGGCAATGTACTCAAAAGTAGTTTGGGGATGATACAAAGTAACAAGGAACACAAAAACCTTAGTAGTTTTGACCCAAAATGCATTCCATATATATTTTGTTTGTTTTCCTTCTTTCAATTATTCAAGAACTAAGCACCAAGAACAATGGATTTCATACATGTTATTCTTTATTTATGTACCATGAATATCCAAGCATTTTTCTAATACACTTTTTATAAAATATGCTTTCATACCCTTACATTTCACTGTCCATCCATACCATTACCCCTTGTGCCCATTCACACCTAGCACTTGACATGATGTGTAGCATGGTCTAAATAATACAACTATTTGGAAATTTAAGTCCTCCACCTTCCACTCCATTTAACCATTCATTTTTCCTTATACCCATATGTCAAGCACCATGCATAACATCAATTTCATGAACACTTTTCCAGCTATCTAACCTAATATCCAAAACATAGCTACAAATCCTAGAACCTCATATGTTGAAAACCCCTTCCGTTAAATCCTTCCTCTCTTGCATAGAACCATCAAAAATTCAAAAATCATGTGAATTCCAAAAATTAACCTAAAAAAAGTAACATCCATAATTACCTAATCTAATCCTTAGTGATGAGCCCTTAAATATGACTAGTTGCATGGGGTTAGGTCATGGGGGTGGCATCCAAAAAAAACAAAGAAAATCAAAAGAAAAATTTTAAAAAGTAAAGAAAAGTAAAAATGAAACCAAAAGAATGCAAATCTAAAAGATGAATTGTAAATCTATATCAAAATGACTCAAAAGACCCTTTTAAAAAAATTAAAAAAGAAAAAGCAAAATTCCACCAAGCTTGAGGATTCCTAGTCATTTCCATCTCCCTCCCTATTCCAATCCTTATTGATTTGTCCACTAGGAGTCACTCTATCACAAGCCCTAAGCTAGGATGCATTTCTTCCTATTATACTCGTACCCATGACCTGATAAGTAAACATCAACAAAAGTATATCTCCTACATATTCCCCTCTTGATCCCCATTTCATTTACTCTTCCCACTTTCCCTCAAAGTCTAACGAAAAATATCATTTAAAATGTGAAACAATTCATGGCAAGACACTATTCGTGTTATCCACATTCCATTACCTACTTTATTATTTCATCTCATAATTACCATTTATCTTTCCATTATCCTATCATTTTCTATTTCATCCACAAAGACATGAATGTAAAGAAAATTAGACCTTGAAAAAATCCCTTGATTAATCTAGAGCATAAATAGTTGACATCACTTTGAAATCCATTGTCCAAAATCCTTGATTTTGAATACCTTCAGACAACCCCTTTTGTCATGTTTTGTCTTTATTTCTCATTTGTGCTCATATGTTCTTTCACCTTTATTTTTCTCTGAGGTCTTCTTGTCTTCATCCATTATCATTAAACTCTTTACCTTTTCCCTTATACTTTTATCAATATCCCATTTTATTGTCTTTTGTCCTTTGCCATTTATTATCCTTTGTATTTTCATCATTCTTATTGTGTGTGCTTTTGTTGTGTTTAAGCCACATTCCACCATTAAAAGTCAAAGAATGATGATCTACTATTTATTCACTATAATACATGGTACTATTAGGAATAACTCAAACCAAGATCATGAGATGCAATCCATTCTTTATTGTGGTTTGTTCACTTGTCCAATTTTCCATGTTCGTGCTCTAATGCATCCATCACCATCTTTGTGACAATCCTTTGCAATATCCCATCACATCATCCTTGGACCTCATCTTGTGTATCATTTGATCCTTCAACCATTGTTGTTAGCCTTTGTTTAATTTTTCCTATGACAAACCCTTCATTGATCATAATTTCTTCTTCCTTGTACCATCATCACCTCATATTTCAATCACTTAGTGGTTCATTCTTGGACCACCCCTTAGGGTCATGGCCACAAATTTCCCCCTATACTTCATCATGGACATATCTACTAATCTTTAGTAGATATTCAGTTGATATCTTAAGCCTTACCATTACCATATCTCATGATCTCCATAACTTCCTCTCCTTGAACCTAATTGCCAAATCTAGTTGATCCTTATTGACAACTTTCCCTAGTAGTAGTCTTTCACCATTTTCTCATCATTTATCCCTTAACCAGACAAGATCAGTTTGTAGGGCATGGATGCCCAAGAAGTCAATCGAGTCTTTTGACAGAGGGCATGTGCCGCATCTTGTGCTACAATGATTTCTTGTTGACTAGGATTTCAAACATCCAGGAGTTATATGATTGCTATATATGTATGTTTGAAAGACTTTTTCAAGGTTGGTCTTTGAGCCAATTATCTAGTTTGGGAGAGCCTAAGGAGTTTCTCTGGCATCATCACATGATCTATCTAGTTTGTGAGTGAAGGGATTTATTCAACATAGAGTAGGAAGGTTGTGTGATGCATATTTGAATGTAGTGGCATGTCTTCATGGAAGTGTGTTTTGATTTTTGTAAATATATAATGGAAGTTTTATATTTTGCCTTGCCACATTTTCTAGTATGATTGTAACAGAGGTTTGGAGGTGTGTGACAACATATAAGTTAATACAAGTCTTTGTATTTCCCATTTCTTTATTGCATATGAGTCATTACAGTTCTCTTTTAGATGGTTAAGTATGTGCATTGTATGAATATCTATCTAAAAGTCATATATGTGAACATGTATGCCTAGTTCTGTTGATCCTTTGATGTGTCTTTCCTTTCCTCCTTGCATTCTATGAATCTATTGACCAATAGAATAGGCACTAGTCCATATTGGAGAGGGATCAAACATTTTTTATAAATCAAACAAATCTTTCACCTATGGTTCAAGGTAAAAAAACCATTTGTCTTGTGCATGTACATTCGCACAATTGAATCAGCTATATATGGGTTATGTGTCAGCTAGTCATTCTTGACTTAGTGAAAGATTTTTGGAGTCAATATGATGAGTTTGGTTTGATTGTCCAATATTTTAGTTGTTCATCTGGTTTGAACTCAATACCTATTTAGGTACACCCCTTGGAATATCCCTCTAGAGTCTAAGTTGAGCTCGAAGTGTAGAGGAGTCTACCCACTCCTGTTAGTAGGCCAAAATCCCCCTTAACTTGTTGATAAACCTCTTCCTTTCACCTTGACAACAATCCATGGCCTGGGTGTTTTAGGAATGTTTTAGAGTTTTGGGTGGAGGTTATTTTGGGAACCAACATCACTAAGTTCTAGGACATGATACTGAACAATTTATGGCTTTTAAACACAAAAGGCATGACCTTGTTGATAACAATGACATTCAAGTAAAAGACATTAATGACAAAGGCAATCACTCCAAATTAAGACCTCCATATATACACCAATACATTTCCCCCTCATTCCAACAACATTAAACATACTAACATCCCACAAAAATCCCATGAGAATCATGAAATCATTGAAAACATAGTTCCAACCATTAACTCAAATTCTTTAGTAGAAGAACCTAATTCACCAAAATCAATCATTAAATTTATTCCACAAGAGATCCTTGATAATAACTATCATGGCCCTTTCTATATTAATGGTTTAACTAATGGGAATAGATGTGAAGGTATCCTTATAGACCTCAACTCTCATTTCCACATTATAAGCAATGAATACCTTTACAACACTAGGACCCATGATGACACTATTCATAAATTGGAATTTCCTTAAAGTGCTATAATGGAACATTTATCAAAACATTAAGCACTATTACCCATCCTATTAAGATTTTTCCTATAACTACCAAAATTTTAGCACGTCATACTAGTTTTTGAAAGATTTCATCTCCTTCTTGGTCCACCTTGGATTAAAAAAATCCAATATATACCTTCCTCCTTACATCAATGTATAAAATTTTAATATGAGAACTTAGTTATAACCATCTCAAGATGCATGTTTTGATCAATATGCATAAATAACAACTTCATGTTGGAGTACAATACCATTGAGAGGGGGGTGAATCAGTGGTATACTAATTTTAACAAAACCTTGAGACCTTGAAATAATCTTTTAGAACTTTGAAATAAAGGAAACTTCTATTGATTGGAGATGACACATCATATTAACTATGAACATCATGACAACTTTGGTTAGGTTAAGATAGGTATCATGACGACTAAAACTGATAGATCAATATCAAGAATGGATCAGCAAAATATTATGAAACAATCTATGACACACATTGACTCATGAACATAAGACTTAAGAGTAAGGGTGTTCACATATTAGACACACAAACATATAGAGATTAACTTGTAAATTTTGATTGACCATAATGAGGATGAGCAGAGAACATCATTTCAGAAAAGGATATATGATGAATATGTGTTCGTGCAGACAAAAATAACTTAGGATAACTTTAAAACTAAATGACACATGATAAGCAAATGAACATGAGAATCAAACACATCAAAAATAATAACAACCCATAACACAAATATTGTCTTGAGTGGAAAACCCTCATGGGGAATAAAAAGCACTCGAAATGCCTCACTAGCTTAATCAAAATGTGCTTCACTAGCAAATATAGATGCCTCACTGGCTATTTGTGCCTTGCTAGCTATTTGTACCTCACTGGCTATTTGTGCCTCACTAGCTATTTGTGCCACACTAGCTATTTGTGCCTCATTGGCTATTTGTGCCTCACTGGCATATTTCAATCCATACAATGAATACTACAGTTTAATATAGAGGGTTACTCTATTTCGCTACAATCCAAGTCTTGAATATCTCATTATTTGAGATTCAAGAAACAATACAACACTCTAACATAACCTCAATGATGGTGCTATAAACACATATCATCAATCTATCTCAGATGTTTACAAAATACCATTTTATACAATACCAAGTCTTTTTTCTTTCATCAAACAATTTGAGAATTTAACTGCTCTATTTCAACTATCTCAACCAGTTTGTAACTACATAAGTAACCAACACCAAAACTATCTTCATGCTCGAGAGAAACCCTAGGGTAAACTACCAAACCCTAGTCATTGATAACTTTCAAACCCTACATCAAAACTGTCAAACCCTAGCTGAAGAATGTATACAATAATAACCTTTAAGCATAACTAAGATTACAGTTAAGATCTTCAAACTGTCTTAAACCTCAGACAAGAGTAAAAGTAACCTCAATGAAATATAATTACAGTTTAACCATTCGACCATCAAAAACTCCCTTCAAACTATTGTTACCAGAAATGAAAACCCTTTTGTTTTGAACAAATCTTTTATAATGATTCTTAACTATATTTCTTAACAAAAACCTTTTAACTATGTTCACATTCCTTTATCAAATAAACCCTTTTGTTTTGTTAATGAAACACAGACAAATCAAAAACCTTAACTAAATCTTCATGAGTAGAATGAAATGTAAAAGCAGAAACGATAACACCTCATAAGTTTTATGCCACCTATCAAGTGTGACCTTGTATAATTGTCTAGCTACATAGTTGACCAAGCACGAGCATTGTCACTTCATAAAATCTCCGTCATAACCAGAACCTTACTGAATGTTCCATGTTTTATCATCATTGCCATCAAAATGTCAAACCCTAGCTCGGTGAGAGCTCATATCAAAAGTTTGTACTTTACGAAATGAAACCTTAACAAAGCTTTTTGCCTAAGATAAAACATGTAAGCTGTGATCTCGGTGAGCCCTCAGTGACCTGATAGAAAACAACAACAATTTTGAACCTTTTACCTATTGCAAATGCTGAAACCTACCAAACAGGTAAAAACTCAATAGAAGCCCGATAAACACAAGTATATTTTTGTTTATTAGATTCTCTAGGTACTTAATGAAAGATGATGAAGACCCTTTTAATAAATACAAATATTTCCTTGTATGATGACAAATGAAGACCTTAAGACATTCTCATGTCTTTTATTGGCAAAAAAAATATAACCTTTGATCACCCAAAAAAAATTTCATAAGTGACTCAACTCCCCTTTAAGACCTTAAACTGTGATTGCATTACATCATATTACAAATTGAAACAAGTAACAAGAAGAAAACTTTCATATGTAGAAGTCCACAATAATGCCAACTATATACCAAGGCAACCAAGATTGCCAGTGCCAATCATATTAAACTGTCCTGCCATCATGAAAATGTAACATGATACCATATGATCCATCAGTAGAACTGTTATGCAACTATGTCATCAAGATACCACATATGCAACTATGTAACATGACATCTATGACAGAATATCATATGCCATATGCCACAAAAGACAAACCATCAGAGCCCATAGAGATAAACCATCATATGCCACAAGAGATCATGAGCACATCAAGAATCAAGTGTATATCAACTGAGATGACATAAAAAATCAAGTACATATTCAAATGTATAGAGCATGTCAACTATATAGAGCATATCAATACTAATCATATACCAAGAGCATCAACTGCCATCTATAACATGATATCCTCATGAGAGTATCATAGTACCACAACCAACATGTTTGAAGTCTCTTCAAGATAGAACCTCATCAATACCAAGTGAACAACATTATGAGCATTGTCATCACAACAAGAACATCATCAAGTTCATTCATAACATCATGAATACCAAGTCAACCAAATGCTATGTCAAGCATAACCAAATACCTCTATCTACCAACTGTCATGAAACCAACATGAGCAAACCACAAACCTGAGAGTTTGTGCTATTTGACATCAAGGAAAACAACTAAGAGGGAAACACTTCACAGTGGATCACTTTCTATCCACACTAAAATCAACACCCCTCCAACACATCGACATTATGTACATAAAATATGGTGTATACATTAAACATAAACTTGAATTTAATCAAACCAACCCACATGCTCTTCAATACATATCTAGATTTTACCTCCCATCATGCCTCCTTTCACTTACAATTCTCATAATGAGTCATTTTATCTATCAACATTCAACCCTCATGCATCTCTTCATTAGACTTCACCCCATCCTCTAACATTTTCTCATCCTCAATTAGGTCCCTTCCACCTTTGGCCAAACTCTTTCCTTTACCCATCACCCATAATCATTCTCCTTCCCTACACCTCATAACAAACATCAATGAGTTTACCTTTCCCAAAATTCACCCCAACTCAAACGTCACGTCCTAACCCTACTAGCACCTTGTAGCCCCAATTCCATCTCCCCAACTAAGAAATAACAAATGGTTTAGAAAGAGGTCACCTCTTCCATAGCATCATCCATTCTCTCATCTCCATATTCCACCAATGAATATCGTCCATTTGCATCCAAAGATGTGATCCCTATTGATGCTTTATCTCTTGATTCTCTCACTTTAATGAATAAAACACTTAACCCCTTATTAGTTTCTCTTCCTGCAACATATTTCCATTATGTTCTACCTACATCTCACATAATGTTTGATACTATATCTAATGTTCCTCTGATCACCTCCACCTTTACCCCACCAATTACTTTAGATGATATACCAAAGACTTAATTTTCTAATGATGAGCTTTTAATAGATGACCTTCCACCATATATGTCATGATCATAATATTCACCTTGTCTATAAACCTTTTTCCGTTTTCTTTTCTATGAAACTATCTCTTCTTTGTTTCTTTGCACCAAGAAGTGTTAGCATTTGATGTTTGTTGTGATGTTTTTCTTTCCCACTTGTACATATGTTTTATCATCTTGCCTATTGTATTTTCCATTGGCAATGTACTCAAAAGTAGTTTGGAGATGATACAAAGTACCAAGAGCACAAAAACCTTAGTTGTGTTGACCCAAAATGCTTTGCATATATATTTTGTTTGTTTTCCTTCTTTCAATTATTAAATAACTAAGGACCAAGAACAATGGATTTCATAAATGTTATTCTTTATTTATGTACCAAGAATATCCAAGCATTTTTCTAATATACTTTTTATAATATATGCTTTCTTACCCTTACATTTCACTATCCATTCATGCCATTACCCCTTGTTCCCATTCACACCTAGCACTTGACATGATGTGTAGCATGGTCTAAATATTACAACTCTTTGGAAATTTAAGTCCTCCACCTTCCACTCCATTCAACCATTCATTTTTCCTTATACCCATATGTCAAGAACCATGCATACCATCAAATTCATGAACACTTTTCCCTCTATCTACTCTAATATCCAAAACACAACTACAAATCCTAGAACCTCATATGTGGAAAACCCCTTCCCATAAATCCTCTCTCTTGCATAGAGCCATAAAAAATTCAAAAATCATGTGAATTCCAAAACTCAACCTAAAAAAAGTAACATCCATAACCACTTGATCTAATCCTTAGTGATGAGCCCTTACATATGACTAGTTGCATGGGGTTAGGTCATGGGGGTGGCATCAAAAAAGAACAAAGAAAATGCAAAAAAAAAATTAAAAAAAGTAAAATAAATTAAAATAAAACAAAAAGAATGCAAACCTAAAAGATGAATTGTAAATCTATATCAAAACGACTCAAAAGACACTTTTAAAAAAATTAAAAAAGAAAGAGAAAAACTCTACCAAGCTTGAGGATTCCTAGTCATTTTCCTCTCCCTACCTATTCCAATCCCTATTGATTTGTCCACTATGAGTCACTCTATGACAAGCCCTAAGCTAGGATGCATTTCTTCCTATTATATTGGTACCCATGACTTGATAAGTAAACATCAACAAAAGAATATCTCCTACATATTCCCTTCTTGATCCCCATTTCATTTACTCTTCCCACATTCCCTCAAATTATAAAGAAAAATATCATTTAAAATGTGAAATAACTCATGGCAAGACACTATCCATGTTATCCACATTCCATTACCCACTTTATTATTTCATGTCATAATTATCATTTTTCTTTCCATTATCCTATCATTTTCCATTTCATCCACAAAGACATGAATACAAAGAAGATTAGACCAAGAAAATCGCTTAATTAATCTAGTGCATAAATAGTTGACATCACTTTGAAATCCATTTTCCAAAATCCTTGATCTTGAATACCTTGAGTGAACCCCTTTTGTCATGTTTTGTCTTTATTGCTCATTTGTGCTCATATGTTCTTTCACCTTTATTTTTCCCTTAGGTCTTCTTGTCTTCATCCATTATCATTAAACCCTTTGCCTTTTTCCTTTATACTTTTATCAATATCTTATTTTATTGTCTTTTTCCCTTTTCCATTTATTATCCTTTGTATTTTCATCATTATTATTGTGTGTGCTTTTGTTGTGTTTGAGCCACATTCCACCATTAAAATTTAGATAATGATGATCTAGTATTTATTGACTATAATACATGCTACTATTAGGACTAACTCAAACCAAGATCCTGAGATGCAATCCATTCTTTATTATGGTTTGTTCACTTGTCCAATTTTCCATGTTCATGATCTAATGCATCCATCACTGTCTTTGTGACAATCCTTTGCAATATCCCATGGCTTCATCCTTGGACCTCATCCTGTGTATCATTTGACCCTTCAACCATTGTGGTTAGCCTTTGTTTAATTTTTCCTATGACAAACCCTTCATTGATCATAATTTCTTCTTCCTAGTACCATCATCACCTCATATTTCAATCACTTAGTGGTTCATTCTTGGACCACCACTTAGGTTCATGACCATTAATTTCCCCTTGTACTTCATCTTTGACATATCTACTAATCTTTAGTAGATATTCACTTGATATCTTAAGCCTAACCATTACCATATCCCATGATCTCCATAACTTCCTCTCCTTGAACCTAATTGCCAACTCTAGTTGATCCTTGTTGACAACTTTTCCTAGTAGTAGTCCTTAATCATTTTCTCATCATTTATCCCTTAACCACTCTTGGTAGAATGACCTATGATGTTCCCCTTGCTTCATGATTTTTCGTGCCATCACTTGGGTGCATGAGACAAAAGCTTCCCATTTTCTCCTCTTTCAATCTTAACCTAGACCCACACTATGACTAAATCATCTAAATACCTTTGGCAACAAAAAACCAAAACAAAAAACAAACACAACATTCATTCAAAATAAGCAACATAATAATATATCAATCAAATCAAATCAATCACCATCCTTATGTTGAATAGCTCTCTTCATTGATATTTTTCACTATTCAACCTATGGGGGCATGTATCCTTCATAGCTCGCTACTTCTCACCCCTTTTTACTACAACCACTTCAACCAAGTAGCCAAGTTCCAAATCATAACCAATCTAGGACTATCCTATCTATTTAGTATAAAAATCAGGAAATATATGTTTTGGTTTGTTTCAATGGTTTATGTTAGATCCTGCTTTCACCACTAAACATTGAAGGACATTCAACTAAGTAGAGAACTCTATTGCAGATCTCTTGTTACTTAGAACATACGGAAAGATTGGAATTGTGTGAATTTGTCATTCAATTAAGCTCGATTATGCTCAAAACCTTAATTTCGTAAAATCTTAAACAAGTAGACAAATTACAGAAAATGATCACACACAGAGATATCAAATGACAACTAAATACATACCAGATTTTGAATTTCAGTGCGTGGCAAAGTCAGGGACTAATGAGTGGGTGCCCTAGTCCATTGTACCTATTTATGTCAGGATCTTTGAAGAATGTCTACAACCTTATTCAGTTGTCATAGAGATTTCACTGCTTCAGAATCTGGAGGACTAATAAGCGGGCTTCCTAGTCCAAACCCCAATTTTCTTCTTTGCTTTGCACTTCTGATAGTCTATAATGCTTCCCTGCAACTTCACTTCTTTCCCTTCCGAAACTTGTAACCTGCAATCACAGAAAAGTGGGTTGGGGGTTGTGGTGTTTAGAGGCTTGCCTCGGTCAAGCCTCGGAGAGACATTCAAGTCTTCTGAACACTGTTGTTAGGTAAAGAGTGCGTATCCCTATAGGATAGAGGCAAAAATCAATTAATAAATGATTGAAAACATAAATGAATATCACCTTGATGGTGTAGATCTCACATAAATGAAGGTTCTTCAATCACATGAGAAGATGAAGTCAAATTTGCAATCACAAACACAATAACAATGCTCTGCTCTGCAACAATGAATATCTTGAAATCACAAGTATGCCTAAAGTTCACAATTATTTTCTAGTTTACAAATGAATGCCTAAACATGTTTATATATGCAACTAAACAACTTCCCGCCAAGAAATTCGTAATTAAAACTTGAGGTGTTGGCATAGGACCTAATAACGGTCACATAACTGACACATGAAAGTAGGTCCTGACCCAAAATAGGGTAGGACTAGGGCGCAGGCGCCCATGTCCTCCCCCACTATTTGAGGTAGGAGTCATCATAAGTGCATCCCCTAGGTCCCTTTTCCATAAAACTTAGGGGTTTCTTCATCGGAAGTCATCATTAACATGTAAAATGATCTATTTGCATTCTAAAGGACCTGAAAGCAAAGCTCCCAAGGGGACATTTTTTCATATAACATTTAGCCCCCACTTTAATGTATGTATAAACGCAAGGCCAATACATGCATTAAAGTATGGTCAACAAACACAACAAATACGCCAAGCACAGAGAAGACACACCAAACACATTGAAGATAGTAACATGCATGCAAACCATGGAGAAGATAGTAACAGTCATGCAAAACACAAAGAAGAGAACATTGAAGACATGCAAAACATAGTGAATATGGTGAATGCTGTGATTATTTCTTTTCTTCATTTTCATTTTTCCATATGAATGCAAATGGAAGTACAAGAAAAGTAAGCACACAACCCATAATGCAGGAGGGACTCATCACCACTAGTCTTTAGACTGCATATGGGGCAACAGACACATAATGCAAATCTCAAAGTGCAAGAGGGACTCATTGCCACCAGTCTTTAGACTACACTTGAGAACAAACACGCCATACAAATCCCAAAGCATAGGAGGGACTCATCACCACTAGTCTTTAGACTATGCTTGGGAACAAACACACCATACAGACACACATGGAAGACACAGAGAAAGTTCACGACAAACAAGTGATGGAAGAAACCTATTGCTAGGTTTGTAGCCATCTCAGGCACATTAAAGGCACACACTGGCGATTAGGCTTTGCCACAATAATCATCAAAGACACACTTAAGGATTAGGATAGTCTCAGATCCACTCACTGCTTTCTTGGAGGAATTTTGGAAAATGGCAAGATTGTGTAATCTCCTCAACAAATACACCATCCCTGCCTTCTATAGAGGAGCTTAGAATAAAAGGATATGAACGATATCTTGCCTCCGTAGAGGGCTTAATGATTACAAGATAGAAATAAATATGTGCACTCACATGGAGATACAACATCCTGCCTTCGTAGAGGGCTTTAAACATGCTTTGTTAGTAAAATCATCAGACAGCTTACCTTTATATGCCCCCACCTTAAGGCGGTTGATATCATGTACCGATATCAAGCACGTTAAGGTAGGAAGAAAACACACAAGGGAATAAGAGCTCTTGCAAAGCCCATGCCCCCAAAGATGACATGTACTTTACGGTTGCCAAATGTTCCCACAAACACATTCCTGCAAGAAAAGAGGTTAGAAATCTTTCCATAAGATAATAACCACATCACATGATAAAAAACAATGCATGAACATAACCACATCAAAAAGCCAAGGTTACACTACGGATTCAAAAACTGAGTATAGCTGTGGGGCTATACTGCAAGATCTCAGAATTGAATGTAAACAAGGTGAGACTCAAAGATAAACAAAGTGGATGGAGTAGCTGTATTGTTATAGTTTGTTAGTGCAATAAGATAGTTCATCAAAATTTCACACAGAGTGATTCTACTAGTCAAGCATTGGATAATATATATCAACCCCATTGTCATGTATGGAATAGGTCCATTTTTTTGTTTCTCGTTGAAGGGACACTTGGTCCATATCAATATTATTTGGTTTTTGTCATCCACCAGCTAGATAGAACCACTAGAGGAAGGTAAACAATAAATCAAGAGAGGGGAAACAAGTGCCTTAGGGATAGTCACGTAAGAGGGTGCCCCCAAGTCACCAACCGCAATTCTATGCCCTTAAGACACAACACACAACAATGAAAATAGAGGAGAAGTAATATAGAAGAATGATGATACATATAGAAGAAGGTTGACAAGGTGTCGTTGTACCTCGTCATTTAATCATATTTCAGATGTCAAAATCTAGGGCTGTGTCCTCGGCTGTCTACAAATAGGGATTCTACAGTTACCAATTTTCTCTAGCTAATTCTAATGGCTTTTACTAATTTAAAGAGATTGATCTATCTGCTTATGAAATGAATTCAAAGAATGCTAGAAACAAAATTGAACAGTAAATTACTCAAAGCAAATCTACAACTGCAACATGCATCTGTCTATCAAAATCAGTAAGTATTCTATAAAGCAAAATTTGAAACAACAAAATAGTGGTACTAGCCTTCTGCCTTGGTGGTGAGAGTGGGCCCTTGCTCCACACCCTTAGGCCTGAAGGCTACAGTAAAGAATCAATACTAGAGAATAAAATGACAACTAGATTCGGTCCAATTCCATTCATTCTGCATTAATCGAAATATTGATATCTTAATTGAAATTACACAAAAAAATCCATCTCTTTTTCTGCTGCTTCAGTAAATATATATATCAAATGAGTGATGACATATCACTCATCTTATCTACCAGTTCTTCTATGAGATGACATCAATCTCTTTATTATACTAGTTGTCTAACTATGAAAAATAATCATGCCATAAGAATATAATGAGTGGAAGAGAAGTCCACTCTAAATTCTAAGTTTGAGTTTTAATACATTTGGGCAGCGAGGCCCTGAAAATATGGATATTAAATCAGTTTCATTGATAACTCATGCAAAAACTTAAAAGAGATAAAAAACTCTCAGCAGTTAACTAAAGATGGCCCTTAATTACTCAGGTGATGATTTGAGTAATAAAAAGGGGGGTATCACGATCACTGCTAAAAGTGCCTGACTGGTAGCTGTGCTATAAATCTGCCCTATTTTGAAGAGGTGCCAGAGATGTATGTCTCTGTCTGTAGCTTCAGAGATATGTCTGTTTCTCCGAAGATATAATTGCGGCTTTCTTGCTCAACTCTGGAGATGCTCTTCCTCTTACTTCAAGACTTTTGCTGTTGTGAGATTCTAGTATAGTCTCTGGAGATATTTAGGACTACCTCTGGAGATGTACAAAATTGCCATCCTAAGCATCTGCACCTATTGATTAAAAAAAAAGAGAAGTTTTTTTGCATATTTCCATCAATTCCATACACATTAGTCCTTTAATCAGAAATCATGATCTTAAGTAATTTATCTTTAGTTAATCATTATTTAGAACAACCTTGCTAGCCTATTCGGGTGCAGACATCCAGAAGTTGGGATTAGAAAGGAGAAAAAGAGAGGTAAAAAGATGTATTTTATGGGTGCTAATTGGCACTCATCAAAGGTCACAATAAAGGTGGTCTCTCAATATCCTTGACCTTACAAGAGAATCAAGGGTCATCCTAGGAGGCCTAAACAACACATAATACATCATGGGGGAAACACAACACGAGAGGGAAGGTCACATAAATGAGCCAATAATGCTAAGACGTAGGTGACCACCAAGGTTAGAAACACTTACCTATAAGGACAACCTAATTAAAGTTTGTCAACAATCAAATCATCACCTTCCCACTCTTTAATGTTAGAGGAAAGTGGGACATAAGGTACCATAGCCCAACTTTTATTCTTGTCTTCAAGTTGTCCATTCTTAAGATCTTCTTGGTTTGATTCAATGTTAGGTGAGATATTTTCTTGTTGAGATGTGTTTCATTGGGCAAATGCTTGTCTTCTCTTCCTCCTTTCTCTCTCTTATCTATTCCTTCTTGTGTTACTATTTATCTCTTTTAAAATAGTGTCTTGTTCTTCCATAGGTTTTTGTGTTTTAGAGGAGGAAGCACCATGGTTAAATCTCATTTGTCTTGGTGGAATGTTTTTATCTCGATAACTGCCACTTGATCCTTGTGAGCACGGCGAGGGAGGAACCTCAGCATAAGGCCCTTTTCCTTTTGGTCTAGGATGCTCTTCAAATGTGGATTGTTTGTCTCTTATTGTTTTGAATGGAAGGACCGGCCACTCAATGTAATAATTGTGTTTCATAGGTTCTATAACTCAAGAAGTTAAATTTTGTTCATGGCTCCAATTCCAGTGAAGATCGTTCCCAAAAGTAATCAAGGCTAAAGTGTTGTTTTGTAACCAAAGGTTTATATCTATTGCGAGGAATAATATGCACTTGTCCATTCAAAGGGAATTTTACACAGTTATATATTGTTGAATGGACATCTTTCATAGCCTTTAACCATGTGTGTCCTAATTTTATGCGAAAAAGGTCAGATACAGGGACAACATCAAATACTTGTTCTATGGATTTCTCAAATACGGTAACTGTAAGCACAAAAATCACACACTACCTCCATGAGGACCCCTATGATGAGTCAGATCCTTGTCACGTACATGTAAGCATGAAAATAAATCCTTTGGGCAGCAGGCCTCTTGACGACGTGTCCTCTCTTCTTGTTTTGTGTCATTTTTGCTTTGTTGATTCTCCTTCTTCTCCTTCTTCCTTGTTTTCGATACTTGTTGTGACACTTGTCAACTTGCATTTTCTAGCTTTCGATCTTAATCCTAGGCCTTGTGAGTGTCTTGTAGGTGAGTTTTCACCTCGTCCCTTTGTGTTTCGTCTAGTGCACCTCATAGAAGCCTTCTAGAGGTCCCCCAATCCGTCTCCTACTTTTCATTTTCAGTTTCGACCTTCCTATCCAAATCTCCCCCTATTATTTCTAGATCTCCCTAGGAGATCCTGTAGATGCAAGTAGAGATTTGGATTCTTCCTCATGATTGACCTATTTCTTGATGTAGAAATCATCTTTTTCCTCCCTTTTTCCTTTTGCCACCCTGATTTCTGCATTCTGCCTTGTTTCACCTCAGATCTTCCTGGGTGACCCATGGTTTCCCCTGGGGTGACCCATGATCTCCCTAGGCAACCTTGTTTGATGAAAGTGGTGACCCTACCATCTTTTGTTCCGCGGAAAAATTGAAGTTTCTCTCATGTTTTTGATCCATTTTCACCCGTTTTTCTTTCTGTTTGCATGATTTTTGATCCTTGATATAGAGTTAACTATTTCATGCACCCACACATGCATAATAAGCTCTATTTTATCTCAAAATTAACTCTCCAATCAATCTCATGCATTTCTCCTATCTCCTTTTCTTCTTCAATGATAAGCTATCATTGCTTCATCACTCTCCTTCTTGTTGAGTTCACTGGGCAATCAACCTTGTTAACTCCCCAATCTATTCTTGTTAACTTATCAATCAAATGAGTTAACTCTTCAATCCAATCCCTTCTTCAAACCTAAAAATACCCCCTCCCTCAAGCACAAAGGGAGGCGAATTCATTGTGCACCAGCTCTTGCCAAGTTTGCTTTCCAACCTAGCATCCATATGCTTAATACAGAACGTAAGTGCCTTTCATTTTCTTTGTTTCAATCAAGCAACATTATGCTGCTTAATTTTCAGCCATTGTGCTCAATTCAAAGCTCACATCGAGCTCATACAAGCTTCACAAAAGCTTCTCTTGCTTCTTCGGGTCATTTTGTCATCAAGAGGAAAAACTGCTGTCACAAAAGGATTTGAGGTTGCCTACACAAGGATCACTGAGGGATAGTGGAGTCTTCAAATCGTCATCTATTCAGGTTCTTTTATTGCTTTCATAGTAATTAGACAATCATCTTGCTCTTGGGAATAGTAACATAATTGCTTTTTCCTTGATAGATTAGATCTTGCATGCTAGATTAGTCATTTTTGCATTCTTAGATCTACTTTGTTAGAAAAAGCATCTTTCCTTTTTATTAGATTAAATTGCATTGAAAACACCAAAAACCCACAAAACATAGAATACACATTGTATTTGAAAATGACATATAGGATTGCATACATATTTCTTTCATAGATTAGAAGCATTTTCCTTTCCAAAAATACTCTAAAAAATACCAAAAAGACGCATTGCATGTCATTTAGTTTGCATTCATATAAAGTAGACAACATAAAAAAACCTTGATTCCATCATGAGGTAAATATGGTTCAAGAGACCTTAAACAAACCCTTGATTTCATCACAAGGTACAAACAAAGTTAAAACACAAGTCAAACCCTAGGTCGACAAACCCTAGGTCAAAACCCTAGATCTAGTTAGAGTTAGCAATCACACAATTTCCTCTATCCTGATTCACGCATGTGTTTAGGAGTGAGGGGAGAGTGGGTGAGCACTGTCCGAGATGAGATCGAGAAGATCCATCTGCAACCACAGCAACAGACACACATTCCACCACAAGAGGATCCATTAGTTCTCTTATTGATTGAGGAAATTAGGCAATTACGATTACACAAAGCATTTCTCAGATACATAGAAACAAGAGAAACCATCAATGAGAACAACCATTTGCCCACACAATGGTGGAATTAAAGGAATCCAAATAGAAGAAGAGAGACTAGTGACCCTTCAGGTCATAGGGTTATCTCAACCACCACAATAATTAAATGAAACATACAACAAAATGCATAATAAAGGCCACAAAACTTGCTGACCCCTCTTCGCGAAGTCCAGCTCTCCAACGAGCTAGACCCCCGTCATGTCTCACCTACTCTCAATGGATAATTCCACATGAATGAGAGTGACGTGGTAGATCACCTCATGGTAAGGAGGGAAAGGGTTCATGTGCGTGTCGAGATCTGACCCGACAGCCTCCAGGCAACTGGAGTCACGATTTTAAGCATACAGTAACTAATAAAGATATCTTCTCGTAAGTGTTTATAAAGGTTCCCTTATGTGTCTTAATCATCATGTTTGAAGGGTCGTAGAAGCCTTATATTAAACCATGTGAATAAAGGAATTCTTTTGTTGCCACATTAGTCATGCAATTAGGATCAATAAGGGTTCCATCCACAGGATTTCCCATTAACTTCACAATGATATAAAGAGGTCCTTCAATGTCTCCAATTGTTCTATGATGAGGTGTAAACACAATTTCAAGTTCGGGGGCCTTTCTTTTCATGTAAGGCCTAGGAGGGAACCTAGTGTTATTGTTGTGATTAGAAGCCATGTGTATATGTTTTCAAATCAATATAAAATCAGATTTTAAAATATTTTCAAAAGTTATGCAAGAAACAAGTGCAAAACTATATGTGAAAATAACCTAAAATGCTTGATTTTTTTTACTTTGTTCAATGCAAATGAGTAAAAGAAGTGGTGTTGTAAGGAAATTGATGAGGGGCAAAAAATAATATGTCTAATATTAGTCCAATAAAATCGTAAAATCGTAAACAAATAGACAAATTACGGAAAATGATCACACACAATGATCTCAAATGACAAACAAATACATACCAGATTTTGAAGTTTAGTATGGGGAAAAGTGAGGGACTAATGAGCGGGCACCCTAGTCCAGTGTACCTATTTCTATTGGGATCTCTAAAGAATGTTTGTAACCTTATTCTGCTATCATAGAGATTTCACTGCTTTAGAATCCGAAGGACTAATGAGTGGGCGCCCTAGTCCAAGCCCCAATTTTATTCTTTGCTCTCCACTTTTGATAGTCTATAATGCTTCCCTGCAACTTCACTTCTTTCTCTTTTGAAACCTATAACCTGCAATCATAGAAAAGTGGGTTGGGGGTTGTGGTGTTTAGAGGCTTGCCTCGGTCAAGCCCCGGAGAGACATTCAAGTCTTTTAAACACCATTGTGAGATAAAGAATGTGTATCTCTATAGGATAGAGAAAAAAACCAATTGATAAATGATTGAAAACATAAATGAATATCACCTCGATGGTGTAGATCTCACATAAATGAATGTTCTTTAATCACATGAGAAGATGAAGTCAAA
This sequence comes from Cunninghamia lanceolata, assembly GCA_027924645.1. Taxonomy (NCBI): domain Eukaryota; kingdom Viridiplantae; phylum Streptophyta; class Pinopsida; order Cupressales; family Cupressaceae; genus Cunninghamia; species Cunninghamia lanceolata. Next base: position 834,135 of record BSBN01001409.1, on the reverse strand, counting down.
TCTGCAATCACAAACATAATAACAATATTCTACTCTGTAACAATGAATATCTTTAAATCACAAGTATGCCTAAAGTTTGCAATCATTTTCTAGTTTACAAATGAATGCCTAAACATTCTTATATATGCAACTAAACAACTTCCCACTAAGAAATTTATAGTTCAAACTTGAGTTGTTGGCACAGGACCTAATAATGGTCATATAACCAACACATGAAAATAGGTCCTAACCCAAAATAAGGTAGGACTAGGGCATGAGTGCCCAAGTCCTCCCCCTATTTCAAGTAGGAGTCATCATAAGTGCATCCCCTAGGTCCCATTTGCCATAAAATTTAGGGGTTTCTTCACCAGGAGTCATCATTAACATGTAAAATGATCTAAATGCATTCTAAATGACCTGGGAGCTAAACCTTAGGAGGGAATAGCCCCCAAGGGGATATTTTCTGACATAACACTATCCAACAAATCAATTGAGGACATCAATTCCAATTTCTGATTGGGTTAGCTACCATCTTTAGTCATTGTCAAGCACTTTCCTATTGGCCTAGCTTGGCCCCTCTCCTTTTAGTCTCATTATTGTTTCTATCCAAATCTTCTAATCAACCTAGTTTCCAAGGTTTCCAATTTCTAGTTTCCACTAGTGGGTTAGTGCCACATTTTGCCTTTGTTTCTTTATGTTAGGAAAGTTGTCTCAACCTTTTAATTACATAAAGTGTGATTTTTTAGTTATAAAAACTCAATTTCTAGGCTATAGGGTTGATTTTTTGGCCAAAATAAATTTTTTAGATGGTCTGCACTACCATTGGTGGTCCTCGATATGTCAATCTTTTTGAGCTCTTCAATTTTAAAAAGTAGGCCCCATTGGCCTCTCGAATCAAAATTTATGGCCTTCAGAAGTTAGGCCTCACGTATTGGAAAAAGTAAAAATGTGTTGGACACATAAAAGAGTTGTAAGGGGGAGTTACACATGTTGATGTATGTTTTCACACATCATAGGGCATCTTTGATTGGAGATAATGAAACCCTAAGAATGTGGGTGCCGCTTTTGGTTGGTTTTATCTCATGGTTTTGTAATTACCATTCGACAGTTTCATGTGTTGTATCTCCTACATATTAGGTGTATGAGAAGGAGTTTGTTGGACATATGTGTTGTCATTGATGTCAACATAGCAGCATAAATTGATGCCAACATAGCATACATTGATGTCAACACTATCATAAGAGTAAGAGACCATTCATGGTTGGATGCCATGCTCTTAAGAAAGAGAACTTAGCTCATCATTGGAAATCCTAAAAGTCACATTCCTAATCAAAGTAGAGTTGAGTTTGAAGCCTGATCAATATGAATTAGAACAATCAAGTTGTGTTGCTGATGCTGAGGATGTGTTTCTATTTTGAAGCATGTTGCATGACAATTCTTACTGATCCTGAGCTATATATGGTGATGGAAAGAAGACTTGGCCTTCGGAAGCAAGTTGAAGATAGTGTGGGTTCTGTGAAGATGTTTCTAGCATGACAATGGAATGCTCTGCATTCCTCTAATTTTGAATCTATGGTTTTGTGGTTCAAGAGTTAAGTTGAGTATGATGTAAATATGCTAAATCCTATGTTTTAGAGTGTTTGTTCTTCCGTAGTGAAAGATATAAGTGACTAAGTTCCAGTTCAGGCTTTGACAGTGTAATGTGATGTTGAAAGGTGAATGGAATGCTCCACATTCCTCCATGTTTGTAGATATGGCTATGCAGTTTTTGATTTGTGTTCAGACTATGGTAAATGTGTTATTTCCAAAGTTTCAGACCATCGTTCCCTTTGTAGTGAAAGTTATGATTGATAAAGTACCAGTATGTGCTCTAACATAATGGAACAGTGTTTAAAACCTACTAGAATGCTCTGCATTCCTCTAGAATTAAATGATTGACCTTGCAGTATTGTGAACATGTTATTGAATGTGTATTTCATGTTTCTTTCCTATTTCAAGCTTCTTGGTGGTCCATAGCTTAGTTTTTTAATTGACAGCATGTTGCAATGTGTTCTGGACAATAGTGTGCTCTCAGAGTTAATGATTGAAGGTATGCAAGACAATTTTTTGATGTGCGGTGGCAAAGAAGTGTTTGGGGATGTTGTATGAGTTATGTGGAATCATTAGGAAGAGTTTCACGAAGATCTTTCTTGTTTCCAGTACCGCACAAGGCTTTCTAGTTGATATGACCGTTACTCTTCATGTTTTCATGTGCTTACCTTAAAGTTGTCCTATTTTCAAATGAGTGAAGTGTGTGGAGGTAATTCCTTGTTGTTTGAAGCTATGAAGGATGTTTTGGACCTAGTTAAGCCATTTTTGGGGTCCGCAAGGCTTGAGTCTTCTGTTGGTGTAACGTGTTGTCCTAATTAGACCTATCTTCTACATGTTTCATATTGTGTATTGTATGGTAGACCTGTAAATGTACTTTTCATGTTTAATCTGGTTGACAAGCTATGTAATAAATGTAATATCATGTATAAATAGTAGATCAAATTAAATGTGGAGGATATGATTGCAAGTTGATGAATAAGGTTTGGGAGAAGATAAAAGCAGAATAAAGGTATTATTAATGTGTGACTGTGGGAGAAAGAGAAGATGTTGTTGATGCTGTCTGGATTCATCTTGAAGACTTATTTGAGATAGTAATCAAGTATAGAGTGTGTCTGACTAATCATGTCTTCATAAGAGAGTATGTGAAGAGATAAAAGTCCAATCATCAAGTGTGAGCTTCAAAGACATTTTTTAGATAGTTGAAAGATTGTCATATTGTAATCATTTATAAGTTTGTTATCATATTAAGGATTAGTTGTTTCCTTGGGTTAAAGCCCCTAAAACAATGTCATTAGAGAGTAGAAGCTTCCTTGGAAGTAACCCTAAATCAAAGTTACTTAAGGAGTAGCATCTTCCTTGGGAGTGACCCTAAATCAAAGTTACTTAAGGAGTAGCATCTTCCTTGGGTTAAAGTGCCTAAAATAAAGTTATTATTTGAGCTTCATATATTGTGAGTTAATCCTAAACATGCTTTTTCCCTTCTAGGGTTTTCCACATATATATGGTGTTATTTGTTGTTGTGCATTGTGTTAATCTTTCATGTTCATGCTAATGTTGTGATGCTTAAATTTTGATCTACTCTGGATAAGTTGAAGCTGTTAAAATTGAAGAATTGTTTAGATACTGATACAGCCCCCTCTCAATATCCTAGTGTGTCTAACAGAGGTTGTGTGTGAGAGTTTTATAGATGTTGATTTTCCTCTGGATCTCTAGTTTGTGATACTCCTGTTAAAGATTTCTCTACAATTATATTGTAATCTTGTTGATTTCTGAATAAGATATTGGACAACTTTTTGAGTGTGGTATTTTTCTCTTCAAAAGGTTTTACCCATGTAAATCATGTTGATGGTATGATTTCTATTTATGTTTATTTCTATATAATTTCTATAACTATTGTAAATATCTAAAAAGTTTTGTATAACCCTCCTCTCTAGATTAGTGTAGGGAGTTGTTCCACTACCTTAGGTTCTTTACAAGTGGTATTAGAGCTTGATCACTTTGGTTTCAGTTGTGGGTTGTTGGGTTTTTTGAACTAATATAGTTTTGAGTGGGAGCTTGTGCAAAAGATACTATGTGACAATTTTGAGATGTGGAAGCTAAAGATGAAAGATCAATTAATTGATCAAGATTTGTAGGATGTTGTTGATGAGTTTGTTTCAATCCCTACAAATGTTACTTTGGCTATACTCAATATGATGTTATGGACTGTAAACCCATGGACCTAATTAGAGTGTGCCTAGCAAATTTGTTTTAATCAATATCCATAAAGAGTCCTCTATGAAGAAACTATGGAAGAAACTTGGTGAGATATATCAAGCAAAATCTTTAGTGAACAAGATTTTCTTGAGGAAAAAGTTGTATTTCTTGAGAATAGAAAGAAAGTGGACAAATTGCAGACCACCTAAAAGCATTCAATATGTTGGTGTTTTAATTGGCATTAGCTAGTGTAAAAATAGATGAGGAGAGATGTTAGATCTTGCTTTGTTCTTTTCCCGATTCATGAGATTCTCTTGTTATGGCTATTGGAAGTACTTCAGTTGTCTTAAAAGTTGAAGATGTCACAGGTTGTTTTATTTCTTAAGAAATGAGTAGGAAGCTATCCATTAGTGCCAAAGAGGCCCTAAATATTCATGGAAGATCTAAATAAAAGACAAGAAGAGCAAGAAGTGTGAAAAATCCAAGTCCACGGGGAGATCCAAATCTCTTGGAAAGTCCAAAGTTATTTGTTGGAACTACGGTAAGCATGGAAACTTCCATAAGGAGTGCAAAGAAGAAAATAAGAAGAAAAAGAAGAAATTTGATTCTAATTTTTAGTTCAAGAAGCAAGATGGTGATGTGTTCATTATAGCTTTGGCCACTCGTGCAGGTAATGATGCATGGTTAATTATGTTAGGTACATCTTTTCATATGACCCCTAATAGAGACTAGTTTTATGAATATGAAGAATTTGATGGAGGTAAGGTGTACCTGGGTGATGATTCTCATTTAAATATTTTTATTCATGGTAAAGTTAAAATCAAATTTCCTAATGGTAGAGTAAAAATGATTAATGGTGTGTTGCATTTCCCTAGATTAACATGAAATTTATTATCTATGAGAACACTAATAAATGTGGGTGTGCAAGTAGCCTTTTCTGATATAGGATGCAAGATGGTTAGATGTGCTATAGTAATTGCTAGAGATATTAGATTTGGAACATTGTATAAGCTTTATGCATGTACTATTGAATGCAATAGTACTTCTATGAAAAGAAAGTCTATGACTACTTTATTGGAAAAAGTTTGGGTTTCCTCTTCAGCGGATGATTGTGTCTTCTAGGTACCAAAGAGTTCTCTTTCTTTTGAATCAAAATTACCTACAAAGAAGACTATGTTATGGCACCAGCTCGATTAGGCCACATTGGAAAAAAGGCTTGAATGACCTTGAAAAATAAAAATCAAGTTATTGAAGGGTTGAGTAATTGTAATCTTGATTTTGATTTATGTGAGCATAGCATTTATGGTAAACAAAGCCACAATCAATTTTACTTGAGTTCTCATGAATCTTGTGGCATATTGGATATTATTTATTCTTATGTGTTTGGTCTTGTAGATGTTCCTTCCATTGGAAAATACACATATTATGTTTCATTTATTGATGATTTTAGTTAAAGGACATGGGTATATTTTCTAAAGAGTAAATATAAATTTTTCAGTTGATTTAAATAATTTAAGTAATGGTTGAGTTGCAGACTAGAAATAAAATAAAATGTTTGAGGACTAACAATGGCGATGATTTTTCTCTAATGATTTTGACAGATTATGTAAAGTTTGTGGCATTCAGAGACAAAATACAACTCCATATTCTCCAAAACAAAATGGAATTGTAGAAAGAATGAATAGGAGATTGATGGAGAAGGATAGGAGTATGATTAGTGGTGATGGTCTAGAAAAAAGGTTTTTAGTTGAAGTTGTTTCCATTGCTTGCTACTTGATTAATAGGTCTCCTACATCATCCCTTGTTGATAAAAATACTATGGAAGCATAGTTGGGTCACAAGTCTTCATTGAGACATCTTAGAGTTTTTGGTTGTGAGGCATATGCATATGTGCCAAAGGAGAAGTGAACAAAGTTGGAGAAAAAGGTTGTAAAATGTATGTTCATTAGGTACAATTATGGTGTGAAAGGATACAAGTTTTAGGATCTTGTTGCACACAAGGTAATATATAGTAGAAGTGTGATTTTCAGATAAACTAAGCATTCTTTTGTTACATTGTAGCCAGAATAAAGTGAATAGAAAGATGTGATTCAACTTCCTTCTAGGCTTAAGAAAGTAGAATCAAGGACCTTAGATAGACAAGAAGTTAAGGAGAGATCATCTAGCTCTAAATATTCAGAAGAGGAGTAAGAACCTTGAACTCATCTTGTTTGAAGATCTACAAGGCATAGATAATAACTTTAAAGGCACCCACCTGATGATTGGAGATGTATTTTTTCTTTGAATACTAACATGGATGAACCCAGATCTACAGAAGAGACATTAGGTATGAATGATTCTGAGTCCTAGTAATCTAAATGATGTAGAGTCTTGGAAGATTTCCATGGATGAAGAAATAATATCTTTGAAAAAGAATGATACATGAGATCTAGTACCATTACCTAAATGACAAAAACATGTTGGTTGCAAATGGGTGTTGAAGAAAAAGATTGGTTTAGATGAAGGTATTGAGAAGTAAATAGCATGGTTGGTTGCAAAAGGTTACTCTAAGGTTGAGGGTGTTGATTACAATGAGATATTTTATCTTGTTGCTAAAATGACATCCATTAGATTCTTTCTTTATATTGCTACTACTTATAATCTAAAGGTTGAGCAAATAGATGGGAAAATGGTATTCCTTCATGCTGAGTTGGAGGAGGATATCTATATGACATAGCCAGAGCACTATGTGGTGAAAGTTAATAGTAATTTGGTTTGTAAATTGAAGAAATCTTTGTATGGCATCAAATATAGTCCTAGGATGTGGTACCTTAAATTTGATACATATGTGTTGAGTCTGGGATTTGAGAATTCTAAATCAAATCATTGTGTTTATTATAAATCTAATGGTGATCTTTTCCTATTTATTGCATTATATGTTGATGATATGTTATTTATTGGTAAAGGGAAATGAATGATTTTACAACTATAGTCTCAAATTGCAATTAAATTTGAAATAAAAGATCTTGATGTAGCTAAACACATTCTTGGGATGGAAATCAAAAGAGATAGAGTGAACAAAAAATTATGGCTTGGCTAGAGTAAGAATGTCAATTTATTTTTACAAAGGTTTAACATGCAAGATTATAGACCATTATGTGTTCCTCTTAGAATTGGAATGAATGTCCAATATCCTCATTGGAGATGGAATACATGAGAAGAGTGCCTTACTAGAGTCTAGTTGGAAGTCTGATTTATGCTATGGAATGTACAAGATCAAACATTACCTAGGCACTAGGAGTTCTTTCCAAATATATGTGTAATCTTGGTAGAGTTCATTAGGATGCAGTTAAAAGAGTCTTTGGATATTTATGCGGTGCGTTGATGTAGAGTATTCTTTGTGTTATCATGGTAATTTGATAGGGGATGGGAATTCCCTTGATTTTTATGGTTATGTGGATTTAGATTGGGCAGGTTATGTCGATAGTAGATCCACTAGTTTTTATATGTTTACTTTATTTGGTGGTGCAATTAGTTGGATGAGTAAGCGACAAGCTATGGTTTCTTCGCCCACTATTGAAGCTGAGTATATGACAACTACTCACACTTGTAAATAAGCCATTTGGCTTAAGAGACTGTGTTCAAATACTAGAATAAAACAAGGTGCAATGATAGTTTAATGTGTTAGTCAGAGTGCAATCTACCTAGCTAAGAACCTGACATTTCATGCTAGGACCAAACACATTGATATACAGTATCATTTTGTCATAGATATGGTCAAGGATGGTAGGGTGAAGTTAGTTAAGGTAGAGACTTTGATTAATGTTATAGATTCTTTAACTACGCATGTGAACACAAATAAGTTGAGATGGTGTTCAAAGTCTATGGGCCTCTCCACCAATAGAAATTAAATCATGGAATTGATACTCCTTTTTCTCTTTCAAAGTGTTCAACAATTGAGAGAATGTTAGGTGTTGGGTGAATATTTTGTCGTTAACTCACTGATGGCAAAATGGTTATATCAACCACAGTATGATGAGATAAATCTCTCCTCTCAGCAAGGGGAGGCTCCTTTTTTACTTCTTATTGAAACAAAACTAAACTAATTTAAGCTAAAAGTATTTAAACTAACTCTGACCATGTAGGGGGTGTGTTACATTCATCCTTTTCTCTTCTTTCAGAAAGGATGTTTACAATGTTTCATGGTAATATTCAATAATGCTTCTCCACTTCTAATATTTTTTGCAAATATATACCTAGTCGGTGTTGTCATTGATGTCAACATATCCTTGTTGTCATTGGTGTCAACTGTATTCCATTCTAGAAGACTTGTATGTTGAGGATATTGAGAAAATTAGCCTCTCCAAAAGAAACAAGTGTGTTACATATCTCTCTGTAAGAGACAGTGAAGTAGATTGCTCTGCATTCCCAATGAGATGAAGATCAAAGTCTGTGGACCAAAGGGTGTTATAAAGGATTTTCTGAAGTTTCTCTAGTTAAGATTTGAGGGATCTACACGAAGAATTTAGGAAATTATGGCCATCTGAGTAGAACTGGGTTTTGCAGGTGTTTAGAGGTGACAGAGTGACAGGAATTTGGTTCGGATTGGTTCGCATTGAAATATTACGATCTATGGATCTAGAGGTGTGTTTGCAATGTCAGTGTGTATCCTCAACTCAAGTGGTTCGTGGTTTGGAGGTCAGCAAGATTTCTAGTGTGACAGTCATGGCAGTTGGTGTTCTTATGTTTTGGTATGAAGATGCAAGTGATTCTGGTGATTTGAGGTGGTGCGATTGTTCTTGTTGATTTCATTGTGCTTGTGGAGATCTTTGGATCATGTGCCTTTTGTTTTGGTGATCTGCATTGAGGTTTGAGCTCATGATTGAAGATTTCTCTTTGGATGTTGTAGTTCTTTCTAGTCTTGGTCAACCGGATGCTTTGTGCATGTTATAGATGATCTAAGAAAGGTTCTATGAAGTGTGGCATGTTGTTCAAGGAAGATTTGGGTCCTAGCTATGTTTGGCCAACAATATAGTGATTCGCATTAAGTTAGATGTTTGTAGTGCCAACCTTGATGTTTATTCCAAGGTTGATGAAGCATATAAATATGTGTGGTTGAGTTGTGGAAATGTGTCCTTGTGCAAAAATGATAAGATCCTAAGAAAGGAAGAAAAGTAGATCAAAGAAGAGGAAGAGCAGTAAAGAATGAGGAGGTAGCAAAAAAGTGTTTGGGGGAAGAGCAGAAGTGTTGTGCGCATCAATGGAACTGACCTTGGCATGAAGAAGATGTTGTTTTCTAGTTCAATCTTTCTGTGATAAACTTATAAATATTTTTGTAGGCAGTGAGCCTCTTTTAAGAAGTGAGCTCTAGGCATTGTGCTCGAAGGCAAGTGCCTTCCCATTTTTCTATTCCTTTAACAAAAAATAAATCTGGTCGGTTAACCCCCACTGTGGTTTTTCCCTTAACCGAGTTTCCACATAAAAATTATGGTGTTATGTATGTTGATTTCATTTCTACTCATGTGTTGTTGATTCATGCTTTCATGATTATATCATTCATCTATTAATAAGTGGTAAAGAAGTTTAATTGCAACAAAGGATAAAAGTTTTTGTGATAACTGATTCACCCCCCTCTCAGTTGTCTTCCTTTATTTCAACAATTGGTATCAGAGCTGGTTCCTCTAAAAGAAGCTTGACCACTTGAGGAGATCTAGGATGTCGACTTACAAGAAGGATAGTCCAAGATTTGATGGAACAAATTACACTCTTTGGAAGAGTCACATGGAGTGCCAATTGCAATGCATGGGTATAAGCCTCCAGAGAAAGGTCCTTCAACTGTAGATGAACTCAAAGATGTTGAAAACAACATTTGGGCTAAAGAAGCATTGTTGAGTGCCTTGACTGATACAGAAATGAAAATGTCCTAGAATTAAAAATTGCTCATGAAATATGGAAGAAGTTGCAAACTCTATATGAAGGTGATGAATATGTCAAATGTGCTAAGTTGCAGAGCCTGAAGGGTAGGTATGAAAATTTGAGGATGAGTGAAGATGAAAACATGACTTCCTACATGCAGAAAGTGAATGAACTTGTGTGTAGTATCAGGTGTGCTGGTGAAAATTTGGAAGAATTAGAGATTGTTGGCAAAGTGCTTAGATCCTTACCTGCTTCATACAAGCATAGAGTTACTGCTATTGAGGAAATCAGAACTGTGACAACTGTTACAAGGGATTAGTTAGTTGGCAAGCTCTCAGCATTTGAAATGAGTGAGTTTGGTGATTCTCTTCTGAAATCTGAATCTGCATTTAAGGCTAGTGTGTTTGGAAAGCAAAGATTTGATCCAAGTGAAATCTCTTCATGAAGACTAACCAAATTTGAGAAGGCAAGGAAGGATCTTGAAGAAGATGAATCGGAGCTTGAAGAACTTGAAGCCCTTTTTGCCAAAAGACTACCAAGAGGATCTGGTATGTATGAAGGAAAGTTGCCTTTCAAATGTTTTGCTTGCAATAAGATTGGTCATTTTGCCTCAAAATGTCTAGAGAGAATTTCAAAGACAAACCCTAACAAACCTAGAATTTAGAAGAAATGCTACTATGTCCAAGAAGCTGCTGAAGGAGTCACTGATGATGAATCTGATAAGGGAAGTACCTCAGGAAATGAATGCGTAATTGACAGTGGATGCTCTCATCATATCACAGGTGTTAAGAGTAAGTTTGTAAGTATGGAAAGGTATGAAGGTGGAATTGTGAAGTTTGAAGACAATTTAGCTGGTAGAATCCATGGCAGAGGATCCATCTCTCTTGATGGTAAGAATAACACTAATGATGTTTTGTATGTAGAAGGATTGAAGCATAATCTTCTTAGTGTTGGACAGTTGGTTGACAAGGGATATGATTTCTGATTCAAGGATGGAAAATGCAGAATTTTGGAAAGCTCCGGAACTGAGATTGCATCTGGTACACAAACTAGAGGTAACATCTTTCATTTAAGAGGTACTGGTAAAACTTGTTTGATTGCTCATATTGATCAGAGTTGGCTATGGCATAGGAGAATGTATCATGTAAACTTTAACAACATTGTCAAGATAAGTACTACTGAGGTTGTGAGAGATCTTCCAAAGCTTGTAAAACTTGCTAATAGCATGTGTAAGGAATGTTAGTTGGGCAAACAGAGCAGAACTACATTCAAGAGTGAAGAACAATCTTCAAGTGGATTGTTAGAACTTGTGCACACTGATTTGTGTGGTCCTGCCAAGGTTAGGAGTTTGCAAGGAGACATATACTTTATGTTGTTGATTGATGATCACTCCTAGATGATGTGGGTCACTTTCTTGAGAGAGAAATCAGAGGCTCTTGACAAATTCAAAGTATTTAAGGCTAGGGTGGAGAATGAGATTGTTGTGAAGATAAAGTGTCTGAGATATGACAGAGGTGGAGAGTTTACCTCCGGTGAGTGTAATGCATTTTGTGAAAAGCATGGAATAAGAAGATAGTTGTCTACTCCTAGGACTCCTCAGCAGAATGGAGTTGTGGAAAGGAAGAACCAGACTATTCAAGAGGATGCTAGAACCATGATGATGGAGCAAAATGTTCCACATGTCTATTGGAGAGAGGCTGAGTACTGTTGTCTACACTCTTAACCGGGTGCAAATCAAAGGTAATTCCAGTAAAACACCTTATGAACTATGGTTTGGTAATGCTCCTTCTATGAAATATTTTAGAGATTTTGATAGTAAATGCTATATCAAAAGAGATGAAGATCTAGGCAAGTTTGATGCAAGATGTGATGAAGGAATATTTCTGGGTTATTCTAATCAAAGCAAGGCATACTGGTGCTTTAACAATAGATTGAAAAAGATTTTTGAAAGTGCTAATGTCAAGGTTGATGAAAGCAAGGAGAGACCTTCAAGGTTATGTGGATATGAATTAGATGATCAAAATGAAATCCCAAATGAAGGAAAGCAAATTCAGTTTACTCTGGAGAAACCAGTGACTCAAGAAGTGAATGCAAATGTTGAGGAACAAGTTCAAGAATCAGAAGTTGAAGAAAATACCAAAACTCCCAGGTATGTAAGATTGAATCATTCTAAAAATTAGATCATAGGAGATAAAAATAAAGGTGTTCAAACTAGAAGAAGAATTGTTGAAGAATGAGAGGAGTATTGTCTGATTTCAAAGATTGAACCAACATTAGTGAATGAAGCTTGTAATGATGAAAGTTGGGTAAAAGCAATGGAAGAAGAATTAATGCAAATTGAAAAGAATCATACTTGAGATATTGTTCCTAGACCTGAAAACAAAAATGTAATTGGAACTAAATGGGTCTTCTAGAACAAATTGAATGAAGCTGGTGAAGTTGTGAGAAATAAAGCAAGATTGGTATGCAAAGGATATTCTCAGGTAGAGGGAATTGATTTTGAAGAAACTTTTGCTCCAGTGGCAAGAATTGAAGTAGTTAGATTATTTCTTGCCTTTGCTACTTACAAAGATTTCAAATTCTACTAGATGGATGTCAAGTCAGCATTCTTGAATGGAGAGTTGGAAGAAGAAGTCTACATTGAGCAACGGGAAAGATTCCAATTGTCTGATAAAAAAAATAAGGTCTACAAACTAAAGAAAGCATTGTATGGACTTAAACAAGCCCCAAGAACTTGGTATGCAAGATTAAATAAGTATTTGCTGAAGTTAGGCTTTAACAAAGGCACTACTGACAGTAATCTTTATTTCAAAATTGATCATGAATACATCTTGATTGTTGAAGTATTTGTTGATGACATCATCTTTGGTGGAAATGAGAGTATGTGTAAAAAATTTGCTAATCATATGCAAAGTGAATTTGAGATGTCCATGCTTGGTGAAATAAATTTCTTCTTAGGTCTGCAAATCATTTAGTCAGAAAAAGGTATCTTCATATCTTAGTCTAAGTATGTGAAAAGCTGTTGAAAAAGTTTGGAATGGAGGATTCAAAACTAGTGAGTACTCCTATGGTAACCAGATGTAAGTTGAGTAAAGATGATGATTGCCCTAAGGCAGATTAGAAAAGGTATAGATCAATGATTGGAGGACTGCATTATCTGACTCATACCAGACCTGATATTATGAATGCAGTTGGCCTTGTTGCTAGATTTCAAGTTGATCCTAAAGAATCTCATGTTGTAGCAGTCAAAAGAATTTTCAGATATCTGAAGGGAACATCTGATTATGGCTTATGAGTAAGTGCAAGAAGATGAGTTCACTTTTTGGCCAAAAAAGTGGAAGTGTTTTTCCTATTTTTCAAATTTTATCATACTTGGAGTGACAATTTGAAGCACTTGCACATAAAATATTAAGATGATATAAAAATAAGAAATGTAGGATTTTGTTTCTAGTTTTCAAATATATATTTTTTTATAATACTCAGATGATGCAAGTTGGTTTTTTTAATGTATGAAAAAAGTGTGCATGTGTACGGCCAACATAATTTGACCTACATTAATGTATTTTTCTAATTCCTTTTGTGGAAAGATTCTCAGAATGTTGAATTTTGGTTAGGATTTTTTTTGTAATTTTTTTATAAATATTTTTTTGTTATGAATTTTTTAATGGCCCTAATTAGTGTTTTTTATAACCCCTCATGTACGGCCAACATAATTTGAGCTAAATTAATCAATTCACCAAAAAAAATTTCATCATGTAGAGAATGATGTCTAGTTTGGTCAGACATAATTTTTTTTTCAAGAAAGTTTCAAAATCAAAAGTTATTAAAAAAATAGTAACCTATGTTATTTCAAGTTTATGAGTTAGTTTTTTTAGAAAATAAATAATAAATAGAAAATTATGTTCAATAGTAGAAAAAATTATATATTTGAAAACTAGACTTTTAGATCTATAATGGGTTTTAATTTCGTTAAAATATTTTGGAAAAAAAGTCGTCAGCCATAGTGGTGAAACTAGTTTTTTCTCTTGCTATTTTCATGGTGTCCTAGTTGTAGGTCAAAAGCTAAGGCTTGGGTTTCCAAGCCTAAAACCAATGCAAATTGGCGGGTTTGAAATTTCAAAATTTTAGAAACGGGTACCCATTACACATTTTAAAAATAATAGGTACCTGTTTCTAAAAAATAAGAAAATTAGCCATAGGCATGTAAAAAAATGGTTACCCATTCGAAGCGACATTTTTCATCCGCGGGAGACTTCTGTGAAATGTATACTCAACTTCTTGCTTCCACCCTTATGGTATCCTAAGGGTGATGATTTCACTCTCCATGCATATATAGATGTTGATTGGGTAGGAGATGTGGACAACAGGAAGAGTACTAGTGGAGGTGCATTTTTCTTGGGAAAGAGATTGGTTTCTTGGTTGAGAAAAAAGGAGGCAATATCTCTGTCTACTATAGAGGTAGAGTACATAGCAGTAGCAAGTAATTGTACTCAAGTTTTGTGGATGAAGCAAATGTTGAAGGATATCAAAGTTGTGTTTGAAGAGCCTGTTACAATCTTCTATGATAATTCAAGTGCCATAAATATTTTAAAGAATCCGGTGTTGCATTTAAAGACAAAGCACATATCCATCAAGTTTCACTTTTTGAGAGAGAAGGTAAATGAGAATGAAGTCATATTGGAGTTTGTCTCTTCAAAGGATTAGATTGTGGATATCTTCACTAAGCCTCTACCTAAGGATACTTTTGAGTATCTCAGAGTGATGCTAGGGGTTATTACCCCTCCTATTCAGAACTAAGGTGCATTAATGTGTATCAGTCCAGTGGAATTCACAGTCATATCATGTGATCCGAAATGATGTTAAGGAGTTGCTACTCAGGGGGAGTAGTTAGTATGCTGATTCTGGAATAAGAAACAAAAAGAGGAAGAGATGATTGCAAATATGTGCCCTTTGCCATTGATGTCAAAGGGGGAGAGAAGTCATGTGAAAATATTGGAAACAAGAAGTTGCTAGTGAAAGGGGGAGTAGTGAAGAAAGTGGTTGCAAATGTGATAAGAGAAAGGGGGAGAAGTTCTTGTCTTGATGGTTGAAACAATTTTTCACATCATATGTTGCCATCAATGACATAGGGGGAGATTGTTGAAAATATGTCCCTAATCGGTGTTGTCATTGATGTCAACATATCCTTGTTGTCATTGGTGTCAACTATATCCCATTGTAGAAGACTTGTATGTTGAAGATATTGAGAAAATTAGCCTCTCTAGAAGAAACAAGTGTGTTACATATCTCTCTGTACGAGACAGTGAAGACAGTGCAGTTCAGTGAAGTAGATTGCTCTACATTCCCAATGAGATGAAGATCAGAGTTTGCGGACCAAAGGGTGTTGTAAAGGATTGTCTAAAGTTTCTCCAGTTAATATTTGAGGGATCTGCATGAAGATTTTGGGAAGTTATGGCCATCTAAGTAGAATCAGGTTTTGGAGGTGTTCAGAGGTGACAGAGTGAAAGGAATTTGGTTTGGATTGATCCGCATTGAAATATTATGATCTGCGGATCTAGAGGTGTGTTTGGGATGTCAGTATGTATCCTCAACTCAAGTGGTCTGTGGTTTGGAGGTCCACAAGCTTTCTAGTGTGACAGTCAATGGTAGTTGGTGTTCTTATGTTCAGGTATGAAGATGCAAGTGATTCTGGTGATTTGAGGTGGTGCAGTTGTTCTTGTTGATTTCATTGTGCTTGTGGAGATCTCTGGATCATGTGCTTGTTGTGTTGGTGATCCGCATTGAGTTTTGAGCTCGTGATTGAAGATTTCTCTTTGGATGTTGTTGTTCTTTCCAGTCTTGGCCAATTGGATGCTTTGTGCATGTTGCGGATGATCTAAGAAAGGTTCTATGAAGTGTAGCATGTTGTTCAAGGAAGATTTAGGTCCCAGCTATGTTTGGCTGATAGTATAGTGATTCACATTAAGTCAAATGTTTGTAGTGTTGACCTTGGTGTTTATTCCAAGGTTGATGAAGCATAAAAATATGTGTGGTTGAGTTGTGAAAATGCGTCCTTGTGCAAAAATGATAAGATCCTAAGAAAGGAAGAAAGACAGAGTAGAGAAGAGGAAGAGAAGAAGAGGAAGAGAGGTGAAGAATGAGGAGATAGCGAAAAAGTGTTTGGGGGAAGAAAAAAAGTGTTGTGCACATCAATGGAACTGACCTTGACATGAAGAAGATGTTGTTTTCTAGTTTAATCTTTCTGTGATAAACTTATAAATATTTCTATAGGTAGTGAGACTCTTTTGAGCAGTGAGCTCTGGGTAGTGCACCCGAAGGCAAGTTCCTTCCCATTTTTCTATTCTTTTAACAGAGAATAAATCTTGTGGGTTAACCCCCACCATGGTTTTTCCCTTAACTGGGTTTCCACGTAAAAATTCTAGTGTTATGTATGTTGATTTTGTTTCTGCTCATGTGTTGTTGATTCATGCTTTCCTGGCTATATCATTCATATGTTAATAAGTGGTAAAGAAGTTTAATTGCAACAAAGGATAAAAGTTTTTGTGACAACTGATTCACCCCCCTCTTAGTTGTCTACCCTGAGTTCAACAATATTAACCTAAACAATAATCACCAATATCCTTGACTAAACATGTGAATAATCAAAGAGTACCAGCATTCATATGCGATAAGAGACCAGAAGACACGCAAAAACACAAAGTCCTTTTGCTATCTTCAATGAGAGTTTTATAGTAACCAATGACATAAGTTAAAGCACAAACTCTTTCAACTCATTTCACAAAATGATTCACGAACAAAGTGAATAATATCAAGCACAAAGTCTTCAAATTATCCCTAGAAAGATTTTAAAAGTAACTATAGCACAAGTTGGAACACAAAGTCTGTCAACTAACAATACCACTGATCCACACGAATGTAATTGAAAATCATAGCACAAAGTCTACAAGTCCTCAACATAATTCATGTACAAAGTGAACAACTACAAGCTCAAAGTCTTTATAATCCTCCACCAAGAAACACTTTTAACACATATAGATTCAAGGAAATAATATAAGACAAAGTTTATATAACTTATCTTGAACGTCCTCCAATCATAATAACCAAACACCACTTTATCCAATCAATCAACAAGAGAAATCAGCAAAAATGCCATATGTACATCCTCACTCATACAAATTTGATTCAAAACAAAGTTTGATATCAAAATTTAGCTTCTTTATTGATTGGAATTGATCGTGCAATTTGAACACAAAGTCTCAAAGTTGAGTCTCAATTTGGGTAGCACTTTGTTGCATAGGATTAAAGATAAAAATTACAATAAGGGCCCTCTTTATTTATAGGGAGAAGCTCGGAGAAAAAATAGGAAGTCTACAACTACTTTAAATTATTCCACAAAAGAGTCCTTATTGATTTAGGACTTCTTTTGTTCACACATGTAATTACATTTCAAAAAAGTACATGTGGAAATGTCCAAAACTAAATACAAAGTGCATGAAAACTACAGAAATATACTAAGGCACGATCACTTTTCACCACCATCATTCTTCATGAAATCTTCATATAACTTTAGCACTGATTGCATTTCAACGTGATCAAGATCAGAAGTGTGCTTTGAAATAGCACGGGCTCTGGTTGTTGCATCTTTTTCAGACCACTTTGTGGCTGAGTCTTTGCATTTTTTTATATCACTATCTCCATTGCTTCTCATTGTCACACTATAATAGACCTTTGACACTGTAACCATTGCTTGCTCTTCAATGTCTATTCCTTCATGGATTTATCTTTATTCAGTGAAGGATCAGTCATTTGGAAGGTAAACTCCTTTGGATAAAGTTATGATCTCGGCATCTCACAAAAGAAACCGCAACAAAAAACCATGATCTTGCAGTTAGGGGAAAAAAAGGAAATTTGGGAAACTACATGTCGATGATCATGATTACAAGGATGAGCTTGAAGGGGCTAGAGAGTGAGCGAGGCGAAGAAATGGACGAAAGTGGGTTAAAGATAGAAATTTGAAAAATTCCCCTGTGTTAGAAAATTTCAAGGAAGTGAGTGCATGGGTGGTGAAAATCGCCACCCTTGCATGTAAAGGAGTATTTTAGTGTCCGAGCAGTAAAATTAACCACTCCTGCATATGGGAGTCGCAAGGATGTGTGTGAGTGGAAAAAATCACCGCTTGCACATATGAAACGAAGTATTGTTTTGTGTATGGGTGGTGAAAATTGCCGCCCTTACACAAGGTAAATATTTCAATAACAGCATGGGCGGTGAATTTCACCACTCATGCATTTCTTGACAAAATCATAAGGAATGCATCGGTGTTGGAATTCACTGCCCATGCATTATGGACAAACATGACAACATGTATGGGCGGCAAAATTTGCCACCCTTACACGTAGGGTAACACTTGCTTTGGTTTATACAATGGTGGCAAAAATTGCCACTCAAGCAAGTAGATGAAAGGATACAAAAATGACAGTCTGAAGAAAAATACAAGACTTCAAAATGAAAAACCTATAAGCAATAAGGAAACATCAATAAACTGATCAAGTCTTATAAAACAAAATGCTAGGGTTATAGTTTAAATTGTGAATCACAAACAAAACCTAGAATCCAATAATAAAACCCTAGCATTTTGTAAATAAGAATAAAAAACAAAGAAAACCTTACCTGAAAATGACGAAAGAAAAACTGAAACAAAACCCTAACTCAATTCGTCGCTCAGGTCCATTTATGCAAGTTAGAGATCTACGAGGAAGTGAGTAAAGGCACGGAATAGATAGATGGCAAGGAGAATAAAACAATGAAAAATAAATCTTAAAAATGACACATTTAAACCTTGAAATTAAAAGAACTTAAACTCGTATTTATAGCAGTTCTTGTAAACTGGCACATGCTTAGGTGGGAAAAATTACCGCCCAAACATGAAGGATACAAAACACATGCACGGGTGCTGATTTTCACCACCCTTGCATATAGGGGAAACTTGACTGACATGCACCGGTGGTGAAAATCACCACCCATGCATGTAAAACAAAATTTTTTCTAACTCCTTAAAACTACCAAACCTTCATGTTTAGTAAGTTCGCTACTTGATCTATTTGCGTAAACATCAAGAAACCAAGATGAGAAGATAATCAAATGAATTCTTAGGAGCTAGGGGACTATGCACGAGGGTAAGAAGATTCACCTCAATTTACATGCTTAGAGTTGTAGGCTATGAAACAAACAAGTTTCATAGGGGTCATCCTACAAAATGAGCACAGTTGATTTTGAGGACAACAGTTGGCTCTAACTGGGGAGCTTCCTTCGATCATTCTTTGAAATGATCAAAGGGAGAAGAATTTCAGTCTCTAAGTGCCTTCATCCATGCCATTGGGCCATAGAGTCAAGAGAACAGAAAAAAGACACAAAAAGACTAAAACGGAAAAGACACAAAAACTGTACAAAAATTCAAAAACTTGTTTGTCACTTCACTTTGAGAAAAGCTTTAGATGCTATCTACTGTGAGGTAGCAGAAAAGGTGTTCCACATCTTTTTCTTTTACTATTGAAAGAGTAACATTTCCTAGTGTTTGTCATTTTGGGATCTTCTTTTGCATCTAGATTGAATTGCCCAACTTCTGCTGATGAATTTGATCCCAACTACTGTCGCCATTTGACAAAGAGATCATCCTCATCAAAAAGTTTCTTTGGAGCAACCAATACTTTGGAAATGCTATTTCCTTTTAGCTGCAAAATCCCTTCACTTGAAAAGAATGATCCATCTGTTTCTAAACCTCCATTTGAAACACTATCCAATAACTCAGGATCTTCATTAGAAATCAAGAAATAAGTACCCATATTGGAAAATTCAAAGAGAATCTGAGCTTTTGGATCCTTAGATTTCATTACTGTGTACTTGGCCTCCCTTTTAGGATGAACCTCCTGCATAATACCCTTAACAGGTATTCTTGCCTCAAGCATTTGAATATGTGTCTCCTCAACATGATTTGTGATACCAACAAGTTGATATGGACTTGCTACAGATGACGAAAAACTCTCATCTTGAGGTTTTACATTGGGGGTACTAGTCTTTGGAACATAGGATGAAGTAAGAGGATCTTTTGTACTTACTTGTTTATCACTAGCCACATCTTGATGATTAAATTGATTCTGTGACCATGTAAGAACAACATAAGATTCACCAAAAGCATCTTCTTCTTGTTTCATCTCATCTTCCAAGTTCAGCAACCTGATGGTAGAGTCACTAGCTAATTGTTCTTCACCTTCTGTGAAAAGATTAGCATCATCTTCTCCTTGATCATATTTTGATTAAAGAAGATCGCCTTTCTTTGATTCATAATACAACACTGCTACGTTCATAGGTGGTGCTTCCAAAGCAAGTATTCCTTGTGGTGGAGGAAGCCTCTTTTGATTCTAATTCATTGAAGCATTGCCTTGCTAATTGAGAGCATTATGAGAAGTTCCCCTTGGTCTATCCTTGTAGAGGGGAATAGACAAACTTTGTGACATCTATTTTTTTAGAGCTAACAGCTCATCAGCCAACTTTTGCACTATAGGATCCATAGTGCTTGTAGAAGATAAAGCCAAAGCGGGCTGCCCACTGGGCCTAATAGAATCCATCTTCATCTTTCCCGCCAAGATCAAATCATCCCCCACTTTAACTGCCAAACTTTGAACAATTGCAAGATCAGTTGGTGCTGCTCTTTGTAAAAGAAAACTTACTTCTGGCAATTATGAATTGATGAAGAAGCATTTTAGGTTCTCAACTGTGAGTTGAGCAACAGTTGGGATCCTGTTCTTTAGCTTATTGAACTTTTCCATGAATTCCCACATGGGCTTATGCGGTTCCTCTTTCATTTGTGTAAGTTGGGCCAACAATGCATAGGCATCTTCTACTGGCTTAAATCTAGCTTTGAACTGGTTTGAAGTGTATTCCATCCAATGACAGTTCCTAGTGCAAGGTGATAGAACCAATCAGATGCAACACCTTAGAATGTTTCCACAAACAGTCTCACAGAAACATCATATTCCATTATGAGAACACCGCATGAAATGTAGAATGCTGCAATGTGCTCATCTGGATGTTGTTTACCATCTCCGTAGAACTTGAGAAAGTTCTTATGTGAACCCTGAGGTAGTTCATGTAGAGGCTGAGTCAAATTCAAAAGCCCAAAAGCATTTCCCCATGGACTTGGCTCAACTATATTTTAAACTAACAATAGAGCAAATATAACAAAAATATATTACAAAAGATGAGGCCAAAATGCTTCAACCAAAGACGAGAGGCTCTTGATTGCGCGTTTGATTCCCAATAGAGTTGCCAAAAATTGTTGGGTGAATATTTTTTCGTCAACACACTGACGACAAAATGGTTATATCAACCACAGTATGATGAGATAAATCTCTCCTCTCAGCAAGGGGAGGTTCCCTTTTTACTACTTATTGAAACAAAACTAAACTACTATAAGCTAAAAGTATTTACACTAACTCTGACCATGTAGGGGGTGTGTTACATTCACCATTTTCTCTTCTTTCAGAAAGGATGTTTACAATGTTTCATGGTAATATTCAATAATGCTTCTATGCTTCTAATATTAACCTAAAAAGTAATCACCAATATCCTTGACTAAACATGTGAATAATCAAAGAGTACCAGCATTCATAAGTGATAAGAGACCAAAAGACATGCAAAAGCACAAAGTCTTTTTGCTATCTTCAATGAGAGTTTTATAGTAACCAATGACGTAAGTTGAAGCACAAAGTCTTTCAACTCATTTCACAAAAAGATTCACGAACCAAGTGAATAATATCAAGCACAAAGTCTTCAAATTATCCCCAGAAATATTTTAAAAGTAACTATATCACTAGTTGGAGCACAAAGTCTATCAACTAACAATACCACTGATCCAAAGGAATGTAATTGAAAATTATAGCACAAAGTCTACAAGTCCTCAACATGATTCATGTACAAAGTGAACAACTACAAGCTCAAAGTCTTTATAATCCTCCACCAAGAAACACTTTTAACACATATAGATTCAAGGAAATAATATAAGACAAAGTTTATATAACTTATCTTGAACGTCCTCCAATCATAATAACCAAACACCACTTTATCCAATCAATCAACAAGAGAAATCAGCAAAAATGCCATATGTACATACTCACTCATACAAATTTGATTCAAAACAAAGTTTGATATTAAAATCCACCTTCTTTATTGATTGGAATTGATCGTGCGATTTGAACACAAAGTCTCCAAGTTGAGTCTCAATTTGGGTAGCACTTTGTTGCATAGGATTAAAGATATAAATTACAATAGGGGCCCTCTTTATTTATAGGGAGAGGCCTGGAGCAAAAATAGGAAATCTACAACTCCTTTGACTTATTCCACAAAAGAGTCCTTATTGATTTAGGACTTCCTTTGTTCACACATGTAATTACATTTCAAAAAAGTACATGTGGAAATGTCCAAAAATAAATACAAAGTGCATGAAAACTACAGAAATATACTAAGGCACGATCACTTTTCACCACCATCATTCTTCATGAAATCTTCATATAACTTTAGCACTGATTGCATTTCAAGGTGATCAAGACCAAAAGTGTGCTTTGAAATAGCACGGGCTTTGGTTATTGCATCTTTCTCAGACCACTTTGTGACTGAGTCTTTGCATTTTTTTTATATCATTGTCTACATTGCTTCTCACTGTCACACTATAATAGACCTTTGACACTGTAACCATTTCTTGCTCTTCAATGTCTATTCCTTCATGGATTTTTCTTTCTTCAGTGAAGGATTAGTCATTTGAAAGGTAAACTCCTTCGGATGAAGTTATGATCTTGGTAGCTCACAGAAGAAATTGCAATAAAAAATCATGATCTTGTTGTTAGAGGAAAAAAGGCAATTTGGGAAACTGCATGTTGATGATCATGATTACAAGGATGAGCTTGAAGGGGCTAGAGAGCAAGAGAGGTGAAGAAATGGATGAAAGCAGGCTAAAGATAGCAATTTGAAAAATTCCTCAATGTTAGAAAATTTCAAGGAAGTGAATGCACGGGCGGAAAAAATTGCCGCCCTTGCATGTAAAGGAGTATTTTAGTGTTCGAGCAGTGAAATTAACTTCTCCTACATATGGGAGTTGCAAGGATGTGTGTGAGTGGCAAAAATCACTGCTTGCGCTTATGAGAGGAAGTATTATTTTATGTATGTGCAGTGAAAATCGTCGCCCTTACACAAGGTAAATATTTCAACAACGGCATGGGCGGTGAATTTCATCACTCATGTATTTCTTGACAAAATCATAAGGAATGCATCACTGGTGAAATTCACTGCCCATGCATTTTGGTTTATACAATGGTTGCAAAAACTACTGCTTGAGCAAGTAGAAGAAAGGATACAAAAACGACAGTCCAAAGAAAAACACAAGACTTCAAAATGAAAAACCTATAAGCAATAAGGAAACATTAATAAAATGATCAAGGCTTATAAAAGAAAATGCTAGGGTTATAGTTTAAACTGTGAAGCACAAACAAAACCTAGAATCCAATAATAAAACCCTAGAATTTTGTAAATAAGAATAAAAAACAAAGAAAACCTTACCTGAAAACAACGAAAGAAAAACCAAAGAAAAACCCTAACTCAATTCATCGCTCAGATCCGTTTATGCATGTCAGAGATCTACAAGGAAGTGAGCAAAGGCGTGGAATAGACAGATGGCAAGGAGAATACAACAATGAAAAATAAAGCTTTAAAATGACACATTTAAATGTTGAAATTAAAAGAATTTAAACTCGCATGTATGGCAGTTTGTGTAAACTGGCACATGCTCAGGTGGGAAAAATTACCGCCTAGACACGAAGGATACAAAACACATCCATAGGTAGTGATTTTCACCGCCCTTGCATATAGGGGAAACTTGACTGACATGCACCGGCAGTGAAAATCACCGCCCGTGCATGTAAAACAAAAAATTTTCTAACTCCTTAAAACTACTAAACCTTGAAGTTTAGTAAGTTCACTACTTGATCTATTTGCACAAACTTCAAGAAACGAAGATGAGAAGATACTCAAATGAATTCTCAAGAGCTAGAGGACTACACATGAGGACAAGAAGATTCACCTTGTTTTGCATGCTTAGAGTTGTAGGCTACGAAATGAACAAGTTTCGTAGGGGTCATCCTACAAAATGAGCACAACTAATTTTGAGGACAACATTAGGAAAGGTGTCTCAACCTTTCAATTACCAAAAGTGTGATTTTTTGGTTACAAAAACATAAAAACTCAATTTCTACACTATAGGGTTGGTCTTTTTGGAAAAAAAAAAAAATTTAGATGGTCCATGGATATTTCTATCAGTGGTGCCTAGTGCATAGATCTCTTTGATTTCTTCACTTTATAAAAAATAGGTCCAATTGGCCTCCCAAATCAAAAAATATGGCCTCTAGAAGTTGGGCCTCTCGTATTGGAAAATGCTAAAATGTGTTGGACACAAAATAAAACTATAAGGGGGAGTTACACATGTTGATATATGTTTTGACACATCACAAGGCATATTTTATTGGAGATAATGAAACCCTAAGAATTTGGGTGCCACTTTTGGGTGGTTTTAGCTCATGGTTTTTTAATTACCGTTTGGTAGTTTCATGTATTGTATCTCCTATATATTAGGTGCTTGAGATGGAGGTTGTGTGTGAGATTCTTATAGATGTTGAGTTACCTCTAGATCTTTGATTTGTGATACTCCTGTGAAAGGTTTCTCTACAAGTATATTGTAATCTTGTTGATTTCTGAATAATATATTGGGTAGCTTTTGAAATGTGCATTTTTTCTCCTAAAAGGGTTTTCCCCATGTAAATCACTATGTTGTGGTATGATTTATATTTATTTTTATTTCTATATACTTTCTATAAGTGTTGTAAAGATCTAAAATGTTTTCATAACCCTCCTCTCAAGATTAGTGTAGGAAGTTCTTCCACTACCTTAGCTTCCTTACACTTTAGGGAGAAAATATCCATAAATCTCTTCCACCAAAAATAAAGGGTTAGAACTTTCAAGGATTCCACAAGTCATCCTATTACATGCACATCTATGTTTTGAAAATCTAGTAGTTGCACTTTCATATGTCATTGTAGCCTTCTAGTCACATTGTCATCCATTCCTAGCTATTTTTTTTCATGTAGTCTAGTTTTCATTGTTAGTGTAAGATGACTAAATTTTCCTTGGATGCTTCACAAGAATTGGTACACGAACTAACATGAGAGCAATTAAGATCATAATCATGTGAAGACCAATATCTCTCCTTTGGTATGCATGTACCCTTCACATTTGATGATTAATGTCATTGTATTATTTCCTTTAGAAAACTTTCTTTTGTAGCCAGTTGTAAGTCTACTAAAATGTGGGAAAAATGTGATAACAAAATTTTCATACCCTTATCACACTTTTGTATCCATTATAGCCCATTTCTCGTGTGTTTTTTACGCCATGTTTTGAATCTTTTCCCCTAACCTTTTCTATCTCCTACCCATGTTTCTCCTTTTACTTATGTTGTCATAAACCTTGTTTAGTCTTCGTATGTGTTGTCTTTTATTTAATTTTTGACAACTTCCTATGTCCTAACCTTTATTTTATGTTTCCCCTAGTTTTTGACCTTTTTTACCCCTTTTTTTAGCCTTAATTTTTCATCCCTAAGCTTGTTTTAACTATGAAGCCCACCTTTCCCCTCCTTAAATAATGTCTAAATTAGAAAATCTTCCACATGTACACATATCCTTAGATGGCCACTTCTCAACCTATGTCTCCTAGGAAATTGATCTCAAATTTAATTCAAGGACATTACTGACCATCCACCATCCAATAGGTCAATTTAGTATTTCCATCCTCCTACTAGTTAAATACTTTAGATGGAATCTCATTTATTACAATACCTACCCATCTATCACAATCTCATTCTAAAAATCCCTTAGTGATTCTATAGAAAGGCCTAACCTTTGCCTCATTTTAAAATAAGAAAAGAAAATTTTTACATTGGTCATCAAGTTTTTCTATTTTTAGCTCATGCATGACACTATTGCATCATTTCAAAAATTTGTAGAGTGAGTTAGCTTTCATCTCTAGACTACAAAATATTTCTATCCTAATTTAAAAATTTGCCCATTTGGATTCTTCACAAGGTCTTTATTTCCTTTGATGGGTTTTATATGAAAATAGGTACATACATTTTTAAAGTATTGTAGGGATCCCTTCCTCATCCATTCCACCACCCTTCTTAGTCTTCACCCTCATTTTTCCATATCATTTGATTCCATTTTTTCCATCGAACCCTTTCCCCATAGCTTCTTGGCATCCATTCCTACTGTGTAGATCGAAAGCTCCAAGGTTTTAATCCAAACCCTTGTCACCGTCACTTGTGTTTTATTAGTCCTTTAAATCTCCCTCTTTCATTCCCATTTGATCACCCAAGCCTCATTTTTCCATATAGACATGCTACCCATCCACCCAATGTGATCATGATGCTTAAGTGTAGTCCCCTTCCTTTTTTCTACTACATAGGGGAGCCTCTATGCATGCTTCCTAGATATATATGTATTTAGCCTTGTAATAATTCATGAACTTAATATAAATCAAGTAATTGTCTCTAGTGGTTGTTTATTTGGCTTTGTTCAATGTTACTATTGTGTGCATGTTTATCCTTATTGATTATTATATCATGAACTACTAATCTCTACTCTAGTAAATAAGATGATTGATCTATCCAATGTGAGATTATTTTCTTTATTTTTTTCAACATTTCTATCCCTATCCCCAATAGTACAAACAATTATAGGCTTAACCACTAGATATATAGGGATCCAACCCTCTTACCCTAGGGAGACTATCTTATTGGGATCACCGTCTTTTCCAAACAACATTGCTTCCTTGTGAGACCTTTCATGTTGCTAGTTTGTACACAATGCATTGTTGTATTCACAAATTAAAATGAAAAATCCCTTAGGTACAATTTATATTCACAAATTCATAATGCACTTAAAGGTATGAATGATCACCAGATAACTTATCAATTCACAAACACTTTACTCATATACTTGTGAATTTAGTATATGCTCTAACACTTAAGATATCCTATTAAAATTTCATAAAAAATCAACATAGCATGGATTAGTGATACGTAAATTGGGTTAATAGGTTGTGTCATAGGATTTGATTTTATTTTGCAATAAATTTCCACAAGGCTTTCAAATATTTTGTGAGATCTTTAAAAGGACCACCCTCTTGAGTCTTGTAGAACTCAAAGTGTAGAATAGATAAATTTATTCTTATTAATTGGGCTAATTATCCAATATTTTGATAATTAATTTTCACTTGATCTTTAACTTGATTCTTTACCCTAGAAGTTTTAGAATCCTTTAGTGCATCTCATAAAAATAGTATCAATTGATTAGAGAACTAACAACTCTAGGTCATTTGAGGGGATCAATCCATTGATCCATTAATAATTTATCAAATTGATGAATCATTGGGTGATCCAACCATCATTAGGTCAAGGTCCCCTTCATCTATAGATGTCTCAAGGGACCAACCCACTTTAATTATTTAGCTTTCTAGAAATCAAGTGTGAATCAACATAGGGTGAAACCATAGCTCTTTCACTAATTCATTTTAATGTCCATCTCTTTACATTTTTTGTATCAAGTCACAAGCCTCAATCACCTACATCATCACATACATTTCATCTATTTTTTTCTTTTTGTCTTCCAATTTGACCAAATTGTTCAATAAATCAACAAGACTTTGACTAAGGTGAAGAATTTTATATAGAAAGATTCAAATATTTTTTCTCAATACCACCCAATTTTAATTATAGGTTACATACATCATATGAAACTTGTTTTCATTTACAAAATTTCAAAGAATCACAAGTTCAAATTTGTAATAGAGGGTCACTTTCACAAAAAAAATGTTCATATTCAAAATAAAAGTATCGCTCCTATGATTGTGGATCTAACCCTAGACAATTTATAACAATGACCTAGTTCATATTTTGTTTTTTTACTTCCAATGTGTCAAAGGTTAAGTGATTATAAGTTACACTTCAAAAGTTGTGATCAAAACAATCAACAACTCTCTATCGATCATTAAAATTAACTAAATAATTTCACTCTTATTTTTTAGGTTTCTAAAATTTATCATGTATAATATATCATAGATCTAAATTGTATGTTAATTCAATTTTATTAATTGTTCAATAATACAATTAAAATTTATCTTAATTGTAATCATGTTTATTAGTTTGTTCCTTCTTTTGAATAATGAACCAATATTTGCACATGCAAAGGTCAACAATTTGGATCATGGCATTGATATCTTCACACAATTTGCTACCTACATTAGAGATAATATATTGTGAACATATTGAGGTTGGACTTTTGTAGCAATGGAGAATTGTAAAATTCTTTCCATCTCGTTGTTTGTAGAAACACCATGGAGAATTGTAAAATGCTCTACATCTCATTATTTCAAAGAAACACCATTCTCTTTAAGTACAACACTATTTAGGTTCTTATGTACAATTTTATTTTGTAAAATTTGTAATTTCCAAGAATTACAGTTGTATTTTATACTACTTAGCATGCAAAAGATCCTACTTTGCATTCACAAATTTTATTTTGTATGCACAAACATAAGATTATTTAAATTGGATTTGTCTGATAGAAGCATAATTTTTTGATTGCATGCACAAACTCCATTGTATATTATTATCCAACCTTGCATGCATGAATTTCAATTTACATGCATAAATAGAATATTGTCTAGATTAGATATTTTTGGAAAAAGCATCACTCTATCACCACAACATTGTGTAGTTAATAACAAATTTAATGAAATATAAACTGTCATCCACAAACATGAACATAATTTGAAGAATATTATTGATACAATGATAAAATAATACTAAATTATTAATCAACACACATTACAACTTTAAAAACATGAAATTTAGATTGTCATGAAAGGTGAAAATATCTCACAATTGGAAATGACACTAGATAAAATTGGTTCTAAGATTATTGTTCAACCAACACAAGTTAGTTTAAACATTAAAAATCTCCAAGAATAATTATAAACAACTAGAAAGAAGATAAAAAATGGTTATTGTGACCAAGCTTGAGGGTGTAACTATAATATAGTCATGGGCTCAAATGGTTTTAAATATTTCTAAAATCCCATAATCATTGAGCCAACAATCCAAGATAAACATGAAGAGTAGAAATAAAGAGAATTTAGTGTTATAAACCCTAGAGTTAGATGTCTTACCAAACAAGATGTCCCTTTAGTAGTAGCTAGAAACTTCCTTCAAAACAAACTAAAAGTGTATTATATAGAAATAGAGAAGGTATGGTATCTACATGATAACTCTTTGATGATTAGGTTCCATAATCAACATGATAAGCGAGCTAATCTAAAACAAAAAAGGAATATCTTTATTTTTTATCCATAGGTGTACTTAGATGAGGACAAGACTATGAAATATAGTATGAGGAATTAAATGTGAAAAATCCAAACTTGTTGAAGCTTGAAAACAAGGTAAATGGGTTATTATGACGAATGGAAAGGTTGTAATACATGAAAATCCACCTTCTTGGTGGAACATTTCATGGCCTTCTAAAAGATCATGAATCCATAAGGTATAGTTTTACCTCATACATATATCTCAATTATTTTATAGAACTATAGATGTTCTCTTTTCTACTCTCTAAGTTGTTCAAGTTATTTTATTTCAGGTAGAAATTTGATCTTGTTAATAGAGACTCATGAAACAAGAAATAGACATCTACTAAACTTTCTTGGATTACATATTTCTCCAAGTATAGGACAAAGCTCTACCATGACTTTAGAGGTTCAAGGGGTATTACTTACCTTGTGCAAGACAATCTAACCTCTAGAATTGGAGTGGAGGAATCTAAATCTTGTGTAAGATATATGTGGCTATCAATTGATACACACTCTAAATTATTTATAGTTGTTTGTTTGTTCCATCTATTTTACTCACCATATGCTATGGTAAGGGATGTTGAACCACCATTCATTGATATTTATCCTTCGATATCCATATTCTCAACAATGGGAGATATTATCCTCTTAGGAGACCTTAATGCTCATACATGTAGCCTATAATGCTCACAATTTGATTATAGTACAAATCGATTAATATTATATGAAATAGGAGAAGAGTTAAGAATTTACAAGTAGTCAACTAATTGTACCATCATAAATTATGGGAGAAACTTGATTAGACTGGGTGAATCTCATGATTTTTATTGTTGAATGGACTATATTTTTTTTCCTAGTTTTGATGATTTTATGTGATATCCTATAGGCTATGTCTTAATCAACAAATCTTTGTGGTGATTAATCCCCCATTTTTGAGTGGATGCTCTTCCTTACCTTGGAGACCATGTGCCAATTTCATTTAAGATTTCTCTCCCTATAATTCAAGATGTGAATATTCCCTCTTATACCCACCATTCTCCTAATCATGTTTACTTTGACCATAAGTTTGATGATACATATATTAAATACTTGGAAGTTAACCTCACATATATAATTTCTATTCACACTCCAATTGAAATAAATGAATTTGTTTCGAGATCAATTTGGAATACAACCCTTCAATCCTTCCACTATTCTATTCATTACCATTCCATAGCCCCCCCTTAGATATTCTCCTAGTAATGCTTGGTTTGATAGTAGTCATAGATATCTTCAAAGGCTTCTAACTTGTATTATTTGCCAACATCGTTATAGGAAGAAGTTTATTGAAAACATTTATGGTTCTTTCCTACACAAAAGGAAGAGGCTATAATGGAGTAAGAAAGAAAGAGATATACATGGAAAATTTAGGTTCAACATTGATAAATCATTTTAGAAAACTTTCTTACCAAAGAAATCCTCATGTGTCTTTCCTGACAAAGATACTTGGTCCAATTATATACTCTTTGTGACATTCCAAACCAAGTTCTAATTTCAATAGGAAACAAGTTCTAGGGAAAGTGTTTCATCACAAATTGTATGGTATTGCAAGCAATCTTCATGCTCAAGGCAGGTAAATCACTTGACACAAAGAGCCTAAGAACAAAATCTCTTCTCATAGTCTAACTCTCCTATCATACCATATTTTTTTGTGACTTTAACATGGTTTATTCTCATGGAATTCCACTTGCATGGATGTCTCATATCATTTATCCCATATATAAATCAAGAAAAACAACAAGAGGGTATGCGCACAAGGATGGGGTACCAAAAAGTGGCCAAAAACCAATTCGAAGCAAAATATATTATAACAGGAGTGCATTATAATGAACTAGCATTACGGCATTGCATGGCTTAGAAATATCGAGCCATAACATGAGCACGTTATAACGCACTCACATTATAATGTGACCATGTTATTTTCATTAAAAACAAAGAAAACACTCTTTTTTGAATTTATTTAACACATGCACATGTTATAACACACACACATTTCATTTAAAATTGCTTTGGAATCCCACCTTTAGGCTTGGATTTCACTTTGGTATCTGAGCCAAAGGCTTGGGCCTGCATGTAACGTACCCAAAGAGATGTTTTATATTAAAAATGAAAACAAATGTAAATATTGAGTGTGCTCTCCATTAGGTTTGCACATTTTAAGACTATTCTAGAAAAATGTCACAATAGCATCGAGCTCTCTCTTAGCTTTCTAACCATGTAATTTTTTCTACATTTGGAATCCGTTAAGATTTTGATCTTCAATTTCTTTTGCTAGTGTCTTCATTTTTTCTTCAAAAACCTACGTATAGATTTCTTGGTGTAATTTTTTAATTGCTCATCCAAATTTAAAACAAATTACATTTTTAATGTATTCTAGACTCCATTCTATAAACACTAAAAAAATTAATTTTTTGATTAGTTTTCTCAAAATTAAGGGGGGAGCACACTCAATTTTTTAAAGTTGTGTGCACTTTAAAAATTAGTAAAAAACCATATATTCATTAAAGAATTAGTAGAAAAATCTAGCATAAACTAAAGATGTTAGCTAACTTTTCTCTAAAGGGATTTGTGAAATATGAAAAAAAGTCAACATTTTAGGAGCACAATTGATGCTATGTTATATTTTTCTGACAAAAACATGAGCACTTTGTGTGCTCCCCCTATTTGATCCTCTTAATCTCCACCATTTTATAAAAAAAAAATAGTAGTTTAGAAACTAGATTCTGAGAACTACTAATCTTGTTCTTCTTACATCTTCAAATTTTGATTGTGAGTATTTTGAATTTCTCACCCAAGATTAGTTTTTGTTAATTTTAGAAAAAAAGTGGCCACTTTTGACCCCCCTGCCCCCCCCGCCGCTTTTGGTCCCCCATTTCGACGCACATACCCAAGAGCCAAATAATTATAGAACCATCATAGTTACACACACCTTAAATGTTACAACCTATTTGTTATAGTGTTGGATGATTTGATTTCTAGATTTGTAGATTCCAAGAAACTTTGAGCAAAATGACAAGCATGTTTCAAAAAGAACTACCAAACAATATATCATATATTGACATCTCAAGCTATAATCGAAGAAGCAAAAGCTCATAAACATAACATTTACTATTTCTGTTGATTTCCAAAAGGAATTTGATATTGTTCCTAGACAACTAATTTAGTGGCCCTTAGAGACTTATGTATTCTAAAAAAATGGTTGCTTTTGTCATGATACTTTATGGAAGGGTGGTTGGGAAAGGTTGAACTCCTACTAGGTTTACAAATGATATTAATAGCATCATTGGTGTTAAACAGGGTTGTCCACTTCCACCCCCTTCCTTTGGTCTCTACATAGACAAATTAAAGGATTTGATTACAAATTTAAGGATAAAAAAGTGTATCATTGTATTCTTTATTATATAATCATCACTATTTTACTATTTGTAGATGGCATTATTCTCATGTCACACAATGTTGATGGCCTACAACATCATCTTGACACATTCAGTTTATTTGTGATACTCATGGTTTAAAAGTGAACTTGAGTAAAACAAAGGTCATGGTTTCCAACACAACTAAGAATGCACATGCCACTAAATCTCATTTACAAAGGAAATTTGGTTGAAGTGGTTTCCTATTATACTTACCTTGGTGTGTCTTTCACATAACCTCCCTTCAATATGCTCCCTATTGCAAAAGATAAATTATGCAAGGCTTATGCTACACTTTTAATACACTTGAGAAATAGCATTTTCAGTTCCAATTTTAGGATGCCGAAACAAAATTGTGCATATTTCAAACTTTAGTGTCACCAATAATCTTGTATGGTTGTGAGATTTGGGGACCTAGACTTTGCAATAGGTACCAGTTGGGCTTAAGTTGACACAATTCTTATTTTCATGCTATCCAAAAACTTGTAGTTAAAATGGTCAGGTTCGTGTGTAATTATCTTAGCTAAATTTGACATTCATCATCTTCACATTTCAATTATATTCTATGTAGTGATGTTGCTTCATAGATTAAGATGCATTGTAGATACAATAATTGAACATGATAGATAGTCATTGAAGGATCTACAATCATCTTTGAAGTTATGTGAACAAGAGATCAGGAACACTTAGTATGCACAATATATGTATTTTCTAATTATGTAGTGAGGGTTAGTACCAAGGCCCTGCCCCTTACAACTAGCAGGTTTACCACATTTATTTGAGACTCTCCCAGCAAGGGCACCGATGGACTTAATCACTACTTCTTCTCTCCTTTCTCCTTCTTGCCGTTGCAGTACTGTTTACACTTTCTCACCACTATACTGCTGTAATTTGTAATCTGCCCCTCTAGATGCTTTTGTAGCTGTCTTGAAGCTGCTATTTGTGTTAAAAACAAAAAAAATTACCGTTTATTCCAATTAAAAGGAAAAAAAAAAAACATCAAAAACCAAAAGGTCTTATGAATTGATCACATCATTAATGAAAGTCCAAAACTTCAATTTCTTTACACAAATAAAGGCCGCGGGTTATCTGGTCCCTCGACGACCACAAGAAAGAGCTGGTCCTGCTGATATTTTAAACTGGAGCAATTCAGAGGAAAATTGAAAAAGACCATCCAATAATATTATTACACGTCATATTTCTTGTGACAAACAAGCAATAATGTTGATTTTTAGGGCGTGCCCAATCTCATATCGCTGTCCTTATCTGACGAGATAAGCTTGAAAGACGAGTTTTAAGGAAAATGCGCTTTTAGAAAAAAAAAAAAATCAATAATTAACTTTTAGGTTAAGAGTTAAGAATTGTGGGTAGTTATTAGTCAATAGGTTTAAGGTATATATATATTTTTTCTCTCTCTTTTAAAATGATAGGAGCGGTACGTTCAAATATTATTTTTAGAATGGAAAAGTGTTAGCATGAGTTCTAATCTCATATTATTGTGCTTATTTTATGAGATGGACATGAAAAATAAGTTTTTTTTTTTTAATAATTGTCTAAAGTTTCAAAAAAAAAAAAATTTAATAATTGTTTAAAGTTTCACAAATTTGATAGGTGACGTACATGTTTTTGTTTTTTAAATCAATAATTAGCTTTTTAGGTTTAGTTAAGAATTGTGGGGTATTTATTAGTCAAATTGTTTAAGGTATATTTTTGGTCTCTTTTTTAAAAAATGATAGGAGTATGTCCTTTCAAACATTGTTCTCACGTTTTTAGAATGGAAAAGTGTTAGCATAAGCTCTAATCTCATATTAGTGTGCTTACCTCATGAGATGGACAAGAAAGATAAGTTTTCTCTTTTTAGAATTGCCTAAAGTTTCACAAATTCTATAGGATTTGTTTTCTTTAAATCAATAACTAGTTTTCTAGGTGAGTTAAGAATTGTAGGGCATTTATTGGTCAAAATTATTTAGGGTGTAATTCTTGCCTCATTCTTTTAAAATGTTACAAGTGGTCAATATGATTTTATTTAAGTTTTTGTTTTTAGAATTGTCTAAAGTTGCACAAACATAAATATTGTAGGGGACAATGCACATGCACTCTTAAGTATAAGTTTTTGTCTTTTTTAAACCAATAATCAATTTCTTTTGGTTAAGAGATAAGAATTGTGGGGTATTCATTACACCAAGTCACTTAGGCTACAATCCACATCTCATTCCTTTAAAACATCATAAGTTGGATTTAAGTTTTTATTTTTAGAATTGTCTAAAGTTGAACAAATTCCCTATTAGAAATATTGTAGAGGACAATGCACATGCACTCTTTAAGTATAAGTTTTTGTCTTTTTTAAACCAATAATCAATTTCTTTTGGTTAAGAGATAAGAATTGTGGGGTATTCATTCCACCAAGTCAGTTAGGGTACAATCCCCATCTCATTCCTTTAAAACATCACGAGTTATGAAATGTGGAGTATTTATTAGTCAAACGTATTTAGGGTGCAATTCTTGCCTCATTCTTTTAAAATGTTATGAGTGGTCAATAAGATTTTATTTAAGTTTTTTATTTTTAGAATTGCCTAAAGTTGCACAAATTTCCTAGCATAAATATTGTAAGGGACAATGCACATGCACTCTTAACTATAATATTTTATTATTTTAACCAATAATAAATTTCTTTAGGTTAAGAGTTAAGAATTGTGGGGTATTTATGCAACTAAAGTTGCTTAGGGTGCAATCCCCATCTCATTCCTTTAAAACATCATGAGTTAAGAATTGTGGGGCATTTATTGGTCAAAATTGTTTAGGGTGCAATTCTCGCTTCATTCTTTTAAAATGATACAGTGGTCAATATGATTTTATTTAAGTTTTTCATTTCTAGAATTGTCTAAAGTTTCACAAATTTCAATACCATAAATATTGTAAGGGACAATGCACATGCACTCTTAAGTATAAGTTTTTATTTTTTAACCAATAATCATTTTCTATTGTTGAAGAGTTAAGAATTGTGGGCTATAAATATTGGTCAAAATTGTTTAGGGTACAATTCTTGCCTTATTATTTTAAAGTGTTAGAATGGTCAATAAGATTTTGTTTAATTTTTTATCTTTAGAATTATCTAAATTTGTAAAAATTCCCTATCATAAATATTGACAGAAAATTTTACCTATACAAAAAGTGATACAAAAATAGTTTGCATTATCTGGCCATCTGATATAGCTCCACATGATGTGGCAATGTGATCATAACTCCACACTTTGTGACATGTGATAAAGATTCACATGACATAACCATGTAATGTGATACAGCTCCACATGATATGGTAATGGGATATATCTTCATGCGATGCAAGTGTGTAATGTGATTATGATTTGTCTAGATACAAGGCACTATCTGAAATCTTAACCATGAAAATCTATAGTGATACACCCCCTTCAATTGGTTGCATACAAAGTATGCAAGGAATTGGAGTAGAGGGGAAAACAATACATGATAATGGTAGTGATAAAAAGTATAAGGTGGTCAAATAAGATGTAAGCATGTATAACATGCAAATATGTATCATTGAATGTAAGACCATAAATTGTCATAACATATTTGATGTAGATGATATATGTAAAGAATACGATCTCCATCATCATCATGTAGGCCATCTACATGTATACCTATGTTGTCTTTGATATTGCTCATTTCTATTTGGAAGACAAAGGAAAATAAATTTTTAGATGCATATTCTATTGAATTGATCCCTCATGGCATAGATCAAATTCATATGGTAGATTAACATAGTCACACATGGGACCAAACTCACAACACACAAGAATGAACTATAAAGTTTTTTAAGATAACATAGAACCTAAGACAATTATCATGTGTGAATTAATTATCTAACAATGGAAAATTAATTCTTCAGAACTTTAACACTATTCTTCCATCATTAGTTCTGATTTAACTACCCCTCTCTATGATATTTATTATAGTTATGTCCTAGCTTTGATTAATCTAGGGTAATTGCCAGCCAATTTAGTGCATTTATTTATATTTACCCTATATTTATGTAAAATAGATTTTATTCTCATCCCTTTAAAACAACATGAGCACATACTAAAAAGATTTGATTTAAATTTCTATTTTATAATTGTCTAAAATTGCTCAAATTTTTTATCAAAAATATTGTATAATTAGAATTGCTTATTTTTTAGAATTAATTAATCGGGATTTTGATTAGGGTCTCAACCTTGAAATTGTGAGGGTTTATTCATGCGAACCACATCCTATACAATTTCTTTGTGGGGATACTAATTTAACTAATACTCTATTAGCTAAGGATATCATTGCAATTATAATGCACTCTACAACTTGAACACTCCTCCTTCTCACCTCTAATTTCCTCCTACAAGGCATCCTTCCCTCTCCTTATTTCTACAACACCTTTCTTTCAATCCTTTAGAGTGCTTTTCTAGCTTGAACACTTCACTGCTCTCTCCTACAAGGCATCCACTCTTCATCCTTATCTCCTTCCTCCTATATTGCCTAGCATGCTCCTCTAGCTTGAACACTTTTCCTCCATCATCCTCCTGTAGCTTGAAAACCCAAGTCCTATTCCTCCAACTTAAATGCTCTCACCTTTAACGTGCTTCTCTAGCTTAAATGTTTGTCACATATGGAACTACCACTACCTACAAATTAACTAAAATGCAACTACCACTTCAACACACCTATTCACACTAAGATTTAATTGGAGAGATTTGAACCTTGGTCTCAAACATGAGAAGAAAGTACACCTATCACTTGAAAACAACCCCTTTAACTAATTTAGAACAAGGATGTACTTGCAAGCAATGTGCATATGACTCACTCCACACTCTGTGCATAAGACACAATCCAAAATATTAGGGGCCTCAAGAAATTTTAAATGAATCTAAGCTAGTGGGGGTAACTCATAAAGGACACGAGAGTGGGATTGGTTCCTTGATGTGGTTAACTTGAACTTACCTCAAGGTGTACTCATGGTGAAACTGTTGGCAACATAGTCAAGGGACATTACTAATTGGCTAATGTTGTCATTGATGGCAACAAGGAAAACAAAGCATGATGGAGCTAAGGATGATTGGGAACTCAACTTGGAATAGCCTGCATACAAGGTTCTAGTCCAGACACAAAAGACTAAGTCAGAATGGCTAAGTACTAACAACACAAAGTTAGTAGCAAAGACTCAAGTGGTATTCCTCCGCAGTTGATGGTCAAGGTATGTGGTTTAGGTATGTTATTTAGGATTGTTTGGAGATACTATGTTCAATATTACAAGTCCTAATGACTTTTGGAAGACAAGTTGTGATTGGCTTAAGTCCGGGTGAACACATTAAAGTCAGGAACAATGTAGAGTGCATGAGTATTTTGGTATGCATTTCTCCGCAAGTGGTTATATTAGTATGTGGTTTTGAGGTAATATGGATAGGTGTCAGAAGCATACAATTGATGAGTTATAGAGTTTGAATTGATCCAGAAGATTGTCTACAAAACTTGAAGTTTTGGTAGTTAGTTTGCTAGTACTTCACCAAGGTAGAAAAGTCAGTTCTAAGTTCTACATTTTACCACATAAGGACATCATGACCTACAGTTAGTAAGATGTGATTTGTTAGGTATGAGGAATGGTTTATGTGATTCTTTGAGTCTCATTTAGTCCGCAGTAAGAATTTTGGTGTGATAATTGATTAGGTCAAGCATGTTCTGAAGAGACAAGTCGACAAGTAGCTACATCCATATGAGGAGAAGATATATTGGTTAAATAATAAATCTAAGTGGTTGTATGACTGGTGCTAACCTATATGAAGATCATTATATATTTTTTTTGGTCTGCATTACTCTATGTACACTTGATTAAGCTGACAAGATAGAATACATTGCATACATGCTTCATGTCTGGCTTGCCATCCTGAATATGAAATGAATCTTGTTGCAGATATAAATACTTGATGGATTGCAATGTTGAAGTGTGTGTGTTGTGTAAATTCAAAGTGTGAAGGATTATGAGTAGAATGCAGAGCATAAAAAGTTGAACAAGGATAGAAAACAAAGTATATGTAGTTATGTTGAGAAGCAGGGCATAATAAATGAAGACCTTTGAATTTGTATATTGAACCTTCAATGGAACTATGATCTAGCATGTGGTAGATGCATTTACAATAGTTCATCTTCTGGAAATGAGCCAATCCTTCATCTTTCTTCTTTACTCTTGGTAATGAGCCAATCCTTCTTCTTTCTTCTTTACTCTTGGTAGTGAGCCTTTGTGCAGTGAGCACTTCTTCAGAGGATAGTGAGCCATAAGGCAGTGAGACTTCTTGTAATCTAGTATTGAGCTATCATAATATATTGTGAGCTAACACTCACCATGGTTTTTCCCTTTTTGGGTTTTCCACATAAAAATCCTGGTGTCTATGTGTTATGTCTTTATGGTTGTTGTTCTTATGCTTGTTCTACTTTCATGTTATAAATTTTGGAAATTAGATTAATAAACAAGTTAACAAGTGATTTTGTGGAATACTGATTCACCCCCCTCTCAATATTCCTTACTTTCAACAATTGGTATCAGAGCAAGGTTCCTTGGAAGTAGCCTAATAGTTTGAGGAAGATCTAGGAAGTTCACTCATGGCAGCTAAGATATTTGGAAACTTCTCAAATAATGTTGAATTGGAAGCAACTCTTATTGATCTTGAAAAATCTAAAGCAGAAATCAAGGATATGAAGGATAACATTCAATAATCTGATGAATGCATTCTAAAGCTGAAAGAACAAGTCAATAAATTTAAAGAAAAATACAAAGATGTTAGTGAACAATTGATATCAGCAAATGAGACCCTGGATGATTTGAAAGTGGAAGTTATAGAAAGAGCTAAAGTAGAAGAAGATCTAAATCTGATGGTAAAAAGCAAGATAGAATGTGCCAATCTGGAAAAAGAAGTTGTGAGCCTGAAAATAGACCTGGAAAAAGCCAAGAGCTATGAAGAAAAGTTCAAGATAAGTTCTGCAAAACTTGATGAGATGATTGCTAGTCAAAAAAGTTCAGATGACAAGCAAGGCTTAGGATTTGAGAGAGGAGAAAGTTCAAATTTAGGTCAAGCAAATACTGTGTTGAAGCAAAATAAAGGTAACCAATTTAGGAATCAAAGAAGAAGACCTAGAAGACCTCCAGTCAGACAACCAAATGCACAAAGGTACCCATATTTCAATGGCCATTGTTTTAATTACAAAAGTTTGGTCATAAGGCTACTTAGTGTAGCAGTAGAGTAAATCAGAATCAAAATGTTCCATCATTCTTTGGTCAATGCTTCAATTGCAAGAAAATTGGTCATAGATCAAATGAATGCAGAAGTCCAGTAAGAAATGGCTTTCACCATTCAAGGAATACTCAATCATTCAATGGAAGATGTTTTGCATGCAATAGGTTTGGACATATGGCTAATCAATGTAGATCAAATCCAATCAATAGAGGGAATCAAGGACAAAGGAATATGGTATGCTACAATTGCAACAAGTTTGGAAATGTTGAAAGATTCTGCAGAAGCAAGAATGTGAAAAGAAACCACTATGCTGAAGAAAGGAAAATAGAGTAGAGGAATGATAAGGGAAAGGAAAAAGTTGATCTGATTAAAATAAAGAACAAAATGAGCAAGGTTTGGATTAAGAAAGATGTTGACAATATCAAGGATGGATTTGCACCAGCCTGTGGTGTAGATACTTCTTCCGGGAAGTAAATTGGGAGCTCTGGCTCAAGGGGAGCTATGTTGAAAATCTAAAATCCCCAGCCAGAAAGTTAGTGTTGGAATATAGTACTAAGGAATGTTGTGAAGCACTTTATGAAAAATCCTCTAAAAGAAATTCTGGTAGAGAAAGATCTAATGCAGAGCAATTTTTGGATTGATTGTGGTTGTCGGAGAAGTGTTTGGCAGCTTTTTGAAAGACCGCATTTATGACGATTAAGTTAAGGCCTCAAAGGGTTAAAAGGCTTGGATTCATAAAATACTAATCACTTTGCATTCAAACTATCAAGTCTCTAAGGCAAATTGAAGAAAAACTCCAAGAAACTCAGAGTTTTCCAAAATGATTCAAGTCAAATCGACCTCAGGTGAAGGAAACCCTAATTTGGTGGAAAAGGTATTTAAATCTTGAAAACCCCTCTGTGTAGTCTAAAATATTTTGGAAAATGTTTACTCTCCAATTAATCGAGATTTGAGAAAAGCCTCGCCCCAAGTTCAAGAAATATTTCTTCAAACCACCAGAAATTGATTATGTAGCAGCATTCTCAATTACTCCACATGGAATTATACATATGGAAGATATTAGGGCATATATTCATACCAACTTGGAAAAATATGATCACATGAATCTTGGAAAATTATACTTGGATGAAGTGACTACTACTGATGTTGAGTTAAAGGATGAATATAAAGTTTTGGGGGAAAAGAAATTGGATACCTAGTTGGATTTTCCTGTGATCCCAAATGATACATGGGTTAGGTTCATTCTAAGCAGGATTCATGATGAGTTTTTGTGGCTCGATGAACCATATATGATAACCAAAGAAGCTATCAAAGCTATAACTGGTATGAGTTCAGGGGTAAAAGCACAAAGCCATGTCACACTTTTATAAAGGAAATGGCCAACACTAATCCAACTTTTAAACTTGAATCACTAAAAAGTGACATATATGTTTTGAATTTTGAAATGATGTAAACTAATAAAATATTTATTTTTTAGTATATTTTATGTTTGTATTTTTTGAAAAAATTTAAAAATTATTTGAATATAGTTTTTAATAAATTGACACTATAATTTAGTTGCTAATAAAATGCTAAAAAATGAAGTTACATGAGACGTCAATCTTTATATAGTAAATTTTATTTTTTTTTTCTTCAATTTTTTTGTGTATTTATAACTTGAAACTTTAGTGCATGGATATATTTTTTTCCAATTTTGATAAATATATATTTTTAAATAAATAATAAAATGTGAGTGTATTAAAACATAGTTGTTTCCATTTGACATCAACTTTCATATTAACTATTTATCTAAAATAGAAAAAAAATTATACCATCTTGATATAGATTCTTTTATCTAGTGCATCATATTTTTTTCAATTTTTTCTAATAAGTTTTACTATTTTTCCTTGACATGGTAATCAACCTATTGTTTTGTGCTAATAACCTACTTTTAGTAAAAATAGAAAGGAAAATATAAATAATAATTAAACTATTCAAATATATATTTTTGAAAACTAAACTTATAGATCTATAAAAATGTATTTTTATATATTTTTAAAAATGTTATTTACATGACTAGAAGTTGTTGAAATATCAAGTTTTTCAAATAATTTTATTTTTTTGGTAAATTGGCCTCATAGTGGTGCTACATATGCATTTAGCCAAGAATTTTAGTTGGAAAAGTTGTGGACATATCTAACTTAGCTAGAATGAATCTTACAAGATCATATGTTTGACCAAAATTAATTTTTAGTTAGAAATACTTAAATTCACTCGTGCTTATAAGTTGGCTGAAAGTGTGACACATCTTTGTGCTTTTAATTTCCTCTGGAAGGATCCCAGGTGAAAAGAAGATAAAGAAAAATTTAGTAATGTAGCTAACAACAGCCAAATTTGATAAGAAAGCTCTCACAGTAAATGATATTAAGGATCTGGCTGTCAAATTTACATATATGATCATTGGATACAGAGTATACTTTTCCCACTCAGAAAATTATGTGTTTGCACTAGCTATATACACAGCTTATGAAATGATAAAAAAAATTTAGACTATAACCTATGTGAATTGCTTCGGAGTGAATTAATGGAGAACTTGAAGAGAACAAAAGAGACAAATTATCCCTTCAAATATGAAACCTTGATCACCTCTCTACTCTTCTACTTCTTAAGTGAGCTACTCGATTTGGGAAGCATTGTCTGGCTTGACCGCACACCAGTGGCAACTCAAATAAGAAATCACCTGCAGAGTTTAGGAAACGTTGATAGACAAAATGAAATTTTTTGGGATTATTTTATGGTCTTTCAAAAGAAAATGTTATGTAGGGTCTGGATACCTGAAAAGGTAGTGATGAAATATGAAAATGGCATTGTATCCATGGTGAACAAAGATAAATACTTCATGGAAGCTATGGAACCAAGGACTGTATGGGTTCCTCCATTAGGGTATGAAGTTGTAGAAGATATCTTAACTGAGTTAGCTGATAAGCTACTGAAGAAACCAAAAGATCTCAAAGAAAATAGGTTTGGGACATTCATAGAATTATCTTTGGAATATGAGCACTCAGAGAAAATGATAAATGAACCACCAAGTGAAGAAAAAGCCAAAGTGGAAGAATCAAGACCCTTAATTACTCCGATGGAAGGGAAATCAATCACTCCAAAAAGAAAAGATGAGAAAGTTGAAAAGGAAGAACATGTATCTAGCCTCAAGAAAAGAACAAGGACTTCATCCATTAGTGAAGCCTCTACCCAGGTCGAAAAAGAAATGGAAGAAAAGAAAATAAAGAAAGTTACACATAGTGAAGAACATGCAACAATAGACACTATTATAGACCAAATT
The DNA here is from genome assembly GCA_027924645.1 of Cunninghamia lanceolata. Classification (NCBI taxonomy): domain Eukaryota; kingdom Viridiplantae; phylum Streptophyta; class Pinopsida; order Cupressales; family Cupressaceae; genus Cunninghamia; species Cunninghamia lanceolata. Next base: position 790,930 of record BSBN01001409.1, on the reverse strand, counting down.
TCAATTGACTATGCCAGAAATTTTTTGGAAAAACAACAATGAGTATAGATTCTAGATTCACCCAAGATTCTACAAGGACCATTAAATTTGACTTCTATGTCTCTAGTGGAGAAATTCTCACTAGCATCAACTGTGCAAGCTAAGGCTTGGGAAGAAATGCTAAAAACATTCATACAAGACAATGAACTTGTTGATCAGACATCCGATATTCTGGAGAAGCTGATGTCCTTATACCAGAAAGATACATCAGTGTCATCAACTACTCATCTCAAGAGTCTAATAAACTATGTAAGTACCCATTTTGAATCCTTTGAAAAGTCTACTGACATTAAGGTTAAAAAGGAGTATGAAGACAAAAGATTAGCAGCTTCAAAAACCAAGTTAGACAGTTATAAAATTTTGTTAGAAAGTAGTATCAAGAACATAAAAAATGCAATCAAGGAAGCCTGTGATATGTACAAATTATGTTGGTCATGGCCTGAAACTACTAAGGAAATAGATGAGAAATTCAAAAGCATGAGCTTCAACTTACAAATATTTCTAAGACCTATGATCTAGCAATAGACTCAATCAGCAACACAAAAACACAAGTTGAAAATATTCAAAACAACATAAGTAGTATGCTCAGAAGACAGGAAGAAAATAAAAATAATATGTGTCTACTGAAAAGGATATTAATCTTAAAAATTGAGATCATCACAAATCTTGCAGCAGAAGCACAGATAGCTTCACAAATTGATCACCTATTGATGTGCAAAAGGCAGAAAAATCAGTCTTTTTGATGAATGGTCACATCCAAATTTTGGAAAGAGATAAAAAATGATGGAATGAAGAGATTACATAATTAAAGATTGAGTATAAGGATATCCTCTCATTGACAACTAATTGAGTTGAAGATTGTATGTGTACATATGCGACAGAGTATGAATTTTTTTGCAAAGTGCATGAGTATTCTGGTATGCATTTCTCTGCAAGTGGTTTTATTAGTATGTAGTTTTGAGGCAGTATGGATAGGTGTCAAAAGAATACAATTGATGAGTTATAGAGTCTGAAGTGATCTGAAAGATTGTCTACAAAACTCCAAGTTCTGGCAGTTGGTTTGCCAATACTTCACCAACAGTTTTGAGTTCCACATTTTACCATATAAGGACATCATGACCTACGGTTGGTAAGATATGATCTGTGGGGTATGAGGAATGGTTGATGTGATTCTTTGAGTCTCATTTAGTTCATAGTAAGAATTCTGGTGTGACAGTTGATTAGGTCAAGCATGTCCTGAAGAGACAAACCGACAGGCATCTAGATCCATATGCAGAGAAGATATATTGGTTGAATCATAAATCTAAGTGGTTATATGGCTGGTGCTAATCTATATGAAGGTCATTATATGTTTGGTTTGGTCTGCATTACTATTTGTACACTTGATCAAGCCGACAAGGTAGAATAAATTGCATACACGCTTCATGTATGGCTTGCCAACCTGATTATGAAATGAATCTTGTTGTAAATATAAATACTTGATGGATTGCAATGTTGAAGTATGTGCATTGTGCGAATTCAAAGTGTGAAGGATTATGAGAAGAATGTAGAGTAGAAAAAGTTGAACAAGGACAAAAAATAGAGCATATGTAGTTAAGCTGAGAAGCAGGGAAGAATAAATGAAGACCTTCGAATCTGTATATTGAACCTTCAATGGAACTGTCATCTAGCATGTGGTAGATACATTTACAATAGTTTATCTTTTGGCAGTGAGACAATCCTTCTTCTTTCTTCTTTACTCTTGGCAATGAGCACTTCTTCATAGGGCAGTGAGCCCTAAGGCAGCGAGCCTTCTTGTAATCTGGTATTGAGCTATCATAATATATTGTGAGCTAACACTCACCGTGGTTTTTCCCTCTTTGGGTTTTCCACGTAAAAATCTTGGTGTCTATGTGTTATGTCTTTATGGTTGTTGTTCTTATGCTTGTTCTACTTTTATGTTATTAATTTTGGAAATTGGATTAATAAACAAGTGAACAAGTGGTTTTGTGGGATACTGATTCACCCCCCTCTTAATATTCCTTACTTTCAACAGAAACATAGGGGTGGGCATCAGTCCATGTATTTCCATAAGTGCAACCCTAACCTCCAAGTGTCTTTTGGCCACTACAAGGGAGCCTATTCTTGGTGGCATTTGAACTTATGTCTATGGCATGGAATTCCTACCTCCCCCCCATTAGACCAAAGTTACCTAAAGGGAAAATTTAATCAGGGATACCCCATGGGAAACATGAAAATGCCCCACTCCATGCATTATGAGTAAGACAATATTAGAGATCCTAGGGGCCTCAAGAAATTTTACACTAGCTCAAGCTAGTGGGGGTAGCTCATAGAGGACATGGGAGTGGGATTGATCCTTTAAAATGGTTAAACTTGACCTTACCTCAAGATGCCCCCATGGAAAAACATAGGGATGGGCATCATTCCATACATTGCAATAAGTTTAACCCCTATCTCTAAGTGTTCCTATGGTCATTACAAGAAAGCTCCTACCTACTGGGATTTAAACTTGGATCTATGATGTGAAACTCCTTGCTTCCCACCACAAGACCAAAATTTGATTAGTGGTTAGAATTACCCAAAGTTACACAAACTTCCTATTAGAAATATTTGTACCTCTTTTTATTAAGAGCCACAAATTGAGAGGTAGCCATTCATCATCATCTGATCCCTTTAAAATGTCACAAACACTCAACAAAATTTGATCTAAGTTTTTGTTTTTAAAATTACCTAAAATTCCTCAAATTTCTTGTCAGAATTATTGTGTAGTTAGAACTACCTAAAGTTATGCAAATTTTGTGTAATAAAAATTTGTTTTTACATTTGTATGATAGGTATCAATAAGAGCACAATGCTATCATTGATAGTTCTAGGAAAATTTAGAGCAAAGTGTTTATGTGTTTTGGTATTGCTTTGGTGACCAATTTTTAGACATGGTTTTTTCCTTTAAATTGAGTTTAGATCTTACATAGTTTTATTATTATGAAAACCTAAATTGTGAGAGATTTTAAGATTCCTTTCATTTTCCTTCCCTATTTTCCTCACTTAAATATTTTATGAGAATAAAATCCCTTTTACATTATTTAGGGTAAATAAATAAATGAATTTTATTAGTAGACAATTATCTTAGATTAGTTAGAGTTTGGACAATTAAAAATGATGGAAAGAGATATTTAGGTTTAAAACTAATGATGGAAGAATGGTGTTGAGGTTGTACATTTTTGGATAGTAAGTTAACATTGTATGATAACTTTCTTAGCTTTAATTTCATCATAGAAACCTCCACAATTCAATCTTGAGCACCATGAGTTTGATCTTGAGTGTTGAAAACTTAATCTATTCTGAAATTAAGTGCATATTAAATGTATTTAAAGATAAATACATAGAAACATATTGTACAAATGTGTGTCAATTTGGTTCATAATGACTTGTAGGAGGGGGTAGAAAATTTGAAATTTGAAATTCAAGATCATTCTCACATGCCTTGAGATTAAACTAAGTCAACCCTAAGCCACTCAAAAATGAACCTTAGGGTTATAATGATAATTTTAAGGTAGGGATCAAATGTGCAAAAGTAAGTGTAAATGAGGTACAATAATGCTGAATAAATGGTGCATATATGGAAATAGGTATAAATGGAGGTAAATAAAGATGGATATGTATCAGTCCATGAGCTAATAAAGAACAAGAGTATGGCAGTTGTTATATGTTATTGCATTAAGACATGCCACCAGGGTGCCATAAAATTAAATGGGAATGCTAATTTCCCCACTATATTTTGCTCCAACTTTGATGTATGTGCAAATCTAACATGAGCATGCATTTAAAACTATATAAACATTCTTAGAAAATATGAAAAGTAAATATATAGACACTCATAAAGGATTTAATAATTCTTCTTGCATTCTCCTTAGTATTAGTGACTCCATCAAAACCTACAAAATAATGAAAAGATATGTAATGAGTGTTAGTGAAAATATGCAATACAAAAATATACAAATAAACGTAGTGAAAAGCAATAAACCATACAAATTAGAACAACACATAGATTTATGTTGAAACCTAGTTATGTACTAGGAAAAACCAAGGATCTTGTGCATCAAGGTGTAGCCACAGTTTTCCTTTCCCACTCTAACGCAACAAGCTCACAGGCCTTGGATGCAAATTTTCATAGACATCTCCTCTTAAGCCATTCATCTGCACTTTGGCATATTCTTCCTATGAAATTGGTGGCAAAAGACAAGTTTTGGCAAGTGGAATCTTCCAGTTGTCTTCATACATCTCATAATTCCATCTTCCCTCTCATGTATGTACGCATTTTGGGTGGGCCCTTTCTTGGTTTATTCCTAGCCTTTTATCTTATTCACAAGAATAGTGCCTTCCAACTAACTAATTTTCTCCCATTTCAAGATTCTAGTTGGAAATTTCCTGTCTTCATTCCACGTTTAATGGCTTCTTTTTTCATGGGCCTTCAACTACCTAGCATTAAGTTCCATACTGAGTGATTGTTTATAGTACAGGGTTTAAGTGAAAGATATGTGTTTTATAGATACACATATTCTTTAGTTGAGACTATGTATATCAAGCTTCTTCTTGGTGCAGTCATGGTTAGGAGGGTCCACAAAGTGAACAATGCAGGTCGTGCAGCAAGAGTAAACATAATAGAAACAACTCAATGATAGAATGCAAATAGAAATTTAGTCACTCAGTATATCATTGATTCAAAATACAAAGTGGTTAGCATCATGCGGGCTTACAATTAGGGCTCAGAGGCTTGATTCCTCAATTACAGAATATGTGCAAGATATAGCTTTAAAGCGCCTTCGCCAAGAATTCAAATTATCTCTATATGATTCACTATCAATGACTACTTTCCTATGCAACTATTAAATGATTATATATCATCTCTAGAACACAAGATTCCTCTGCATTAGCCAACGATGGCTACAAACTCCAATGAAAGAGATGTAACGTGTGTACATGGATAGGTTCGATCTAATCATATAGAACTCCTCCCCAAATGAATGGAATAGCATGTGGTTCTCAGGGAAGGTCGGTCATGATCCAAACAAAATTGAATGATGTGTCATTTAGCTCCACAAGTCATGAAATGCTCCACAAGTCTTCTCCTTTAGTTGATTGTTTGAGATAGTTAGGATTCTTTGTTCTAAGAAAACAATTGATCTTTTGATAGTGATATCTTTCCAGAAACTGATCCAAATGATCTAAGTTTTGGATATGATGTGCATGAAGGTGTCTAGATGTTATTGAAATGAAACTGTGGCAGATGCAGACCAAAATATAGAAACTTCTACTGACTGAACTGACTAAATTGAACTATGAAATGAAAAAAAACAAATTGAAATGTAAATATTTTTGGTTGATGCAAGATTTGTCTTAAACTAGGGATGCTCTTGCATCAAACATTTAGGGTTGTTGAAAAAGTGAGTCCCTCACTTTGCTGGGGCTAGAGCAAAACCAAGACGGTCCACCTTAGCCTCAGAAATCCAAGATGAGTCTTCTTTCAGTTAGCCTTTCCACTTCACAAGATATTCTTTGTATTGTCTTTCTCTGGTGCTGCATCCAACTCTACTATCCAAGATGTCTTCAATCTGCTCTGGTGCTTATTATGGTAATTACTTCTTCAAATATTTTTCCATGCTATCACTGAACTTTGCTCCATGATACTGATATAGGTATGCAATGTTGAAAATATGTGATATACCCAATGTCTCTAATAACTCCACTTCATATGCATTTCTTGAATCAAACTTTTTGAGTATCCTACATGGTCCAAACTTCTTCATTTTCAACTTGTTATATGTCCTAACTAGAAATCTTTCTTTTCTCAAGTACACTATTACTTCATCTCCAACTACAAGTTCTTTGTGTCTCCGCTTCTTATCTGCTTGCTCTTTATAATTATTGTTCATTTCCTCCAAATGCTTCTTAACCTAATTATGCACTATCTCCATGTGTCCTGCAAATTCTTTTACTTCTTCACTCCTTTTGTCCTCCATACTGATGTCCCTCAACTCCGCTACTCCTCTAGGGTTATTTCCTGTCACAATCTCAAATGGTGTTCTTCTGGTACTCCTATTCACTAAATTTTTATGTGTAAACTCTACTTGTGATAGAATCAAATCCCAACTTCCTACCTTCTCTCCAACCAAACATCTCAACAAGTTTCCCAAACTCCTATTTACTACCTCTGTCTATCCATTCGTCTGTGCATGAAATGTTGAACTAAACTTCAAATTTGTCTTCATCTTCTTCCAAAGTGTCTTCCAAAAGTATCCAAGAAATCTTGTATCTCTATCTAAAATTATGCTCTTAGGTAATCCATGCAATCTCACAATCTCCTTGAAAAATAGGTCAGCCACATGAACTACATTAGTTATCTTCTTTCAAGGTATGTAATTTTGCATCTTTGAAAATTTGTCCACCACTACAAATATTGAATCATGTCCTCTCTGTGTCTTCAGAAATCCCATTATGAAATCCATGCTTATGTCTTCCCAAGGTCTCTGGTACTATCAAAGATTTGTGCAATCTAGTATTCTGACTACTTTCTTTCGCAACTTGACAAACTCTACAACTTTGCATAAATTTCCTAACATCCTTATGTATCTAGGGCCAAAAGTAATTTTTACTTACCAAAGCCACTATCTTATCAATGCCAAAATGTCCTACCAATCCACCACTATGTTTCTCTTTGATCAAGTTGTCTCTCACTAAACTCCTAGGTATACATAACTAGTTTCCTTTGAACAACATATCCTCTTGAATGAAATAATCCAACCACTTATTCCTATCTGTCACAATAGGTTCCTTACATGCTTTCTAAGGTTCTGCAAAATCAAGATCTTCTTCATACATATTCTTCAATTCTTCAAATCCTAAAACTTCAACTTTCATCTCTGTCAGCAAGTTCCTTCTTCTACTCAATGCATCTACAACTTTATTTGATTTTCCACTCCTATATGCTTCAACACAAAAGTATAACTCTACATGACCTCTACCCATCTCACATGTCTTTGATTCAACTTTCCTTGATTGTTCAAATATTGCAAAGTGTGATGATTTATATACAACACAAACTCCTTAGGCAACAAATAATATCTCCATTTCTTCAAGGCTTAAATTATAGGATAGAACTCCTGATCATAAACTAAATATCTTCTGCTTGCATCATTCAACTTCTCACTAAAATATGCTAAAAGTCTACCTTCTTGACTTAACAGTGCTCCTATTGTATTTCCACTTGCATCACAATCTACTTGAAATACCTTATTGAAATCTAGTCATGCTAACATAGGTTGCTCTGTCACTTTGTGCTTCAACAATTCAAAACTTCTGTATGCACCTGATGCCCACTTAAAGTCTTTTCTATCACCTCTCATTGTCTCTGTCATAGGGTTACATACTAAACTAAAAATTCTGATGAACTTCTAGTAGAAACTAGCTAATCCATGAAATGAGCTGACTTCTCTAATGCTATCACGAGTAGGCCATTCAATAATTGCTCTTACTTTCTTAGGGTCCATCTTCAATCCTTCCACAAAAATCACAAATCCCAAATATACCAATTCTTCCTTCATGAAACTACACTTCTTGATGTTTATCAACAATTTATCTTTTTTCAGTCTCTACAATACTTGTCTCAAGTACCACAAATGTTATTTTGTTTTACTGAAAATCAGGATACCATCCAAATATACAATAACAAATTTACCCAAGAATTTCTTCAAAACTTCATTCATCAACCTTATGAAAGTACTTGGTGCATTTGTCAATCCAAAAGGCATCACTAACCACTCATACAATCCTTCTTTTATTTTAAAAGCAGTCTTCCATTCATCTCCTTTTATGATTTTGATCTGATGGTATTCACTCTTCAAATCTATCTTTGTAAAATATTTTTCTCCACTCAAATAATCCATAATATCATCCATCCTAGGTAAAGGAAATCTAGAGTCTATACACATTCTCCATTCTCTATCCTTCTTCAGTGCTAACACTACAGGTACTACACAAGGAATCAAACTTTCTTTGATCAAACCTTTCCTCAACAACTCATGTATCTGTCTATTCAATTCTTCATTCTCTATTAGTGTCATTATGTGTGCTGCTTTGTTAGAAAAACTAGCTCCTAGTATAAGATCCATGTGATAACTGATACTCCTAATTGGTGGTAATCCTTTAGGTATGTTATCTGATATGATGTCTTCATACTCTACTAGCAACTTAGTTATCTCCTTTGGTTGTGATTCTTCAACCTTAGATTTTTAGGCTTCTTAGGAATCAAAGCATAACACATATTCTCATGTCTCAAACCATCCAGAAATTTTCTTCGGTCTACCAAATAGATTCTAGCATTCCCACATATTTCACTCTTAGGATCATCTTCTAAAGGAATCAAAGTAATTCTCTTTCCGTTTGATGTAATAGTATATGTATTCTTCCTCCCATCATGTATAGCTTTCCTATCATACCGTCATGGTCTACCCAACAATATATGATAAACATCCATAGGCATAATATCACACAATACTTCATCATGATAAGATCCAATATGAAATTTCACCAAGCATTGTTCACTCACCAATACCTTATGATCATCATGAATCCATGCTATTTGATAAGGCTTAGGGTGTTTCAATCTTTCCAACTTCAGCTTAGTCACCATCTCCTCTAAAACTAAATTATTAGAACTACCACTATCAATTACAACTTTACAACATTTACCTCTTGATTTACAACTGTTATGAATAAACTTTTCCTCTATGGTGATTCCTCATTTATCTCTATTTGAAAAAGTTCTCTCCTCATGACAAGTGATTCTCCTTTGTCAAGTTTACCAACTGAATAGAATGATTCAATAGGTTCTTCTTCCACATAGGCTGCTCTTCCACTATCCTTTGTTTTCTTGCTTGTACTTCCTTGATTACATTCAAATTCTCTATGTCCTTCGCCTCCACACCTAAAATAGGTTCCTTTGAATGTTCTCCTATTAGGTCCTCTTCCTTCTCTTCTATATCCTTCACTCCAGTACGAACTAGGGTTTCCTCTGTGGTAGAAAGTTTTGTCATCTCTCATGTATGCATTCTTATCTCTATCTTCTTGAATGTGTTCTCTTGTCTGTTCTACTCTGCATCTGATCTTTCTCCTTCGAAAAATGTTCTACCTCTCTAAAATTTACCTCTCTGTCTCTGATCATGCTTCTTGTTTGAATTTTCTTCAATTTTCAAGGCAAACTTATATGCTTCTTCTAAGGTTATCATCCTCACCAAACTCAGTTCTTCTTGAATGTTCAATCTCAATCCATTGATGTATCTAGCCACTTTTTCCTTGCTTGCTTCACTATATCCTATCATTATGATCATCTTACAAAATTCTTCAGTGTACTCCTTCACAAATTTCTCCTTTTGTCTCAAGTTCTACAATCTCTTCAATAGTTTCAACTCATAGTCATTAGGTATAAATTGATTCAACTTTGTCACCATTCTATCCCATTTGTAATCTTCTCTTTTCCTCTTTTGTTTCTATCCAACTGAACTTTTTTCCACCATATAGAAGCATGTCTTTTCAACTTTGTCTTTGCAAATTTTACCTTCTCTTGATCTTCAATTTCTTTATACTCAAAGTATTGTTCTAGGTCATTTATCCAATCAATCAGCTCTTCAAGATTCAAATTGCTAGTATAGTTCGGTACATCAACTCTAAGTCTTTTCCCAATATTTGAAATAGATCACAACATCTTGACTTGATTTGATTCTTCTTCTTCTTCATCTCCTAGGGTTACTTCATTTTGATCAGCGGATTTAATTCTTCATCATCATCACTTTCAACATTAGGTTGAGGTGTAAGTCCTCTTCTTCAATCTTCTTCAACAGCATCTAGTGAACGCACATTATTTTCATCATTTTCATCATCTCATCCATTCTTCAATATATAGTACCAACAACAGGTATTCTCTGCAGTGGCATCTCTTCCTAGGATCAAGTGTAATTGCCCCAAGTTCAGCGATTTGGCTATAAGGTGACAACTGCCTCACAATTAGCAATCGGTTGACAACACAAGTAGTTTGCCTTAGATTTGGTGATCTGTTCACAGCAAGATCTTACGGAATTCATTCGCCAACTTTGCTCAATTCGCTCACTTCGCTCCCAAAGGATTCAAACTTTGCTCTCATATCACTTGGTGCAGTCACGGTTAGGAGGGTCCACAAAGTGAACAATCCAGGCCATGCAACAAGAGTAAACACAATGGAAAAACTCACAGATAGAATGCAAATACAAATTCATTCACTCAGTATATCATTGATTCAAAATACAAACTGGTCGGCATCATGCAGGCTTACAATTAGGGCTCACAAGCCTGATTCCTCAATTACAAAATATGCACAAGATACAGCTTTGAAGTGCCTTCGTCAAGAATTCAAACTATCTCTATGTGATTTACTATCAATGATTACTTCTCTATGAATCTATTACATGATCATATATCATCTCTAGAACACAAGATTCCTCTGCATCAGCAAAGGTTGGCTACAAAATCCAATGAAAGAGATGTAACATGTGTACATGGATAGGTTAGACCTAATCATATAGTTCACTCCTCCGCAAATGAATGGAATAGTGTGCGGTTCTTAGGAAAGATCGGCCACGATCCAAACAACATTGAATGATGTGTCATTTAGCTCTGCAAGTCTTCTCTTTTAGTTGATTGTCTAAAACTGTCAGGATGCTATGTTTTGAGAAAATAGTCGATCTTCTAATAACGATATCATTTCGGAAATTGATCCAAATGATCTAAGTTTTGGATATGATGTGCATGAAAGTGTCTAGAGGCTAAGTCCAATTCTGTAAGGTTTGAAATGAAACTGCAGTAGAATGCGGACCAAAATACAAAAACTGCTACTGATTGAACTGAACTGGAAAATGAAAGAAAACAAACTAAAATGTAAATGTTTTTGGTTGCCTGCATCACTTTTGGTATTGTTTATGAAGCTCATTGTCATATTTTATAGTGCTGCATACTGAGGTATGATATTTCGCACCTGCTACTTATGGGCTTTTGATCTAGTTGAAGAGTCTATGTTTCCTTCTAAGAGAACCAATTTCACTCTTGTGAGTTTCCATTACTTGAAATATGATTTGTTCATTTACACAAGTTTCTCTGTTGTTATAATACATTTCTTTCACAATTGATTGATTTTAGATTTTGACTTTAACTCTAGTTGCTTGGATTGTGTATAATATGATTTTGTTTTTGTTTTGTTTAGAAGTATAATACACTCTCTCTCTTAACTTCTACTGTATCTTCAATCCCATTCTCTTCCGTGGTTATTTGTCAACATTAATAATGTTTCAAATTCTACTATAGGCTTTTACCCATATATAATGTTCTCTATTCTTGTATGCTTCTTATACTAGATTATAAAAGTATTATGTGTTGTAGCAAATTACTCTGTTTTCACTGCTCCATTTCCCTTTTTTTTTCCAATATCATGTTTTGTGGGCTTAAACCTGATGCATTTATCTATTTTTCTATCTTCCATTTAACTGTGAATCTATTTTGACATATATGTCGCGTCTTGTAATATTATATTTGAATTTGTATCTTAAAATCATGCAAATCATGCTTTTGAACTTTAAATGCAGAACGTTTGGAATATTTTCTATTTGTACATCATAATTATAAAATTAACCTTTTGTGAAATCTTTTCCAAAGCATGTTTCATGTTCTTCTCTGGCACACAGTAATGGGAAAAACTAAAGCAGCCATTGTAGCTTGGGTTCTGTATATATTTCTCTTGTCTTGGACACCGACTTCCTGGACGTCAGAGGTTAGAGACTCTGAAACATTTTCAAATTTTGTTCATCTAGCCGTGGTAAACATTTTCTTTAAGTCCAAATAGTAGCCTATGAACATTTGAATTTACTCTTTCTTACTTTATAAATATGTAGTGCAGGTTTATATTGTTTACATGGGTAGTAAAGTGCATGAGGATCCTAACATAAACTCAGCCTACAATCATCAGCTTCTTGCTGTCGCTTATGATGGAAGGTTGACCCAAACAACATAACTTCATGGAAATAATTTAAGCTCAGATTGAATTTATGTAAATCGTTTCCAATTCTGCAATGGTTAAAACTGTCATGACATTTAATCATAGTTTTACAGTGACTTTGTTATTGGTTACTGGCTTGGTTTAAGATTCTTACACTACTATACTCCACCTTTCAGCATGGAGAAAGTTAAATCCTCAATGGTTTACAGCGACAGACATGGATTTAGAGGCTTTGCAGCTCAAATGTCGAAGGCCCAGGCAGCGGCTATGGCCAGTATGTAATTTCTTAGTCGTGCATTCATGCAATTAGCTAACTTGCTCTGAGCTACATGTTCTTTACAATCTGGATTCATCTGTTTTATATCTATCTAATTTGCAGAGATGCCTGGAATTGTTTCTGTATTTCCCAGCAAGAAAAGAAATCTCCATACAACACTCATGGGAATTTCTGGGCATGCCAAATGATAAATTGGAAATCCCAAATGACTCTACTAGACTTCAAGAGGATGTCATCATCGGCATCATTGACACAGGTAAAGTGGTGTTCATCTCAGATTATCATTTGGAGGATGGCAAAAGCCTGGGATTTGCTTACTAGAGACAACCGGCAGTATGCATTATCAAACTCTAGTACAATATGACTGTTAAAAAATACCCAATTCAACTTGTATTCAGATGAATTTAGGATAACAGATCTCTACAATAGTATTAATATTTAAATCAAAATTTCATATGGGCTGGACATCCTGGTTGAAACATTAGACCTCTACTTATTGTTTTAGACAGTAGTTCTTTGGCCATGTGACGTATTACTTGAGAAGCAAAAGATTTACACAGCGGATGGTTTGGATAGCTGTTGTTTTGAAGAGATTGTCTACACGACGGCTATATGTACTTTCCCCTTACCAGACTATGTTACTGGCACGAGGGAGTAGGTTTTATGGAACTCTGGCAGGGAAGTTAATCTTATAGAGGGCCAACGGTTTTTCTCCCAAATCTGCCATCTCTGAAATTTTCTAGGCCACAAGCCTGAGCGGCTAAGACGATTGATTTGGCTACCCATCCATTCTTGGTCATCCATTTGCACCGACTTCTGCACGGATAATCCAACGCGATAAGCTGAGCTAGAACAAACTTGTTACACAAGCAACCGCCTTACCACTGATTCGATTTGATGTTAACACTGTTCCTGTTATTGAGATGTGCAGCTAAAATTGCTATGATGGTCTCCTGTACCCACGCTAACGAGAAGACCGTCGATTCTAGACTGACGCTGTACGGAGCTGAACTCGATCTGGGAGTAAAACGCCTATCCGGAGGAAAAATCAGGCCTCAGAAATTGGAAGGTACGTTTTGCAATAAATATATAAGTTTCACTAAATTGTTACTATTACTAGCAATTGCATCTTGGTGTGCAATGGGTATGCCGAAATTGAGAGAGTATTGGAATCAGGGCTTAAATTTGACAGTTGTATAGCTGTATTTAGCCAATTTTGCTGTAAAATACAATCAAAATTTTAAAGGCAACATTGAATAGATAACTGTCATAAAAAAATTGCTTGACAGGCAAGGTCGACTGTCAAATTTAAGCCCTGATTGGAATGGCTGAATGTAACCTCAAGTCTATTACATAATGGAACACTTTTTGTCACTATGTTTATGTAGTTAAGCTTCCTTTTGTAATCACATGATGGGTAATGATATTGTGTTTTAGGAAATGTCTCTTCAATTGTTATGGACCTGTGAAAGGTAAAATTTATCTCTCTCTCTCTAACACACACACACAACTCATGGAAGATCAATTAAGTTATTAGATTTCTTATAGGTTAATTTAATTAGTATTATATATAAATATATATACTATTGTTAGCATACAATTATAAATGAATTTTACGTAATTATACAGTTATATTTGATTCGCTAACTTATATTTATCTATCTTATATTTAATAAAATAAGATTATATATTATATCTCTATTAAATATTATATATTTATTATTAATTCACATAAAATCATCCAATATATCAATATTAATTATAATTATATAATTTATAACCTAGGCTTTCACTCAATCCTTGCAAAAGGAAACCATAGTTAGCATGACTAATCAAACTAATAACCTCATGTATACCAAAACGATGCATTGCAATTGACCTCATGTATTGCCCCACTATATGCATTAAACTTGTTCTTGGAAGCTCTTTACTGATGATCCTCTAATTAAGCTAGTCTGTTTTAGTGAGGGAATGTCTTTGGTGTAAATATTTATACATAGTTCTTATTCAATTAAAAGTATTATATTTATAAAATATAGTTATATTATATTTAATGTGTTGTTATGAGCATAGCTCCCAATGGATAGGTGTCATCATTAGATTCTTGGTGCAAAATAATTAATTGAAAGCCTCTCTCTCTCTCTCTCTCTCTCTCTCTATCTATCTATCTATCTATCTATCTATCTATCTATCTATATATATATATTGTAAGGGACAGTCGATAGGCGAGCTGCTTGGTGCAGCAAGTCGGCCTGAAACTGGTGAGTAGCAGATCCGATATGCATCGATGCCAGATTTCTGAGTCACTTCAGGGTGTGCTAATTCCTTATGTAGATCGTCGTGCATGGCGAGATGCTAGTGTTCAGCCGTCGAGGTAGGCGAGTTGCAATGCAGATCTGAGTTTGAGGATTTGCCAAGTCATGGCGAGCAATGCCGACTGTAGGCAGAGGCGAGCTATGCAACGACTGACGAGCAATTCTCATGCAACATAGAGAAGCCGAGTTAGGTGAGCTCGAGTGTCATGACGAATTGTGAGTTAGTTTTGGTAACGGGTTGTGAGCTGATTGCAACATCGAAAAGTGAGGTAATTATGATGCCACGATGTGCGACCATTGTGCTACAGTGACTTAGCCTTCTGTTGTGCTGTGTTCAGACTTATAACTACTATAGGGGGAAGAAGATTACCCTTCATGCGACTGAAACATCGCATTCTACATTGTTCACAACAAACTGAGTAGCAGTAGAGTTTTCTTCCTCTCACAAGGAGGCACAAGGTCTGTATATTGGTTATCAGATCATCATAGCTTGGAGTGGTTCTTCACATCAGATTGAACTAGCAGCTGTGACATTGTAATCGTTTTTGCTTCTCAACATTGTGACACTTCTAGTCTCAAAGGACCGAGTCAGGAAGGCTTAGATTTGTCATGAAGAGTTTATCCTTTTGTCTAGTGTCTAGCTTAGGATTTGTGCACACCAGAGTGCCAAACTTGGAGAGTCAATGTAAGCTGGGGTGGGTGTCATTGTTGTAAATTGGCTTGAGCATTTTCTGTGTTGCAGACTCAGCCTTGGGTTTCAAACATTGTATGTAGGCTTGGTGCCATTTGTGAATATCAATAAAAAGAAACCTATTACACCCCACTCTTGTGTTCAGCATTGCATTACTTTCCTTAACTCTTTGCATTGTCTTGTGTATATATTTATTTTCGCTGCATACTTGTATAAACTGGTGCTAGTGTTTGCAGAATGACTTTGATAGGCGTAGTCCGAATTGCTCGAACTCGCAATTCGTACAGTCTTGCATAGTAGAGCATTGTTGATGCCGCACTGGTCTTTTGCTAGGCCCATGATAGTTGGTATCAGAGCCAACTTTTGCAAACACTATAGGTTAGTCTTAGGTTTGTGTATAGCCAAGCTAAGCCAAAAATAACAAAAACATATCCCATCATTGTCTACTGTAGATTCCAACCATGTCAGATGCATTTGGGAGTCGAGCAGGATCCTTAGGGTATGGTAGTCAAGGCGGAGGCTGATTGGGGCGTCAGACTAGAAGAAGATCAGGGGAGAGGGTCAAAACTCGTCAATTAGTTTTAGACTTGGAAGATAGAATCACATCATTGGAGACAAGTATGTTGGAGAGCAGAATGGGAAGTGTAGAAAGTGAAGTGACAGATCTTCACATTGCAGTAGCTAGGGTAGATCAGAAAGTGGATGACAACCACAAGCAACTTGTAACTAAAGTCAACATCTTGAAAAATCTTGTAGCAGCTCAAGGGACTACAGTAGCTGTGATCGTCACAAAGTCTTCACACAAGGTGAAGGCGCCAGAGTCTTATGACGACCAAAGAGATGACAAGATATTGGACAATTTTTGTTGGGACATGATAGAATACCTGGCTACTCTTTAGGGTTACTCGGATGAGGCCCAAGTGAGAACATCAGCTACCTTCTTGTCAAGGAGTGCAAAGCTCTGGTGGAGGACTAGAGATGAAGATGCAAGAGTAGGAAGGGCAGTGGTGAAAGTTGACAACTGGGAAGAGATGAAGGTTTCTCTTAGAGATTAGTTTAAACCTGGGAACTCAGCATGGGTGGCTAAGAAACAACTAAAATAGTTGAGACAGACCGGCAAGGTCAGGGATTACATCAAAGCCTACACTGCTTTGATGATTGAGATCAAGGACATGGCCGATTCAAATAGACTCTTCAACTTTTTAGACGGCCTCCAACTCTGGGCCCAGGCTGAGCTAAGATGTGCTAATGTCTAGACTTTACCATTGGCAATAGCAGTTGCAGACAGACTTATGGACTACAAGGATACCACAACTCAAAGTGCTCCAAAGTCTGACTCACAAGGTTCTCGGTTTATGAAGAAGAAGTCTCCTCAGAAGGAGGATAAGCCGCGGCCCAAGCCGGCATGGACTTCGAAGAATTTTACATCCTCCGGGATAGGATTTGATTAGTTCTCGGGTGGTAGTAAGCCTAAGGGATCCACGAGTGGGATTTCAAAGAATAGTAAGACTTAACCCTCGCAGAAACCTCAAGGAGGAATGTCATGCTTCAGATGTGGATGACCTGGTCATTTTGCAAGAGAATGTCCAGAGAGACAAATGTTGACAACAACATCACAAGAAGCGACTCAGAGTGGGTCTACTCCCAGCATGGGGGTAATGCAAGTTCTGGGAACTGTGAAGGGAGTAGCTTTGGCTACACCGACTGACCTAGCTGAGGCAGAATGCAAGCACCATATGTGCTACATTGAGGTGATGATTGGAAATTAGATCATGGTTGCAATGGTGGATACCGGCACAGCTCATAACTACATTTTGCTGAAGAGGGCCAAGGAGCTTGGTTTGCAGTTTGGTATTGGGACAAGTTCTTTTAAGACCGTCAACTCATCTGTAAGAAAAGTGGAAGGCATTGCCAACAATGTCAGTTTGAAGGTGGGACAGTGGGACGACAAGGTAGATCTTATGGCCATCATAATGGAAGATTTTGACATGATACTTGGTCAGGAGTTTATAAGGGCAGGGAAGATTGCAGTTATACCACACTTGGGTAGTCTCTTGTTTTTGGATCCAAGGCAGATGTGCATGGTGAAGACTACACAGAAGAGGTAGTCAGGGATGACACAAATGATTTCTTCAGTGGGACTCAAGAAGGCATCAAGGAAAGGGAAAGAACCTCTTTTCTTGGTTGCATTGTTGGGAGGCTAGGATGAAGATGAAGAGGTGGGTGCCACACCAGTTCCAGCCAGCATTGAGGAAGTTATCAATGAATACCAAGATGTAATGCCAGTGTAATTTCTTGCAACATTGCCACTAAGGAAAAACATAGACCATAGGATCAAGCTGGAGATAGGAGCAAGACCTCTAGCCCGGGTGCCATATCAGTTGTTCGGACCAGAGATGTTCGAGTTGAAGAAGCAACTTGCAGAGTTGTTAGAGGCCAGATACATATGCCCATCCAGATCGCCATATGGGGCATCTATTTTGTTTCAAAAGAAAAAGGATGGAGCATTGAGATTGTGTGTGGACTTCAGGGCCTTGAACAAGAAGACCATAAAAAACAAATATCTGCTACCCCTCATAGCAGACTGTTTTGATCACCTAATAGGGGCGAGATTCTTCACAAAACTAGACTTGAAACAAGGATATTATTAAGTGAAGATTGCTGCTAGGGATGAAGAGAAAGCAACTTGTGTTACTCGGTATGGATCATATGAATTCATGGTGATGCCATTCGAGCTGTGTAATGCACCTGCAACTTTTTGCACACTCATGAATGATGTGTTTCGACCCCTGCTGGACAAATCAGTTGTAGTGTATCTAGATGACATCCTCATCTACAACAAGATAATGGAGGAACATAGATAGCATTTAGTGGAGGTGTTTGAGCTATTGAGACAACATCAACTCTATGTGAAGAAGGAGAAGTGTTCCTTTGCTTAGGAGAAAGTGGATTTTCTTAGGCATGTCATCGGTGGAGGAACAATTCAACCAGACCCAGTTAAGTTGCAAGCCATCGAGGATTGGGAGCCATTGAAAATGGTTCATGAAGTGAGGCAGTTTTTAGGTCTGGTGAACTACTACAAAAGATTTGTGCAGAGTTACTCAAAGGTGGCAGCACCACTCACCAATCTTCTGAAGAAGGACAAGAAATGGTATTGGTCAAAGAAATGTCAAGTAGCATTTGATGAGCTGAAGAGGAGATTGACAACCGAGCCAATTTTAGCATTAGCAAACTTTGCAAAACCATTTGAGGTCCAAACTGATGCATCAGACTATGCTATTGGAGGCGTGCTCATGCAAGATGGGCACCCAGTTGCATTTGAGTCAAGGAAGTTGAACGATGGAGAGAGGAACTACCCAGTGCACGAAAAGGAGATGACAGGGATAGTTCATTGTTTGAGAGTTTGGTGGCATTACTTGTTGGGAGTGCCATTCACGGTGAAGACAGACAATATCTCTTCCACATACTTCAAGACTCAGCAAAAACTGACTCCAAAGCAGGCAAGGTGGCAAGAGTTCCTTGCAGAGTTTGATTATGATCTTCTATTCAACCTAGGCAAAACAAATGTGGTAGCAGATGCATTGAGTAGGAAGAGTCAGCTAGCCACCATTGAGGAGATTCAAGGGGTGAAGTTGAATGAGTCCAGAGTAGTGCTCTTTGAATCTATGTTGGAGAACTTGAAGGAGGGACTGCAAGAGGACCCAAGGGTGGCAGAGTTAGTCAAACAAACAAGGGAGAATAGAATAGAAAGTTTAGCATCAGGGATGGACTCTTGGTGTTCACCGAAGATCGGGTGTATGTTCCCAAATGGAAGAATTTGAGGTGAGATCTCATGAAGGAGTGCCATGATAGTTTGTGGGCTAGGCACCCAAGATAAAAGAGAACTCTCGCATTGTTAGAAAGGGGATTTTTCTGGCCCAACATGAGGAAGCATGTTGATGAGTATGTCAATGCATGCATCATATGCTAGCAAGACAAGATAGTGACAAGAGCACCCGCCGGGTTGCTCCAACCCCTACCTGTTCCAGTAAGACCTTGGGCTAGCATGAGCATGGAATTCGTCACCCAGCTCCCCAATGTGAATGGACTAACAAGCATAATGGTGGTGGTCAATCGATTTTCCAAATATGCAACATTCATTGCATGCAAATCTCCTTGCACTACAGAGGATGCGGCCAACTACTTTTTCAAGCATATTGTGAAGTATTGGGGTGTTCCATTGAGCATCATCTTAGACAAGGATGCCTGGTTTACAAGCAATTTCTAGGCAGAGTTGTTCAAAATCATGGGAACTAAGTTACTGATGTCTACGAGCCATCATCTAGAGATGGATGGGTAGACTAAAAGGATTAATGCCATCCTAGAAGATTACTTAAGACACTAAGTTCTGGCTGATCAATCCAACTTTCCAAAGTTGTTGGATGTAGCTCGGTTCTCCTACAACCTGCATAAGACATCGACGAGTCAGTACTCGCCATTTCAGTTAGCGACTAGGCAGCAGCCGCTTTCTCCTCACACGGTGATGAGTGGGTACTATGGGGAATGCCCATATGCAGTTGATCATCTAAAGGATTGGCAAGATCAAGTCAACATGGCCAGGCACAACTTGACTAAAGCTGCAGAGAGAATGAAAAACTGGGCGGACTTGAAGAGAAGGGCTCTCAAGTTCAACATTGGAGATAGGGTCAAGGTTGAAAATAGACCCAATGCAGTTCAAACCACTGAAGGGGCTTAGTCCTTCATTAACAAGGCGCTTTGATGGGCCGTTCTCAGTCATTGAAAGAGTGGGAAAGGTTGCATACAGGTTGAAGTTGCCAGAGCACATGAGGGTCACAATGTTTTCCATGTGAGCCAACTCCATCCTCACAATGCAGATGCAGAGGACCAGGATAGGAACATTCCTCCAAGGGGGCCTGCAAATGTGATAGACACAGCAAATTACGAGGTGGAGGAAATCCTGCAGATGAAAGAGAGAGGCTTTGGAAACAGGAAAAGTAGGAACTTTCTGGTGAAATAGAAAGGTAAGTCTAGGGTAGATGCAAGCTGGGAACCTGCTGCTTCTCTATGGAAGTATGAGAAGGAAATCATGGCATTCTTGTGGAGCTGGAGTGCCTTCCCATATAAGTGATAGATACTTGGGAGAACTCTAGTGTGCGGGTGGCACACCGGCGCCGAGGGCGTCACCATTTTGGAGTGGGGGAGAATGTAAGGGACAGTCGATAGGCAAGCTGTTTGGTGCAGCAAGTCAGCCTGAAACTGGCGAGTAGGAGATCTGATATGCATCGATGCCAGATTTCTGAGTCACTTCAGGGTGTACTGATTCCTTACGCAGATCATCGTGCATGGAAAGATGCTAGTGTGCAGCTGTCGAGGTAGGCGAGTTGCAATGTAGATCTGAGTTTGAGGATTTGCCAAGTCATGGCGAGCAATGCCGACTATAGGCAGAGGTAAGCTGTACAACAACCAATGAGCAATTCTCATGCAACGTAGAGAAGCTGAGTTAGGCAAGCTCAAGTGTCATGATGAATTATTAGTTAGTTTTGGTAACGGGTTGTGAGTTGATTGCGACACTAGAAAGTGAAGTAATTATGATGCCGCAATGTGCGACCATTGCGCTATAGTGACTCAGCATTCCGTTGTGCCACGTTCAGACTTATAACTACTATAGGGGGAAGAAGATTACCCCTCATGCGACTGAAATATCACATTCTACATTGTTCACAACAAACTGAGCAGCAGTAGAGTTTTCTTCCTCCCACAATGAATGTGCCAGGTTGGTTCCATTACAAGGAGGCACAAGGTCTGTATATTGGTTATCAGATTATCATAGCTTAGAGTGGTTCTTCACATCAGATTGAACTAGTAGCTGTGACATTGTAATTGTTTTTGCTTCTCAACATTCTGACACTTCCAGGCTCAAAGGACAGAGTCAGGAAGGCTTAGAATTGTCGTGAAGAGTTTATCCTTTTGTCTAGTGTCTAGCTTAGGATTTGTGCACACCAGAGTGCCAAACTTGGAGAGTCAATGTAAGATGGGGTGGGTGTCATTGTTGTAAATTGGCTTGAGCATTTTTTGCATTGCAGACTCAGCCTTGGGTTTCAAACATTGTATGTAGGCTTGGTGCCATTTGTGAATATCAATAAAAAGAAACCTATTACACCCCACTCTTGTGTTCAGCATTGCATTACTTTCCTTAACTCTTTGCATTGTCTTGTGTATATATTTATTGCCGCTGCATACTTGTATAAACTAGTGCTAGTGTTTGCAGAATGACTCTGACAGGCGTAGTCTGAATTGCTCAAACTCGCAATCCATATAGTCTTGCATAGTAGAGCATTGTCGGTGCTGCACTGGTCTTTTTCTAGGCCCGTGACACACACACACACACACACACACACACACACACACACACACACACACACACACACACACACACATATATATATATATATATATGTATGTATGTATGTATATATGTCTCTATTTTCACTCTCTCTATCTCTATCTTTCCCTCTTTATCTCTAAATACCTCTCTCTATATTTGTCTCTATATCTGCATCCATGAGAGAGAGAGAGAGAGATAGATTTCATGCCAACATTCTAAGGATGTCACATGTCCAAAGCATGTGGGCAATCATATAAGTTTGATTGATAGAGATAGACATATAGAGAGAGATAATCTAAAACAAAGAAAAGATCATGGGAAAATTAACTGTGGGGGTTGATGATATTAAACCTCCATTTTGTGCATATCTTGCAATCCACGAGACATCTCTTTAGGCTATGCTTGACCAATATGATGGATTTTGACTACATCAGTGCTAATGGATGATGAAATACATGATCCATTTTTAGGAAAAGGAAGTAAACTTTGATGGATGAAGTAGATTCAATAAGAAGGAAGAGAGAAATACCACTCTTCACAAAACATTGTAAGGCATTGGAGAGACTTGGATTTTCATATTTTTGGTCCATTGGTGCCTCAAAAGATATGTATTGGAAGAAGTATTATCTATTTATGAAATATACAATATGCACAAACTACAAATTACTAATATCAAAGAAAATCATAGGCAAGCAATGGCCATGAAATGAGATCGAACATTTTGAACATGTTTGTGAAAGACATGTGCTTTGAACCTCACTCCACCTATCTTATTTTTAATCTGTAAAGCATATGGCATGATGCACTAAACAAAACTTTATATGGACATTTGGTAGGTTTTGATTCTTGGTGTGCAATTGCATTGTTACCTTTTAAGGAGAGTTTGATGATTGTGTCAGTTTGCATTAGGTTTGCAATATTGCCTTTGATTTGTTGAAATATATTTTGTAAGGTATTTTTGTGTACCAGTACTTTATTTACCTGTGACAGAGTTTGTGGTGTTGGTACATAGGGGAGTGCTTAATAAAATGCCCTAAAGAAAAACTTAGTACCACTAGTTAGATGCACATTCACAATGTGCAAACCTTTTATGAGTCTATCCATGTGGAGATACATAGACCAATTAGTAACTGATGCATTGACAAGGAAATCAATGTAGGTCAATACATAGGTATGGTGGCTATACTTTTGATAATTCCTATACCAATGGTAATAGTTTGAATGGAATATTGGATTATTTGTAACTAACATGCATGTCCTCTTCTTGAGTTTTTTGAGTCACATATGCATTATCCTTCAATGCCATTATCCTTCTCAAGATAGCATACATCTAAGGGATCAAAACATATAAGAGGGATAATTAATGTGGACTACACTTTCACATTTGTCTCAGTTCTCCTAAACACCAAGTAAATTTCTTTCTATATATCTCTATGTGTCCCTCTTTATTTCTCTCCATCTACCTACCTCTCTATATATCTTCTTCTTCTCTCTCCCTTCTTGTCTTCCCCCTCTCTCTCTTCATGGAAGATTATTTAAGTTATTAGATTTCTTATATGTTAATTTAAACAGTATATATTATTATATATTTATATTTAGTAATTTCTATTGTATAGAATACAATAATAAATACAACTATAATAGAAATTTTTATAAACTAAATATATAATTAAGTAACAAATATATATTATAGATTAATATATTATATTATATTTATATGTGATAATTTATATTTTTAAAATATAATATATAATTACAATATAGATTTCATATATAAAATAGATATATAATTGAATAAAAAATATATTTAATAATTTAAATTATAAAAAAAATATGCATAGTAACATAATATAGATTTTATATATAAAATAGATATATAGTTAAATAATAAATATAGGTAAATGTTAAACATTACCAATAAATCTTTTGACCATTACAAAACATCATATAAGTTATAATGAAAAGATAAGTTTGAATTACAAAAATTAATCTTTACAACATTTCCTCCATTTGCTTATAGATGTATAATCAAATACAAATATATATAAATATTAAATATATAATATTTAATGTAAATATACAATTTTACAATATAATATTATTTTTGAAATAATTATATTAAAATAAGTTATAAATATAAATATTAAATATATAGTATTTTTTTTTCTAAATACATAATTTTATAAAATAATATTATACTAAAAAAATATAAATAGTATATATTTTAACTAGTATATAAATATATATTTTAATACTATATTAAAAGTTGTTAGTTCTTAGATGAAGCTTATTTACATGTATATCTAATGAACGAGTATGGTGGATGGCCGTAAAATTATTAACATTTTTTTATTATTAACTATTAAAATTGGTGGAAACAATATTAGGCCAATAGGCTTTTATATGTGAGCAATAGAGTGCTCAGAAAATTATCTCACGCTGGAAATAAAATTCACGTCAGAAAATTTTCTAAACTCGTTGGTTGTTCCTATCAGTGTATTCCTTGAACCACATGTTTCAATAGCTCAGGTGGTGATGGGCACAATATATACTTGGCAAGGCCTAATTACAAATCCAAAGGTTGCATAGTAAAACACCCATGGGTTTTCTGATGAAAAGAACCATGAACAATTAATAAAAACTATTTAAAGGCAACTTGTACATGGTTAGATGGGAGTACAATGGTGTCTACTGATAATAAAGCTCAATAGGAGCAAGATGTTGACCTATAGGTATGTTGTGTACAAATTTGACCTAGCAAGCATCAATTGGTGGATGTTGAGGTAATAGCTAGAAATGTAATGAAGATTAAGTTAGAGCCCATGACATGTGCTAAAATTAGCAAAAAAAAATTAAATCCTTGAGGTATGGGCAATGTTACAAAGAAATAAATGGCTCCAAGATTCAATCTAATCAAATGCTATGGGATTGTCTTGCTAGGATTGGGTGTGGTATTCACCTTACAAATCTGAAGGTCTATTAGAACATAAATGTTTGTAGATGGTAAATATTGTATGTAGCTCCATGAATCTTAGAGTGGAAAAAAAGGGATTCGCATATGTGGGTGAGGACATATTTAATTATTATTCATTCTCTAGTGACATGGAAATATTGTTGCGAGTGAGCATGAATAGAGGGTAACACTAGAATGGTCAATTTGTGAGGTGGTGGAACATCTTCCTTGTTTGGTACATGTGGCTCAATTTGGAGTTCTTAGGAGCTACTTTTAGGAAGGTGAGAGCTTGTGGAGAGAGCAGATTAAGGTGCTTGAAGTTGCATATGTGCAACCTAAGCAATGGTTGTGTGTGTATGCAAATGATGAGAGTGTGTATACAGGGAGAATATGCAGATGAGAGTATGGAGATTGCAGGTATACAGATCTAGGTAGCAGAGAGTTGAGAAAGGTCATTGAAAGGAGATTTGTAAATCAGATTTTGAGATTTGTTGTAATGGGTTGATTCAAATTAAATCAAGCATTTATTACAATCTTTATATAGTTGAAGTATCAAATTTAGGGCAGCGTATTTTTTTGTGTAATTTGTGCATTGGATCAATTTTGTTTTGGCATAGGGAGTTTTGTCGACATTGATACACCTTATCTAAGTAATAAAATTTGTTGATTTAAAACACATGTAACCTTAATTAAACATAGAGTAATAAGTGAAGGAAATAGAAAAGATAAGATGACATATATACTTGGTAAAACCTTTTTGAGAAATAAACCCACCACCAAAATTAAACCTTAATATATTCCTTCAAAATACTATTACAATATATTGAGAAACTCCACTAATGTTGTAGCCTATGTATTGACAGTTTAGTAGCATGTTGATACTTAGACCTAAACTAAATGTAGATAACTTTATCATCATCAAATTGATGCTTTAAATTACCACATAAAGACTTAAATTGTATAACATAATCATTATTTTTCTCATTGCTTTTTTGGGAAGATTTGGACCTTAAATCTTTCATAGTTACTTTTGAGCCCATATTGATGGGGAAGTGCTTTAGAAAAGTAGTGGCAAGCTTTTCAAAAGAGTGTACAGAGCATGAAGGCAAAGATTAAAACCATTGTATAACACATTCCTGTAAGATTCTTGGAAATGACCTAGCCAAAATCTTATCCTCATAAGAAAAATCTAAGCATACCATTGTGAGACCTTGTAAATGTGCATTAGGATCTCCCTCACAATTTTATAATTCAAATCTTGGCACCACAGATACTGTACAAAAAGGTTATATAACAACCTCATAAGCAAGTGGTGTGTGAAGTAGGTGATTGTATATAATAGTATCCATGTTGTTGTCATTCACTTGTTTCTTTAGAGTAACCATATCTTGTAACAAATTATATCCAAATTAGAGTAGGGCTAATGGTAGTAATAGACATGCGTGAGATAGTTGAGGATGTATAATGAGGATGTGTGGAAATAGGTAACAAACATATCCATGGAGGGAGGAACCACGTTATGAGATGAGATGAAAATGGGATGAGGAGGGCTAATATAAGACATAGGTTGGAAATGAGGGTTAATGTGGACATAGGTTGGGAATGATGGATGGTGTGAGACACATGGGTAGAAGCAATGACACTAGTAGGTATGTGAATATAAGGATGATCTATATAGGTGGCACATCAGGGGGGTGGGATCACTTGATGTAGGTATGGAAATTGATGCTTTAAATTACCACATAAAGACTTAAATTGTATAACATAATCATTATTTCACTCATTGCTTTGTTGGGAACACTTGGTTAAATATTTCATAGTTAATTTCAAGCCCATGTTGATGTGGAAGTGCTTTATAAAAGTAGTGGCATGCTTTTCATTAAGTGCTTTTGAAAATGGGATGAGGAGGAGGGTTAATATAAGACATAGGTTAGGAAGGAGGGTTAATGTGAGACATAGGTTGGGAATGATGGATGGTGTGAGACACATGGGTAGAAACTATGACACTAGTAGGTATGTGAATATAAGGATGGTATGTAGGTGGCACATTAGGGGGATGGGATCACTTGAGGTAGGTATGTAAACGGTAGGGGCAAAGCTAGGAGTGACAATAGGAGAAGTAGCAACTATGGAACTGGTAGTAGTGGTATGATGAGGCTCAAAAGAAGAGGAATGACATGATGAACACTATTAGAAGAGACTAACAAAGATCCAATGCCAAGTAGAATATATATGCCAAAAGGTGCATTTAATAAAGTTTAGTGCAAAAGGGTGACAAATTGTCGAAGAGATGCAAGTCCATAAAAAATTAGTTGGCCAGTAAGAGTAAGATCTTGTTTGGCAACATAAGCATCATGGTCATAATCTTGTTGGTTCTCATCATGAGCATCATAAATATTTCATTTTAATTAGATTGAGTAGTCATAGTAGGGTTAAGACAAGCACCCCTTATGAAAGGAAGATTAGGGTTTTGAGTAGCTTGTGGCATAAAAAAATCAATATTATTATGAGAGAGATAAGATAATGTAATATAAAATCATTCTCATATTTAAATATAAGAAAATCAACAAGATAAATTAGATTTGAAAATGAATCTAGTATAATATATTGTATATTAAAATGAATATATTTATTCTATAGATACAATATACAATTATTTACTTATTATTTATTATTATATTATATACAATGTAAATTATTAAATACAGTTTTTAAATTTTATTATATTATTAGATTATATATTTATAATAGATATATTATATATTTAATAATTATATATTTGTTTTGTAATTTATATATAAAATCTATATTATATTTATCTTTATTATATTTTATAATATTATTTAAAATAATTTGTAAGAAATCTAACAATTGACCGCCACAGAGTTGATACAAACTATTAAGTTCAAAAATACTTACAATATTTAGACTCTGTTATAAAAATAATATTTATTATTTAATTATATATTTATTTTATATAAAATATATATTATAATTATAGCTATTATTCTATATAATATAAATATTATTTAATATAATAATATTAACTATCATATTGATTTTATATATATAATAAATATATAATAAAAAAATTATATATTAAATATTTAATTAACTATAATATTAAAGATATATTATATACAATATTAAATATATAAAAATATTAAACTAAATAAATTTTTAATATTATATATCTTTTGATAACTGACTTACGGCATGTTTATAATTCAAAGAGATAGGGTATGCGCCCTTGCTTTGAATTATATATCCGTTTCTCCGTTCGACCTTTATTCATTTTTCCATATATAAAACAAAGAAATGCGCCGTAAGAAATAAGATTAGCTTTATACGCTTCCAACAGTGCGTCAAACGGAGGGAAAAAACATTGGCGCCCTCGTGCTCTGAAAACGCGGCGAACGAATAATTGGAAAAGGGCATGCCTTTGACGTAATAAATAGACGTGCACGGTGCAAGGCCCGTCCATCTGTCAATGTTTTGGCAGCCGTATGTTTTATCATCGGACAGGGAAACAGTGAAAAAGCGGCGATCATTGAACCACGTTTTCGTTCTCGGCTGGCTTATTCTCCTATTCTCCTTTTTTAAGGAATGATATGTGAGCGGTAGATATTGGGTTTTCAAGATTTTCTTAAATAACATTTAAATTAATAATTATTTTGGCTGATAAAATTTTAATGTAAAAGTAATATTGATCGTTCTACCATTACCTAGAACAGATATTTAATATTGTCCACTAATTCTGATTGATTGTTCTATCATTATTTAGAACTGATATTAATACTGAACAATGAGAGGAGAGCAGTGGAAGTGGGGTATTCAATGAAGGTAAATGTTGGCAGATGTTTTATTATTTCTATTATTATCTAGAATGGATATTTAATACTGTCCACTAATTTTCATTGATTGTTCTATCATTATCTAGAATTGGCTGTTCTTAACTATGATCTATTTCAACAGTCAAAGGTCAATTTTGACCAATAAAAATAGGACAAATATTTACCACTTTTTGTTGTGAATAAGGCATAAAATTGCTATTGGTTGTTTGACCATTGATGTGGATGATATTTAAGTAGAGTGTTTAGAACTGATATTAATATTGAGCAATGAGAGGAGAGCAGTGGAAGTTGGGTATTCAATACACCCAAATGTAGGCAGATGTTTTATGATCATTCTACCATTACTTAGAACAGATATTTAATACTGTCCACTAATTTTCATTGATTGTTCTACCATTATCTAGAACCTGAGCAATGAGAGGAGAGCAGTGGAAGTGAGGTATTCAATGCACGCAAATATCGGCAGATGTTTTATGATCACATGTCAGAAAACATACTAATATGGTAGTCTGTACATTTCACCAAAAAAGATGCTTAATTTTATGATGGAAGAATGATTGTCCTTTTGTTGAAGATTCTAAAATCATATATAAAACATCTGATGAAAGAATGATATTAATACATTTTCTGTGACATGTAATCATAAAACATCTGCTGACATTTGTGTGCATTGAATACCCCACTTCCACTCCTCTCCTATCATTGTTCAGTATTAATTTAGGTTCTATCATTCTAGGTAGAGGTGTAACAATCAATGAAAATGAGTGGACAGTATTAAATATCTGTCCTAGGTAATGGTAGAACGATCAATATTAATTTTACACTAAAATTTTATCAGCCAAAATAATTGTTATTTTAAATGTTATTTAAGAAAACCTTGAATACCCAATATCCACCGCTAACATATCATTCTTTTCCCGAATCGCTAAGAATGGCTTCCATCTCTCTTTCCCGTTTCACTGTGAGCTTGGTTGGCTTCAACAACGCATCCAGCAAAGAGCTCAAACCTTTTACGAATGTATTTCCAAAGCCAAGCAGGAGGAGGGTGGATTTAATTCTTAGCAAGGCTTCCACCACTCCTCAATCTACTGCGCGACGCACTGCTAATCATCACCCCAACTTGTGGGACGATGATTTTATACAGTCCCTTGATAAAGCTTACGAGGCAAGTAATTATTTTCACAATCTTCTGCTTTCTACTTTAATTTTTCATATTAACACGATTGATTTACTCTAAATTAATTTTTTTACAATTGTGGACTTGACCTAGATAAGTAGGTTCGACTCAATAAAAAATATAAAATCAACATATAATCTAAGAAATTACACCAATAGTGAAGTACCATTTCCAAACTAAATATGAATCACATTTTAGAATCTTCAACAAAAAGACAATCCTTCTTCCATCATAAAACTAAGTACAAATAGTGAAGTACCATTTCCAAACTAAATATGAATCACATTTTAGAATCTTCAACAAAAAGACAATCGTTCTTCCATCATAAAACTAAGTACAAATAGTGAAGCACCATTTCCAAACTAAATACGAATCACATTTTAGAATCTTCAACAAAAAGACAATCCTTCTTCCATCATAAAACTAAGTACAAATAGTGAAGCACCATTTCCAAACTAAATACGAATCACATTTTAGAATCTTCAACAAAAAGACAATCCTTCTTCCATCATAAAACTAAGTACAAATAGTGAAGCACCATTTCCAAACTAAATATGAATCACATTTTAGAATCTTCAACAAAAAGACAATCCTTCTTCCATCATAAAACTAAGTACAAATAATGAAGCACCATTTACAAACTAAATATGAATCACATTTTAGAATCTTCAACAAAAAGACAATCCTTCTTCCATCATAAAACTAAGTACAATTGTCTTATATTTACTTCTTACGTTCAATTATTACAAATATTAAAAAAATAATTCTCTAATATTAACACGATTGATTTAATCTAAATTATTTTTTCTACAATTGTAGACTTGACCTAGATGAGTAATTTGACTCAAGATAAAATAGAAAATTAACATAGAATCTAAGGAATCACACCAATAGTGAAACACCATTTCCAAACTAAGTCTCAATCAAAGTTTAGAAACAAAAAAACAATCATTCTTCCATCATAAAACCAAGCACATTCTTCTATTTACTTACATTTAATTATTACAAATATTAAATAAACATTTCTATTTGATGTTAATTTAATTTTACTTTTTGTATCTACATATTATTTGATTAATCTAGACTACACGTGTAAGGCAGTTTATTTCCCTCTACACAATTGTCCCCACCTTTTCTGGCGCGGTGCAGACCTTCCATATAAATCAGAAAGCAACTGCCTAAATTTGCGCGCATTGAATACCCCACTTCCACTGTTCCCATGTCATTCCTCTGTATTAATATCAGTTATAGATAATGGTACGACAATCAATGAAAATTAGTGGACAGTATTAAATTCTAGATAATGGCAGAACAATCAATATTAATTTTACATTAAAATTTTATCAGCCAAAATAATTATTAATTTCAATGTTACTTAAGAAAACCTTAAATACCCAATATCCACCGCTCACATATCATTCCTTTCCCGAATCCCTAAGAATGGCTTCCATCTCTCTTTCCCGTTTCACTGTGAGCTTGGTTGCCTTCAACAAGGCCAGCAAAGAGCTCAAACCTTTTACGAATGTATTTCCAAAGCCAAGCAGGAGGAAGGTGGATTTAATTCTTACAAAGGCTTCAACTAGTCAATCTACTCCGCGACGCACTGCTAATCATCACCCCAACTTGTGGGACGATGATTTTATACAGTCCCTTCATAAAGCTTACGAGGCAACTTATTTTCTACTTTGAAGCTTTGCTTTGATTTGTTATGTTTTTTCGCTTGGTTGATGTTAAGTGTGTTTGGGTATTGGGTACAGGCTCCTTTCTATGTTGAACGCGCTGAGACACTGATTAGGGAAGTGAAGGAGATGTTCACTTTCCATGGAATGTCAAGCCATGATTCTTCTCTCCACCAACGGCTTTCCATTGTGGACAGCGTTGAACGCCTTGGAATCGATCGGCATTTCCAAAAGGAAATAAAGGAAACTCTGGATTATGTTTACAGGTTTGTTTCTTATCAACAGATAAACCTTAAAAATGTATATGTATATATGCTCACTTAATGTGTACAACTGAGTAGCAGGTATTGGAATGAGAAAGGCATTGCAAGTGGTAAAGGCGATGCTTGCGCGGATCTCAACACCACAGCCTTGGCACTGCGAATTCTTCGCCTGCATAGATACGGTGTCTCTTCAGGTGGTATTTAGGATATAATTAATGTTCGACCCTCCCTGTAAATTTATTATTACCTTTTACATGTTGGAGAAACATCTAAGAATAGTTTGTGACACTGCATGTAAAATACCATTCCTCGATCTGCAACTGGTGGGACCGCTGCTCGAACTTCTGCTGTCACCTTCTCCCCTGCTACTGTAAAAGCTGCCATCTATGTGAATGAGGTGTAAAATTGCTATTGATTGTTTAATCATTGAAGTGGATGATATTTGAGTAGAGTGTGTCTTTGTAGGGTGTCGATATCAATCTGCAACAGGAGAATGGACTCAATCTCAATATGGTTAAATCCCTGCCTGTATCATTGGTGGACTCAATCCTCAATCTCTATCATTGTGTGCCAATTGTTTTTTTCAATTTTCTGACCCTTTTACTGATCATTTGAATAGACAATCCTCCACATTTTTGACCCTCTAGTTTCAGCTTCCTATCCCATAGATGTAAATAAGCTAGATAGCAAGGAAGTGTTTCTCTGTTCCTCTCATACCTCCCACTGAGTTTTATATGTACCTGAATAGTACGCCTCGGAATAGCAAAAGCATAAAAACTAGAAGTGGATACATCTATATACGTAATATTGTCTTTTGCTACTGATTTGTATATTTTTTAAAAAGTTTTGCTTGAGATTATGATAAGTTTTTCTTGAGATTATGAGTTGTATTTATATAATTAGGGAATTAGGTGATATTCTTTTTTGTTATTGATTCTTTTAAAATTTTAAAATAATATTTTTACTTTATTGATTTGTTATAGTTTTATTGGATTGTTTTGATCATCATTTATTATATTAATCTTTTTTATATAATTAAAGTTGTGTTGGAGAATTTCAAAGGAAAAGATGGGCAGTTCTTGAATTCATATGCTAACTCACACGAGGAGATAAGATCAGTATTAAATTTATTTCGCGCTTCACTTATTGCATTTCCTGAGGAGAAAGTCATGGATGAGGCTAAAGCCTTTGCAACCACATATTTAAAACAAGCTATGTCAAAGATTGATGATTACAATCTTTCACGAGAGGTACCCACCACATACATATTAATAATTTTGCATATCAAAGTTGTGAATCCCTTTTTTTAACTATGTTAGAAATTTTATGTGGTACAACAGATAAAATACAATCTGGAGTATGGTTGGCACATCAATATGCCTAGATTAGAAACAAGGAATTATATCGACATATATAGAGCAGACACTTCATGGTATAACAAGAGGACATCCAAGTAATATCCCATTAGTATTACATTTTAAGCCTTCTAAATCTTACTTGAAGGGCATGATTTTTGAAGTATAACAACACAATTTTTCATATACAGGATGGCATCCATGACTAACATGAAGATTTTAGATCTGGCAAAGTTAGACTTCAATATGGTGCAGTCTATGCAACAAGGAGAACTTCAATTACTCTCAAGGTTATTCAAATTTATACCAACAAAGTAACTGCAATTTTCTTTGGCTTATATATAATTTAATTGCAAGTGAAATTACTATTAGTGTTCACAAATAACCACAAAGGTGTTAGAAAAATGAGTCACACTTGAATGGAACCTAGCAAAAGTCTCAATTACAAAGAGGGTTGATAGTTTAGTGGTAGAGCACCCCACCATGCACATGGGAGGTCCTAGGTTTGTGTCCTAGTTGGTCTAGAAAATAACATGGTGTTAGAAATAGAATAAGAGACCCATGCACCAAATGGTGGCTCAAGGGGGATCTTGAAATTTAATAAGGCACCTACTAAAAATCTTGGTAGCTTAGTTGTAGAGCAACCAAACATGCACATGGGAGGTCCTAGGTTTGTATCCTAATTTATCCATGAATAATAACAAAAGGATAACAAAACTAAAAAATAAGTTTATATCCTAATTTACCTTAATTTAAGAGAGAGCACCTATGACACTTCTAAAATGTAAATTTTGAAAAGGTTAGAAAATTTGCTTGTTAGGTGGTGGATGAAGTCAGGTGTGCCTCAATTGGATTTCGCTCGCAATCGTTATGTGGAATATTACTTTTGGGCAGCAGGAGGGTGTATAGAGCCAAAGTACTCTGCTTTTAGAATTGGTGTTGCAAAATGTGCTTCTCTTGCAACAGTTATGGATGACATATATGACACATACGGGACACTCAATGAGCTCAAACTCTTCACAGATGCAGTTAAAAGGTAAAATATAAAGTCTACACTACCCCTACAATAATAATTGAAATAGTTATTAAGAAAAAGGATATTGTAGTAAAAATTCTTATTATTCATAATATTTTTCTATGTTTTTTGAGTTAGATGGGATCCCTCTGCTATAGACTACCTTCCTGAATATATGAAAGTTGTGTTCATGGCATTTTATGAAATGGTGAATGAAATGGCACTCAAGGCAACCAAAACACAAGGTCGAGACACAATTGACTATGCTAGAAAAGTTGTAAGTAGTTGTGAATACTATATTAGCAGGTTTTAAAGTGTTAGTACTTATCATTTTATGTAGCAAAAACTAAGACTTCATAAATGGTGAATATGTAATGTAGTGGGAGATTTTCTTGGATTCTTACATGCAAGAGGCAGAGTGGCTTGCTACTGGTCATATACCAACTTTTGAGGAGTATTTGGAGAATGGGAAAATTAGTGGTGGTGCTCGAATAGTTATTCTACAACCTCTCTTAACATTAGATGGACTTCTTCCTGAAAACCTTCTCCTAGAAATTGATTTTCCTTCAAGGTTCAATGAGATTATTGCGTTGACCTTTCGATTAAGTAATGATATTAAGAGTTTCAAGGTATGATAGAAAAAATTTTAACTTAAATATTTTATAAATGTACCATTTGTTTTCATGGAGATAGAACTAAGTTGAAATTGTAATGTACGATGACATACAGGTTGAAGCTGCTAGGGGTGAAGAAGCTTCATGTATAGGATGTTATATGAGAGATAATCTTGGATCGACAGAAGAAGAAGCTTTGGATTATCTTAATTCTTTAAAGGAAAATTTACTCAAAGAACTAACTTGGGAATATTTGAAACCAGATAACATACCTACATGCAGTAAGGATCATGTATTTTCTCTATCAAGAGGTTTTCATTTCTTTTATAGAGAGAGAGATGGCTTCACTATTTCCACCAAAGATACAAGAGACCATATTGTAAAAATCCTTCTTCAACATGTTACAATGTAATTTCAACACTTCATTTATTATATTGATAATTTCATAGTAGTAAGAATTTGGTTTTACTAGGTGATAGTTACATTGCCTAAAATTATTATTTATTCACTAAACCTACACACTTTCACACATTTGACTAATGTAATGAATGATTATGTTAGCATAGGCTATGTGGTGTAGATTCATTTGAGCAATAATACATTTCCTAACAAAAAGAATTTTGTTGCATGTAAGACAAATAATATTTGTGTTGGTTGTCAATGTTAATAGGAACTCCAAAACTTTAAACTAAACTTCTAAAAAATGTTTGGGAAATTATAATTTTGGAAGTGGAAAAAGATTTTGGATCTTTAACCTAGAACATCATGCTTTAAAAATTGGCCATTTATTAATTATTCTAAATTTTTTACACATGTAAAAGTGCTAAATAATCAATTTTGTTTAGAAAAAAACAACTTAAATTAAGATTGTTCAATTGTTTGTTCATTGAGAAAGGCCTTAAGGTTGCTCTATATTGTTACCATTAAACTTGACATAATACTATTGTGTACTTATCATGGACAAATTATTGAAATAATTTATAATACCGTTAATTTTTATATAAAAGGGAGTGAATATTGTTGTAGAAGTTTTGATAATTAGATTAACACTATTAACTATAAATCCATGTCTCTATCCACATTCTTTGTGTTGAGAATGCCATCTTTTCTTTTTCATATCTTCTAGCCCCACCATGCCATTATTATTCATGAGCTTAGCATTAAAATACTAGTCTTTAATTAGAGGCTCATTGCACCACATATTCTCCATCATTAAATTTCACTTTAGTGCTAGATATGTGTTGTATAATTTACATGTTCTATATTGCTTATTGATTTCACTCCTCTCCATGATTAGTGGGTCCCAAGGAGGCACTTTAACTATAGGGTATGGGACCAAAAAAATAGTTTTATCAAAATGTAGAATAAATGTAAGTGCTACTCTAGAGTTATACATGTTATTCAAACTATTAGTGTGCTATTTTATTTACTAAATATGGTCTATAATAATGTAAAAAAACACTGATCGAAGTTTCTTAAAATAAACATGAGTTGAAATTGAATTGAAGCTAGCAAGGAAATGGAGTAGCAATAGAAATGGATGTTTGGTTTGACATTTAAAGTTGATTTGGTAGTTGCAAAAGATTAGAAAGTGCTGGGAAAATCAATTAATAGAATTTTTAGATGTATGGAAGAGTTTCTATCACTCTATCAAATGATAATGGCTCTCCATGTGCACAAGTGATCCTTAAGGTATTCTAGTTGTTTTGAAGTGAAAAGAGGGATGGGGTTGATTGGATGTTTTTGGGTGTTGATGGGTTTAGATCCTCCTTTCAAAACAA
The DNA here is from genome assembly GCA_027924645.1 of Cunninghamia lanceolata. Taxonomy (NCBI): domain Eukaryota; kingdom Viridiplantae; phylum Streptophyta; class Pinopsida; order Cupressales; family Cupressaceae; genus Cunninghamia; species Cunninghamia lanceolata. The sequence continues at coordinate 754,456 of BSBN01001409.1, read as the reverse complement.
ACATTCAAGGACATATCAACTGAGTTAAATCTCTACTAAGTGAGAGCATTCACCTAACAGGTTGGGCTGTCACTTGGAATGATGTTGAAACTCAGAAATTGTTAATTAATGCCTTAATGCAATCCTCAAATATGTAGGAAACCCTAATTATACAAAATAGTGATCAAATTAATAAATTCAGACAAATGCTTGCAGACTAAGATGAAGGACAGATATCAATAATTGATTGTTTTTCAAAGTTCAGAATGGGGAACAATCGGGGACACTACCACTAGTGCCCCTATCTAAGGTACTTGTTGATGCGGATGTTATGCACACACGACATGAGATAAATTCACTATGAACTTAATCTATCTTGAAAGATATGGAGAACTATCAAATAATAATTCACAATCCCAAGGCTTCGGTAGTCAGGTCATGAATGTGTCAGATAATTTAGTGTTCAATGTGAAGCTGATTAACAAGGGGCCTTACGTGATTTAATTGCTACTTACTGGCTATTACTACTCAATCTTTACAAATAAATTTCTAAATTCTTCTCTCAACGTTAATGCTTTGCATGTATTTGTAAATTTATTGTCAATCTTTGCATGAATTTCAAAGAAACAGAGTTTGTATTTCAAACTTTACAAAAATCATCAAAGATCTTTAGCATATCAGAATCTTTAACAATTTCCTTTAGATGATTGTGTTTCAGCTATTTATTTAAACTATTGGTAAAAGAAAGATAAAAGATAAGGTTAGAGACATGATCCAAACAAACATGATGCTATGTTACTCATGTGGACAAATTTTGATTACCTCAGACAATTCATAAGAAAAATAAACTCTTATATGTTAATCTAGACCATTTCATGAATTCACATATAGAATTGCAATCCTCAAGGAAATATATCAGAAACACATAAATCAAATAACACTCTAGAATAGACGCAGAAATTAGATGTTTGCATTTACTAATATATGTTAGCCATTTTGAATTTACAATATTTCATGACTTCAAATTTTTTGAATACATTAACAATATCATCAAAACTTACAGACATTTTTATAGATATAGCAAGGAAACAAGATATTCCACATATTCCTTCCTACATACATGGGCAAATTCTTGCTCAAACTAACTATCCTCAAAGTATTTTCCTCAATCACTTCTCTTGTAGATGCTCTGGTATCTTTTTTATGTCACTCGTGTGTACTAAAATTGGTAGAGCAAAGATCCTTATATAGACTTAGATCTTTTGTATCAGTTACAAAATCCCATCAAGGGTCAAGATTCAAAATACAATATCAATAGTGGAGAAAACTTTGCTAGCTAGGCACCAGTTGTCACATAGGAATATCCTTGGAATATGCTCTTTTCCAATTGTCACTCCCAAAATATCTTGAGAGAATATTCTTTTGGTCACAAAGATGCCCTTTAGAATCTTTTTAAATGTCACAATGTCTTTAATGGTTGACTTTTCGTCTTTGACTTTTTTGTAAGTGCAAAAGAAATATCAAAATAAAGAATGAAATGAGCATATCAATCGCTATCCCTGGTATCTTCTACATGTAGATCCCCTTTCTTCTTCCTCATATAATTTGTATATCTTTTAGCCAAGGTTGATATAGATGCATGACTCATCCTTTGAGATGCATCCCATTTGTACTGCTGCATTTCCACACTTTTCTTCAATACTTGTGCCATGCTTTCAATATCCTCTCTTCTTTTTTGATACTTCTTAATTTTGGCACTCAGTTTGATTATCCTTTCCAATACCTCTTCACTCAATTTATTCATTGGATCATCAATGCATGACTGTAAGATATCTTTGAATTCTTTAGCTATTGATATCTTTAAAATGATGCTCTACCAAATGTTGTACTATCTTTACATGTTTCTCTAACAAGTCCTGAGTAGTTTTTTCTAACTCTTGCACATTGTTAATGGAGGGTCTACGTATGCCTTCCTCAAACTTTAACTCCATCCTCCACCAAGGTATTTGAAAAACAACATTTAAGGTTAACACCCCCTCATTGACCAATGATTCCATATGCCCCTCTATGGTATTGAGTTTCTTTAGCTCATCTCTATTCTGCACTATTCTTGATTGACATTTTTGCAGAATATTGGCACAATTATTTTTCTTAGTCAAGGTGACGTTCCAATTGCCAATTGCAATTTTTATTACTTCTCCTTTTTGAATAAATGTCTTTACCCACTCCTCCAATATGTTAGCTTAGTGCTTTTTATTCTCTATTTCTCCTATCTACTCCTTAGATAAAATAGTTAGTTCAGAAGATAACTCTGGTAAACTTTGTGCAGGATCAATCATTCCTTGGATAAACTGTTGTAATTGGGCAATATGCCCTTTCAATTTTATTATTTTTTGTTTATCCCTCCTCATTTTATTGGCAGTGAACTCTGCCATTTCTTGTAATTCTTCAATATGTTGCTCTCAGTTAACATGCCCAAGGTTCATGCTTATGACATTGTATTCTTCCATGCCTATTTCTCCTTTTTCCTTGTCTGCTTGTGGAACTGCCATCTGTACAGTCCTTGTTCCCGATGGATCTCTCTTTATTGCAGACATGATTCTTGCCTTCCTTTTACCCCTCCTAGTGGCTTCATTAGATAATAAACTTTTTATATCAATTGGCACTAACTATACTGCTGCCTCTTGTCGTACCTCTGATCCAACCCAAGATGCTATTTCCCTACTTGTATCCGCAGCCTTGTCATCCATTACCTCATCCTAAGGCTCCTCTATTATAATCCTTGTTCTTGTTCTTGTTCTTCTTGTTCCTCTTGTGCTTGTTCTTGTTGCTGATCATGTTGTTGTTGTGGAGGTAATTGTTAAGGAAGTTGTTGTTCTTGTTGGACATTCTTTACTTCTACATTTTGTTGTTTCTCTTCATGGAGCACTTCAAGATTAGGAACCTCCTATGATGCATATTTTCCCTTATCATTTTCTTGTTCCTCCATCCTATCTGCAGGCATATTTTCCTGACTTGGTAGACCCTCTCCTTGCACAACTTGTACATTAGCCATATATTTACTCTCTTTCCCCTCTTCTTGATTTCTCATTATCTCCTTAGCAGCCTCTTTGACTTCATCCATGATGTTTTTAGGCACCAAGTTATCAAAAGGATCAATCATTTCTACATCCTCTACTGATTATGTGGCATCCTATTGTGATACACTTGCATCAAATGATCCTAGCATGAGGTGAGTTTTAGGTATTTGCCTATCTTCCTCTTCCTCACTACTCATCTCCAAACTGTCACCACTACTTTCATCTTCACTCTCATCTTCATCATCTTCAACATCATCCACATCTTCAATTTTGTCCACATCCACCACCTCTATATTTTCTTTCGTGGATGTTTGAGCCATGGATGCTTTTTCACCATCTCCTTGGTCATTTCTTATTTGACCTATATAAACCCTTGTATTTGCTCTTTTTGTGTTTATGTTGCCAAGGGTAGTTGTTGGGTTGTTGGTGCCACTTGGACACTAGGTGTTTGTTGAGACACTGCAGGTGTTTGCACTAGAACCTACTCTATTGTGGTAGCTGCAGTTGACGTCCCTCCCTTTACAGATGTAAATGTTCCTAAAGGAATATCTACTATTACCCCTAGTGCATAGGGATCCAATAATGTGGCTTCAGTGTTCACTTCAGCAATCCTTGCCTCTAGTATTTGCCTCTTTCTCTTCAAAAAATCATCAAAACTATCCTCACTCCCTAACCATCTCATTTTACCCTTCCTTTTAGGGTATGTCACTGTTATCCCTGTGGCCTTCAACTCCTCTATTCTTTCTTTTATCCATTTATTAGTATATGCTATTATGGCCTTAGAAATGTTGTCTAGTGAATCCTCTTCGGGTTGGCTCCAATCTAGCTTTGTTATAATTTCATCTACCACCCCTTTTGCATCATAACTTGTATTTAATACCTTTTCATCATATTTTTTAATCTCTAGGTCACTTCAAGTACTCCCAATGTTCTAACTTGGTCCAGAGTCAATCTTTGATAAGCTCTTTTCTTGACCTCTGCCTCATTGTCACAATCAACCCAAAAATCCTCAATACATGGCTGATGTTTAAACTTTTAGTCTAGAAAATTGTATATCCTTCTGAATGGGTCAAATGGCCTGGCAAAGTCAAAATTTTGGAAACCATAGTATTGTAATTCTGCTTCAGATGCCTTAGCTACCTCTTCATTAAAACATTGGTATCTTCCAATACCAAAAGGAAACCTAATATTGCCTTGGTGGAATTTATCCTTTTACATGCCATATATGTTCAATATCTATCTAGTAAACTCCAATAACACCATTTTGTCAGTAGGGTACCTTGGCAATTTGTAAGGTTTACCCATGAATCCTTCTATTCTTATGTATGTGAAGGTGGAAAATTGTATATACCAGGCACTATGCAAATTGATTGCATCTTGTGCTTCCATTGACAATCTTTTATCTCTATCCCCTGTTACTGTCCTTACTAGGTACATAGAAAATACATCATTAACCCTTGTATAATTATGTATCACACTCCTCTCCTTCAGATCTGGGTAAATATCATACACTAACATTTGTCCTGGGTGATTTCCTAATGTCTAAATCTTTGGTATTCTTGTCAGTTGCATCTTAGTTGCACATGAATAGACTATGTAAGATGATATATAGAACATCTTCTGCTTCTTAAATATCATAACTTGTGCAAAAAAGGCATTGCTAATGGCCAAAGCCCAGTGAACTACCCTTGTACTCTCTCTAATATATTGGATCATAGAAAACATCCATGACTCAAATGTAGCTGCATCTACCAAGCCCATTAATCTGCTTAACAACGTGATCATTATATAAACATCTTCCTTAAAGTCCAATCTGTATAAGTTCTTTGGAATTCTAGCAACTGCTTTAGGTTTCTTGTCTAGAGAATACCATCCATAGAATATTGCTTTTTTACAAGATGCCTCATTTCCTTTACAATTAGCTGCATATTGCCCTATATCTATTTCCTTCATCTTATCAGTGATCTTCAAACCAAAGGTTTCAGCTATTCCCTCCACAGACAAATTTGCATATACAACCCCATCATGCTTCACCTTCCTACAGTTCATACCATATCTCTGAATGCATTCGATAACCAAATCCTTGGCCTCCATTGCAAGTGGAAATCCTGTAGTATTATACAAACCCACATCCCATATGTTCTGTTGACATTTCCTTCTGAATCAGCATTAGGGTTTGCCACTTCTAACGCACAGGCAGATTCAGGCCAACTGAATACAGGAGGTTGCGTGAGCTCCTCCCCTTCACTTCTGGTTCTGCCGCACCAAGGGGGGTATCCCTATAACTCAAGATGTAACCTTGACTAGCTCAAAGATAGAAAGATCTAACTTGACAACAACAGGCAGAATACTCTCATGTATGGACCAAGATCTGTATGATAGATCACAAGGCTGGCAACATTCTTGGACATGATGTCTGGTTGGGTATGAGAGTATGCAGGGGGTTCCTAATCCTACTCCTACAACTAACAGGTGGAGGTATGAAGTGTTTTGATATGAATTTGGATGCAAAGCTGGACATGGTGTATAACACAAGAACACAGCATGACTGGTGCCTATCCAGGGCTTGGAGTCGGTAGACATACACCTGTGAATGATCAGCATGAATAGCTAAAACTGGATTTCAGGGGGATACACATGATATCTGCCCTATAGATATCTCCCAATATAGAGTGTTGAGCTATCTCTACTTATGGCATCCCTACTGCAATATACCCTTCCCAATGTTCAACCTGAAAACAGTTTAATCTGCCCCTTGAGCAGAGGTTAAAAGATCAGACATTCAACATAGGAATTCTATGCTCTAGAATCTAAACATAAGCAAACATCCAGATCCAGAAGAAGGATACATGCAATACTGGAGACAGAATTAACACAACACATGCTAAACAGCATTACTCATATAAGATCAACCATGAAACCAGTGGATTCATGCCAAGTCCTACAACAGGAGATACATAAACTCACAAGATAACTGTACAGAGCAACCAGATCAGCTGGTTATGGATTACAGAGCCAAAATTCTACAACTTTCAACAACCACAAATGAACAACACAACCTGCTTTATATAGCAGGAGGGTGTCTTCAGCATCAACTACCAGGTTGACCAAAATTCCCGCCAGATATACAGTACCATAGAAATGGCGCTCAAACTTGAATGCAGCAGGTAGGGGAGGAGACAGGAAGATTTTTCGAGCCTTGCGCCGCCGCCTAGGGATTCAGATCTTCAATCAGGTACAACATTCGTCCACGCCATCGCCCATACCTCTGCAACAATCGCCATTGATGGCGCACCAACCCGCGGCCTCGGGAAGAACATCAAACAGACAGTCGCAACCGCTTCCCGCCGAGATTCATCATCATGATATTTCGAATATGCAGGATAACATTATCCCACATGCACCCCGCAGCAACCTCCTTTGCACTTTATATACTAGGTCATGAGCATATATCATGTCGGCGCTTTTGCTCCTGACGACACTAGTATATACTTCATCATCATCATCCTCCAGCAGCATGATATCCTGCTGTTCGAAATATCACCCTGACGTCATCATGATATTTGAAACATAACCTTCATGATAATCGGCACAACCTGATCCTTCGGAGGAACATCCTCCTGCTGAGCTTAAAACAAAAATCTGGCCGATGAACATCCTGATGACGTCATCATCATATACTGCTGACGTCATCATCATATCTGCCTACTGCGCACCAACTTGCACATCCGGATGACATCATCATCATATTTGCAAATATCAGGAGGTCTCTTCAAGATGATCACTTGTTAGAAATATGACCTCCGCGGACCTTGATGACGTCATCATCATATTAACATCATCATGATATTCGGAAGACAACCGGATATTTGGAAATATCCTCCTGATGTGAAAATATCAGGTTGCACTGTAGCTCCTCTGTAAGATCGGGGCGAAAACTGAATATGATGATGCTGCTTGAAAAGATCACCCCCAGTAGATAATGCGCGAAGCTAGCAGGCGGATATCTCCCTGATATCAGCATCATCATGATGCTCGAGCAAACATATATCCGGGTGATATGAAAATATCACCCCTTCCTTCGGAATATCATGATGCAGATAGGCAGAAAGAAAATATCACCCTGATATACGGATGACGTCAGCATCATCAGGATGAAAAACAAAGAACAAGAAGTGATACAACATCATCAGGATGATATTGACTAAGATCATCCTGACGTTCAAAATATGATGACCCCAGTGAATATCGGGTCGCACTTAGAACTCTTCAACAACATCATCAGGATGATCATAACCAAGATCACCCGATGATAAAAATATCACCCCGGCGAAATATCATGAAGGCAGAAAATATGATGACCACCGCAAGCAGCAGGATGACAACTGGAAAATGATGATGATGACGACCCTTAGGATAAAACAAGTTAGGTCGAGCAACTCAAAGAATAAGCAACATCATCATCATGTCTGGGCAAGGTGATAAATGAAAGATCACCGGATACTTTGAAGAATCACCCTCGCAAGCAGATAAGGGCGCACTGTAGCTCGTCAGCATCATCAGGATAAAACCCGAACATCACCCGACAGCGAAATATGATGATGACGATGAGAAACCGGTCGAAGGAGAACATGATGATGCTGACCTTCACGGAAACAAACATGATGATGATGACCTCCTCCTCAACAAAATATGATGCTGCAGCTGAAAAATACTGAGGAGGTCCGTTACTTAGAGCATTTTTTGGATACTTAGGGAGAGTGCCTGAATGAAAATTTTTCAAAAAACTACCAGTCAATTCAGGCGTCAACAGTGGCTCTGTCTGGGGACGTGCAGGTGAAAGACTGCAGCGAGAACCCCAGATCTCTGGGATGCAGACCAGTCCCTTATCCATTGGGCACAGAGTCAAATACTGCACTGACCTGCATCACCAAACGCACTTGATGGCCTAAGGCCACCAAGAAAAGAAAAACATGTATCTTCCCTTGTCAAATATCTTGTTTTCATCTGCATGCACTGGGTCAAGCTTGGAGATACTACAAAGATCCACCCACAAACAAATCTTGTCGTCTGCATATTCAACCCTCTGATTTGGCTTGTCATCATCCTTGTGCAGATAACCCTCAGCATCATGTGACATGTGGGTGCAGAATGTTTCAGGCAATGCATGCTCATATGGCATATAGCACTTATCACTCACATCATCATCATGCATTGCAACATGATCTCCTAGCTGGACTGCAAATAGGAAACACTCAGAGTCCATCACAAAACTAGGAAGATCAGGGCTCATTGTATTATATGCTGGCTCATCAAAAGAAAAGCTTTCAAAATCACAATTGTGTACATCATGTACACAACCATCTGGTACACCAGGCTGGAAAAGATCAGGCTCTGACACCTCTTTACAATCAGGCACATTTTTACAATCACTTACCTGATGTATGTTGTTTCCTCTTTCATCAGGATGAGAAACAGAATCCAAGCCAAAAATAGTGTCTAGATCTTCACCACACTCAGACAGATCCTCATCACCACATGTGTCATAAATGGGTGGCCCAGGTACATCAGCTTCATCATAGTATGCCATTTGTTCATGGGCAGCAGAGCATACCTCTTCATCACCAATGGATTCATTCTGTGGAGGAGTATCAGCCTGTGTATCATAAGCAAAACAGCCATCAAATGAAAAACAGTCATGCTCTGAACTAGCACTTATTTCAATTTCTGACTGCTCTTCATGATCTCCATGTGTTTGAAAGATAGGCAATGGGTCACACATAGGACTGCTTCTCTGTTTGCTTATATCTTCTCTGTCTTGAGTACAATACTCACAATTGTCTCCACAGGTCCATTCTAAAAATTGCTCATTGCTGTCCACAACCTCGTTATTGTTTTCATGGTCAGCTGCCTCATCATTGCAATGGGAATCCTCATTAGTCCTTTCACTGGCATCCTCAACTGGTGAACAATCCAGTTGAGCAGTATTGTTAGCATTATGTTCAAATACATCAGTCTCAACCTCTATGCTTTTATTTTCATTCTTATCTGCACATGATGCCATAATCATTTGGTCATTTGCAGCTTCACAACCATTATTCACACCAAGGCCTGGGGACAGGGGTTTCAGCAGGTGCACATTTCTCATTGCTTCTACATTTTCTAAAAATTTGTATGCCATCTGCATACTTGTCACCTTGAAATCCCTCAGTAATGCACTAGAGCCCTCCTCAAAAGCTTCAAAGAATATGCCAACACAGGCTGAAATATCAGGTCTGAAACTTTCAGGGACATGTGAAAGGGCTACTGCAAACCTATGACTGAAATCAACACATGGCTCTTCATCTTGTTTTCTGATTCTCATCAATTCTGCAACAAGATCAGCCGGTTCTTTTGCAAATTCTTCCTTGAAACAGTCAGCAAGCTCATCCCAACAGGCAAAGGACTTCTTTGGAAAGCTCAAATACCAGTCTTTTGCTTTTGCATCAAAGGACCTAACAAGAAACCTCATCCACATATCCTCATCTCTGAAAGAATATTTTCCCATAAAACTTTGAAAATTTTGGATATGTGCATTCCCATCACATACATTGTGACCACTAAACCTAGGCATCTGACAGTATATCCTAGCAGGCATAGTTTCTACTTTGTAATCCACCCATGACAAATCCAGTTGGTCATACAAAGGATCAAAAGGGCTGACAGGAGGTTTAGCTTTCCGACTGGCAGACACAACAGGGTTAGTGCTTCTTAACTGGGCCTGCTCAGCCTCTAAGAATATCAACCTATTTCTTATCTCTTCTATTCCTTTATCCAACATTTTACCACTGAGTGTGGGATACTTCATACTTGGATTCACAAAAATCTTACTCTTAGACATCCTTTGTCTGTCTAAGACCCTAGGCTTCCCCTGGCATCTAACCTATGCAATAAAACAGCAAATAAAGGGGAAGGAAGGAGGTACCTTTTCTCATACAGATGCAGAAATATGTACATCTTTCAACCAATAACATACATCTATCTTTCATGTGCATTTAGATCTTTTTTGCAGAGTCGCCACCTCTCCAGAGAGGACAAAATTTACAGCAGCTGAAAGCTACTTTTCCAGGTTCATTCCACCAGCAGAGCATCATTTTGTTAGTGACTCGGATGGGCCACAAGATATAACACTTTTTCATCAATTTTCTCCCCAGCAGAGTCACCATTTTGTTGACATTTCCTTCTGAATCAGCATTAGGGTTTGCCACTTCTAACGCACAGGCAGATTCAGGCCAACTGAATACAGGAGGTTGCGTGAGCTCCTCCCCTTCACTTCTGGTTCTGCCGCACCAAGGGGGGTATCCCTATAACTCAAGATGTAACCTTGACTAGCTCAAAGATAGAAAGATCTAACTTGACAACAACAGACAGAATACTCTCATGTATGGACCAAGATCTGTATGATAGATCGCAAGGCTGGCAACATTCTTGGACATGATGTCTGGTTGGGTATGAGAGTATGCAGGGGGTTCCTAATCCTACTCCTACAACTAACAGGTGGAGGTATGAAGTGTTTTGATATGAATTTGGATGCAAAGCTGGACATGGTGTATAACACAAGAACACAGCATGACTGGTGCCTATCCAGGGCTTGGAGTCGGTAGACATACACCTGTGAATGATCAGCATGAATAGCTAAAATTGGATTTCAGGGGGATACACATGATATCTGCCCTACAGATATCTCCCAATATAGAGTGTTGAGCTATCTCTACTTATGGCATCCCTACTGCAATATACCCTTCCCAATGTTCAACCTGAAAACAGTTTAATCTGCCCCTTGAGCAGAGGTTAAAAGATCAGACATTCAACATAGGAATTCTATGCTCTAGAATCTAAACATAAGCAAACATCCAGATCCAGAAGAAGGATACATGCAATACTGGAGACAGAATTAACACAACACATGCTAAACAGCATTACTCATATAAGATCAACCATGAAACCAGTGGATTCATGCCAAGTCCTACAACAGGAGATACATAAACTCACAAGATAACTGTACAGAGCAACCAGATCAGCTGGTTATGGATTACAGAGCCAAAATTCTACAACTTTCAACAACCACAAATGAACAACACAACCTGCTTTATATAGCAGGAGGGTGTCTTCAGCATCAACTACCAGGTTGACCAAAATTCCCGCCAGATATACAGTACCATAGAAATGGCGCTCAAACTTGAATGCAGCAGGTAGGGGAGGAGACAGGAAGATTTTTCGAGCCTTGCGCCGCCGCCTAGGGATTCAGATCTTCAATCAGGTACAACATTCGTCCACGCCATCGCCCATACCTCTGCAACAATCGCCATTGATGGCGCACCAACCCGCGGCCTCGGGAAGAACATCAAACAGACAGTCGCAACCGCTTCCCGCCGAGATTCATCATCATGATATTTCGAATATGCAGGATAACATTATCCCACATGCACCCCGCAGCAACCTCCTTTGCACTTTATATACTAGGTCATGAGCATATATCATGTCGGCGCTTTTGCTCCTGACGACACTAGTATATACTTCATCATCATCATCCTCCAGCAGCATGATATCCTGCTGTTCGAAATATCACCCTGACGTCATCATGATATTTGAAACATAACCTTCATGATAATCGGCACAACCTGATCCTTCGGAGGAACATCCTCCTGCTGAGCTTAAAACAAAAATCTGGCCGATGAACATCCTGATGACGTCATCATCATATACTGCTGACGTCATCATCATATCTGCCTACTGCGCACCAACTTGCACATCCGGATGACATCATCATCATATTTGCAAATATCAGGAGGTCTCTTCAAGATGATCACTTGTTAGAAATATGACCTCCGCGGACCTTGATGATGTCATCATCATATTAACATCATCATGATATTCGGAAGACAACCGGATATTTGGAAATATCCTCCTGATGTGAAAATATCAGGTTGCACTGTAGCTCCTCTGTAAGATCGGGGCGAAAACTGAATATGATGATGCTGCTTGAAAAGATCACCCCCAGTAGATAATGCGCGAAGCTAGCAGGCGGATATCTCCCTGATATCAGCATCATCATGATGCTCGAGCAAACATATATCCGGGTGATATGAAAATATCACCCCTTCCTTCGGAATATCATGATGCAGATAGGCAGAAAGAAAATATCACCCTGATATACGGATGACGTCAGCATCATCAGGATGAAAAACAAAGAACAAGAAGTGATACAACATCATCAGGATGATATTGACTAAGATCATCCTGACGTTCAAAATATGATGACCCCAGTGAATATCGGGTCGCACTTAGAACTCTTCAACAACATCATCAGGATGATCATAACCAAGATCACCCGATGATAAAAATATCACCCCGGCGAAATATCATGAAGGCAGAAAATATGATGACCACCGCAAGCAGCAGGATGACAACTGGAAAATGATGATGATGACGACCCTTAGGATAAAACAAGTTAGGTCGAGCAACTCAAAGAATAAGCAACATCATCATCATGTCTGGGCAAGGTGATAAATGAAAGATCACCGGATACTTTGAAGAATCACCCTCGCAAGCAGATAAGGGCGCACTGTAGCTCGTCAGCATCATCAGGATAAAACCCGAACATCACCCGACAGCGAAATATGATGATGACGATGAGAAACCGGTCGAAGGAGAACATGATGATGCTGACCTTCACGGAAACAAACATGATGATGATGACCTCCTCCTCAACAAAATATGATGCTGCAGCTGAAAAATACTGAGGAGGTCCGTTACTTAGAGCATTTTTTGGATACTTAGGGAGAGTACCTGAATGAAAATTTTTCAAAAAACTACCAGTCAATTCAGGCGTCAACATGTTCTTCATTGCAAGGGATGCCCTAGGCTCCCTAATCTTCTGTAATAAGTCAGTAGAATCAAAATCCCCAATTTTCGTGTCGATTATTCCTCCTCCCGCAGAGTAGATTGGCGAACTATAACCTTTGGCCAAAAAATCTTCTTTAACCCTCGTGTCTTTCTTTTCTCCCTTTCTAGCCATATTCTCGATTTTCTTCCCTTTGGGTAGCATCTTGTCAAGATAAATATTCATTTTACGACTACATTCATATTTCCTAGGGTTTTACCATAGAAATTTACCATTTAACATTTTACCCTACTATTTTCCTTTTCCCTTTTTTGAATTCTGTATGGGCACCCCACTATATTTAAATTTCACAATTTATCATAGTAATTAACTAACTTTAAACCATTTCCATTACTCTACTATAATTACTGTAAAATTCACCATAATTGCATTTCATTAAGTACAAGTGGGATTTTTTAAATACATACCTAGATTCACAATCGTTGACCTTTATACCATTGACAAGAGATTTTACCATTCGAGCTCACCGTAACCATTCTTGAATTGCAATTCACCTTTGTTCACCTTTGCTCTGTAAAGTGCTCTGTAATTGAATTCTAAATGCAATTGTGAAGTTCAATGCAATTGACATTCCTTTTTACTCTCTTGAAATTAGGTATTCCCTATGGTAGGTATGCATTAAATGCAACAAACAGTATATGCAATTTGATTTTTGCTTTACTTTTACTGTTCAATGCATAATTTGAATTTTGTATATGTTGGCTCTTTTGCACTTTTCATTTGTATATCTTATACATGCACTTTTTCACTAATATGCAAGAAAGATTGATGACGTCATTATAAACATTTTGACTTAATGACCCTTTCAATGCTAAGTTTTGCCTTTTGTATCTAAAACTATGCACGCGCTACCTTTATGCGTTTGCAATTTTCCCTCTCATTTGTTTTGTATATTTTTTTGTATATGTTTGTGTATATCTTATACAACTACCAAACATATAAACTCTGACTCCATTGGGTTTATGAAATGACTTGGAATCACCTTCGTGTCTAGCTTTGTATATAATTCGTTTGTATCATATTTTGTATATCACATGCATACAATTGCACATGCATGCGTGGTGTTGACTTTTCCACTCCTCATTATGTGCAAATACACTTTATTCTCTAATTTAATACTGAGTTCAGGTCTATAATTACATATTTATATTTTGTATACTTAATACATGCATCTTAATATACAAACGTGGACCTCACCTAAAGTTTATAAAGTCTTAACTTTCTAATCACATCTGAATTTGTATCTGTATTTTAGATACACACGCTTATACATACAACGACACATACAAATAAACACTCGCTTCCGCTCTATAAACTCAAATGAATTTTCCTTTCGAGTCTTCTCATGCATATTTTGGATTTGTATAAAAGATACATGCATTGTAATATGCAAATACAACCATGAACTTCTACCATTATACAACACACCCTAAACAGCTATCAGGTCTGGATTTGCACAAGTATGTTTTGAACCTTTAAAGATACAAACATAAATCAAGATTTTAACACGATGAACATCATAACCCAACAGATCGAAAATACAAAGTATACAAACAAATGACCATGTATATGAGATACATGTTGACCCAACCATCCAGCATTGACTTTTCATAGAAATTGACATAACTCTCAAAATATGCAAATTTTTTAAATCATTCAAAAGGCAACCCTGGCTGATTTTTAACACAAACCTCATTGATAACAACCATTTTTTGCCAAGCATTATGCACCTTGAATTTTGAGCATCTGAGACATTTTACCCATACCACCAAGCAAGCAAAACCAAACCAACACAAAAGAAAAAGCCACAGTAGGGGTCCTCATTTTTCTAAATGGTAAAATGGGGTGTTTTATGAGTATCACAACAACTAGCAACCAAATAAAACAACCAAATTTGGAAAACTCAAGGAACAAAATGAAATGAATCATAACTTTCCAACTTTCTTATATGTAAGAATTCTATTCAATCACAAAAGAATGTATTCACTAACCGAAAAGAATCTTCCAAAGAAATTGAATTGTGTGCAATTGATTCATTCCCATACATTAAACTACATATATGGATTCAACCTTTTTAGCCAACCTGGATAGAGCCTTACTGCCAATCAGGTGTCAATAGCCCCGACAAGGTTATCGCTATAATCTCCCCAAATAGAGCCCCACTACCAATTAGGCATCCATAGCCCCAGTGGAGTTATCTAATAGTCCTAATATGTTTCAAATGATTTATTTTGATCATTCATTATCTTTTGTTTTGATGTTATTGATATTGCAATGAAGCTCATGCTTAACAGATAGTAGAATCCTCTTAATGATATGTAGGGTGGAGATTATAGTGGTAGCAAAGGCAAATCTTTAGATTTTTTTACTTTATGCAAGTGTCCACTATATCCAAAACCTACTCCTAGAATCTTAAAAAATGTGTATTCATATGATTCCTTGAATGTTTCAACTTGTTGTTGGTGAATAAAATCTTTCAAAGACCAAATAAGCCAACTAAATATATGAAAGTTACAACCTATGCCTAAATTTCATAATAGTTCCCTTAGTTCTATAAATTCCATTATTTTCTAAAGTTGTAGCTTGCTCCTGTATATCCAAAATCAAAATGAGGATCCCAAGCACACAGAAAACAACAAAAGCGACCAACACCAAACAAAAACACACAAACAACACCAAAACAAACCAAAACAACTATACAAGCATATACAATACTGACAATATGATACACAATATGACTCAATGCAACTGTTTAGGCTTGAAAGTAATGTTTAAGATATTGACTATTAACATGTAACATAATATCTTCACCAGTCAAAGTTTTCAACCTAAATGTGTTATCTCCTATAATTTCACCTATCTAGAATGGACCTATCCACAACCTATTGAATTTTCTGTGATTCCTTTTTTTTTCATGGGCTTTATCCCAACATAAGACTAAGTCTGAGATTTTAAAAGTTTTAACTTTAGCTTTTTTATCAAACCATCTTTCGAAGTTACTACTTGATGTTTAGCAAACCTATCTATGGATTGATTTCTCTTTTCATCCAAGTGTAACAATTGAACTAACCTAGCTTCTCTTTGGTCATCAAAACCTAAGTACTCATTAGCAAACTTCTAGGCTGGGATTCTTAGATTAATAGGCAGAATTGCATCTATGTCGTATACTAAATGGTATGGGGAATTCCCCAATGCTATTTTAACCTTTGTTCTATCCACCCAAAAAGCATACTTTAATAAGGTATTCCACTCCCTAGGGTTTTTGGCAATCAATTTCTTAATGATGTCTAACAGAATTTTGTTATTGGATTTTGCTAACTCGTTACCTTGTGGATAGTAGTTCAATGAAAATTTTAAAACAATACCATATTCAAAAGCCCAATTTGAAAACTTTAAGGAAGATAAAGTAGGGCCGTTGTCACATACTAGTGCATAAGGTATTCTAAATCTAGTTTGTTGTTATATGGTGCCTAAGCAGACTTAAAGGTTAAATTTTTCCCACTTTTATTGGCGTGGTTGCCCCCCAAATTATTTAATGGGGGTTTGGGGGTAGCACCCCCAAGATGGGGCCAAGGGGCAGTGGCCCTTGTGGGGTCTAGGGACAGCACCCCTAGTGTGCTCCCTGTTGTGATACAGGGCAGTGTCCAGGGGCAACACCCCCGCGAGGGCTCGAGGGCAGCGCCCTCGAAACCTCAAACGATATTTATTATTTTATAAAGACGTCAGGAGTTATTTTTCTATTGGCCAACATAAAAAAAACCCTATTTTGTAACTGACATAAGGCTTGATAAAAGTGGCTAAGGGTTAGGGTTTCTGTAGAGATATTGTATTGTAGCATTTGCAGCAGTATTGAGTTGCAAGGATTGCTAGTTGTAATCAATTTAATTTGCTAGATAATAATATTGGACTCTCTGTTGGTGGATGTAGCCCGAGTTTGGGTGAACCACGTTGAAAATTATCTCTCGTTATTATTATTTCTATGAATTTTTCATTCCTCTATTTAATCTATATTTGTATTTAATTGATATCTTCTGCATGCAATTCCTGACATGATTATGATGTTTTCCTCTAGAAATTTGATGACAACCTCAGTGGTAGATAACTTACAGCAAGTAGCCTCTATCCATCTAGTGCAATAATCAGTCACTGTAAGGATGAACTTGTGTCCAGCAAAAGATGGAGGGTTAATGACTCTAATGAAATCTAGCCCACATTGTGCAAATGGTCTAGTTTCTATCACAGGTTGCAAGGGATGAGTCATATTTCTTCCCTTATCAGTAGTGGTTTTACATATATGGCAGCACCAGATATGTTCTTCAGTGTCTTTAAACATGGTAGGCCAATAGTACCCCGCCCATAAGATCTTATGTGTTGTGGCCAAATGAGACCCTCGAGCTATCCCATATTTATAATGTAATTCTAACAACACTTTATCAGCTTGCTCTTTGTTCAAACATCACAAATATATCCCTTCGTGCTTATTTCCAGTGGGAGCTACAAGGTCAGCGGTGTTATGGTCAATCTCCAAGTGGGAGATGATGTGGTGTGGAGTCTGATCAGTCTCCAAGTGGGAGATTGTTGTTATATGGGGCCTAATCAGACTCAGAGGTTAAATTTACCCCACTTTTATCAGTGCAGTTTCCCCCCAAATTATTAACGGGGTCAAGGGGCAGCACCCCTTGCGGGGTCCAGGGCCAGTACTAAGGGTCTTTTTGTAACCGACATAAGGCTTGATAAAAGCGGCTAAGGCTTAGGGTTTTCGTTGATGTATTGTAGCATTTTGCAGCAGTACTAAGTTGCAAGGATTGCTGGTTGTAATCAGTTTTCTTTACTGGATAATAATATTGGCCTCTCTATTGGTGGATGTAGCTTGAGTTTGGGTGAACCACATTAAAACTTGTCTCTCGTTGTTATTATTTCTGTGTATTTTCATTCCTCTGTTTAATCTTTATTTGTATTTAATTGATATCTTATGTCAACTAACCCTAACACTTTCAACCTTAATGCCCTTCTCTGGGAAGATTTCATGTGACTGGGATATTTCCTTGATATCAAAAATGAATTAAGAACATCATACCATCCACTTCTAGTACTGGTATTCACAACATATTGTTGGCTAACAATTTTGGGATCTATGTTAGCTATAGTCTACACTAAAGCTTGACCCCTGACCAATTTCATGGGAATGATTTCCAAATCAAATTCCTATAACACTATTATCCATTTTACTCTTTTATCTCCTAGTTCATTTTGCATCAGCGACATCTTTACTATAGCATCAGGCACAATAGCTTTGACTTGACTTCTTAAAATGTAATGCCTGAACTTTTTTATTGCCTTTACTAAGGCAAAAGATTGCCTTTCAGTATCCAATTACTTTAACTCTGCACCTTTAAGGGGACCACTCATAAACACTATTGGCTTTTCTTAATTTTCCTCACCCTTTTGTGTCAAGGCTGCTGCATAGGAGTGTTCAAATGCAAAAGTGTAAATAAAGAATGGTTTGGTATAATCTGGACTAGTCAATATAGGAGCATTATTGATATCTTCCTTTATATCTTTAAAAGATGCTCTGGCCACTGGTGTCCACTTTATGTTGGCATCCTTCTTCAGCATAGCATTTAGAGGTTGCAATATCTCAGCAAAACTAGTGATGAATTTCCTCACAAAGTTTATCTTACCAAAGAATGATTTCAATTCCTTCTTGCTAGCAGGAAACTGCAACTTATTGATCCCTTCCACTCTATCTGGATCAATGGAAATCCCATTCTCAAAAATGATGTGTCGTAGTAACTCACCTTCTATCACTCCAAAGATACATTTCTTTGGGTTTAGAGATATATCGTACTTTTCATATCTCTGCAATACTTTTATCAAATCATCTACATGAGTAGACCCGTCTTTAGAAAAAATTGTCAAATCATCCATATAAATCACTATGCATTTTCCTACAAGTCCACGAAAAGAAATATCCATGGCTCTTTGGAATGTAGCCTCTGCATTGATTAAACCAAATGACATTATTCTATAAGCATAATTACCCCATTTACAAGTAAAAGTGGTTTTCAACCTATCTTCCTTATCCACTAAGACCTGATTGTAACTAGAGAATCCATCAAGGAAAGACATCATTTTTGCACCATTGATTGCCTACAAAACCTCATCCAAAGGTGGTAAAGGATAATTATCATTTTTTTATGCTTTATTAAGGTTTCTAAAGTCCACACAAAGTCTAATATCTCCATTCTTTTTTCTTATAGGCACTAGATTGGCTACCCAAGTGGAATGCCTGATAGGAAAAATTATCCTTGCAGATAACAATTTCTTGACCTCTTCAAAGATCAAGGGTTCTAAAATGACATTCACTAGTCTTTGTTTTTGCCTAAATGGCTTTACTTCTAGTCTCAAGGGAATCATGTGAGTTATGATAGATGTATCATAAGTTTTGAGGTCTTCATATGTCCATGCAATGACATGTTTATAAGCTTTTAACACAACAATTATATCATCTCTTAACTCATTTGAACAAGCCTTTTCGATTAGCACATTTTGAGAATATTTATCAGTTGTATTTTCTATAAGCCTAGGAGGGTTAGAATGCCTGTTATCTTTTAATTCTTTTAACTTGCTTGGATCTTTTAACATAACACAAGCATTTCTAGGATTATCAACAATGTGTCTATCTTCCTAGTTTTCAATTCGGGCCACATTTTCTATGTTGACAATCAATTATTTCCCTACACATTCCACAATCCTCCTCAGAATGAGCAGTCTTATGAACTCTAGACCATTCTCTACATAAAACGTCCTAAATAGGAGTTCCCTACTGGATACATTTCCAAATTTCCTGACTCATGATTTTGTTAAAACTACTCATGGTATTCTCTTCTTCATCAAAAGGATCATGGTCAGATTTGATGAGCACATTTGTTCCCTTGTTTATAGGTTTCTTTTCAAAATCAAAAGCTAGGATTTCCTCTATTAGAAACCCTATACCCACCAGTTTCTACTATAGCACACAACACCTCATTTGTCTTGTTGTACTATGTTATCATGTGTTTCATTTTTGGTTCTGCCTCAATCCTAATATGGTTAGGAATGCCTCTCCAGGGTAACCACATGTGTGAAAAATTTGTTGCCATATATCCATTTAGAGTTTTGGACCAATCTCTACTCAACATCTTGTAATTCACAGGAATATCAACTACCTGAATGTTAATATATTGTTGTACTTTGGGATCAATAGATAATTACATCTGAATATGCATCAACTCTCCTACAACATTTACTTCAGATTTGTCTAATTGAGTCACAATTTTGGCTGACTTTGTAGGGGTGAGTCCTAAAATTTTACATACTCCTAATGGCATGATATTACCAGAGGCTCCAAAATCTACCATGCAATTATGCAGATTTTTTCTAAAAATTCTTAAGGTTAACAAAAAAGGAGACTCCTTTTCTGTATACAACACTACATTAGTGTTTGCAGGCTGCTCAAGAATTTTACTCTTGTCCTTAATATGCACTTCTTTATTATGAACATATGGACCTATTGAGTTTTCCCTAGGACCTGATTCATCTGAGGATTTCATGAAAGTTGTTCTAACTCCTGGACTTCTCAACAATTCATACAAAGGAACATTCACTTTTATTTTCCTAATCTCCCCAGATAAATAACTTTTCAATTTAGCAGTATTATCAGGTTTTGATTTACTTACCTAGACCTTTTGTGATGCTAAAGTACCAACACCTTGATGATTTGCCTTTGGCGGTAAAGGATTGTTACTTGAATGTACATCTGGCGGTGTAATGAGATTGTGTGGAGGTGTAGAAGTAGTGAAGTGACCTCCATATTTGTTGTTACTCCTCAAGTTATACGTGTGATTCTTTTGAGACTGCTAAAATGCTTGAACTTCATCTACCTCACCTTGCACTTCATTCTTAGTTTCAAAGGGAAATTGAAAATTTTCAAGTACCAAAGTTGACTCAGGATATAGACTTTCATGATAATATGAGTCATCTTCTTCAATCTGATCCTCTTCTTCTTTTGATGAGAAGGTGAAACTTTCCAGAACCATGGCTGACTCATACCTGGAAGGTACTATCTCATTTCCTTTAGGAATTAGGAATTCTGATGTAGGGCTCTGCACTTCTACTTTAAAGATACTTGCTGCCAAGTGGAACTATGGACAATCAAGCTCAGCATGAGTAATCATGTTATGGATTCTACACCAATTCTTAAGAGTTACATCTACTACTTGTATCCTAGTAGGTTGTTTAGATTCCTGATTATCTGGATTCTTAAAAGGAGAAGCCAAAGTACCATTATTTGTCTTGTATTCCAAACTCTAGGAGGCCTAGGGTGATTGGAATTTCTATTATCATTTCCATAACCCTTATTGTCTCCATTATGACGTCTATGTTGCAACCCTTCTCCATGATTCTGATGATTCTAAGAATTCTGACCTTAAAAACTCTGATTTCTCATTTGAGTTACCTGTATGCTGATTGGAATTTCTATTATCATTTCCATAACCCTTATTGTCTCCATTATGACTTCTATGCTGCAACCCTTCTCCATGATTCTGAGAATTCTGACCATAAAAACTTTGATTTCTCAAGTGAGTAGAGATTTGCTTTAATTCATCTCTATCCTCTTGTGCTTTGGCTACATATGTATCATGTGGAGCTTGGAAGAATGATTGTCTGTTGAACTTGTCATCATTAGAAACATGGCCTATATATGGAACCATAGCAAGTGTAGGAACATGATTATACACTGGAGTATGATGCATTAGTGCACCATTTAACTGCTACATATGATTAGGAATTTCAGCACCTCCAAGGCTCACTAAAGGTCCATGGCCTGTTTGCCACATCTCCTGATTTATCCTCATAGGTTCCATATATGCTTCAAATAAATTTGTCACTACAGGTACCTGTCTCTTAACAAACATTGCAGTTAAAGGATCCAATCCTCTTCATTCTCTATATTTTTTGTTTGCCATTATCCATCACATTCTATTCAAACTGGTCTTGCTTTGTCTTTTTCATTATATCAGCAACTTTGCCCTATTGCAAACTACTTACCTTTTCCCTCTATCGGCAAATCTTCAATTTGTTGAACCATTCTTTTCTATCTCTATTCACCTTATCGGTGAATTCCACCTTTTCAAAACTTGAGAAACTTTCTCTTTTATATAATCTTTTATCAACAAACTTCATTTTCTTCAAACTTTTCTTCAGTGCTATCTTTCCTTTTTGTCGGCAACTTTTAACCTTTTCTAACTCAATCATTTTCTCCATTGTTTCTAGCTTATCGGCAAACTTGCCATTTGTCGAACTATTCTTTTGCTTTATGTTTTGCCCCATATCAGAAAAATCCTCTTTTGTTGAACCTTATCTTGTGGTGACCTTTTATGCTTTATCGACAAATGTCAACATTTGCTAACTAGGCCTCCTTTGCCTCCCTTTCTGTTTTATCAGCAACTTTCACTTTTACCGAACCAACACCTTTCTCACCTTGTCGGCAATTTTACACTTTTTAGAACCTAAAGAAAAGTCACCTTTAATCACCTTATCAGCGAATTATGAAAATCCCAAACTAGTTCACTAGTTCTTCTTTCCTCCAATTTGCTAATATCTTTCCTTCCTTAGCCAATTTCCCTTCTCTTTGTCGGCAAAAATGCCTCATCATGAACCATGGAATTTTCCCCTTTGGTGTTATTTGCTTTATCAGAAAATCCTAAATTTATCGAACCAAGCTTCTGCTGCATCCTTTTTCCTTTATCAGCGAATCTACATTTTCTCGAACCCAAGGCCTTTTCTCATGCTTCTTCTTTATTAGCAAATTGTCACAGTTTAAAACTTTAACTTTGACCTTATCACCTTATCGAAAAAATAAGAAAACTTTGAACTTATGAAAAGTTTTGTCCTTAACTAGTTTGTCAATAATACCATGTCTTAGTCCTTTTTCCTTTTATCAACAAACTGGCATCTTTTCGAACCATGGACTATGGTGCTATTTTTCCTCATTATTAGAAAAAAAGGCACTTATCGAACTCTTCATGCCTTAGAAAATATTTCCTTTATTTTCCTTGTCGGCAAAAAGGACTCATGCCAAACTTGCTTCCTTTTGGCGAACTTTCTTCCCTGTTAGCAAACTACTCCTTTTCTAAACTTTTCTTTAGTTCATCCAATAGCCGATTCTCTAATGAAGTTCCTCTTGCCTTGCTTTAGTCAGCAAAAATGAACTTTACTGAACCCTTTTTGGTTTTCCATATTTGCCTTGTTGGCAAAATGTTTCAGTTCGAAACCTTGACCTTTCTCCTTTGGCTCTATCTTATCGCTTTGTCAGCAAAATGGGAAAAACACGAACCTCTTAGAATGTTTAGTTTCCACCCAATTTCTTGACAAAGACACTAGATCACTTTTACCTTAGCCAAAATTTCATTTTTTTGGCAACCTTTGCTTTTTCCAAACCATTCCTTTACACCCTTTTCACCTTGTCGGAAAAATACCCTATCAACGAACTTGAAGAAAACTAAACTTTTGCAAGGTTCAGGACTTTGTCGATTCCCCAACAAAGCATACTTTCCTATCTTTCCTTAGCCAATTTTGCCTTATCCAAAAATTTAAACCTCTTAGAACCCCTTCACATTGCTCTTTGCCACTTCTCTTATCGCTTTATCAACAAAATGCAAAAAACATGAACTTGTAGAAAAGTTCAATTTGGGCAAGTTCCTCGATAAAGGCATAGCCTTTCCTTTCCTTGGCCTTTGTCAAAAAAATGGTCATCGGGCGAACTCCCTATCAACGAACTTCAAGGTTTTCAAACTTCACATTTTGTTGATAGACTTCATCTTTTGCATTTCTTTTCCTTTAATGAAACACTCTCTCCCTCTGCTCTGCTGTCGCCTTATCAACAAATAGGCTAAAAGCCAAACTCCTAAAAAGTTAGTAAGTTTGGGAAAATCTGATTTGTCGCCAAGGCAAAAATATTCTAAGGGAGAAACCACCTTTTGACCAAGGCAAAAAACATAAAATATCCAGACATTGAAGAAGCATAACTTCTTTGTTTTAAGGAATTTTGAGATGCTTCAAAAGGAAAAGTTTCTTAGAATTCAAATCTCTATCCAATGATGACCTTGGGTAAGAAATGTGCACATGAATTTTGGATTTTTTGGGGAAAAATGAGCACAATGGGAATAAAATTTGCAGGTGCCAACACTGGCTCTAGTTGGGGACGTGTGACAAGTAGTGTCACAACGAGGATTCAGATCTCTGAGTAGACCAAAAAGACACAAAAGACAACAAAAACACACAAGGGAAGAAACACACAAACAAATTTACAACCACAACATATAAACAAGGGAAAATACATGGGAAGCACTTACTTATGAAAAGTAAAGCTTCAGATACTGTTCATGAATGGGCAACTCCAGAAATTCTCCCTCCATATTTCTGATGTAATATGTATCTTGTCCAACTTTTTCACCAATCTGGTAAGGGCCCAGCAACAAAGGCTCAAACTTGCCATGCTTACCCTTATCTTCTGCTCTTTCATTCCACAGGAGAACCATGTCACCAATCTGAAAGCTCCTCTTTACTATTTTCTTGTTGAACAAATATTCGGCCTTTTGTTATTATTGTTGGTTTTTATCATGTGCTAGCCTTCTAGCCTCATCCAATGCAGCCAATTCATGCATTCTCAGAGTTAAAGCATCATCCCCATCCTCACCAATTTGTTGTAGCAGCTGATATACAGACAGTTCCAATGACTTTGGCATTTTTTCCTTTGCTCCATATACTAGCTCAAATGGGCTCCTTCCAATAGATTTGTTGAATGTTACCCTGTCAGCCCATAAAGCATATTTCAGTTTATCATCCCATCTTTTCTTATTCTAATCCAGTGTCCTCTTTATAATCTTCATTAAACTCTTATTGTTGGACTCAACTTTTCCATTATTCTAGGGATGATATGACGATGAATGAATCGACCTAAATCCATATTTGGAACACATGTCAACAATATCCTAAGATCTAAAGCACATGACATTATCTATAACAATTCTTGATGTCACTCTAAATTTGGTTATTATATTTCTCATAATAAAATCAATTACCACCTTGGATGTGGCATTGCAAGTGGGGATAGCCTCAACCCACTTAGTGAAATAATTGGTGGCCACAAGGATCCACTTAAATCCATTGCTAGATTTCTCCTGAATTTCTCCTACGAAGTCAATGCCCCATTGTTGAAATGGTGCTTCAACTGCATAAGAGGTAATGCTCCAACAAATTTCATCTTGCCAAAAAAATTTGGCAAGCATCACATTTTCTGACTTTCTTTGCAACATCCTTGAAAAGACTTAGCCACCAAAAGTCTATTCTGATGACTTTATGTGCTATGGTTTTGGCATGGAAGTGCCCACCACATGTTCCTTGATGATGTTCATCAACAATAGCCTCTACTTGTTGTTGGTTCAGACACTTTAACATCAACCCTTCATGGTTTCTCCACATTAATTCTCCTTGAACTAAGAAATACCTCTAGGACTAAAGTTTAAGGGTCCTCTACTATGTGACACTCATGCCTGGAGGAGAATGCATGTTAGTAAGGTAAAATAAAATATCTTTATACCATGGATTGTCAGCCAATGAACAATGAGGAGCTACATCATCTTCCTCAATTTCATTTACCTATGTTGCTTCAAGGTTTGAATTTGCCATTAACTTGGCTAAGCCTTGGCCTCTTACCAATTTGGTGACTTGTATGTCTATATCATATTCTTGGATTCTGTTAATCTATCTGTACCTCTTACCTAAAGACTCCTGTTGCATGAATATATCTTTCACTGTTGTGTGTGGAACATATGCAATAATCTTGGCCCCTGTGAAATAGGGTCTAAAATTTTTTATATCCTTAACCACTAGGCATGCTTCTCCATAATAGAGTAATTCAACTCAGTAGCCCACAAATATTTGACAAAAAATCCTATGGGCTACTCATATCCACCTTCATTCTTTTGTAGTAACACAGCAGCAATAGTGTGAAATGAAGCAAAGGAAAAGAGTTGGAAAGACTTGGAATAGTCTGGACTTACTAGCACTGGTGCATTTTTTAAATCCTCATTTATTCAAGAAAAGATTCAATTGATTCCTTGTCCCACATGATGGATTCTCCCTTCTTAAGCATCTAGATCCGAAGATTGTGTGTATTGGCAAATGTTGTTCTCAAGAAGAAAAGAAGCATTTGATTTCTTTGCTTACAAGGTATAAGGATGTTTTTGCATGGTGTTATGCTGACCTAAATACATTTAGGAATGCAAAAATGTAGCATCATATTTTACTGAAGCCTGGCACCATACCCTTTAGGAAAAAGCAGAAAACTTATAATCCAAAAGTAGCCAAAGCCATCTTCAATGAAATCGACAAAATGATTAAAGCTAAAATCATTTACCCCATTCACCATTCTACTTGGGTGGTAAATATTGTACCCATTAGGAAGAAGAATGGGGAGATCCAAATTTGTGTTGATTTTAGGAATCTAAATCAAGCTTCTCTAAAAGATAACCATCCCTTACCAGTGATGGATCATATTTCACAAACTGTGTCTGGTTCAGAGATGATGTCTATGCTTGATGGATTTTCAGGGTACAATCAAATTGAGGTGGTCCAAGAGGATCATGACAAGACAACTTTCACCACCCCAATTGGTGTCTTTGCATATAATAGGATGCCTTTCAGTGTTATTAATGCTGGAGCCACATTCAAGAGAGCAATGGATCTAACTTTTGGTGACTTGAAGAACAAAATCATAGTGGTTTACCTTGATGACTTAATAGTCTTCTCTAAGAAAAGAGTGGATCATTTACGTGATTTGGAAGTAGTTCTGCAGCGTTGCAAAGAAAATGGCATCTCTTTAAATCCCAAGAAATCAATCTTCGCAGTTATTGAAGGAAAGATGTTAGGGCACATTGTTTCAAAGGACAAAATAAAAATTGATCTAGAGAGGGTTAGAGTGATTCAACAATTGAGTTTACCTATGACCAAGAGCAACACGAGATCCTTTTTTGATCAGGTAAATTTTCTAAGAAGGTTTGTCCCTAACTTTGCTGAGTTGGCTAGACATATTGTAGAGATGATGAAGAACCATCTTGTCTTTAAGTGGAGTGCTGAAGGAAAGAAGGCATTTGAAGACATTAAAAAAGCCATTGCTAATGTACCCACACTTGTGCATCCTAATTTTCAAAAATACTTTATCATCTATTATTGTGCTTATGAACATACTCTATCAGCTATCTTGCTGCAAAAGAATGAACAAGGAATAGAAGCTCCCATTTCCTTCATGAGCATGCCATTAAAGAAATATGAGCTTAAATACTCTGTTTTGGAGAAGCAAGCATATGCTATGGTGAAATCCTTAAAAAGCTTTAGATTTTATATCTTGCATTCACATACTATTGTTTATGTCCCAGAATCAGCTGTAAAAAGTATTCTTACTCAGCAAGAGATTGGATGCAATAGTAAAGGAGCTTAGATAGCTAAAGTTTAAAAGTACATGATATTAAGATTAAGCCCACCAATTTGGTCAGAGGAAAAGGGTTGTGTAGAATGATTGCTAAAAACAAGATCTATGAAGGTTAAGAATTACCTTTGGTTCTTTTTACTAGTAATACTGATGACTGGTTCTCTGATGTTTCTTATTTCTTAACTTATGATGATTGCCCATCTCACCTCTCTACCAAGGAAAAGAGAAACCTTAAACTCAAGGCATAGAAATACATCATCTGGGGAGGTAACCTATATAAAAGGGGAGTAGATGGAACTTTTCTTAGATGCATGGATAAGGAACAATAGAAGAAGTTGTTAGAGACTTTCCATGATGAATCCTGTGGAGGACACTTCTCTACATCAGTAACAACTTTCAAAATAATGAGACAATGTTTTTACTGGCTTGGTATGTTCAAAGATGGCTATGATTGGGTCTCGAAGTGTGAGAAATGTTCAAAGTTCACAGGTAGACCTCAATTAGCTGCCTTGTCTCTGAGACCAATTGTTGTGGACAAACCATTTCAACAATGGGGATTGGACTTCATTGGTCCAATTAATCCTAATTTCAGTGTTGGACATACTCATATCCTAACAGTGACCGATTATTTTACCAAGTGGGTAGAAGCTATTCTGGTGAAAAGTACTACTTCTGAGGTAGTTTGCACCTTTCTTAAAGAAAACATTTTGGTCAGGTTTGGTGTACCTAGGAAGATGGTGACTGATAATGCTTCAAGTTTTTCATCTACCGAGTTTACTCTTTTCTGTTATGATTTGTGTATCAGCCTTGCCCATTCATCTGATTATTACCCACAAGGCAATGGGCAAGCAGAGTTAAGTAACAAAAATCTCATCTCTATTGTCAAAAAGATGGTGGAAGAAAACTAAAGGGGATGGCATAAGAATATGTATGATGCTCTTTGGACTGATAGGATAACATATAAAAGGGCCATTGGTATGTCTCCTTTCTAGTTGGTTTATGGTATCGATAGTGTAATCCCTATTCCCTTAGAATTGTCTACATTGAATCCACAAAAGGCAATTTAAGATGAATAGTTTCAATTAGCACTGGAGAAGAGGATATTGTATTTGAGCCGTTTAGAAGAGCAGAGAGAGGTTGCTGCAGACAGAATTACCAAGAATCAACAGATTGTTAAAAAGATCTTTGATAAAAGGTCTAAACAGAGGAACTTTGATGTAGGAGATTCTCTGCTTTTATGGGATAGGAGGAGAGAACCCAAAGGTGTCCATAAGAAATTTGATTCTTTGTGGAAAGGACCTTTCAAGATCAAAGAAGTTGTAGGAGAGAATGCATTTTTGTTACTTACCCTAATTGAACATCACTACCTCTTGCCTACAATGGGCAAGATCTGAAATTATGCAATTGGTAATGTTTCTGAGGCCTATTTTGTACCATAGTTTCTTTCCCTATTTTCCTGTTGTTGTGTTGTGCCATTTTTGGAGTGACTCTATTGCCCCTAGAATAAGGCTTGTTCGCCATGGTTTGTCTGGATTCTTTGTGTCCTCTTGAGTCCTTGTCCCTAATTAGAGCCAACTCTTGCCCCCTTTTCCTTTGAAAAATGTGTTCATGTCCATTCTTTGTCTTTTCTCTATTTTATGTCCGTCATTTCCTTAGTTCCTTCCTCGAGCCAAATTTTACTTAGTCATTTTCTGAGTCATTGATGATCCTTCACATTTTTGAACCAAAGTCGACGGGTTCATGAGTTCTTGAACCGCTCGACTTGCCAACATGTCTAAAGGTTTGATGCCTTGAGTTTTCCTTTATGTCTTGTTATTGAAGTCTTCCTCTATTGTCGGGAGGACATGAGTTCTTTGAAGTTCTGAACCTCTGACTCCTAGTTCAAGAGTTCAACTTCTGTCTGACTTGCCGACTTTGAAAAGCATGCTCTTTCATACGACATTTTTACTGCGCTGGCGTACAGTACAAGGGAATGCCACTTGTCACTTTGCATTTAATTAGAAGTACGTGAGAACACAGTGGCACAATCTTCAGAGGGAAACTTGAGGAGTTCAAGATAAATTCACTGCTAGCATTTAATATTCTTCTTCAGTGAATTTATGAGAAATGACTTTGATAAATTCTTAATCTCACCTAAGGTGATATTATTTTACAAGGGAATGCGTTGCAGAATGTTAAATGGCTAGTTTGCTACATGCGAGATATTAGCACATTCCATTCTGACATGTTAGCATAACTAGCAGCTCCTTCCCTTTCTTGTTATAAAGGCATAATATCCTCTTTGGGGAGTTAGAAATTTTCATTCCCATGTATCTGTGTAAAGAAACTTTTGTTAGTGTTTTTGTATCACCCATCATTGTCTTCATATATTTCAGAGTCTCTGGTGTTCTAGTTCCTTAAGTTTATGAAGATGAAGTTCAAATTCCAAGGGATTCCCATGGCTTCTATAGTGGAGAATGGCTTGTTTAGAGTAAGAGATACTAATTTAGGCCACGTTGATTTGGATGATTTTTGGAGGAGAGTGCAGTCTAAAAATTGAACTCCCTTGGTAGGAAAGATTGCTAATAGTGGTTTAGATAAGGCTGGTGGCTTTCCACTCACTATACATTGCCCTGATTTGATGGTTGCATGCGCCAATGGGTATTTTCTGGAATCCTAGGAGATAAGGACCTCCAGTGGTGTTGTTGTGGCAAAAATTAACTCTGAATCTGTCGCAATGGCTCTGAATTTGGAAGAGTATGAAGACAATGCTGATGTTTCTGTGTCTTTAGCCTAGAACTATTACAATGAAAGGAAAGATTGGTGCCATACCTATGTTGCTAAGAGTTGGTTAGAAATTGAGAACATTGGTAAGTCTTGGCTTCTTGCCAATTTAAAAAGGAGCCATTTTAAGGAGGAGATTTCAGACATTATAACTTTGTTGAACAAAGTGGTTAGGAAACCCGAGTAGGATGCTTTCAAATTTTGGATGTGCAGATTTATTCTACTGATTTGTGGAGACAACCACATTGACTGGCTAAAGTTATCAGTGGGTGCTTACATGAACAGCTAATGAATTTTGCAAGAAATGTGAGCTTCCACATGTTCCCAGGTAGTCTATATATATTAGCTCGAAGAGAGGCTACTTGGCCCAAGTTGAAGATTCAAGGGAGTCCTATGGCAAGTAGGCTTGTGTATCATGTTTTCCCTTAGTTGTAGAAAAGTGAAGGTATGAAAGATTTTAGGTGCGTTAACAATGATTTTTCCATGATGTTAGCCAAGAAAATTGATGGCTCATTAGAGTGAAGATTTTTAGTTGAAGCATATGCCCTGGTCATGAAATTTGGAAGTTTTAATATACAATTTGACTGCTTCTCCTATTTGAGAATCAGGGGTTATGAAAATACCCCATTGAAATTGCCACGGTACCCATCTGATTATTTGGTGTTGGCGGTTGTGAATGTTAAATATCAAGCCATGAAAAAGAAGGGATATTCTTTCCCTGTGACTTTGTCTTTTTATTCTTGCAAAAGTAATGATGGGGCCAGGAATGTTGACAAATTATTGTCAGAATTCAGTCTCCATAGTTTGTTCACTCGCGTGGCCTTTGATAGTAAGAATTTTATAAAGGAAAACATGCATGGGGTGGTTCTTATTTACATCAGCCTCAACTCGAGGAATTTTGGGAAGACTATGTTGATGAAAGGGACGTTCAAAGAATAAAATGGATGAGATTGACAATGGATCAAGTTTGAGCTTTCAAGTTGAATCTCCAAGTCCCTGATATGATTAATGACTTTTTAGATATAATAGATGAAGGCTATCAGGCCGTATCAATGGAACCCTTGCCTCCTATAAAATGGTTTGAAAAAGAAGTCGTTGATGTTATGTTGCTTTCTCTGCATGTGTTAAGAAGGATAGAAAATGGTTAAAAGGAAAAGTCAAAGAGTGTGCTGGCTCCATGATACTGAAGGATTCGACTTCTCAAAACCAAGCAAGATCTCAGACTGGTCATTCATATAGAAGATCTTCTAGTTTGGACCTGACTCTCTAGAGAGTCAGCTCACAATCAAATGGTGATGACGATAGGCTACCTGAAGAAACTGGAAAGGTGAAAACAACTTGTGAGCAAGATGTCCAAACAACAAAAAGAAATAGCAAATTGGCTACTTCATCATCCAAAGTAGACCATGTGCCTCCATCTAGTAACTATGTAACTGACTATGATTCTTTTATTTTCTCTCAAATTGGAGAGGATAATTTGTTATTCTTTGCTCAGCCCACTGAGTTCCCCACAAAAAGAATTGCCAAAACAAAATTCCCGCCTTGTGCATTTAGTTACTACTTCTAATGCTGTCAATGTATCACCTCCATCTCCCAATTGGTTGAAAAAGGTAGTTCAAAAGAAAAAGAGAAATGTTCATCCTGCTAATGAGGGTATCGATACCATGGCTAATTTGCTGCAAATCACTCCTAAGCCCAAACATGCAAAAAGGATGTCTAGAATGGTGATTGATCCCACCTCAGGAAATTGGTTTTTGGAGATCATAGACCCACTAACAAATAAGAACGAAGATGAAGTGACATAAGCCAACTTCAAAATGAGTCAAGTGGATTTGGGACTGTCAATTACTGAGGGAGATTTGTATCATGTCAAATATTTAGTTAATAACATATCAAAGAGGGTTAAAGGGCCGCAAGAGGAAAATTTGAAACTGCTAGCACATGTAAGTTCATTATCTTCTTTTGTTGATTCCGTTGCTAAAATAATAACACCCTCAACTGAGGACCCCTTAGATGCAGACCTCCATATCCTTGATCCAAAATTTCTCCAACATGTCAAAACTTCTCTATCTCTGAGAAAAGCTATGGATCAATGGGTCAAAAGGATTGTTCTTGATGGTCTCATTTTTATTGAGGAGGTAGTGAAACTATTTGATTCTATACATGTGAAGAGGGAGGTTTTGATATTAGAGTTTGAGAAAGCTAGAAGTGATCACCATAGTCTATCCATAGCCTTTAAGGAGATACAAGAGATAACCAACATGGATCCTGGTATCTTGATGGCTGAAAAAGTTCTAGCCAATCCTGGAGAGCTAGACACCCCTATGTGGTCTGATACAGTGGAATGGAAACTCTGTATTATAATAGTAGTAGAAGAGGAAATGGGGAAAGCAATTGCAATCTACGACAAGGAAATGATGAGAATCGAAAAGGATTTCGCTGCTCTAGAGGTGGAAGCTAATGGGTCTGATGATGAGAAACTCTTGGATGTCAAAGTAATAAAACAAAATTGCAAGAGGGTGATAACCGAAGAAATAGTAAATTATGATGCAATCACAGAGGATTCATTGGGGAATCTCTCTAAAATGGTAGCTTATATTAACAATTGCATAAATGGGTTTGATGAGGTGCATCGTAAGGTGGTAGACTCTGATAGGGCAATCATGAAGAGGAAGTGTCATATTAGTATGATAGGAACTCCACCTGGCATGTCATTGATGCATGTCATCAACAAGTGCAGGGCATATAAAGCAAGGTTACGAGCACAAGAACCTCAAATGGTGCAAAGTGTCACTAGAGAAGGTGAGCAGTTGAAGGAAGAGGAAGAGATGGACGAGGTGGACGATGGTGATGGGGATTTACAAATCCTCAATTAATTTCAAATTTCATGTTTAGTTATTTCATACTTGCTCTAAAACTATTGGCTTTGGAGCGCCCCTTTTATTATAATTATTGTTTAAACATCTTTTAAATCAGCTATTTCAAGAAGCTATTATGGTTTTAAATACAACTATAATTTGGCTTAGTTATAAATTCTAGATGGGTAGTCGAATTATGGATCTTTTTGGCAAACTTTGTTTTGCAAGGGCAATAGTTAATTTTTTTTTAACTACTTTGATTTATGCAATTAAAGTTAATATAGTGGTGATTTGGGTGATCATAGACTTTGTGTTGTGATTATTTGAATTCATGTTCTGCTTAAGTTGAATGTGTTTCTACTGATGTTAATGATATTCATGTGTCTTGGTGGTTGGATATTCATGAATCTTGCTGACTGCTGAGAATCATTTATTTGTTGATATATCATTTGAAGTGGTGAATATATGTGTGTGTGTGTGTGTGTGTGGTGCATTGTCAATTTATTATTATTTGGCTAGAAGTATTTGAACTCCTAGTAATAGGGTTGTAAATCCACCTTTATTGATTTTTGGTCAAAAGCTCTGCCTTTGTTTTTGCTTTCTGGTTAAAAGCAATTTTGGGTTTTCTTATTCATTAGAATATCTATCAAAGGTAGTTGTGCCTTGTTAAATAAGCAGAGAGCCTATGTAAAATACCAATATATTAAGCTCAAATGTTGATTACTTTTATCACTTGATCGAGTGTCAGTATATAGAGTTAGGTGGCAAATCTATTAACCAACATTTAGTAAAGCAATCACCATTTTATTTTCATGAGGCTTTAGTTTCTTACCTCAACATCCTTAATGAAGCCTATGACATTAACTTCCCTAGAATCCATGGCAAAGCATTTGCCAAAATATTTGGACACTTTCAGTTCCAACTCATTCACAATTTCAAGTGACATGACATTGTTGGATGCCCCAGAATCAAGCATACAGTTGTGTAACAACCATCCATTTATAATCAGAGTGGTGTATAAGGGGTCAACTCCCATATTTCTATTAACCATGGAAGACCCTAAATAAACCTCTACTATTTCCTCATTTCCTACACCCTCATCATTAATGCTGGTAACAACTTCACGTTGTTTTTGTGCATCTACAACAGTAATAAGAGACTCCACACTATCTCTGTGTTCAGGTATTCTGAGTAGTTTTGCTATTGGCACAAAAACTCTAATTTGGCTAAAAATGTTTTCCATGTCAATAGGGAGATAATTGGGCAAGGGAGTGTCACATGAAATAGTTACATCATTTGTAGAAGGAAGGTAAGGAATTATTTAGTTTGATGAAATATCATTTTCTTCCTTTGCCTTTGTCTTTTCATTTTCTGGCTCCTTTGGTGTTTTGGGCTGATCCTGCTTACTATTTCCTTTTGGATAATGGACCCCCAAAATGGGTGTAGTATCTACAAGCTGCACATTTGGCGTTAGATTCTTTTGAGCATACTTGTGTTTTGCTGTTGGAGATGGCGTTGGAACCTTTTTATTTTCAAAGACATTTTTCTTGGGAGCGTTTCTCTTTTTTTGCTCCATGTTCCCTTTACCCTTGTCCCTTTGCTTATTAGGTTTCTACTATTTCAATTCCTTGGCAGGGATGTTTTGAATAGGGACAGTTCTATTACTCAGCTGATAGCCTCCTTGGACTTGCAAGATAGCAACATCCGTTAATTATTTCATATCCTCTTTCAAGGGCTTGGATTGTTGATATTTTTTCTAAATAAGGTCCTTTAGATGCCCAAAATCATGGGCTAGCAATTGATATTTTTTTAGACCTTCATCATAATCATATTAAAAAATATGATCACCCTCCTCATTGTTATCACAATCAGCACCTTGATCCATATGTTCATACTTATCTACATCAAATTGACTTATCTCTACTTCATAGTACTCAGCTGCACCTTCTGCATTTGGGAATTCCTCTTCTCTACTCAATGAATGAGCCACCACACAATTTGATGGGTCATGGGGAAGAAAACAATCTTGGCACCATAAGGATTCATCTTGGAAATTAATTTGATTCTTTCTCAAAGGATCAGGGGTGTCCTTTTTAGGCTATTTGAAACTCACATGCCTAGGAGCATCATGCCTATCATTCTATTGTGGTCTCTTAGACCAATTAGTATTATAAGGCCTATTATGAAGCCTTTGTCCTTCACTAAAATATGTTGCAACACCCTAAGGTGGCAACCCTTTATCATTTTTGGCAACTGTATAACTCAAATCTTTTACTACCCCCATAAGTTTATCCAACTTACCATCAGTAGTAAGCGGTTATTGAAAACAACCTTGTCAGTCTGGGATAATTTCACATTAGCCCTTTTAGTATGCTTCCCTGAAGCTCTAATATTACTCTCAATATTTATTTCTATACCATAAGCCTCTCTTAATGTTTGTGGGTTCTTGTCCCTAAAAAAATAACCAAGCTTTGAATTAAATGCACCACAATATAAAACTAAACATATTGATTCATTAGGTTTCATATGAGGAGGTACCTTTCTCATTGTCATGATGAAGCGACTGTTAAACTCAACTAATGTCTCATTGATGGCTCTTTTGATGGCTATGCGCCCATGAATTACAAAGTTGGGGTCAATCCTATCCCCATACTACAGTTTGAAAACTCTCATGAACTCTTCCCAAGAATCAATGCTATTGTCAGGGAGAGCCTTCTACCATTCTTTTGCACTATCTTCCAATGAGTGGATGAATAACTTCATCATCACATCTTTGTCAATATCATACTCATCAGTGACATTAATAAAATGTCTCAGGTATTCCTCATCAATGACAGCATTGTTTCCCTGAAATCTTGGAATCTTCCCTCTAGTCTCAGTTGGAATGGGATTAGGAAAATTAAGAATACCAATGAAATCAAGTTGCTTGTACCTTTCAGTTCCCAATGGTTGTCTATGTGCAATAAGCCTTTGTTCTTTCCTTCTTTGAGCATGCTCAATGGGCTAAGTGTTGTCATGCTATTGGTTAACTTGATTCTACGGTGGCTACATGTTGATGTTGTGAGCAGGGGCTTGATTTGCACTCTCCTGTCCTGTATGGTGTTGATGTTGTCTCTGGTTATTCTGTTGATTATGTGGATGTTGATATTGCTATTGAAGTGCACATTATTGTTGTGCATTCTGATCTAAGCCTTGCTGGGCTAGTGTAGTTTCTTGTTGATCAAGCAAGGCTTGCACTTCCCTTTGTCTATTTCTGAGATGATCGAGCAGATCCAACTCATCTTGGAACCCTCTTTCTCTTTCTTCATCATTACCAAGTTTTTGTTGATCGCCCTCATTAGGGATAGTGTCATGTTGACTTCCAACTAACCTTGTAGGAGAATCAAGATGCTTGGTATCTTGATATATCTCCTCATTATCACTGGGCATCCTAATCATTCTCAAATGTCGATCATGCAATCTATCTCCACCTCCTCTACCAATAACATTTTCATTCCTTCTAACATAATAGTCACTTCTATTCTATCTTCTATTTCTTTTGAGCATGTTATCGACTGAGTCCTTAGAAGTATAGTTATATTGGCTTCTGAAGTTGATAAATATATTATCTTGGGCATTTCTTGTAGGTATCACATTGGATCTTTTTTCCCTATACATATTCCTTTAATTTCCAGCATTGCTATATATTTCCTCTTGTCCAAACTACTGTTGATTTCTTCCTCTATCCATTTTGAACTTCTTTCACATTGAAATTAATTATGGGTTAACAAAACAAAATTATCACTCCCCTGCTAGGAAGAAAACTTGAACAAAACTATCTCTCAATATCAGCAACCAAAACTAAATGATTCACTATTTCCAAGGATTTTGAATTTGAACAAAATAACTAGTCCCTAGCAATGGTGCCAAAATGTCGATTCTCAAAATAACAGCAACATGAAACTCTAAAACTTTCCTAAAACACCTAGGGCAGGGATTTCCACCAGGGTGAAAGGAAGAGGTTTATCAACAAGTTTTGGACGATTTTAGCCAAATACAGGAGTGGTTAAACTCCTCTGCTCTACAGGAGTGGTTAAACTCCTCTGCTCTTCGAGTAAACTCTAGAGGGATATTTGAAGGGGTATTATACTTGAGTAGGTATTAAAATCAAACCATATGAACAACTAAAACATTGAACTAAGAAGAGCTGGTTGTTGTATGACCCCTATATAGCTAATAAGTACAATCCTACACAATGAGGATGCATAAATAGTACTTCTACTTTTAAAGGTAAGATGTATAGTTTTTTTTTTGAAGATGGGTGATCTAAGGCTACTCAGATAGGTGCCTATACATTGGGATGTAGAGTCTAATGTGGAATAGAGGAAAAAAATCACATAAAAGTGTATAACTACCTATTTGATGAATCGAGTGCAAAGAAATCAATACCAGATTACTGAAAATACTTAACAATCCAAAACTAAACCATATTCTTCCCTATGCAATACTGAAATGACTATTCAAAAAGCTTGAAAATAGATTATGAACTGTCACATTCATCAAATCATATCTTACATTCATACCACTAAATCTGGCAAAAGCAAACTATAACTGCGATTAAAGTTTACTAGGAAAAACACCTACAACATTGGAGAAAAACAACAATTTGATACAAAGATTTGTGAATTATATTACATACACTTCACAATTGATTCATGTATAAACAAAGCCTCTAAAATATCCTTTCTTAATCTACCTCCTAGAGCTCACAACCTTGTTGAGAAATTGCCAAAATGACCAACCCTTAACACAAATCCAAACCCTGCATATATAGCAATTCAATTCAAATTGATTTCACCAATTCCCAGAGTTGCATTGAGTCAATGAGTACACACCATGCTGCATTAAACTCAATCCCCAATTTGTCAAAAGATTTGCACATTGGGGAAGCAAAACCCATGCTCTGTCATCTCTGTAAACAATCAGAAAAAGATTGCTTGCACTCCAATTGCACTTTGAGAAATAAAGAGGGAAGGTTCTAATCCTTCCCTACCACCTACAACATTGACTTCTTAGATTTGTCCTTGATGCATTGAAGAGTTTTATTGTGCCTACCCCCTGCAAAACACTATTTTGTAGGCTCATTAAAGTCTAGATACAAATCAGTTTGTGTATACCTGCAATCATGGCAAGCATTCAAGGAATTATCTACTTCAAGTATTGACAACACACCCAATATGTCATCGTTCCTTTCTATTTTGAAGCACCTAATCACTGACTGTACATTTCTACATTTTTCATTCTATTATCCAATCCTCTTCAATCTCTGTATTTTATGTTTTCCATTATCCATCGCATTCTATTCAAACTGGTCTTGCTTTGTCTTTTTCATTCTATCAGGGACTTTGCCCTATGGAGAACTACTTACCTTTTGCCTCTATCGGCAAATCTTCAATTTTCCAAACCATTCTTTTCTATCTCTATCCACTCTATTGGTGAATTTCACCTTTTCAAAAGTTGAGTAGCTTTCTCTTTTTATATCGCCCTTTATCGGCAAACTTGAGTTTCCTCAAACTTTTCTTCGACACCCTCTTTCTTTTTTGTCAACAACTTTTAGCTTTTTCTAACTTTGTCGTCTTCTCTATTATTTCTACCATATCGACAAACTTGCCATTTGCCAAACTATTATTTTGCTTTATGTTTTTCCCCATATTGGTAAAATCCTATTTTGTCAAACCTTATCTTGTTGCAACCTTTTTTGCTTTATCAAAAAATATCAAAATTTGCTAACTAGGTATCCTTTGCCTCCTTTTATGTTTTATTAGCAACTTTCACTTTTGCCGAACCAACACCTTTCTCACCTTCTCAGTGATTTTACACTTTTCAAAACCTAGAGAAAAGTCATCTTTTATCACCTTATCGACGAATTATGAAAATCCTAAACTAGTTCACTAGTTCCTCTTTCCTCTGATTTGCCGATATATTTCCTTCCTTAGCCAATTTCCCTTCTCTTTGTCAGTGAAAATGTGTCATCATGAACCATGGATTTTTCCCCTTTGGTTTGATTTGCCTTATCGATAATTCCTAAATTTATTGAACTGAGCTTCTCCTGCATCTTTTCACCTTTGTCGATGAATTTGCATTTTCTCGAACCCATGGCCTTTTCTCATGCTTCTTCTTTATCAGTAAATTGTCACTGTTTAAAACTTTGACTTTGACCTTATCGCCTTATCAGAGGAATAAGAAAACTTCAAACTCATGAAAACTTTTGTCCTTAGCTAGTTTTCCAATAACACCATGCCTTAGTCCTTTTTCCCTTTATTGGCAAACTAGCCTCTTTTCAAACCATGTAGTGTGACACTATTTTTCCTCATTATCGACAAAAAAGGCTTTTACTGAACTCTTCATGCCTTAGCAAAATATTTCCTTTATTTGCCTTGTTAGAAAAAGGGACCATGCCAAACTTGCTTCCTTTTTCAGGAACTTTCTTCCCTATCAACAAACTACTACTTTTCTGAACTTTTCATTAGTTTAGCCAATAGCTGATTCCCTAATGAAGCTTGTCCTGCCTTGCTTTAGTTAGCAAAAATGAACTTTGCCAAACCCTTTCTACTTTTCCATATTTGCCTTGTCAAAAAATTATTTCACTTCAAAACCTTAACCTTTCTCCATTGGCTCTATCTTATCGCTTTATCAGTGAAATGGGGAAAACATGAACCTCTTAGAAAGTTTGGTTTCCACCCTATTTCTTGACAAAGGCACTAGATCACTTTTGCCTTAGCCAAAATTAAATTTTGTTGGCAAACTTTACTTTTCCTGAACCATTCCTTTACACCCTTTTCATTTTGTTGGCAAAATACCCTGTCGGTGAACTTGAAGAAAACCTAACTTTTACAAGGTTTGGGACTTTTCCAATTCCCCAACAAAGCATACTTTCCTATATTTCCTTAGCCAATTTTTTCCTTATCGACAACTTTAAACCTTTTAGAACCCCTTCACATTTCTCTTCACCACTTCTCTTATCACTTTATTAGTGAAATGAAAAAAACATGAACTTGTAGAAAAGTTTGGTTTTAGGCAAGTTCCCTAATAAAGGCATTTCCTTTCCTTTCCTTGTCCTTTGTCGGTGAAATGGTTGTTGGGCGAACTCCCTATTGGTGAACTTCAAGGTTTTTGAACTTCACATTTCACTGATAGACTTCATCTTTTGCCTTTCTTTTCCTTTGCTGAAACATTGTCTCCCTCCACTCTATTGTCACCTTATTGGGGAATTGGGTAAAAGATAAAATCTTGAAAAGTTAGTAAGTTTGGGAAAAATCTGATTTACTGACAAGGCAAAAATATTCTAAGGGAGAAACCACTTTTTGACCAAGGCAAAAAGCATTAACAAACCAGACTTTAAACAAGCATAACTTCTTCATTTTAAAGAATATTGAGATGGTTCAAAAGGCAAAGTTTCTCAAAATTCAAATCTCTATCCAACACTAACCTTGGATAAGGAATTTGCACATGAATTTTGGATTCTTTGGGTAAAATGGGTACAATGGGTATAAAATTTGTAGGTGCCAACAAAAGGAATTCAACTTGGTAGGGACACAACAATTGAAATAGATGGGAATGAGGTGGTGATAGTAGAATGGATCATAATTGGGTGATTTGACACATATTCAAGTTTTTTTAAGCTTAAAAATAGTCAAAATGAGGCCTAATTATGTCTAGAATTAATGGACTTAAAGTGAATACAACACATGAAGGGAAAAGTGAAAAGTACTCTACACTAAGAAAGGAAAAGCCAAAAAATATGCAAGTTGAATTTAATGTTAGGGAATCTATATCTAAATATGACTCAAAAAATAAGGTGAAGCAAAAGAAGAAGAACCTCATATCCGAACTTTGAGGTGAGTTGTTCAAGAAGGAAGGAAGCTAGAAATGTATAGTCCACTTGCTTTTTGTTTTACTACATTATTTTATCTACTACTGATGATGATCCTATAATTGCTTGGGAGGAGCTTGATTTAAAGGAAATCAAATTTTACAAGAAGACCATGCATGAAGAAAATGGAGGTCTTGGAAAAAAATATGACATTTATTTTTCTTAAACTTCCTATTAGAAGAAAATACATTAGTTGTGCAAATGAGTGTTCAAGAAGTTATTCAATACAAAATGTAAAGTAGATAAGTTTAAATCTCACTAAGTATAAAATGGATATTCACAAGTAGAGGGATTTGAATTTGGTGAGATTTTCTCTCTTGTTGTTAACTTAAATTTGATTGGCTTTATTTTTTCTATTTCCACTACTTTTGATCTTGAAGTGTAGGGATACACAAGAAGCCATCATGAAGCTACAAACTTTAGGGATCAATCCAGGGAATAAACAATGACCAAAGAATGCTCGAGCAAGAGTTTGCATAAAGAGAGAAATAAAAAATATTGAAGAAGATGCTTCAATTTATATGAAATTGACATATTACAAATGTACAATAGCCTTGCTTATATAGGAAAGTGCAGGAGAAGGTAGGTAAAACTACCTAAACTATTAAATAATTATTATTGGTTACCTAAGTAAACTTAAGAAAACATAGATAGGTAAAATCCTATTTACTTCAACACAGCCCTTAAGTGCAACTTAGGCGGAAGAATTATTATGTAAATGATGCAAGACTAATATGAAGAATGTAATATTGGTATTGGCAACTAGGCCATGTTAGGTACCCATGCAAAACTAATCATGCAACTAATCTCTTGGAAACTAAGAAAAGGAGAAAACCTTGTGGCACAAAACTCCTCTCCAAAAAGAGATAATGCAAATCATATACAAGTGAAAGATGAAGTGATGCATGGAGGTCTCAGAAATAACCCCTAGAACTACATCCATCTTGAGAATACAATACAATCACCCCTCCAATGAAGGGATAGTTAGAGACATCATTGCCCCACTATAATGAAGTATCCTCAAAACCAATGAAGTATGTTTAAAGGCAAAAGAGAATCCAATGATGAAAAACAACATGGTCCCCTTGGGAAGAAATAAATTTATTGGTGCATGTAGAAGAAACTCCATATCCATGATGAAATGAGAAGGAAGAAATCTCACAAATGAAAGCTTGGAAGAAAATTCAAGTGCCTCCAAAAGTGTTTCATCAAGACTAGGAAGATCCTCAATCAATGAAGAAACAATGGATGATGAAGACTCAAGAACATCCTCCAATGTAAAATCTACAAAGAGAAGTGCTACCTCCTCAAGCATGTCCTCTAGATCTGAAGTAGTAGAATGAGAAGCCAAGTCAGATAGGCCTAAAATGAAACCATCCTGGAACCACAAATATGAAGAACCAATAAAGTCCTACTTTGTCAAAGTCCTAGAATCCATGTTGACTGTCAACTGTGATGTAGAAGGTAATGGGGGAATCATGATTAGATCTACAAATACATTTGATGGAACTAAATTACTCCACACACTAGATGGAGGAGTCAAAGGAACATAAGGATCATCATCATCAATGAAGTGATCAAATGTAAATACCTTGGACTAATGATCAGCCCTACCCACTGCAAACATCTCTCCTGTAGCATGACGAATGAACAATGAATCTGAAGTAAACTCAATTGTGTTGTTTGCCTATGTAATCTGATATACTGAAAGTAAATTATGGGAAATCTTAGGAATACAATTAACATTAGCCACCAAACTATCACCCAAATTAATATTAGCTATTTCAACAACATGAATGACCTGATTATTTGTAGTCAAGAGCCTATCATAATATGGCTCTCTAAGACTACCTATAACCATAAGATTATATGAACTAAAGCTTTTGAATCAATAATCCATCTAACATCCCTAGGTACATGGGTAGTAACCAATGCATGACCCTTTCCTTTATAACTAGGTGAAGTATCCTCATGTTTGGTAGAAGGAGAAGAAGATGAACTAGATGAAGAAGGAATGGCAATATGATGTTCCTTGAGTAATTGTTTTAACTCATGAATTTCCTTCTTGTAGCAATTTTGGTCACTATGCCCATCATTCTTACAAAAGGTACATTTGGGTCTCTCCTTCTTAGGATTATCCTCTTTAGAAGAGGTGGTGGAAGTCTCACTAGATTTTGTCTTGGGTTTATTCTTTTTCTTCCCTTTCCCTTTGGGTGAAGTGGCAACCAATGCATGAGACTTAGTGGTATCATTTGGACAAAGTTTTGATTGTTCCCCAGTCAACCTCTCACAAAATGTCTCAAAAGATGGCATAACAAATTTGTCACCCAACCCATCCATGTTGGAATAAAAGGAAGTGGCCAAATATGAAAAGAGACCCATCAATTTAGACGAAAACAAGAATATGCATTCCTTATCATTTTTCTCTTTCCCACAACCAATCAACTGAGAACTTAAAGACTTGAACTTAATCAACTAATCCTCAATAGAAGGAAATGTATCAATAGAAAGAGATGCAATTTATGCTTCTAACTGTATAGCTCTAATATCACTAACAAAACCAAAGAGATCCTTAAGCTTATTCCATACCTCTCATGGTGTATTGTACTCCTCAATGTGGAAGAATAAGGAATCTAAAATATGTAGTGAAATCAAGTCCATTGCCTCACCACACTTATTCAGATGTGTAAACTTCTCAAACTCCCTAGTGAGATTTGGTTTTTCTTCATTCAAGGTAGCCCATAATCCCTTGGACCAAAGTAATCAAATGTGCATTCTCACTCTCCATGTATGGTAATTATGAGGAGTAAGAACCTCAAATCCTGGTTCATCCATGTGAGCCACAACAGATATGAAACTCCCTAGGTAAAAAAATAGCTAATGTGGCCAAAAAATGAAGCAATATAATTTCGTGCAAAATATGTGGGGCCCACTAATTAGGCTAGGTGATAGCTTATGTATTGGTGGGCCAACAATTCCAACCAACCTCCAAGTCACCACAAACCATGCCACAAGGCACCACACAACCTTAGCATATGTGCATGAGCATGAGTCTCTTCAAGAACTCACAATATAAAGGATATGTGTGTTTAGTATATAAATACCAAAAAGAGCTTCACACCAACAATATGGGACTAAAGTCCCAATTCCACACCCAAAAAAGATAGCATATTGGCCTGCCACTAGCAGTGCTCCTTCACTATGAACCCTAAAATGCAGTTGATACTTTGTAATGCTTATAAAGTATTTTCCAAATATATTTGAATCATCCAATCAAAGGTTTCAGAAATCTCTTCACCACTTTATCCTTGGGGCAG
Source organism: Cunninghamia lanceolata (assembly GCA_027924645.1). NCBI lineage: Eukaryota > Viridiplantae > Streptophyta > Pinopsida > Cupressales > Cupressaceae > Cunninghamia > Cunninghamia lanceolata. The sequence continues at coordinate 710,071 of BSBN01001409.1, read as the reverse complement.
CATTTGCCATAGTTGGAGCAGTGAATGAAGTTAACATGACTGTGATGTATATGAAAATATGCCACTTGGAAGTATAGACTATGTGGTGGCCGGTTATAACAAAGGTCTGGGTAATCTTAGGTGAAATAGAAATTTAGATAAAATTTCAAATGCAAATATATATTGAATACCTTAGACCATAATTCATGAAGGCACAGATCGATGCCTCTTTGATCAGATGTAAGAACATATTGATTCCTATGTGATAAATCTCTTCTCCAACAACTCAATTCTCTAATACGGGTTGGAATCTCCTCAGTTCAGGCTCTGATACCATGTAGGGATACACATGAATCCATTATGAAGCTACAGATTTCAGGGATCAAACCAGGGAATAAACCACAACTAGAGAATGCTAGAGCAAGAGTTTGCATAAAGAGAGAGATAAAAAAAAAATTGAAGAAGATACTTCAATTTATATGAAATTGATATATTACAAATGTACAATAGGCTTTCTTATATAGGCAAGTGTGGGAGAATGTAGGTAAAACTACCCAAACAAAAAAACTAAAATTACCTAAACTATTAAATAATAATTATTGGTTGCCTAAGTAAACTTAAACAAACATAAATAGGAAAAACTCTATTTACTCCAACATGGAGTATAATAAATAGATGCTAGGACAACTTTTCTACATGGGGATATTGAAGAATAAACACGTCATAGCTAGAAAATTTTATAGTTAAAGTAAAGGAGGACCTAATTTGTTGGTTTAAGAAGCCCCTTTATGGCCTAAAAACATCATTGAGGATTGGTATTAGAATTTTTATAGTTATGCTTTTGGACTTGGATTTGTATGAAGTAAGGGTTATTACTTTAAGTATTTGAAACAAGGTGGTGAGATTTTTTTATTTTAATTTGATATGAAGGATCATGGTATCACAAAATTTATATTGGGCATGGAAATTAAAAGAGATTGTTTAAACATGAAACTTTGGTTTAATAAGAGGAAATATGTTGAAACTATATCATAAAGGTTTATGATGTAGGAATGAAAACATGTTAATTTTGTTATTTTTGTTAGTTTAAAGTTATTTATAGAACAATGCCCCAAGTCGCAAGAGTGATATTGATGACACACATGTTATGTTTCTTATGTAAGTGTTATTAGAAGTCTAATGTATGCCATGGTCTATAGCAGATCAAAAATTTCCCATGTTGTAAAATTTTTGGGCATACACATATATGAAATGTAAGGGAGGAACATTAGACTATAATAGAGTCTTTATATATTTGTGTGGCACATCAAACTATGTACACTAGTCTAAGGAAGACTTGAGATGGACATAGTTCTTGATGTACAAGGATTTGTATATGTTGATTTTGGTGGAGGTATTTGATTTTCAAATATAGTGGACCTAATATGTTTAGTTTGTTTGGTGAAGTGGTTAGTTATATGAGAAAGAGATAGCTAATTGTTACACTTTCAACTACAAAACTGAGTTCATGGTAACCACTCATAAATTCAAGGATGACACATGATTGTACATAGGTTATGTTTAAATGCTAATTTCTTACATAAATATACATGTAATTGTATATACTATGAAAATTAAAGAGAATTCTATTTAGCAAGGAACTAGGCTACTTAACATGCTCAAAAAAGGCATGTTGATGTGTAACAGTGATGTTTTTAGTGGCTAATATTCACCAATTGGCTAATAGTTGAAATTGGGGATTCAAAATTTGGCTAATAGTTCAAGCTGTAAGGTGACTTAAATCACCACATTTTAACAAAAAAATATTTTAGTCCTGGTTAAATCACCAAAACATTTATTTTATTAAATTTTTAAAATCAGAAATTCGCTAGGATATTTGATACCTGATTAGATCATATTCGCGTAAATTTTACAAGTTATAGTAGAAAATGAAATTAATTCGCCAATAATATTATATAATTATTGGTTACTTTAGGGCCATATCACTAATTTTTAATCACCACCATTGATATTATTTATAATCTAATGGATGGGGTTGTATTCCATGGGTTAAAATGTACCCACATAGATCTAATGCCCATTGAGCCTGAAATTGTATTTGGGTCGTTGATCTCGATTTATAATCTAGCAACTAGGGTTAAATTCCACAAGCCAAAATGTACTTGTGAAGCTCCAATGCCCATGGGGTCCAAAATTGCATTTGGGTCATTTACATTTGAGATCAATGGCCTGAAATATAAATGACCCAAATGTAATTTTAGGCCCCATGGGCATTGGAGCTACATAGGTACATTTTGGCTTGTAGAATATAACCCAAACCATTAGATTATAAATAAAATCAATGGTGGTTAAAAAGAATTTAGGGATGATTTAAAATATTCAATGTTTGATTTAAAATATTGATGAATTAAGGAATTATAGACACGAGCACTGCACCTTAAACTTGTCAATCATTGCCACCCTTAGGCCCTTACTTTTCCATAGGAATTTAACTTTTTTTAAAAAGGAAGGATTCACCATGGTAATTACTATATTTGCCTATTTTTCATCAAGATTTGCTAGGATTTTCTACAAATTTGTAGTGATGTAAAAAAATTTGCCAATAAAATTAAATTTATTTTTTTTCAAAAGGGAAAGATTCTCCAGTAGAAATAATATTTTTTTCCAAAAAAATGAAAGATTCACCAGGATTTTATATCTTTTCTCAAGAGGGGCTTCTTAAAATTATCACTAATGTGTAATATCATTTTCATAAGCACCTGCTTGAAAACAAAAAGGCATTAATAGAGAAGTTTGATAGCTCAAGGAATGTTTTGACTTGTCAACAAAGTCATTTAATACTGAGAAGTTTTCTTAGTACATGAAATCAATGGGCATGGCTTTCCTTAGTTATTGATTTATTTATTTATGCCCCCTATGCAAAGTATTCAACAAGTGAGGAATTTGTTAGATATATATTGTGAAATTTGTATGTTATACACCCCTTCTAGACTACACATCTTTCCATAATTAATGGGCCCCAAGGAAGTGCCATGACTAGGGGTATAAGGGAAATGGATAACCAATTTATTTTTTCATAGTTATAGTGGTCTTTCATCCCATATTTTTTTAACTATTGTGTTGTAATAACACTTAACAAACCCTATAGTAAAATCCCTATAAATAATCACATATAAATTAAAATTAAATATAATAATAATAACTTATTATTGTAAACAATTAAACTAGTAAAATAAAGTAATTCTATATTTTATACTTTTTAAATATATTCTTAATCTAATAAAATACCATTTTCTATTGCATTTTAGATTTTATGACCACCAATCTAACAATATGTGTATCCAACCATGTAACATATTAAACTACCCATCAATTGCAGTTAATATATTTTAATCATGTCTAATGTACAATAAAATATAAGTCAATAGAAAATGTAAAACATTTGCTAAGACCCTTAAAATACTTTTTAGACGTTCTTGAGAAGAAAAAAAAATTGTTTATGCTATGTAAGTTAGTTGTACCTTTAGTCCAATAATGCTAAATTAAATTTCTAGGAAAGATAAGATAGTGCACCATAGGAAAATATAAAGTTAAAAATGATTCATCCTATTGTAATGGTGAATAATGTATTTTCTATACTTTTTTCTTTATTTGGGATTTAAGTTGAATTATATGTCTTAAGTGTAATGACTAATGTATAAGTGGTATATTTTTGTGTAAAATGTGGAAAATCACTTGAGCCTTGGCTAAAGGGTAAGTGCATGGAAATGGGGGTTAAAAGGGGGGAAATTTGCCAGTTTCTTCCCAAAATCAACTAAACCTAAACTTGGGTGAGTAATTTATTATATGCATGCACTTAAAATTTGAAGATCCGACAACGACAAGAATTGTAGTACTTTGAATCTAGTTTCTAAACTACTAAAGTTTTTTTAAATTGTTAAAAAATTAAGAGGGTGAGATTTTGTGTGCACACAAAAGTGATCCTAGTTTTCACTAAATATAACAATGTCTAATGTTTGCCCCCCTATTTTTTGTTGTTGCATTTAGTATATTTTAAAACTGCTTAGAAATATAGTTAAGAGTGGGTACTAGATGAACTATGTATTTATTATTATTTTTTTATTGATTTTTTTTTGGATTTTTCAAAGTGGATGTATCCTAAAAATTGCATCATTGAGAGTGAGCATCACATAATTGCTTATATCTATTTTATCACTACTCAACCTAGATAAACCATTGAGTACTTTATCTCTCTTAATAGGAATCAAATCTAAAAATTAGAAAATGAGTACCACAAGGTCTCTCCTAGCCATGTTTTGCCCTTGCGACATAATTCAATTGTGAAAAATAAATTGTTAACTACACAAAGGGATTTAAAAGATTTGGATAAACTTTCCAACACACAAGGGATATAATAGAGATATAATAGCACTATGTAAGTTTGGAAATTATCATATTCTAATACTAAACTACCTAAATCAAATTAAAAAGTGCAAAAGATAGGGCATGGAAGAGAAAGGTTAGAGAGAAAAATGGATCTAGGAGCATCTAGAGGTATAAGAACAATCTTTTATCACCCAAAAAAATGTTTTTTTAATATTCTTTTCAATTTTGGTTTTTTATGGATACCCATTTTCTTGACGAATGATTTAGAACATTCAGAGGTTCCAAAAGAGGCTAAATTTGACAAGGATGTCTATTCTTAGTAAGTCTACATTTGATCATGGATGGACCTAAAAGTTTCCCAAAAGATATAGAACTAACAAATAAACATTCTAGGTGATGTTGATAATACCTCCATGCCTCCTAAATCCACATCCTTCCACCCTAAATCCCATGCATCCTATCATACTCCAAAATCATATGTTGCTATCCCTCCTCCATCATCCTACAAACCTAAAAAGCATGTGACCATCCATCTCCCTCCATCCACTTTACCTCCACTTCTTCCAACTCCTAACATCCCTCCATCCACTTTACCTCCACTCCTTCCAACTCTTAATATTCCCATCCTCAAATCCTCTTATCACTTTAGCCTCAAATCCTCTTATCACTCCATTCATACATGTCATTCCTATAAATCCCCTACAATTCCTAATCGTGATCAACAAATGCACACATCGACTAAACATGAAGCTATCACAAAAACCCCCATGAGATTCAAAAATAAAAATTTGGATGCCTCCATCCATAAAGCAAAAAATCCTAATGATCCTCATGCCATAGAACACCAATGTAAAGAATCAAAGCCAAACCAAAACTCAAAAAAATTACCCAAGTCCACATCTCAAAAAGATAATTTCAAAATCAAAATAATTTGGGTCCCCATGAAAAAAGCACCCAATTCAAATGGAGCATCCATGATCCTAAAATCCCAAATATCCCATTCCCCATCACAAAACCTTAAAATTCATAATCCATTTGGGTCCCTAAAGTCCTAAATAGTCAATTCCCTAAGAGAACATCTCCATTACTCCCAAATCCTCTTTCCAATAAAAATCTCCAAAATCCAATTCCATGTGTGCAAATGTTGGTCGTGGTTCCCTTCCACTCCACAACATTCTCACATACTTCCATCTCCCCATCTTCTAGCCATTATCCCACTTATTTCTTCCATCATATTCCTATGGTTCATGCTTTTACATAACTCCTTCTATCTATCTCTTTATCTCCATCCTACTCCACTATCTTTCCATCCTAATCCACTATTCATGATCCATACATAATCCACTCTCCATCCATCCATCCATCATATACTATCTCCTTTATTTTTTCCTCTTATGCAATCCTTTACCAACATTTATGAGCATAATGAGACTTAACATGGTATATGAGTGACTTATATCCATCATAGGACATTACCAAATTGCTATGGGAACAAAATATTGAGTTACTACCTATTCCATCCAACTATCCCCTACCAAAAAAAACAAGAAAAGAAAAAAGAAAAGAAAAGAAAAAGAAACAAAAAATATGACAAAAAAAGAAATTTAAAAATCAAAATATTAAAGATAAATCCTTCCTCCAATGGTGAAAACCATTTTTATGGCACCTTGGATAAGTACCATGATGAAAACCTGGCAATAGACATCATGTGTAGCTGATTATATCTATGTGATTTACACTTGGGGGCATGGTGTCTCATCTATCCCATCTCATCTATCCCATCCCATCTATCCCATCTCATATCCTATCCTATCATTTTCCATCCTATCTTTCCATCCTTACCCGTAATATCTATCTTACCCATCATATCATTACACCATCCATCTTCCCTTCCTCCTTTTGATCTTGAGGAGGGTAGGGGGAAAATGTTGAAAAATGCTTTTGACACCTCTTTTCATACTCCAAATTCTACCCATCCATTTCTAAGAATATCCTCCATACATCCATCCACTACTAAGTCCATCCATCCCTTCCAAGTATTATACACATCATGCATCCTAATAAGCATCAGCCCGCCAAATCCTAAGGCATAATATCTAGTGTGCGGGCATGTTATTCCTATGCAATGTAGTCCTTGGAGATCACATCCTAGGCTCCTTCCATCCATCTATCATATATCTCCCAATTATTATCCTTCTATTGCCATTCCTTGTATCCATCCATACTCCTACCATTATCCTACTATCCATCCTTTTATCCATCCAAATCCTACTTTCATCCTCTCACCCATTCTCTTATCCATCCATCCAATCCTACTATACATCTCATTCATTATTGCTCATCATCGCATCCTATCTTTCTCCTTACCTTTTACCTTGGTTTTCCCTTGTCATTGGTATCTATCTGAAGGCTATCCAAGCAATCCAATTCTAAACATCCATAACAAATCAAATATTCAACAAAATTCCACAAAATCAAATCAATTCATTGAAATCAAATCAAATCAATCCAAAGAATAAATCTAAATGCAATTTATCCTTAATCTATATCAATCTAGCCAAATTATCCAATCACATCCATGGTCTTGATCCTAGCCTTGTTGTAATCCTGATCAATCAATCAATCATCATCATCATCAATGGGATATATCATTCCCACATCCTTGTGTTGATCTAGGGATATATCATTCCCTGCAATGACAACACTATATTAATCCTTGTGTTGATCTAGGGATATGTCATTCCCCACAATGACAACACTATCCAACCCAATCAATCAATCCAATTGATCATCGGTTTTCAACTTGACAAGGGCAATCACCTTGTTTGTTTTTGAATCATTTATCCATGCTTGTTTGTTGGCTTGTGCGTGTTTTCATTTTATCTTGCATATCCTTCAGCTAATATCCATATCTTGTGTGTGTTGGAATAGCTTTTAGCATACCAATCATCCTTTGCATCTAAGTTCATTTCATATCTTTTGTGCACTTGGACATAAATGCTCTAAGTTTCCTTTCCCACACATCTAGACAAGGTTGTATTATGTTGGGTCATTCCTTTTTGTACACGACACATTGTTACCCCAGTCTTTATACCTTGGTGCATAATGTCAAGTGCTACATCAAACTAGGATAGCCTTCTACAACTTATCAGCAATAACCAATACCCCTTATCCTTATTCATATGTATTTCCTACCCATATCCTCCCCAAACCACCCATTACCCATCTTATTAGGACATTATGTGCCATGGATACCTCTTTCATCTGTTCTTTATTTCTTTCGAGATTTTTTTTACCAAAAAATTATGAATTTTTCGCCAAAAAAATTCTCCAGGGAGCATCTACCCATCCATCATCCTCTTTCCACCACCTATAGGCTAACTAGGGCATCTTATTTTTATCTTTGACACATTATTATCTTAGTTGGAACATCATATCAAAGAGGGGCAAAATGTAGACACCTAAAATTGACCATATCTTTCCTACACCTTTGGCAGGTCTTGAATACCCTTTTTACCTACATATCTTCTCTAAATTAATTAAATAATCTAATTATTTAATTAATTTCCCCTCTTCACCCATCCAAAACCAAATAAATAATCCTTTCATTTTATCATTTCCTCGCCTTTTCATAAGCCTCTCACATAAATAAGCCTTTTTATTTATTAAATCCATCATAAATCCCTAATAATGTCCTAATTGAGACTTAATCATAATTAGTCCCTAATCCAAAACTTCCTCACAACTACCCAAGTACCTATCCAACCCTTTAAATAAACCTATCTCCCCCCACTCAAAGGTAAGAATCCTCTAAGCAAGTACATGTTGTCAAAATATTTCTTCTTACAATCTTCTCCTATCCAACTAAATCCTTCCTCATCATTGGTTATTGCTGATCCTTGAAGGCAGCCCACATTCAATTAATGATCGATCGAAGAATAATCAAACAAGGTATTGGGTGCACTTGTTTCGTTCTATCATGTGTATAAGAATTTAGTTATTGATTTGAGGATTCTTAGGTTGTATTGTTTGAATCGTCTTATGTTTCCATTAACCAATTGTTGAGCATATAGTTGGAAAGTAAATATTACTATTGTATTCTATATGTGGTCGACTGTGTCGACATAAGATAGTAAATGGACACTGTGTTATCGTTTATAGGCCTTCAAGGCTATAGACATTTTTGTGATTAAACTATCATACTTCATACACTATGGAGTTATCTTTATAGGCCTTTGGGGCCATAAATGTATTTATATTGTAAATCTTGTAAGCATTGTTTGATATTTAAGTTGGCCAAGGCCATAAGGCCGAGCTCGTGCATTGTTGTTTCATGCAAGAAACCTGAGTACCAATATGGCAAGGGTTTAAAACTATATCTTATATTCCTTGAAACTCTCATTGTTACATGATTCGACCTGACTGTGCTCACTATTGAGAGTATATTAAACCATAATGACTCTGTGTGTGTTATGAAGTTAGCTTGGGAGTAGCCCGAGTACCTTACTTGAACCATGATAACATTATCACTAATCTTTAACCTTCGACTGTGCATGAGGTACTTAGTAATCAGTCACGAGGACTACAAATAATAGTGCTCAACCATTAATGATAGTTATTATGATAACCATGATGCATCCTATGTATTTAAAAGGATATATTGACTCCTCATTGAAGAAGGAGAATTTGATAAGAGGTAAATTGTGTTTCTATCTAGGCAACATTAAATGCATTCTGGGTATATTAGAGAAATTATTCATCCTTGATAATTATTTTCTTATGAGAATGAATACTATGTTTAGTATGAAACTCTTGTATTTTAATGTATATGAAAGCCATCTCTTTTTGAATGGCCATACTTCGTGAATGAGGTATAAGATATCAAAAACTTATGTGGAAACTTGAGATAGGGTCTTTTTAATAAGACTATCTTATTTGACCATTATGATATAAGTCTTAGATGACATGAATTTGAATGTAAACATAGTGATAAGGTAAACATGAAGTTGTGAACTTAGAAAGGTCATAATTTGGAAAACATGATTGGGCTATTGTCACTTTGAAAAGATGGGAATAGAGTGACATGGAGTCACAGGTTCCTTGTTGTGAAAGCAACGTAAAATAACTAAATGTAATCCCAAGATAGGAGTCAATTGTCCTAGAATTGGACTAAGAATGAATCAAAATTACCTTTCTTAGACCTAAAGGGGGTCATGCTATGATTATACAAGTAGGGTGAGATAGCTTCTAAGTCGAGTCGAGGTGGTGGACATAGGACTATGTTCATTGTGAAATGTATATTTATGTAACTCTTTGGCCAAAGTAATGCATCTATCTCTGCATGCATTAGTCAATCCATAGTGATCCAAATGACATAATGTTTCTAGTAGTGTCATACAAAGTTAGAGTGGATCTATAGTTGTATGACCGAGAGACATTATGAAGGACACAACTCCAGATACTCATATGGAAAACCTAACAGTTCCTTATATCTATATCCTTCATGAATGGTAGGGCCACTTCTAGGTAGGAAGTTGTGCGGGGCACCATCGATCTATGGTTGGAGGAAAAGCACTGGGGTGATGCTCTCCTTCCCAAGTAGAAGACAAGCCAAGACTTATGAAGACAGATGTAAAAGTTCCAAATATAGTACACTCTTTATATGACTTGATAGTTAGTTATTATGTATATTTTTAAAAATGATTCCATGAGCATAGATTTGTAGATGTATAATGAAGGTTATTCACTAAAAAGTTATCTATGGATTTTGTAAATCTAAGTTTTTGAATTATTTAGAAAGGAATAGCATGTTTAATTATCATGATGATATTGATTCATTCTTTCTTAACTGTGATTATGTTAATCATGATGTATTCTCAACCTTAATTTAAATGGTTAATTATGGTTAATTTTGCGGTAATGTGAGATAGCATATTACATATGGTATTAGAGCTACTAGGTTCAATACATGGACCTATGAGCTCACTACATAATGATTTTCTTTATCCAACATTAATGATTGCTAATGTTTGGATGTTCTTATGTCAAAATGGTAAGAATAAGAATGACACCCAAAAAGAAGGTAACGAGAAATGGAAGTTACCTTAAGGCATTGAGGGAGCGAGCCTCAAGAATGAAACACCTTGAACAAACTAGTTGCTTGGTAGGTGCATGGTTGGCTGGTGATGAAACCTTCACTAATGATGTTAAGTGCATCAAGCAGGAGATGAGGAAAGCAATTAGGGATACTACTCCTATCTCTGAAAATGAATCAGAGGAACCCTTTGTACCTAAGGAACCAAACTTGAAAAATGATCATAAGGATCCTAATGTTAATAAGGAGGTTGTGGATGAGTACCTGTGAGTACCTCCACCTCCTAAAACTTATTTGATAAGTCTCAAGGATGAGAAACAAACATGGGAAGGTATACCAATTTGATAATGACTTACAGTACCAAGATGTAAACAAAATTTTGTATCTATTGATGGATTATATGTAATCCGTGGAAAACTATAATGCATTTTGAATTTTGATAAATCTTTCCTTTCTTGCTAAAGATTACATGAATGAGAATGCATTTACATTTATGAATGGATTCAATGGTATGAAAAACTAATTGAATGATTAATATGCAAACTTTAGGAGTAGATTGCAGCCTGGTTTAGATAAGAGCCAATATGGGAGATAGCCAGGAAGAAGGGCAACCTTCATGCCACTCTAAATCTAAACTCAACCAGATCCTTACTATGCTCCAAGAGATGAGAGAGAGAATTGGAACTCTCGAGCAGGAGGTTAGGGGTCAACATGGACCTAGGCGGGAAGCCTATTATGGGGGTGATGATGAGGCATATCATGATGACACCACCCATAGTAAATATGAAGAAAATAACTCTGAGGCCATACAAGAAGAGGATAGAAGAAGCCATTTGGCTTTGGAATTATCCTAATATATCAAAAAAGTTATGCCACCCAAATTTGATGGGTCTATAAGTGGAGATGCTACACAGACATGGCTTACGAAGATGGAAAAATACTTTGAAATAAGAATTTATACTAAAATCACCAAAGTGGTATGGGGACCATACTAGTTGGTGGGTGAAGCATCCACATGGTGGATGAATAAGAAAATGGAGTTAGGCTTGAGGTCTACAAGTCTAACTTGGGCGTTTCATGGAACTCTTTAGGCAAAGATAGTTGCCTTAGTTGTTCTATGATCAAAATCTTATAGATTTCTAGAATTTGAGATGGGAAGATCTAACTGTGTACATGTATTGGGAAAAGTTCACTCACCTACTCAAGTATGTGCCGTAATATCAGTAGGATAAGATATTTTGCATCCAAAAGTTTATTATGGGATTGAACACCCAGATTGGGGATGAGGTTGATGTGCATGGTCTAACTTCAATGGACCAAGTCTATGAAAAGGACATCAAATAGGAACAAAGATTGAAAGCTATGTCTACTTATAGGGAAAGGAACCAAAAAAGGTATAATTGGTCGCAATCCTCCCAATCTTCTAAGAAAAAGGGGATAAAGAAGGAATTTTCTGAGAAAAATGATAAAGGGTCCAAGAATAAACAAAATGTTGAATCTAGGGGGGAAAAGGAAGGCAATAATAATGCCAAGAAAATGGAGATAATTTTGGGAAGCCATAGGAGAGGCGAGGACCTGTGGGAGGGTGATATACATGTGGTAGAGATCATTACGCTAACCAGTGTCCTAACAAGACGTAGGGATCTCAACCTTGAGGAAATCCTTTGCCCTCTTAGCAGGAAACATTCCAGCAATGTATACATGTAGCCTTGGATAATAGACAAGCTGATTACCAAATTACTCCCATTGAAACTACAACTATTTTATCTAGTCCTCCAATTTTAGTTTTGATAGATATTGGTACAATAAAATGTTTTGTTTCCCCAAAAGTTTTAAGTAAAATTTCTAGAAAGGTTGAATACATGGTAAACACTTGGTTAGTTGAATATGCAAATCAGAGCAAGGCTTAGGTAGAATAATGCTTGTTTGAGGCTAAGGTTGAACTTCCAAGTTTCTCCACTGAAGTGAACCTTTATGTAGCCTCACTAGGCTCATATGATGTTATCCTTGGAATAAATTGGTTATGGAGACATTGGGCCAAAGTGGATTGTTATGCCAAAACAATAGAATGTCTAGATGACTTAGGGAACAAAGTCTTTCTGCAAGGGAACCCTAGAGAAGTCAAACTAATACAAATTTTTTCCCTACAAATGAAAAGAGCTCAAAGAAAGGGATACTAGCTTTTTGATGTTAAAATGGAAAAACTAAATGGTTTTGAGGAAACCAATTTCCAAGATGATTTAATGTTTTATGAATCTTAGAAACTCAATGGAGTTGGGAAGAGGGAATCCATAGATCAGGAGAGATCAGATATGGAAAAGTACCCTTTTCTTAGAGATTTTGAGGACATGTTTTCAGATGAGCTACCTGGATTACCTCCTAAAAGAGATTTTGATCTCTCTATAGATATAATTCTAGGATCAAAACCTATATCTAAAGATTCATACAGAATGACCATTACAGAGTTAATGGAGCTAAAGGCTCAATTGCAGGAATTATTGGATAAAGGATTGATAAGACCCAATGTGTCACCCTGGGGAGCACCAGTGATATTTATGAAAATGAAAGATGGTGCTTTGTGACTATTCATAGATTACTGCATGCTAAATAAGGCAACAATTAAGAATAAATAACCATTGCCCCGTATTGATGATATTTTCGATCAAATGAGAGGAGCAACTGTGTTTTCTAAAATTTATCTTTGATCTTGGTACCATCAATTGTGATTAAAGGATGCTCGAATATCCACAAAACAACTTTTAGAACAAGGTATGGGCATTACAAGTTTACTATTTTGCCTTTTGGATTAACAAATGCACCTGCAATGTTTATGAACTTAACAAACAATGTGTTCAGAGACTGTTTGGACAAGTTTGTCCTAGTTTTTCTTGATGACATCCTAAACTAGTCTAAGAATGAGGAAGAACAACTCAACATTTAAGGATTGTTCTCTAGAGGTTGAGAGAGCATAAACTATATGGCAAGCTCTCCAAGTGTACTTTCTTTCAAAAGGAACTGTAGTATTTGGGCCACATAGTTTTAGCTAAGGGAATAGTTGTGGACCCAGCTAAAATTAAAGCCATATTGGAATGGCTAGTACCAAGGAATGTGCATGAGGTCCAAAGTTTCATGGGCCTTGCATGATACTACAAGAAATTTGTGAAGAACTTTTCAAAAATTACTTATCCTATAACTTCCTTGTAGAGGAAAGGTAAGAGATTTGAGTGGTCAGACAAGTTCTAGGATGCATTTGACCAACTAAAGGAAAGATTGACTTCAGCACCAATCTTGAAAGTACTTAACCTAGAAGGTCATTTTGTAGTCATTACCGACGCCTCAAGGGAAGGCCTAGGTGGTTTACTAGTCTAGGATGGACAAGTCATTGCATATGAATCCAGGAAACTGAAAACTTATGAATAAAACTATGCTCCTCATGATTTGGAATTGGTAGCAATAATACATGCTCTACAAATGTGTAGACACTACTTGCTTGGAAAACCCTTTGAGCTGAAAACAGACCATCAAGAGCTTAAATATCTATTCAGTCAACCACATCTAAATTCTCACCAAAGAAGATGGTTGGAGTTTATCTTAGATTATAATTTCAAGATTAAATATATTGAAGGTAAGGAAAACTATGTGGCAGATGCCTTAATTAGGAGAAGACATATCTCCTCAATGATCTTCATACATTATGATTTTAGGAATCATGTTCTATAAAAGTCTAAGGGAGATGAGTTTTATGAGCAGGTAAAACAAGCCCTTTTGGAAAACTCCTAGAATCTAAAATATGATGGATTTTACCTTGAACTGGATGGGTTATTAAGGTATAAAAGAAGGATGTATGTTTCAAACTTTGAGGAGCTAAGGAACACTGTGTGGAAAGAGGTTCATTCTACACCTTATTCGGGACATCCTGGAGTAACAAAGTTACTTGACGATGTGAAACCCTTATATTTCTAGAAAGGAATGAAGAGGGATGCTGCAAGTTTTGTAGCTATGTGTATAGAATGCCAGAGGGTGAAGACAAAACACCATCACCTAGTAGGACTTTTATACCCTCATGAATTTCCAAAATGGAAATGGCAAATCATAATCATGGACTTTGTGCAAGGACTTCCTATGTCAAGGAACAGGCACAATGCTATTTTGGTTGTGGTGGATAGACTCACCAAAGTGGCCCATTTTATACCTGGGAACTTGACGGATGGGGCACCCATCATAGCCTACAAATTTGTTCAAGAAATTTTTAGATTACATGGCATTCTTGAGAAGATTATCTCAGATAGGGATGCTTGAACGACATCAAGGTTTTTTGCAAACCTTGTTTTCTTCACTTGGAACCTGGTTAAATATAAGTTATGCATATCGTCACAAGATAGATGACCAAACTGAAAGGGTAAACCAAGTTCTAGAGGATTTATTGAGAATGTATTGCATCGATCAACAATACAAATGAGAAGATTATCTTCTTCTGGTGGAATTTGCCTATAATAATTCCTATCATCCTACTATCAAGATGGCTCCATTTGAAGCATTATATGGAAGAAGGTGTCAAATCCCTATAAGTTGGGATAAGCTAGAAGATAGGGTTAGCCTTGGACCAGAAATGCTATCAGAAATGGAAGAGCAAGTCCATCTAATTAAGAAAAGGCTAGCGAAAGCCAATGATAGGTAGAAAAATTAATTATGTGCATGTTAAATGCACCGAAAGGCATTTCTTAGTGGGAGAAAAAGTCCTTATAAGGGTTAAACCTTAAAAGAGCTCCATTAAGTTTGGAAAGATATCCAAACTGGCACCTAGATACATGCATCCCTTTGAAGTTCTTGAAGAGGTTAGCCCAGTTGCATACAGAATTGCTCTACCACCAACCTTTGCCATGATGCATAATATTTTTCATGTTTCCTATTTGAAAAAGTTTATTTATGGAGATAATCATGCCCCTATACTTGATTGGAATGCTATACAGATGAAGGACCTAGTGGTGGTAGTGATCAATCCCATCAAGGTGCTTGAAACGTGTAAGCTATGCTTACGTAATAAACAGATAATTCAATGCAAGGTCTAGTGGCACTAGTATGCAGAGGAAAATGCCATTTGGGAAAACCATGAGGATATTCATGTGAGATTTCCCAATCTCTTTTGAAAAACCTTTTACTATGTTCACACAATACTTTTCTTATTATGTTGGTTTGATCTTGAAGACATTTGATCTATGATTAGGAAATCCAAATTGAGGTAAAAATGTAAACCAAATGCATGCAAAACAAAAAGTTATACCTTGATATGAAAACCCAATCTCATAAAGGTGAAGGAGATTGCACCCAAACGCTCCAAGATATACCCTAGCTACTCAAAGGAGATGTGAAATGCTCTCAAGCTTACAAATGCAACTCAAGAATCTACTTAGTTCAATGGATATTTTGGCATGGTAACATTACGTAGAAATTAGATGCTGAAATGGCTTGGAGGATGTTGTATTTATAGGCATTTTGGAGAGATTTTGATCCAATGGTTGAGATTGATTTGGGAGATAAATGGTGGAGGATGAAGATGAAGTGGAGGGTCTAGATTTCATCTTAGAAAATGGAGGGATAGGACTAAAGATGAATTTTATATTCATCTTGGAAAAGGGGTGAATTAAATGAGGTTGGGTGAGATGGATTATTTGTGAATTAAAAATTCACATGGGGAAGAGTAAAATGAATTAAAAATTCATTTGGGGAAGAGTGGATATTATTGAGTTGTGACACGTGTAAGGGGTTTAAGAGGTATTAAATGAGGATTATGACACGTGTATAAAAAATTGATTTATATGAGATATATTTCAATTTTTTATTTGTGGGATGTGGGAAGGAGTGTTAATCAAGGTTTGAACACTTTAATTAGGGTGATTAGCCTAATTAATATGGCTGGAAAAAATTGGGGAATGGGTTAATGGGAGGTCAAGATTAATTAAATAAGGTTTTATTTAATTAATCGTAAGGCTAGGATGATATAGGCTAGGGTAGGCAATTAAATAATGACTATTTAATTACCTAGGGTAGAGATAGGTTAATTAGTAGGCTAAATTAATTAGTTAAACTTGATTTAACTAATTAACTGGTTTTAGTGAGAAGGGGGAAATTAACCAAATAAATATTGCATATTTATTTAATTAATTGGCTAAAGTTGAACTATTGAATTAATAAAATTAATCCAACTATTGGGGATAGAATGATAAAAAATTAGATGGAGGGATAATTAATTAAATAAAAAATTAATTAATTGATTAGAAGGGAAATTGGTATGTTTAGGGATGTCAGGAGTTGGTTTGATGATGGAGACATTTTTAGGTGTCTACATTTGCCCCTCTTTGACGTGGCATTAGGACCTAGCATGGAAGTGGCATTAGGTCAAAGAAAAATATGCCCCAGCTGCCGGGAAGGAATATAATGAGTGAGGGATGCCCCCTCGAGAGGTCAGTGAAAAAATTAAAAAAAAATTTGGGCGAGCTCTCGAAAAGATGCAACTGGAGTGGAATTTGGGTAGAGGATGGAAAAAGAAGATGACGGGAAGAAAAACGGAGGAAAAAAGTTGTGATCTGCACCCTAGAGGGGAAAAAGGGTGCGTGGAAGGATGACATGGCTTACTAGGGTGCCACATTTGCACACATTGAATTCTTGAGAAGAAGGAGAAAAGGAGAGATGGAAGACCACAATCCCAGGTTCTTGCAATACACCCACATTTCTGAGCATTTCTGATCATATGCCTAGGCACCGGAGGCTGGACCCCAGGTAGGGCCTAACCCTAGCTTTGTCATTTTTTTTTATTTTGTCACATTTTTGGGCTTCAGGAATTTGGGGTTACTATTGTGGCGCTATCGCAAGATCACGCGACGCTAAAGAGGAGTGGATTACCGTAATCCTCTGGATTGGTGCTATCTGCTAGGGTAGAACAGGGGTAGATTGGCGTCATATATTTATCGTTTTGGTGCCATCCCCTATATTAGTGCAATGTGTGCAGGGTTTAGGAGTTTGGCATTTTGGTGCCAAATAGGGGGCAGGGTAGCGCTATCATTTAGATAGGTGCTATGCTGGGTAATGGTGCTATCTAAAAGATTAGTGATATATGGAAGAATAGTGCTATACTTCATATAGGCACTATCAGGAATGGTGGCACCATTCGTTAGATTGGCGCCAAATGGGAGGGTAGAACCATTTGTTTAAATGGCGTGAAAGGGCTGCATAGTGGTGCTATATTGTGAATTAGTACCCTGGGTAAATGTGGTAGCGCCATCATTACAAATGGCACAAAATGTGGTTTGTTGTGGCACCAAAATGTTTTTGGATTTCAACAGTGGAAGAAAGGGTGGATTTTGGAAAACAATAGGTAGGTTTTTGACCAGAAAACTGTGGATATAAGATACCAAATCATTTATAGTGTCCTCGCGGGAGTGACACGTGTTGTCTGTGATGGTGTTATTTGATCAGTTCGATGATGCCACCTGGGCTCGACTAGCGAGGTTAGGGCTTTTGACAGCTACATCGATGCCAATGCTGCGAACTCATAAATCTCTAATTACAGTTGTTGTAGAGCGGTATCGGCCAGAGACTTGTTTATTTTTGCTTCCTACCAGTGAGATCACCATCACTCTTGAGGATGTTTATCACATCCTCAAGCTACCGATTCATGGTCATTGGGTGACATATGACACGAGGAGGGGACAGAGGGCCTTAGTTAGAGTATTTGGTCATGATCACATTGTTTTGTTAGCAGATAGGAGGGAGATGAGCTATGAGGGAACACTGGCAGAGGGTTTAGATCACTTTGCTTTATTCTTGTGTGTATTGTTCGGTGGCGTAGTGATGCTAGATAGGAGAGGCAGGGGATTTCCAGTTGGATGGGGAGAGGTGATTGAGGGGATGGTCCGACATGAGACCCTATATGCTTGGGGACCAGCAATGTTGGCACAACTTTATCATGAGATGCATATAGTTGTTTATCATCGTGATTCAACTTTATCAGCTAGAGTTACTTTGCTTCATGTGTGGATCTAGGAGCATATTTCGATCACTCGGCCAAGATGTAGATACTATCATCGTCAATTTGAGGCCTTTGTTTTCTTGTATCAAGATGCCGAGTATGCATATACTGGGCAGGTTCAGTATTGGAGACGGGTTTTGGATGATGTCATTCGGGTTACCTGGTGACCATACATTGGAGTGGAGCCCTAGCCAGATGATGATGTTCACATGCCTTTCACTTTCCAACAGTGCTACCTAATAGGTCGAGGGGATCATACGATCGATATGTATCTACCATCGCGACTTATGCAGCAGTTTGGGCTACAATAGGATGTTCCACAACCGATGGTAATTTTTGTACAGACCCGTCGAGATGCCCATTATTGGCCTGTAGCCATACAGCCCCAGGTTGCCCTAGAGAATTTTGCAACTTTGGAGCTGTTGATGTGGGATTGGTAGACTGTGGTTAGGGATGCAGGAACTACTCCTGCATATGAGACATGGTGGTAGATGTGGCAACCTACATGGTTCACAGACACTGCAGAGAAGGCGGTAGCATTAGGGGATGAGGAGTCTGAGGAGGATGGAGATGATGATTCTGATGGAGATGATTTCTTAGAGGAGGGAGAGGAGATTATTGTGGACTATCTTGTGGAGATTGGAGGGATGGGGAGAAGAGGGAGATTGGGAGAGATGGGGAGCCGATGGATGTGTTGGCAGTAGCAGCAACTGAATAGGTTGGGCTTGAGGGAGAGGGGCAGGTAGGTGGTAGCTCGCAGTTTCCCTAGTAGTAGGTACGATAGGGGTACCTGTATAGTAGGTACAGGTGGAGCAAGTTTAGATTGGAGTGGTGCCAAGGTAGGGAGCACCTCAACAGTGTGGGGGACAGCAGAGGCTAGGTAGAGGTGTTCTACCCCCACCACAGGTACTGCAGCAGTAGCAGGCTGTTGCAGTAGATAAGCAGGTAGAGGCGGGCACTTCAGTGGCAGGTGGAGAGTCAGGGCTTTGAGGGTCTTCATCTCGTCAGTGGCCTTGAAGTGGAGTGGAGGAGGAGATTGAGACCCTGTGGGGACAAGTGGTTGTGCTGGGGGCACAGTTAGCCCAAGCACAGGGTGAGATAGTCATTTTGATAAGAAAGCGGGATGTTGTACTTGCGAGAGTTCGATAGGTGGAGGCTACGGTGGCTAGTTTATAGGATTTAGGTGCCGGTATGAGCCCAGTTTTGACATTGATGCAGACACAGTTGTCTTAGGTATAGGGATAGCTGTTAGAGGCTAGAGGATAGGCAGATTATTATCAGGGTGTCTATCATGCGGCAGTGCCTGCAGAGCAGTGTGCACCAAGCTACAGTTAGTTCAGTGGGTCAATGACATCTAGGTCACACAGATTTAGATTAGTTCAATCTTTTCAGCAGCCGATGGGTCCCCCATCATATGTGCCCTAGCAGACTACACAGGTATAGGTTCAGCCGCAGCCACAGCCACAGGTAGGACCACAGTCATAGCCACAACCACCACCATGACCAGGATCCCCTACTGAGTTAGAGAGAGGGTTGTCTATTTAGGGTTGATAGTTGTATCTTCTGGCCCTTGGAGGCATTGTATCATGACCTATTATTATATTTTTTTTATGTATATACATGAGCGATGTACATTTTTGCGATGATGATATATAAGATGATGCTTTTTGATGGCCTATATGTTTGTTTATGATTCTTTTATAGGATTATGATTATGCTTATGTTGATGGATGTAGAATGCTTTATGGATTATATGATATAGATGTGTTGTGTTTATGCGATGTATTATGTTGATGTTATGGATGTACCTATTGATGTAATATGATGGATGTAATGATGGTTTACTTATTTTGATATATGCATGTTTGTGATTTATGGACTATGATGTATAATGCAAATAAATGTTCAGATTAATAAACATTTATTATGGATATAAAATGTAATGCAATGGAAATATATGTTTATCTTAATAAACACATGTTATGTATGGAAATATGGATATGTAACTAGATGGTTATAAAATGCAACTAAATGATTATGATTATGATTATGCAATGTAACTAAATGATTATGCTATGTGAGTAAATGTAACTAAATGATTTATGAAATGCAAATTATGGAATGCAATGTAATGATTATATGAAATTTAATTTAAATGATTATGGAATGGAGAGTAAATGATTTATGAAATGCAACTAAATGATTTAAAAATACACCTAAGTGATTATGAAATGCAAATCAAATGATTATGATATGCAACTAAATGATTCTAAAATGCACCTAAATGATTATGAAATGCAAATTAAATGATTATAAAATGCAAATTAAATAGTATATGAGATGCAAACTAAGTGATATGAAATGCAAACTAAGTGATTATGAGATGATTAAGTCTTGATACACATGTTGTTCTTTGTTGAACCTTGGGTGGTGGGGCTGTGTGATAGGGGAATAGGTGGGGAGAGGATAAGGGTTGATGGATTGGGTATGGATATGATTGGCTGCGGTTAGATTAGGGGGGGTGAGGTGGGAGATGGGGAAATTGTTAGGTCATAAGACACCACGTCATTGAGGGGGAATTTACTTTGGCTTAGGATGTGTTGAGTGAGAATAAATTGGAGTGGGATTAGTGAGGGGATTTGGGAGAGGGGGGTTAAGCTAGGTGATTACAAAATCTAGTCCCAGATGGTATAGTTGAATAAATGATTAGTAGGATGATTTGAGCTAGTAACAGTAGTTGCTAACATTAATTGAGAGCATTTCTTAGTTTATTATAGCAATGTAGGATGCCTTCCACAAAGGTATGAGATGACCTAAGAGTTGATGTGTATATCCCATGATTGCATGGACTAGACCCACAAACAATAGGTTGGTGTCATGGATTTCCAAGGTAGTATAACCTTGCCTAGCCAAGGAAGGGGACTCATAGCCATTGATACTCATACTACATATAAGGTATTGCTTCCTGTATATGTAAATGAGGCACTGCATGCTAGAATTGACTCGGCTTCAAGATATGAATACTATCCCTGAAGTCAACGAAATCAATCCACAAGCATAGCATACAAAAACACTGACCATGTCCCCTCTAGGTGTCGTCCTCTACTGACCATGATATGATGAGATCATGATAGCTTTGGAATTGACCTAAAGCGAGACAAGGAGATAAAAATCAATAATCAAAAAGACCAACAAAAAGATACAAATAGCCATTGTGTGCTCTTGCCAAGATTAGTGTTGATAGGATGACAGATTCTTGTCCATTATAGGAACGATATATCCAAGGACGCGAATCGGTTGGATTTTGTTGGATAATTTTTTGAAAGGTGGGAAAAAGTATAGTCAGACCATGTGTTGACTTATAGTTGGTATGTTGATGGATAATTTTTGCATTAGGGACCATGCTTCAAGCATATACCTAGTGTGTGTATCATTTATTGGGTCCAACAAGCTTAGTGACTGGGACCATCCAAACGGGTTGGATGGGTGCATCTTATGTACCTGAGTACTAGATACTTCCTTTGTATTTCAGACTACCTACATATCCTGTGTCCACGGGATCAAGGTACTTTCAAGATGCGGGCGAGATGAATATGTAGTTCTGGCATGACTTGATGATGTGGGAATGGTTTAGGATGGGTGTGATGCTGAGGGTTGATGTTGATGGTCGCAAGTTGCAGCGAGATCAATGTATGGGGGTGATTTGTAGTGAATTGTTAGGAAGGATTTTTAGATTTTGGTGATTTTTCTATTGTTTTTGGATTTTTGTGATTTTCTATATTGTTTTTGGATTTTGTGATTTTCTATTGTTTTTGGATTTTTGTGATTTTCTATTGTTTTTGGATTTTTGTGATTTTTAGCTATACAAAAGGAAGCTTACAAGGATCCTCATTCCATGAACTAGCTTTGGGTGGGATAACGCAGGGTGGACGATAGGATTTTATGTTTCAGAATTCCAAGCCATGGGATGTGCATGATATGGAGTATTGTGATGGAAAGAGGACCTATTAGATGGTAGAACCGGCCACTACACATGGTGCCTGAGATAGGTTTTCACCATGGTACCAATCCAAGGTGTCACCGAAGTGATTTTCACCATTGGAAGTCTTTATTGCACTCGGGGTTTTTATTGATTTTTTTTATTTTTTTGATTTTTTGATTTTTTTGATTTTTTTGATTTTTGATTTTTTTATTTTTTTTATTTTTTATTTTTTGATTTTTTTATTTGTAGCTTGGGATACTCGATGGGTTATGCGTAGAATTTCTTCAGGTGTAGAATGTTCATAGGCTCATCTAGAGGCTGCCCCTCAGGTGTTACAAGCTAGTATACTCCTGATCCATAGCTGGTTGTGATGACATAAGGCCCTAGGCAATTGGGCTCAAATATTCCTTTCTTAGGGCACTCCTGCAAGTTTTTTTGGTTTTCCATAAGGACAAGGTCACCTACTTCAAATTTTCAGTTCCTGATTTTCTTGTGATAGCTTCTTCTAAGGCGATTTTGATAGGCCTGCAGGTGGTTCAATGCATCCAGATGTTTCTCATCCAATAATTCTAGCTCATGCAACCTTGCGACTTGGTATTCCTCATCATTGATTATATTTTGCAGAGATACTCTTAGGGATGGGAGCTCGACCTCAATAGGTAAAATAGCTTCGAATCCAAATACAAGAGAATATGGAGTGGCTCCTGTGGGGGTACAGATGCTTGTGCGATAGGCCCATAGGGCGGGATTGAGTTGGAGGTGCCAATCACAGCCGACTTCATTAACCGTCTTTTTTAGAATGCAGAGGATGGTTTTATTTGAGGCTTCTACTTGACCGTTTCCTTGAGGGTAATATGGAGTGGAGAAGTGGTGTTGGATTTGGAATTTTTCACACAAAGTGTGGACTTCCTGGTTCTTGAATGGTTTTCCATTGTCGGTGATGATGGAATGAGGGATACCATAACGACATATGATATAATGGAGGATGAACTTGGATATCTATGTTCCAGTGGTGAAGGTGAGTGGTATTGCTTCCACCCACTTAGTGAAGTATTCGGTCACTGTGATGATGAATTTATGGCCATTAGATGATGGTGGATGTATTTTGCCTACAAGGTCAAACCCCCACTATGAGAAAGGCCACGACATTCTGATTGGTTGCAATTCTTGTGCTGGTGTGTGAATGAGATCTCCATGCTGTTGACATGGTAGGCATTTTTTTACAAACTGGTAGGCATCTCATTCCATGGTTGGCCAATAGTATCCGGTCCTCAGGATCTTTTTAGAGAGAGTGGGTCCACTTGAATGTGCCCCACAGATGCCTTCATTTACCTCTTGCAAGGCCACTTTAGCTTCCCTAGAGTCTAAACATCATAAAAGTGTGCCATCAAGACTCCTTTTGTATAGGGTATCTCCTACAAGGGTGAAGCGGGAGGCTCAGTGGATGAAAGTTTTTCATTGTGAGGTGGATAGGTTAGGAGGGATGATGTTATAATGGAGATATAGATAAGTTTCTTGATACCATGGGGATAAGGGACCAATGACTTCGCACACTAGCTCTAATTGGGGAACATCATATGCTGGAATAGGGAGCTCTTCTATCAAGAATTCGTACTTCTTGCTATCTTTCTTCATGTTGACCAGGGATCCGATGGTGGCCATGGCATCTATAGCTTTGTTGTTTAGCCTTGGGATTTGTTCAAAGTGGATGTCATCAAAATAGTCTTTAAACTCATCGATCATCTTTTTATAAGGTAGGAGTTTATCATCCTTACTCTTGTACTCATTGTTTACTTGTCGGATGACCAGTTGGGAGTCTCCATACACTATCAGCTTCTCAATTCTCCATTTGATTTCCATTCAGAGACCTGTGATAAGGGCCTCATACTCTGTCATGTTGTTGGTACACAAGAATGTAATTTTGAATGACTTGGGGATGGTGTCACCTTGAGGGGTAACAAACAAGATGCCTGCCTCCAAGCCTCTATGTGTATATGACCCATCGAAGTACATTTTCCATGTTTCTGTTGCTGGTGCTATTGTCAAGATGGTTTTGTTAGGGAACTCTTCCAGTGTAGGATATTCTACAGGAATGGGTGCTTCAGCCAGCTAATCAGCGATAACCTATCCTTTGATAACCTTTCTCTCAGTATATTCAATGTCAAATTTATTGAGGATCATGACCTATTTTTCCATTCTCCCAGTAAGAGCATCTCTGTTTAGTAGAAATTTTAGTGGATCGATCTTGGTGATGAGCTTAGTTTTGTGATTGAGCATGTAGTGTCTTAGTTTTTGTGAAGTAAAGACTAGGGCTAGACATGCTCATTCAATTGGTGTATAGTTTAGCTCGTAGGATATCAAGGTGTGACTGATGTAATATATGGCTCTTTCCTTTCCTTGCT
Organism: Cunninghamia lanceolata; assembly: GCA_027924645.1. Taxonomy (NCBI): domain Eukaryota; kingdom Viridiplantae; phylum Streptophyta; class Pinopsida; order Cupressales; family Cupressaceae; genus Cunninghamia; species Cunninghamia lanceolata. The sequence continues at coordinate 685,202 of BSBN01001409.1, read as the reverse complement.
CATCATGCTATGCTAATAAGGCTCTAATAGTTGTTTCTGTTGCTGAGATGTATAATACGAGGGGTTCTCCTTGCCTTGGCGAAGTTAGAATAGGAGGATTAGCTAGGTATTCTTTTAGTTGGTCGAAGGCAGCCTGACAATGATTGTCCCAGACAAAATCTATATCCTTTCCGAGTAGATGTTGGAATGGTTGACATTTATTGGCAAGTTGAGCAATAAATCGATGAATGGACTGGAGTTTCCCTTGCAAACTTCTTAGTTGTTTTAGTGTTTTTAGAGGAGACATTTTAGTGATGGCTTTGACTTTTATGGAGTCTACCTCAATTCCCCTTCTGGAGACTATGTATCCCAGAAGTTTTCCAGAGGTGACCCCAAAGACACATTTCTTTGGATTCAAGAGAACATTGTATTGCTCTAGTCGATCGAAGATCTTTGCTAATACATCCAGGTGTTCCTCCCTTGTCTTTGATTTTCATAGCAAGTCATCCACATAGTCTTCCATGATGTGGTGGAAAAGATCATGGAAGATGACAGTCATGGCTCGTTGATATGTGGCTCCAACATTCTTTAGGCCGAAAGGCATTACCACCCAATAGTACATCCCCCACGGACATATAGAGGCTATCTTATGTTGGTCCTCTTCTGTGATCCTAATTTGATTATACCCTGAAAAACCATCCATTAGGGATAACATCTTGTGTCCTGTCGTAAGATCCACTATCATGTCAATGTTTGGTAAAGGGAAGTCATCCTTCGAGCAAGCTTTGTTAAGATCTCAGAAGTTGGTGCAGCAATGGATTCGGCCATTAGGTTTGGCTACTGGTACTAGGTTGGAAACCCACTCAAGATGATCAATTGGTCGGATCAACTTGACATCCAGTAGTTTCTTCAATTCTGCTTTGACTAGGAGGGCCACCTAAGGGTTTATTTTTCTCAGCTTCTGTTTCACTAGTTTTACATCAATCCATACTACAAGGTGATGGACGACCAAAGCAGGATCGAGCCCTGGCATGTCTGCATAAGTCCATGCAAAATTGTGATTTCTGCGTTTGAAGAAGGCTAAGAAGTTTTCCTGCTCTATTGCATTGAGAGATTCTGCCTTGAAGGTGATTTTTGGCTCTTCTTCCATCCCAAGATTCATCTCTTGAGCTAGCTCCACCAAGATGGGTGATCTGTCTAGATATACCTTCTCTATCTCAGGAAGGCCCATGCTTCCATCTCGTAGCACATCGTGGAGGTTTTCACCAGGAGATATGTCCTTTATTTTTACTTTTTTAGGATTTGACGTTGCCACAGAGTAGTTTTCACCATTAGATCCATGTTTGATTTTTATATTTTTGTGACTGGAAGTAGGGGTTGTCTCCCCGAAATAGGCAGCCGTATCAAGTTCCATAATGTATCTTGCTTTATGATCTCCTAGGGGGAAGTGATCTCTAACCATCGTTTCAGCGATTGCTTCATCATTTGGTGCTACGTCGAAGACAGGAGGTCCTTGTTGATCCTAGTCTATGAGGTCTAGGTATACAAGGGGTAAGTCAATAGATAAAGAGGTTAGGATGGTGATTGTGTATATGGTACATATGGATGATTCAAAGAATTTAGCAAAGTCACTAAAGGAGTCTTGATGGCCCATTTTGTTGACATTATCAACTTCAAGGGAGACTGTAGCGACCTCAGATAGGATACATTTTCCAGTAGTGAGGATATGTTGTCGTTGACCATATCCTAACCCTTGAATATAAGGGTTTCTTGTTGCTTGGACTAGTTCCATGATCCCTTGTTCATGAAGGCCAATACTGCCTTGTCCTTTATAGCCCATGTTTTTGACAATCTCTGACCCTTTGCCATAGATCTATGTTGGTATTGTGGAAGCTTCTTGCTTCATTTCCTTATCCTTGTATAGCCAAGATGATATGTCTTTGAGCACATCTTGATCAAGGAGATGTTTCTTCTCAAAGGTAGGTGATGGTTTACATTTTATGACAACTATATTGGCTTCTTCTTTCTTTGGGATACCGAACATTTTAGGGTTGGGTAATGTGGCCACACAAAAGGTACCATGTAGGTCATATTCCCCACATCCCATGTCACTAAGCTTGATCTTGACCTCAGGTGGTGGAGGTGTGTGGGATGAAGTGGTGGCAATGTTAGCAGGTCGATGTATGAAGTGGATGTTGTCGGGTTAGCTTTTGTGATAGCTTTGTTATACAGACATAAGGTGTGGTCATGGCCTTCCAAGAAATTGCAGTATTGGAAGGGGCGGGGGTTGGCATAGATAGTTACTTCTGCGCCCTTATGAGGGAACTTTAGACATTGATGCAATGTAGAGGGAAATGCTTGGATGGCATGGATCCACGGTCGGCCGAGAAGAATGTTGTAAGGGAGATCAAGATCAAGGATTTGACATTTTATTTCCATTATCTTTTGTCCCACTTGAATAGGGAGCTTGATAGTACCCTCAGATAGTCATTTAGTGTCATCATACCCTTTGGTTGTTATGCATTCACTGGTGTCTACAACCACATCTGAGTACCCCAATTGTTTTAGTAATTTAAGAGTACACAGGTTTAGGCCAGAGCCACCATCTATTAAGACTCTCTTGATGATATGCTTGTGGATGCAGACCTCAATGTGCAAGGAGTCATTATGTGAGTTCTCGGAAGCGGGAAGATCTTTTTTTGAGAAGGTGAGATGATGAGGCATGGTGATATGGCCCACCATGGCTTGGAATTGATTCACATTCAGGTTGGTGGGGACTTGGGTTTCCAAGAGTACTTTATCAAGGACTTCTTTATGGAGAGGTGACATGTGAAGCAGCTCAAGTATGGAGATTTGCGCAGGGGTCTTTCCTAGATGTTCTAGGAGGTTGTATTTATTGACAGGTGATGGGCGCGTAGCTAGACAATTAGGTAGGGAGTTTGACGTGAATGAGGGCACTTGATTAGTGATAGGGGCTATGTGGATGGATACATGGGCACGAATGGTCATGACAGCGCAATCGGGTTCTTGATCCCGAATGGTGATTGTGTTGACATGTAGAGTCATATGATGCGGGAGGTGGGGTGACGTTGTAGGCTTGATTAGATGATGAGGCCTTGTTATGATTGGGCAGTGGATCCTTGTAAGCTCCTAGATTAGCATTGGGTGATGGTTGGGTGCTTTGCTCAAGATTGACTTTGTTCTGATCTATGAGGTCTTGCACACAATGCTTTAATTTCATGCAATCAGTCATCTTATGGCCCATAATGTGGTGGTAGTCACAATAATCATTTTCATTGTACCACGCAGCTTTGAGCTCACTCTCTTAGCAGGGTTTAATAGGTGGGAGAGTTATCAAACCTTTCTTTAAGCATCTATCAAGGATATCCTTGATTGGTTCCCCTAGAGGGGTGAATTGTCTTCAAGGTTTGTTTTGTTTAGATTGCCCCTTTGGGATATTTACATTGGCAGCATATGTACTTGAGGGTGTTGGATTTTGTACATGTTGGACGGCCTTCACATCAGTGATGCCGTCGTTTAGGGTGTTTTTATTCTTTCCCCAAAAGCATGACTTTTTGTTTGATTGTGTGTTATTGTTGTTGTTTGTATTGGGGACGTTGATATTGACTTTCTTGTTATTGTTGTTGTTGTTGTTGTTGTAGGAATTGTTGTCGTATAATTTGATTGAGCCCTTGGCAATAAAGGCCCTTTCTATGGTAGTACCTTAATCAATGACTTCTTCGAAGGTATACACACAAAGGATCTATAAATGGAACCCTATTTCTTGATTTAGGTTAGTCACAAACATGGTGACTAATTGCTTCTCAAGAATTGGCCAAGGTAGTTTGCTTGCTAGGCCTCTCCACCTCTACAAGAAGGAAGCGAAGGATTCTCCACTCTTTTTTTTTGTATTGCAAAGGTTTGTCATAGATATTTCATGTTTGAAATAATAGGAGAAATGATTGACAAATTTTTCCGCGAGCTCAAGGAAAAACCTAATGCCTGGGGGAAGATGTGCGAACCATTCAGCGGCTTGACCATCGAGGCTTCTTGGAAATAGTCTTATTAAATATGTATCATTGTTTGAGACTTCTAAGAAAGTGAAGTAGAACTCCCTAAGATGATCCCTAGGGTCTCCCTTTCCCTTGTACTTGTCAAATTTGGGTATTTTAAATTTTTTGGGGAAAGGGGGCATGTAGAGTGTTTGATCAAATGGATAGGGACAAATATCCTCAAAAGAATAATGTTTGTGCTTGCCCCCAGTTTGTATATCATCTACCTTTTGAATCAAGGCTTATACAACACTTGTTAGATCTGGGGTTGGTGGCGGTTGTGGTGTGTAGGTTTGCTGATTGATGAGATGTTGGAGATTGGGTGGGATTTGATGTTGGAGATTTTGGGAGATTGTGTTTTGGTACTGTGGGGTGGTATTTTGGTTGAGTTGTGTGAGATATTGTTGGTAGGCATGGATTTGTTGTAAAATATGCGGAGGTATTTGAGGATTGGGATTATGTTGTGTTGATGACGTTACAAAATTTTGTAAATATGTGAGATTAGATGGGTTGACATTGGATGGGTTGACATTGGATGGATTGATGTTAGATGGGTTAGTCATGTTGTAAGGTGGTTGTGAAAAGAATTGTCTCATGTAGGCTATGGTTTGAGGGTTGAGTGGAGGCACTTGCATGCGTGAGGTTCCCTTGCATGCCCAAGGTGATTTGCGGAACAGAAGAGTTTACATTAGTTATGGTAGTGGATGTGATGATGGGTTGGGAGGTGGTAGGATTGGAGACATTTGTGGAAATCGTAGATGTGGTAACATTAGAGTTTGTGGGAGTAGTAGATATGGTGGGAGTGGAGGTTTGAGAGATGGTAGGTTGGGTGTTTGATGTAGATGGTTGAGAAGATGTGGTAGGATTGTTGTTAGAGGTGGATGGTTGGGACGATGTCATGTTGTGGGGTGGTTGGGTACCAATTTTGAGGAGGTAGTCAAGATATCTATTTGGGTCTGACCTTAGGACTTTGTCAAGCATGTCCATGTTATCAGCCTCTTGTGTAAAGTTCAAGACATCTTAATCATCTTGGGAAATGGTGGTGACATTTTGGATGGGTGGTTGTGGTGGTGGTGGTTGCAAGAAATGGAAGGGATTTTCATTGGGATTATATTTCAGGATTTGAAAGATCGAAGGTAGGTTGTATGTTTGGTCGATTGGTAGGTTGTTCTCATTGGTGTCAGGCATCCCTATGCCCATATGTTGTCCAAAGTTTGCCATTGCTTGACTCTTCTTGTGTTGTGATCTAGTTATGGGCATGCAAGTGTATGGATTTGATGTTGAGGTGGATGAAAGGGAGATGGAGACCTTAAAGAATTTGGATTGATTTGTTGGACCCAAAGAGGATGTGGTAGTGGAATGGAGTAAAAGAAAATATGAAAGGGTGATTGTAGTGTGATAAAGGCTAGATTTTCACTTCTAAGAGATGAGTCTTTAAAAAAGTGTCAATCTAAGGATGATAAGAGTGGGTGATATTGATTTTTACAAAACTTTGGACCAAAATGGTAGATGATAGATGAAGTTTTCTTGAGGATGATTTGACAGAAGGTATTTTGATGTTGATTTGGATGGTGAAACTTTTAGATGAACTAGATGTTTGGTACAAGAGATTAGGATGATTATTTTGAAGAGGATTTGAAGGTCAACAAATGAGCTTAAGTAAGATCTAGTTTTGTGTTGCACATATGGATGTTTCTCTTTGTTTCGGGTAGACTAATGACCTTACACAAAGAAGGATGATTATTTTACTTGAAAGGTTGACTAATGACTCTCCAAGCAAAATATGATGTAAAAGATGAAATGTAGATCTAGATTTAGCTCAAGGGGATGACGAGTTTTGGATGTTGGTTGGTGTTTTTTTGATGGGTGTTTGGATTTAGAAGATTTTGGATATGTTTTTGATGAGAGAATCGAAAGGATTTTGGAATGATTTCTTGTAACAAGGATGTCAAAGATTAATGAGGATGAGTGGACATGGAATTGAGTGGATTATGGTATAGCAAGGGATCTGATAATGATAATGATTGATTCTCTAAGGTTAAAATGAAGGTATGTTTGGAAGTTTTAGAAGAAAATGGGTGGGGTATTGATATATTTTTAGGAAGGTGATTATGGATTATGGCCAGGTAGGTGTTAAAGATCACAATGGGATTTTCTCTAGTTTCAGGCAGGTCAGTCTACAAATAGTGCCAATCCACAGGTGAAATGGCACTAAAAGTAGATAGAGATGGCATTGAAATAGGTTAGTGTTGGTTGAGGCTCTGAAAAAGATAGATTTTGATGACAAATTTGGATTTGTATTGATATGGAATTTGATCAAATGATTTTTGTTGTTTCTTGGCAAGTTTCTTGAAAGCACTTTAAGCATAATAACACACAATAACCAAGATTTTATTTGTGAAAAGATGTGGGATTTTTTAAACAAGCACTTTGTACAACCTAAGGCGAAGATAGGATAATATTTGTTGAATCCCCTAGCTGCGTTTATTCAAAGTGGGTAGCTCTAGGATCTTGGTAGCATCGGCTCCCCCTTACAGTGCGCTCACTTCTCATGCATACCAAGATCCAGGTTTCCACAAAGGCTTGTCCCTCACTAAACCTTAGGATTGTTCTTGCTATGTCGGCTAAGAATCGCATGAATCAGGGCCGCTTCAAAGGTTACCCTTCTGCATCAACAAATAGAAGGTTTTTGGCTCACTAAAACAAAGGTTCATAGCAAGTGCATTCATTTAGGTGGCCATATGTATGGCAGTGCTACTCTCTATTATGGAATCTCCTAGCCTTCAAGGGTTACGCCTTGGAGGGTTTTGGGGGAGGTTGGCTATCGGTATGACACAACACCTGTTGCTTGTGACTTTTGTCACAAACACATTATTTATATAGCGGCTCAAAAGAGCTTGGCTTTAGCTTGTCGCTTGGGTCATCCCCACCTTTTGAAGTAGGGTGGCAGGCCCTCTAAAGGTTTAACAAAAGCAACACAAGCACAAAAATACTTTTGATCCCCAAGTTCATACAAGGATGTGAGGGGAGAGCATACATATATTTTGTGCTTGGGTTACACTAAACAAGGTTCATTTTTTAGTTCTTTGATTATGTTGGGGGTGATTTATGCAAGTGTTGTAAGAAGCTTTTGATTCCTAAGATCACCAATGGTGTGAGGGAAGATCATACACTTTCACCACACAAATATTATCACAAAGCACTTCATACAATTGATTTGTTTTCTTGTTTAGATGAGTGAAAAATGCATATTTGTGGTTCTTTTTAATCCAATGAGTTATAATGCACTTTGTAGTTCTTTTTAAGCCCAAAATCAAGATGTTCTTAGATTTATTGGCAAGCACTTGTTAATTTTAGAGCACCAAATTCAATTTTTTTTCTATGCTAAGGCACACAAAGATTCTTTTTATGAGCACTAATGGAGATGTTTGTTTGTTGTTTGTTGTTTGTTTGATCAATTTAGTGCACCAAATTGAAATGTTGTTTACACTAACATACAAGGGTTCCTTTTGAGCATCAATTGAAGTCTTTGTGTAATCTAAAGATAAAAAACCCTGCAAAAACTTGTTAGGGATTTCAGCATAATGACGATGACCTATAAATAGCTATTAGTCTCTACACAGAACCTGAGGTTAGCCTATAAAAATAGCGCTAAAATAGACACCAAATGGCGCCACTATAGAGTACAATGGTGCTACTGGCAGAAACTAACACAGAACCTGACTGCCCTAGAAAATAGTGCTACAAATACATACAAATAGCGCTGATATACAATATTGCACTAAAAAGGACATAGAATGCACTAAAGATAGAATTAGCACTACAATATATATCAGAAAGTGCCAAAAATATAGATTGTGCTAATATGAATTAAACAAGGTGCCACTGCGCGTGCGTTTGAATGGTTCGATCGACTGTGGAATATGGCGCCACTATGGGTGCTGATAGCACTGATATGGGGTTGAAATTGTCAGGCCTGCAAAACAAAGTTTTATTAACCAAAACAGGGGGTTAGACTACAAAAAGAGGGGTCTTGTTAGTCTTGTTAGCAATAAAACAACCTAGTGAGTGAAAACCAAAACAAGATGAAAGCAAAACTATATGTTTGGTTCTTAAGAAGATTCTGGCATGACCTCCTGCTTGTTTTCGCCTAAACACCTGTAAAATAGAGAGAAAATAACCTAGGAAGTCAGTAGGAAGATCAAAAAGAAGAACAAGGTGTGAGTAAGATCTAACAAAAACTATCATGTTAAATAGCGCTAAAATAGTCAAAATATAGTGCTAAAATCCACCACAAATGGCGCCACTGTGTAGGTAGATAGCGCCACACCTATAAACATGGCTCAAAACAACAAAAACTCACAAGAAATGATTAGATTGAGACCTTGCGGGTTCCATCGGGTGTACCAATGTGATTAGGAAATCCAAATCGAGGTAAAAATGTAAACCAAATGCATGTAAAACAAAAAGTTATACCTTGATATGAAGACTCAATCTCATAAGGGTGAAGGATCTTGCACCCAAATGCTCCAAGACATACCCTAGCTACTTAAAGGAGATGTGAAATGCTCTCAAGCTTACAAATGCAACTCAAGAATCTACTTAGCTCAATGGATATTTTGGCATGGTAACATTGCTTAGAAATTAGATGTTGAAATGGCTTGGAGGATGTTGTATTTATAGGCATTTTGGAGAGATTTTGATCCAATGGTTGAGATTGATTTGGGAGATCAATGGTGGAGGATGAAGATGACGTGGAGGGTCTAGATTTCATCTTAGAAAATGGAGGGCTAGGAATAAAGATGAATTTTATATTCATCTTGGAAAAGGGGTGAATTAAATGAGGTTGGGTGAGATGGATTATTTGTGAATTAAAAATTCACACGGGGAAGAGTAAAATGAATTAAAAGTTCATTTGGGGAAGAGTGGATATTAATGAGTTATGACATGTGTAAGGGTTGTAAGAGGTATTAAATGAGGATTATGACACGTGTATAAAAAATTGATTTATATGAGATATATTTCAATTTTTTATTTGTGGGATGTGGGAAGGAGTATTAATCAAGGTTTGACCACTTTAATTAGGGTGATTAGCCTAATTAATATGGCTGGAAAAAATTAGGGAATGGGTTAATGGGAGGTCAAGATTAATTAAATAAGGTTTTATTTAATTAATCCTAAGGCTAGGATGATATAGGCTAGGGTAGGCAATTAAATAATGACTATTTAATTACCTAGGGTAGAGATAGGTTAATTAGTAGGTTGAATTAATTAGTTAAACCTAATTTAACTAATTAACTAGTTTTAGTGAGAAGGGGGAAATTAACCAAATAAATATTGCATATTTATTTAATTAATTGGCTAAAGTTGAACTATTGAATTAATAAAATTAATCCAATTGTTGGGGATAGAATGATAAAAAATTAGGTGATGGAGGGATAATTAATTAAATAAAAATTTAATTAATTGATTAGAAGGGAAATTGGTATGTTTAGGGATGTCGGGAGTTGGTTTGATGATGGAGACATTTTAAGGTGTCTACATGATCATCAGGGATGATGATTCTTATGGGGGAGATATGTACATCAAGGTCAACATTACATTCATCAACCATTGGAATAATCTCCAAGGTCAGCATTACAAACATACATAGAAATAGGTTTAGACCTTAAAAAAATTAGCTGAGGAAAAGATGTAAAGATGTTTGTTGATCATGCCATGCCTTAGATGGGACTCAAATGCAATCTTCCATGCCACGACACACTTCTACAATCTTCAATGCATCTATGTAAGTAGTGAAAACAACCAAGTCGGCCAAGAGAGGTGTTAACACTAAGTCTTCTAAGAACAATCTTCATCCACAATCCCAATTTCTATTTGCAGACCAATCCAAAGGTAGGAACATGATCAGGAGACATCCACAAGTACATTGTAATCACCAAGAACAACCAGACAATTTCTAACCACTCTGTCAAGAAAATTCTTCAAACCGAAGCACATAAACAACACTGTTAGCTACTATCATAGAGAAAAGATAGCTTGCGGACCACCAAATCACAAACCATTGGAGTTAAAGGCACTTATCATCACTTCAAACTTAAATCATGAATTACAGATCATAATACTTCAATGTGGAGGAATACGGAGAAAAATACATTCTCCTTGTCACCAGTGAATACTCAGAAAAAATAGTTTTCACTCTAGAGATCATAAGTCACTCAAATCTTCATACTGAAGGCTTAAACTTGGAACATAGCATCTTTAGACATGCCTCTAAACAACTTCCAATCTACAGACAAAGATATTCATTCTACAAGAAATGCGGAGCAATCTACTGGAATATTCTCTTGTAAACAAAGATACTCTGCAACACACTGTTTCCATCAAAGGAGCAAATTTTCTTAATATCCTCAATATTAGGATCTCCAATACTTACATAGGAAAATACAAAGCATCTAACTCATTACAAGAAAGCATGAAAACAAGAGCACAGTTGACACCAATGACAACACTGATATGTTGACATCAATGGCAACACTAATTAGGCACATACTTGCAACAATCTCCCCTTTTGTCATTGATGGCAACGTATGATGTGAAAAACTGTAAAGACCATCAAGACAAGATTCTCCCTTTTTCTCTTTACACATTTGCACTCTTTCTTATCTGAGTTTTTCACATGATTTCTCTCCCCCTTTGACATCAATGGAAAAGGGCACAGACTTGCACGTTGCTGCTCTAATCCCATTGGACTTTCTCTGTTATCAACACTTTCTTTATCAAGAACATCTAGCTACTCCCCCTAAGAGGTATCCCTCAAAACATCAATCCAGATCAAAGAATGAGACTTTGAGCACCACTAGACTGATGCATTCCTATGCATCTTAGTTCAGAGCAGGAGGGGTAATGACTCCTAACTTTTCTCTGAGATACTCAAAAGTATCATTAGGCAGAGGCTTAGTGAAAATATCTACAATCTAATCCTTTGCAGACACATATTCCATCTTTACTTCATTCTCTGTCACCATTTCTCTTAGAAAGAGATATCTTATAGATATACTCTTTGTTCTTGAGTGCATCACTGGGATCTTTGAAATGTTTATAACACTTGTATTGTCACAGAAGATTGCAATTGGATCTTCATACACAACTCTTATGTCCTTGAAAGTCTACTTCATCCATAACATTGGAGTAAAACAACATGTTGCTACAATATACTCTGCTTCTATAGTTGACAAAGAGATTGAATCTTGCTTCTTGCTCAACCATGAAACCAATCTATTACCCAAGAAGAGAGCGCCTCCACTTGTACTTTTTCTATCATCAACATCTCTGGCCCAATCTGCATCTATAAAAGCATTGAGAGTGAAATCATTATACTTTGGATACCATAAGCCATCATCTAGTGTGCCTTTTAAATACCTCAACATTCTCTTAACTGCCATCACATGTGACTCTCTTGGATCAGCTTGAAATCTTGCAACAAGACAAACTACATGTATTATATCAGGTCTAGTTTGCATTAGATAAAGCAATCCTCCAATCATAGATCTGTACCTTTTCTAATCAGTCTTGGGTGATTCTTCAATTTTTCTCAACTTGCAGCCAGTTATCATGGGAGTACATATCGATTTAGAGTCTTCCATCCCAAACATCTTCAACAACACTTTCACATACTTGGACTGAGATATGAAGATTCCTTTATCTAATTGATTAATTTGCAGACCCAAAAAGAAATTCATTTCACCAAACATAGACATCTCAAACTCATTTTGCATTTCACTTGCAAACTTCATGCACATACCTTCATTCCTTCCAAAGATAATGTCATCAACAAAGAATAAAACAATCGGGATCTGATTGTCATTGATTTTGAAATATAGATTACTATCTGCAGTGCCTTTACTAAACCCTAATTGTAATAAATACTTGTCTAGCCTTGTTTACCAGGCTTTGGGGGATTGCTTCAGTCCATACAAGGCTTTCTTTAATCTGCACACCATATCACCTTGTTTTAATAATTGACATCCTTCTGGTTTCTCAATGTAGACCTCTTCTTCCAACTCACCATTCAAAAATGCAAACTTGACATCCATTTGATACACTTTGAAGTCTTTGAATGCTGCAAATGCCAAAAACATTCTAATTGCTTCAATTTTTACCACAGGAGCATAGGTTTCCTCAAAATATATTCCTTCAACCTAAGAGGATCCTATGCATACCAATCTTTCTTTGTTCCTTACTACTTCTCCATTCATCTTGTTTCAGAAAACCCATCTGGTGCCAATCACATTCTTATCAGTAGGTCTAGGAACCAGTTCCCAAGTTTGATTCTTTTCTATCTACATCAACTCCTTGTCTACAACATTTACCCAATTTTCATCATTGCATGCTTCATTCACAGTTTTAGGTTCAACTTTTGAAAGAAAATAGTAATTCACTTGTTCTTCTATATCTCTTTTCCTTGTCAATACCCCTTTTCTTTTGTCCCCTATAATCTGATCTTCGAAATGATTGATTCTTACATACCTAGGGGTCTTATTAGTATTTTGTGGGGTCTTTTCTTCTTCATCTTGACTGTCTTCTTGTTCAACTTTTTCCCTATTTGTTATAGTAGTAGGTTAATCTGATTCATAGCCACTCAAATATGATATTCTTTCCTTGTCTTTATCAACCTTCACATTATCACTCTCAGTGATCTTCTTCAATCTCTTATTGTAGCATCAGTAGGCCTTACTCTTGGTAGAGTATCCGAGGAAGATTCCTTCATCACACCTAGCATCAAATTTGCCTAGATCTTCTTCTCTTCTGATATAACATTTGCTACCAAAAACTTTGAAATATCTCACTGTAGGAGCTCTTACATACCATAACTCATAAAGAGTTTTAGCACTATTACCTTTTACTTGAATTATGTTTAGGATGTACACAACAGTATGTATGGCTTCTCTCCACTATACTTTTGGTAGGTCAACCTTCTTCAACATATTCCTAGCAGCCTCTTGAACTGTCCTGTTTTTCCTTTCAACATCTCCATTCTGTTGAGTTCTAGGTGTAGACAATTGTCTCTTTATCCCTTGTTCTTCACAGAAAATATTGAATTCACTTGATGTGAACTCACCTCTATCAGACCTCAAGAATTTGATCCTTAGCTCTAACTCATTCTCAACCATGGGTAAGTGCAGAAAGATGGGGGGCCAAAAAGGGGTCTTAAGTGGTCACTTTTTTTCTGAAATCAAGAAATATTGACCTTGGATGAAAAATTGAGCATAGTTACACTCAAAATTTTAAGATGCAACAAAAATAATGTTCGTAGTTCTTCGAGTCTACTTTCTAGACTACTAATTTTTTTAAAAATGGTATAGATTAAGGAGTTCAAAAAATGAAGCCACATAAATTGGTGTTGTTTCTATTAAAAAAACATAACATAGTGTGTTTTGTGGCTCCCTCAAAAGGTTCATTTTTTTTTTGTATTTTTAAAATCACTTTAGTGAGAAATAATAGTGAGAAATTAGCTAACAACATGTAGTTTATGCCCAATTTTTCTGATAATTTTTAACAGATATTTGATTTTTTACTAATTTTCAAAGTGGACGCATCCTAAAAAATAGAATTTTATCCGTGCTACCCCTATGAATTTTGAAAACTAATTGAAAATTATTTTTTTTAATATGTGTAGAATGGATTCTAGTTTATAAAAATGTAATTCATTTGAAATTTCAATGAACAGTTAATTTATATGAAAAAAGACCAAACCTTGGTTTTTGCCCAAAAATAGACACATAAACAAAATAAATTAAAGATGAAAGGCTTAACATTGTCAAATCTAAAAAAAATTACATCGTTAAATAGCTAAGAGAAAGCCTAACATTACCCAGGTGTTCAATTTGTTTGACCTTGAAACACTTGCAAATCTAAGGGTTAGCACGAACGAAATTATGTGAAATCCTATAGAATATGCAAAAACATATCTTTGGATGTTGGGAAGGCACTCCAAGCCTTTGAGTTGGAAATCCAAAGCAAACCCCAAGCCTAAGGCTTGTGATTCCCAAAGAAAAATATAACGTGAGTGTGTTATAACATGCTCGCATTATGTTTTGTATTTTTTCTTTTTTGCAAGTTTGCCCAATGTTTGCCCAATTCAACATAACATGAGCGCATTATAACGGGCTCCCGTTATGTCTCCCTTTGAATGATTTTGTTCAAGTTTCTTAAGTATGTTTGATGTATGTCTGTATGTATTCTTGTATGTATGTATGTATGTATGGTTGTATGTATGTATGTACATGTATGCATGCTTGTATGTATGTATATATGTATGCATGTTTGTATGTATGTATGTACATGTATGTATGTATGCCTGTATGTATGTACGTATATGTATGTATGTATGCCTATATGTATGTATGTATGTAAGGGTTTTTGGTTTAGGGTATATAAGGACCTGAGCCCATATAGTTTTTAGGGTTGAGGGTTGAGTTTTTTGGGTTTAAAGTTTAAGGTATATGGTTAAGGGTTGAGGGATTAGGACATAAGTAATAGGTAGAGGGTAGAGGGTTTATAGTTGAGGGATAATATTCAACTTGTTGGGTGTATAAGATTAAGTGTGCAAGGCATGGGGATTAGGGTTTAAGATATTGGGTTTAGGGTTTACAATATGGATTGAGGATATATAAAGCATAGGGTGACTTGGGTTGAGAGTGTATCGTTTAGGTTTTAAGTATAGGGTTGAGGCATAATATTCAAGGTTTAGGGTATAAGGATGAGGTTATAGTGTATAGGGATGAGGGTTTGTGGGTGTAGGCTTTAGGGTTTAAGGTATAGGGTTAAAGATTGAGGGATTAGGGCTTAAGTATATGGCTGAGGGTGTAGGGTAGAGGGTTGAGAGTTTATAGTTGAGAGATAATGTTCAAGGTTGATTGTCTAAGATATAGGTTTTAGGGTTTAAGGTTGAGGGTATAAGGCATATGGATGTGGTTTGAGGGTTTAGGGCATAAGTATAGGGTTGAGGGTATAGGGTAGAGGTTTGAAGGTTGAGAGATAATGTTCAAGGTTGAATGTCCAAGGTTAAGTGTATAGGGTATAGGGTTTAAGGTTTAAGGGTTTAAGGGTATCTAGGGGTTGAGAGTTTAGGGTTTAAAGGTTTAAGGTTTGAGGGATTAAGGGTTTAAGGGTTGAGGCATTAGGGTTTAAGGCACCGTGTCAAGGGTAGAGGGCTAAGGGATTGTTGATTGCCAAGAACACTGAGAGGGGGGGTGAATCAACGTTCTATAAATCTTTTCTTGGACTTTTACTTTCAACCATTTCAAAAGAATAATCAAATAGAAGCAAAATATACAATTGAATAGCATCCACAAAAGCATAACACATAACACCAAGATTTTACATGGAAAACCCAAAAAGGGAAAAACCACATAGAGGACTACCTCTCAAATATATATTATAATCTTTACAAAAATGATGTTCATGCTTGGTCACTCCACAGGCCTAGAACATGCTAGCTTACTACCATGAAGTACAACTAGGTTTAGCAGGCTCACTGTCTCAACCCTAAACCTAGAAAGATTACAATAAGGGTTGTTAAACCATGAGGGCTATTAAACCCTATTGAATTCTCACTATTAGCTCATTGCCTTGATGATGAAGGCTTGCTTCCAATCATATTGCACATGAAAACTGAATACTGCTTAAGCATCTGCCACTATGCCAAGGTGCAGTCATTTAGCAACTGAATTTTGAATCCCAAGTCTTCATCGCTGCTGATCTTCTAACTCTTCTCTGCTATTCACATCCTCGCATCACACAAACACTTCCACTACCACACTACAACTAAATTTCATCACCTTTATATATCTACACAATGAATTGATTCACAATCAGGTCGACATCCAACAAATGAAATGTGTACATAGAAAGTGTTGGCAAGAGACACTGCTACACATAACAGGTGTTGTCATTGATGGAAACTAAGTCTATCTTTCACATATGCATTACATAATCTCTTCATACCAGAAGTCAGAGTGAAGATTTGTCTAAGTCTAGGTAGTTAGAAATAGAGCATGTGATAGGGTCCAGTGTCCTCGTCTAGTTCTCTGTGGTGGTAAATCATAGTGTGATGCAGATCTAATGGAGTGATAAGGATTATCAGGGCTATCTAAATCTAGGAATTTAGCCTCCGATGATGAAGGATTCAAGAGTTATAAGCATCTAAGTATCAGGTTCTAGTTAGTCCATACAGTCAGAAGAAGAACAGATCGACCTAGTATTTGATCTTGGTCTGGATGAAGAAAAGTTGTTGGTTAAGTAATTTGTGATACCTAGTGGTATTGCCCGACATGATTGATGATTTGAGAACACAAGTTTTTGGTCCGTATTGTTTGTGCATGGATTTAGCTGACAAAGTAGAATTCTTAAATTATGTTCTAAGTTTTCTTGAAGTCGACTACAGTTGATTGAATCTCTTGATGCGGATATATATAGCCGATGGATTACAGTGTTTTGGAGTGTGTGCATGATGTGATGATGAAGTAAGTGTGATAAGGGTAGAAAGAAGTGTAAAGGTAAAGATCTAAGCTCAGATTATGGCCAAAGAGTGAAACATGGCAGATTAAAGATGAAGTGTGTAAGATCAGTATTTTGTGCTTAACCAGAACTAAATTTCAACATTTGTAGACGTCATTTCTCAGTTCAAACATTCTTTAATCTTCTTGTAATCATCTCTATAGGTAGTGATCCTCTTGGAGAAGTGAGCTCTAGGTAGTGCGCCCTAAAGGCATGTGCCTTCCCCATTTGTAATACTTTTAATAAAGTATAAATTCTTGTGGGTTAACCCCCACCATGGTTTTTCCCTTAACTGGGTTTCCACGTAAAAATCCTAGTGTTATGTGTGTTGATTTGTTTATGCTCATGTGTTATTGATTCATTATTTCATGTTTATATCATTCATCTACTAATAACTGATAAAGCAGTTTAAGTTACAACAAAGGTTAAATATTTTTGAGACAACTAATTCACCCCTCCCCCCTCTCAGTTGGCTACCCTATTCTCAACAATTGGTATCAGAGTTTGGTTCCTTAAAAGAAGTTTAACAGCTTGAGGAAGATCTAGGAAGGTGTTTTCAATGGGTTCATTCAAGTATTCTGATGTCATTCAGGAACAACTTATACTTGCTTTAGAAGATCTTGATCAGTCCAGAGAAGAAGTCAAAGAATTGTAAGAGAATCTTAAAGATGCTAAAGACTTCATTGAGACCTTAAGAGAAAAAATGAGAAAATCTAATGAAAAGAGGAAGGAGCTACTTCTTCAACTAGGAAATCAGAATGAAGACAATGACATGGATGAGGCTCTGAAAGAGAAGACAAAGGAATGTTAGAAGTTAGCAAAAGAAGTTGTTGTTCTAAAACATGAGATGGAATCTGAGGTAATGAGGCTAACCAAGGAAATTGAAGAAAGGAAGAAGACTAAAGAAAAACTAAATCAATCTCTAAAAGAAAGAACTAAAGACTACAGATTGGAAAAAATAATTGGCCATCTAGAGTCTAATCTACATGAAAGTAGGGACAATAAGGAAGAACTTGAAAGGCAAATTGTCATTCTCAAACATGACCTAGAAGTTGCAAATGAATATAAAGAAAAATTCAAAATGAGATTAGCTAAACTTGAGGTGTTTCTTGATAGTTAGAAGATGGCAGATGATAAACATGGTTTGGGATTTGAGAAAGGTGAAAGCTCGGGATCCGGTCAAAGAAATCTTGAAGCAAGAAATCAAGGAAGGAAATCTAGAAGGCCTCTGGTAAGACAACGTAATTCTTAAAGGTATCCATCTTTCAATGGAAATTGTTTCAAATGCAATAAGTATGGTTATAGAGCTAATCAATGAAGAAGTCAAGTGAATCAAAATGCATCATCTTTCTCCGATCAATGCTTTAATTGAAAAATGATAGGTCATAAGGCTGAGGAATGCAGAAGTGGATCAAGGAATCCTCCTAAGAACAAACAAGTTTTCAATGGAATATGTTTTACTTGCAACAAGTTTGGGCATATGGCAATGCAATGTAGATCTAAATCAAATCCAACATGTGATTTTTAGAGAAACAAGACTATATGTTTTAACTGCAACAAATTTGGACACAGCTAAATTTTGCAGAAGCAAAAAGGTGAACTCATAGACAGGAAGAACAGACCAAAAGATGGACAAAGGCAAAGGAAAAGTACATGTGAATGAGAAGTGGAAAGAAATGAATAAAATGTGGGTGAAGAAAGATGCAAACAATGAAGGTGATGGATCTGCACCAGAATCTAGTGCTGATAATTCCTCTGGGAATTAAATCAGGAGCTCTAGCTCAGGTGGAGCTGCATTGAAAATCTAATTCCCCCTGCTAGTAAGTGGGTGCCTAAATCTAGCATGATGAATTAAGATAGAGAAGCCCATTCAGATCTATTGAAGAAAATTCTAGAAGAAAAGAAGCAAATGTAATTGATTACGGAGCAATTGAAGATTGATTGCATGTATAAACAATGTAATTGGATGTATTAGGGCAGAGCATTTAGTACAATGACAAATTAGGTTTTGCGGAGGATAAAAGGTCATTCACTCAATCATTTGGATCAATTTGTATTCGAAGAGAGCGAACAGAAGAGCACCTAAGCTAAGATTTCAAGGATTTGAAGTGTGATCGGTGAATTCATCAGCTAACCCTAATTCTGTGGAAGTAAAAGGTATTTTTCTACAAAGCTTTGAACTTGTAATCTTTTGTAATGGCTACACCATTGGTTGTTGATATTACTGAAAGGCCCTGACCTAAATTTAAGAAGCATCCACACAAATCAGTAGAAGTCGACCCGTTAGGTAAATTTTCAAATGTTCCGTATGGTGTATTGCATGTTGAAGATATTAGGGCCTATATTCATGCAAGCATAGATGAATTTGGGGATTCAAGGTTTGTAGATTTGTTCAAGAATCATCTAAGGGATGAAATTCACAGTCTTAAACCTAAGTATAAGGCACAACATGATAAACATTTCATTCAGATTATAGGGTTTCCATCCTTTGATGAAGATGAATGGGTTTGGTATGTTTTAAGGCGAATGCATGATGATTTTTTGTGGCTAATGAAACCATTCAAGATCACCAAGGATACCATCAAGGCTATGATAGGGTTAAACTCATCCGGTGGACTACCAATGTTGAAAGCAGTAAAGAATCAAACAGTAACTAATGCTACTAGTTCAAGATTTGACAAAAGGGCAATGACAATAAATGACATCACTGATTCAGATGTAAAATTTTCTTCAATGGTGATTGGATAAAAGATTTATCATTCCAGCAGGGAGAACTATGTATCCGGTATAGCTATCTATGCATCTTATAAGATGTTAAGAGAGAATGTTGATTATGACTTGTGTGAGTTGCTATAGAACCAGCTGATGGAAATTTTGAATAAATTTAAGAAGGATAAAAAGAATACCTTCAAATATGGTACACTGGTCTTGTGTTTGTTCTTCTATTTCATGAATGAGTTATCCGACAAGAAAAACATGTGTTGGACCAATGATAAACCTATTGCGATTCAAATAAGAGAGCACTTGCATAGTATTGGTGACTCCAATGCCCAAATGACTACTCTTTGGGGTTTCTTCAAAAAAATTTAGAACATGATGCATTCAAGGGAGAGAATTCCTACATCTATGGTTGAAAAATACAAGGATACAGTCTGCTTTATGGTGGATATAGATCAATGTTTAATGGAAGTTGTTGAACCAAGAATAGTATGGATCATGCCCATGGGGTATGCGGTTGATGTGCAAGTATCGAATATGTCTGGTCAACACCTTTTGAGAAAGCCAAAGGACACAATAGTTCAAAGATTTGGGACATATAAAGACCTAAGTATGAAACTGTATGTTGAGCTTAGAGAATTTGAAATCAAGAGGAATGTTCAAAAGTAAGTAGAAATGTATGTTGAAAGCATTGGCATAACTAAGGAAGCTGTGAAGCAGAATAGAGAAAGGATGGAAAAAGTTGAGAAGGAGAAGCAGGATAAGACATAAGGAAGTGCTCTGGTAGAACCCTCCTCCACATCAAGGACTATGAGAAGCTCTGTTGCTACCCCTATTCCCCCAAAACCTGCCAAAATTGAGAAACTGGAAGGCAAATCATCCAGAAAAGAAGAGAAAAGGGTGAAAACTAAGGCCTCCCAAACATATAAAAGCATGAAAAATGATGAAGAAGAAACTTATTCTAATGTTGAGGTCAAAGAGTCAAAGTCCCGAGGTACAAATGCAACCAAGGTATCTAAGGAGAAGCCCTCCGAAAGCAAAAGGGCAAGCAAGAGGCAAAAGACTGAAACATATGTTGAAAAGCCTACTCTTTCTATGGATGACATCATCAAATCGGTCACTATAGATGGGAACTTAAGGCCAATGACTGAATTTAATGATGATTACAGTGGTGCTGATAAGAAGGTTCTAGAGGAAGCAACAGTCAAATATCTGAATATCTACAATAAAGCTTTAATTGAAATAACTTTTGAAATCCCAAAAGGTCTTGCAGATGTTCTGGAGTTAAGAAAATAAAATGCAAAAGGTAAAGACATTGAGCTTAGGGAGCGTGTGCTGCTAAAATTGTACCCTCAGATTACTCCATATCAAATGAACATGATAATCAAAGAAGTGAAAGATGACTTCAGGAGTAAGAAAAGAATGAATAAACTCATGCTTGGTGAAACCAATGAGATATTCAAAGATACTCAAGAGATTCTTCTTAGTGCATTGAAAAGGCATAATCTTCCCATTTTGGAAGAAGAGATTGATGGTGGGATTGATTCCTCAATTCTGCATGTTGAAGAATTGAATATCAATGAGCAGCAAACTGAGATAGATGACTCCTCTATTCCGGAAGAGGAAGCAATAAACAAAGAAGATGAAAAGATGACAGATAAAACTGATGATTCAGGAGGTATTCAAACTCCTCTAGATTAATCTAGCAAAGAAGATATAGAGATGAATTTTGAAACAGATGCTCAAACTGAAAATGACTCATTGAAGAATAATGAGCATGAAACAAAAGAAGCTAAGGATCAAGAACCGGAAAAGGCCAAGGACAAAAATGGAAAAGAAGAAGAGATTGCAAAGGTTGATGAAGAGCCTAAGCAGGACAATCCGATTGATAGTACCGGTAAGGATCAAATAAATACATCAGCATCTTGGGCAAGAGACACTATAGAAATAGTGAAAGAAATTTTGGAAAATGATAAACTAGTTACAAAAGAGTTGAAAGGTCCAATTAATTTCGACAGTCTTTCACCAATTCATAATATAAAGTGGGCCTCTCTCACACAAGCTAAGGCTAGAGAAGATATTTTGAAGTCTCACATACAAGACAGTGAGCTACTTGGTCTGGCATCAGGGATTTTGAAGAAAATCATGCCAATATACTAGGACTCATTAGCTTCCCCCTCTGGTTCGTTGAAGAGTTTGATAAATTCTGTAAGTACTCAGTTTGAGTCCCTTGAAAAATCTGCAGAGGTCAAGGTTAAAATGAATTCAATGATAAAAGATTTGATGCTCTGAAAGGGATGATTGCATTAGATAGAATTGTGCTAGACACCAGTATAAAGAGTATTCAAAATGCTCTTACAGAAGGAGGGAATGTATATAAATTTTATTTATCTTGTCCTAAAGCTATAGAGAACATTGAAATAAAAATAAAGGAGTCTAAGGAAAAAATTGTCAAGTGTATCCCAATCTTTTGATTCTCTGATAGTATCAGTGATAAGCCAAGAATGTCAAACAATTAGCTTGATTAAAGAAATAAAGAAATTGATGAAGGAAAATAATAACATTGAGACAAGGATGTGTGAACTCTGGGGACTAATTTCCCCCAAAATGGAAGCAATGTTCAATGCCTTGACCAAAGCCCAAGTTGTCGCTCAGACAAGTGACCCCACTGATCTGCGGAAGGCAGAGTCAAAGCATTTCTATTTAGTGGCCACATCTCAATTTTGAAAAGTATGAAGAAGAGATGGGATAGTGAGCTGGTACTATTGAAAAACATTTTTGGTAATATACTTAAGTTTATGTAAATAGGACTTAATGATTGTTTGTACATATGCGGCTTGGTATATAGAATTTTTGTGTAAATTCTAGTTTGTGGATCCCACCCTTTGCCATTGATGTCAAAGGGGAAGTGAAGAGTAGTGAAAAATGAGGAATCTAGTAAAGGGGGAGCACTGGAGAATAGTGAAAAGAATAAGTGTACAAAGTAAGGGGGAGTTGTTCCAACACTTAGTCATTTTTCACTAAGTGCTGCCATCAATACCAAAGGGGGAGATTGTTGGCAAGAGACACTGCTACACATGATAGGTGTTGTCATTGATGGCAACTAAGTCTATCTTTCACATCTACATTACATAATCTATTCATACTGGAAGTTAGAGTGATGATTTGTCTAAGTTTGGGTAGTCAAAAATAGAGCATATGACAGGGTCCAATATCTCGGTCTGGATCTCTTTGGTGGCAAATCCCATTGTACTACGGATATGAGAGAGTGATAAGGATTGTTAGAACTATCTAAATCGAATAATTTAGCCTCTGGTGATGAATGATTCAAAAGTTATAAGCATCTGAGTATCGGGTTCCAATTAGTCAGTACACTCAGAAGAACAGGTCGACCTAGTATTTGATCTTGGTCTGGATGAAGAAAAGTTGTTGGTTAAGTAATTTGTGATAACTAGTGGTATTGGCTGACATGATTGATGATTTGAGAACACAATATTTTGGTCCATGTTGTTGTTTGTGCATGGATTCAGCTGACAAAGTAGAATTCTTAATAAATGTTCTATGTTTTCTTGAAGTTGACTATAGTTGATTGAATCTCTTGATGTGGATATATATAGCCGATGGATTTGAGTGTTTTGGAGTGTGTGTGTGATGTGATGATGAAGTAAGTGTGATAAGGGCAGAAAGAAGTGTGAAGGTGAAGATCTAAGCTCGGATTATGCCCGAAGAGTGAAATAGGGCAGAGTAAGGATGAAGTGTGTAAGATCAGTATTCTGTGCTTAACTGGAACTAAATTTCAGCATTGGTAGATGTCATTTCTCAATTTAAACATTTTGTAATCTTCATGTAATCATCTCTGTAGGTAGTGAGCCTCTTGGAGTAGTGAGCTCTAGGCTATACACCTGGAAGGCATGTGCCTTCCCTATTTGTAATACTTTTAACAGAGAGTATAAATTTTTGTGGGTTAACCCCCACCATGTTTTTTCCCTTAATCGGGTTTCCATGTAAAAATCCTAGTGTTATGTGTGTTGATTTATTTCTATTCATGTGTTATTGATTCATGCTTTCATGTTTATATCATTCATCTACTAATAAGTGATAAAGAAGTTTAAGTTACAACAAAGGTTAAAAGTTTTTGAGACAACTGATTCACCCCCCCTCTTAGTTGTCTGCCCTATTCTCAACAGAAAGATGTACCTTGTCAGCTTGATCCAATGCACTATATGTTATGCAGACACAAATATTTTCCCAAACGTGTTCATATAGGTTGGCTCTAATCATTTCATTATTTACATAGATCCTCCAAATGTTAACTTTTCCTCGCACAAAGATTTAACATACTAGTCAGCCTCTTCCTTAAGAACATGCTTAACCAATTCATCTGCTGACTTACAACTTCTATTGTGGATCACAAAACACTTCCAAAATCATATCAAGGACTCTTTACACATTCCCAATCTTACCCTCAGAGCCACAAGGCATGATATCATCTTGCGGAGAAATGCAGACCATCAGAACTCAGACTCTGTCTCTATCAAACTCTGTCAAGCACTATGTTGATACTTAGCAGCTTGTAGCTCACCTTCTGGTGGACTTCAGATCTTCTAACTCTGTAATAAGCTATTCCATATAAGTGTTTACAACACATCAACACCATATAACAAAATACTTATCTGCGGAGTAATGAGGACCACTGCACTATGCCCTGTTCACTGTTCCTATTATACCTTTGCTTATCCGAACTTAGAAAATTCTTCAAGGTGACTTCCAGAGGAAGTTAGGACTTAATAATTGAAGCATAACACTATCAAACAACAACTGACATCATTCCTAAACTGCATCTGCAAGTCTTCAATTGCAGAGGCATACTAGCTGACTTATTGTCCTCTACTCAGAATACTTTCCATACTTAGCCATTTTCTGTCAACCAAACTTGGGATCCAATATGTTCTTCTGGAGATATCTCTTCTTGTCATGGTGATAGGTTCTCTAAGCCTTTTTGCCATCAATGAAATCATACAAGTTAGTACTAGAGCAGTGTTTCTTTCCAACAATCTCCCCATTTGGCATTGATTGCAACACTTAGTGAAAAATGCTTGACTACTTTCCCTTACTATATACACTTCATTCTCCTACTCCCCTTGAGATGATTGTCTATTTTTCATTGATCTTCTTCTCCCCCTTTGACATCAATGGAAAAGGGTGTGATTTGGAACCAAAAACTTGTCAAAAATTCAAAAATTGATGTACTCTACCGCGTATTTACAAGTACAATCTTGATCTTAATTTGTGATTGAAGGCAAGATGTCACTATAGATAGTATTTATTAGAGCTGTCTCTCCATTCCATATATTTCTTGTACTTTCTAGAATGTGAGTGTGGCCATTCATAAAAAATACTAGATTCTCTACCTTCTAGACATCTGATGGTGTATCAATTAGTGCTTGAAATTTCAAGGCCTCATCTGTCAAATTGGTCATGGAATCAATTTTTGGACTTATCAGTCCTTTCAACTGGCACAACCTGTCTTTGATTTCTCCCCTTTTCTTCATCAGAGTGTTCAAACCATTATGGATATTTGTAACTTATGTTTCTTTGGTATTTATGGACTCAGGTGCTTGATTATATGTCTCAGAGATATATAGCAGTTTGAGTTCCAAGTCTGACTTCATCTTCTAGCTCCTTTGTGATCTTTGGCCAAGATAAACTAAAATTGTATATTTTTTTGGCTTCTCCAATAGCACTTGTATGTTCTTAATCCCATTATCTAACAGAGTTTTATCTCTGGCTATGATAGTCTTCAACTCAGTCAATCTATTCAATTAAACTCTTTTCTATCCTTTGCTTCTGCAAATTTTTCAAAAGATTCAAAATGTACACTTATAGAGTTTAATAGCTTTTTGAGATGGTCAACAAGGGATAATGAGATATCCCTTTGAAATGATGGCATTAGCTTTTCTAAGATAGTAGATGCTTCATTGACCAGGTTCTTATCTTGACCATGTGATTGTGATAACTCTTCTTGTGCCTTGGCCTAAACCATAGATACGAGCTTGAACTTTTGAAAAGGTGACAATGAGGCCAAGTTGATTGGTCCTTGAAGGAGTTTAGACTCATCTACAACTTGTTGACTCCTGAAACCAACTAAGACACTTGTAGTGTCTCTTTCTCTCTCAAATACTTCCTCTTGATTTTATTCTAGAGGATCCATGTCCATATTCTCTAGTTGATCTATGTTTTGTTCTGGTGTAGGGCTCCTTATCTATTCCCTATTGTCTTCTGTTAGATTTAGGATAGAAAACTAAGAGGGGGTGAATCAGTTGTTTAAAACTTTCTTCCAATTAAACACTTAAATCCACTTTGTAATTCGACAGCATAATAATAAATCAATCATGGAAACATAATGCATTAAGTCAAGAGCAGAACTACATTAACACACAAGACACCAAGATTTTGACATGGAAAACTTGGTTAAGGGAAAAACCATTGGGTGATTAACCCAAGATTGTATTCTCTGATAGAAGAATAGAAAGAACAAAATGGCACATGACAATTAGGGCTCACTGCCCAAGCACACTGCTCATAAGAGGCTCACTACCTACAAGAGACACACTATCTACAAAATAATAAGTATCACATACTTGAACTAGAGAATAGCATCTTCACCATGCTTGAGTCAGTTCCATTTAAGCTCAATATCTCTGCTCTGCCTTTCACTCTACTTCTCTCTACCACACTCTCATTTCCACACACTCCATTTTAAATGACTTAACAACTCTTTATTTATACAAGGCATCGATTTAGGAATTATCATCCAAGTTGGCATACATTACAGAGTAAATACAACATGACTTATTACATAAGACTTCATGCGGATCAACACACTGTCGGCCACATAGATCTAAGACTTCAATACTCCTTTAGGAACACGCCATTCGTCACAGATCATCTCCAAGATCATCCGCAGGGTGTGTAACTCATCCGATCAACCATACTCAAGAAGAACATCATCATCTAGAAGTAATTCTTCATTTACTAGCTCAATCTTTAATGTGGACCACCAACATGAACTAGACACAATCCAAAGACCTTCACAAGCTTTCCTAAATCACCAAGAACATCCACACTACTATTGTCTACTAAAATCATTCTCTCCCTCATCCGGAACCTCAAGAACACAGTCTGTCATCACTGTCATATTGGAATAGATGCTTGTGGACCTCCAGATCATGAACCAATTGAGTTGTCACTTCACATGGACTTCCTAAACACTCCACTAAATTTGTAGAACAAGATATTGCATTTTTGAATCTCACCAGACCTATATGTGTCACTCTATCACCTCTGAACATCTACTAGAACTAGTTTTACTTAAGTAGCCATAACTTCTTCAGATCTTCATGCGGACCTCTGAAATATTTACTAGATCATCTCAAGACACATATCTACAAACCCTTTGAAGTGCATCCTCTTATCTTCATCTTAGCATAGATCTTTACCTCATTGTCTTCACTGTTCTTCTATGTTCCTGATTAGGACTAATTTTCTCAATATCCTCAGTGCACAGCTCATCCAATCCTTATCATTGATGCAACAAGAGTATGTTGACATCAATGACAACACTGGTTATGCCCATACTTGCAACAATCTCCCCCTATGTCATTGATGGAAATATATGATGTGAAAAACTGTTTTGACCATCAAAACAAGAGCTTCTCCTTACTGTCACAACTCTCCTTATCAACAACAACCATTCACATGTCTTCTCTTCCTTTCCTACTCCCCCTTTGATTAGCAACCACTTTTTTTTCACATGTCTTCTCTCCCCCTTTGAAATCAATGGAAAAGGGCACATACTTGCATTAATTCAGAATCATACCAATTGTTCCCCCTAAGTGGTAGCTTTCCAATCATTAATCCAGATCATAAGATATGACTATGAGATCCACCAGACTGATGCACATCAGTGCACCTTAATTCAGAACTGGAGGGTTAATAACCTGTAACTTCTCCCTGAGATACTCAAAAGAGTCCTTAGGTAGAGGTTTAGTAAGATATTTGCAATCTAATCTTTGGAAGGCACAAACTCTAGTCTGACTTCATTCTTGTTCACTTGCTCTCTCAAAAAGTGAAACTTGATGGATATATGTGTTAGTCTTTGAATGCAACACCAGATTCTTAGATATATTTATTGCACTTGAATTGTCACAGAAGATTGTGATAGGTTCCTCATTCTCCACTCTGATGTCTCTTAGCATTTGCTTCATCCACAAAACTTGAGTGCAACTACCTGCTGCTGCAATATATTCTGCTTCTATAGTGGACAGAGATATTGCCTCTTGTTTCTTGCTCAGCCAAGAGACCAATCTCTTCCCTAAAGAGAATTCTCCACCACTGGTACTCTTCCAGTCATCCACATCTCCTGCCCAATCTGCATCTGTATATGCATGAAAAGAGAAATCATGATCTCTAGGATACCACAATCCATACTCAACTGTCCCTTTTAGATATCTAAAAATCCTCTTGATTGCCATGACATGAGATTCTCTAGGATCAGCTTAGAATCTAGCAACAAGACCAACAACATTCATAATGTCAGGTCTAATTTGAGTGAGATACAATGGTCCTCCAATCATTGACCTATACTTTTTCTGATCAGCCTTAGGAGAGTCATCATCTTTGCTCAATTTACATCTAGTTGCCATGGGAGTATTCATTGGTTTTGAGTCTTCCATCCCAAATTTCTTCAACAATTCTTTCACATATTTGGTCTGAGAAATGAAGATTCCTTTCTTTGTTTGAGTGATTTGTAGACCCAAGAAGAAATTCATTTCCCCAAACATGGACATCTCAAATTCACTTTTCATTTGATTTGCAAAGGTTTTGTACATACTATCTCTTCCTCCAAAAATGATATCATCAACAAACACTTCAACTATCAAGATATTTTCATGATCAATTTTGAAATACAAATTACTGTCAGTGGTACCTTTGTTGAAACCAATCTTCAAAAGATGCTTATCCAATCTTTCATACCAGGTGCTTGGGGCTTGCTTCAATCCATACAGTGCTTTCTTCAACCTGTAGACCATATCACTATGATCAGACAATTGAAATCCATCTGGTTGCTTAATGTATGCTTCTTCTTCCAAGTCACCATTTAGGAAGGCAGATTTGACATCCATCTGATATACTTTGAAATCCTTGAAAGCAGCAAAAGCAAGAAATAATCTGACTGCTTCAATTCTTGCCACCAGAGCAAAAGTTTCTTCAAAATCAACTCCTTCTACTTGGGAGTAACCCTTGTAGACCAATCTGGCTTTGTTTCTGACTACTTCACCATCTTCATTTAGTTTGTTCTGGAAGACCCATTTGGTTCCAATCACATTCTTGTTTTTAGGTCTGGGAACAAGATCCCAAGTGTGATTTTTCTCAATTTGCATAAGCTCTTCCTCCATTGCTTTAGTCCAATTTTCATCATTGCAAGCTTCATTCATTGTCTTAGGTTCAATCTTTGAAATTAGACAATACTCTTCTGAATCTTGAGCAATCCTTCTTCTTGTTTGTACACCTTTGCTTTTATCACCTATGATCTGATCTTCAGAGTGATTCAGTCTTACATACTTGGGAACTTTGGGAGTTTCTTGCACTTCTGATTCTTAAACAGGTTCATTCAAACTTATCTCTTCTTCCTGATTTACCAGATCAATTTGAATCTAAATTTCAGAGGGAGCTTGGACTTCTTGAACAAAAGAATCATTTTGATCATCTTCATCATATTCATAAAACATTGATGGTTTTTCAATACCTTCATCAACCTTCACATTTGTACTTTCCACAATCTTCCTTAATCTCTTGTTATAACACCGATATGCTTTGCTTTGAGTAGAATAACCCAAGAATATTCCTTCATCACTTCTAGCATCAAATTTTCCTAGACCTTCATCTCTTTTAATGTAATATTTGCTACCAAAGACTCTGAAATACCTCACAGTAGGAGTGATGCCAAACTAAAGTTCATAAGGAGTCTTACCGGTATTGCTTTTGATTTGTACTCGATTGAGAGTATAGACTGCAGTGCTTACAACTTCTCTCCAATAGATCTGAGGAACATTTGCTTCCATCATCATGGTTCTAGATGCTTCTTGGATGGTCTGGTTCTTTCTCTCCACTACTCCATTCTACTGAGGAGTCCTAGGAGCAGACAATTGTCTTTTTATACCATGTTTCTCACATAATTCTATGAACTCGCTAGATGTGAATTCTCCACCTCTATCAGACCTCAAACATTTTAATTTTAATCTAGTTTCATTCTCTACCATGGCCTTGAATATTTTGAATTTATCAAGGGCTTCTAATTTTTCTTTCAGAAAAGTTACCCACATCATCTGTGAATGGTCATCAATTAATAACATGAAGTATCTATCACCTTGCACACTCCTGATTCTTGCCAGACCACATAGGTTAGTGTGAACTAGGTCCAATAAACCAGTAGAAGATTGTTCCTTGCTTTTGAATGAGATTCTGCTTTGTTTACCTGGCTGACATTCTTTGCACAAACTATTTGTAGGTTTCACCAATTTTGGAAGATCTCTTACAGCCTGAGTGTTGCTTATGTTGATGATATTATCAAAATTCACATGACACATTCTCCTATGCCATAACCAACTTTGATCAATTTGAATGAATAGACAACTTTTACTAGTACCTACTAAATGGAAGATATTACCTTTTGTTTGAGTATCGGATGCAATCTCTGTTCCGAAACTTTCAAAGATCTTGCATTTTCCATTCTTGAATCAGAGATCATAGCCTTTATCCACCAACTAACCAACACTAAGAAGATTGTGTTTCAGACCTTCAACATATAGTACATTACTGGTTTTGTTCTTTCCATAAAAAGAGATGGTTCCTCTTCCTTTGATTCTACCAGCAGAATTATCACCAAACTTTACCACTCCTCCTTCATACCTTTCCAAATCTATGAACTTGTTTTTGTTGCCTGTTATATGGTGAGAGTATCCACTGTCAACAACCCAATCATCCTTTTCTTCAACTTGGGCAGCTCGAGCTTTTTCTAGAATTTTATGATTGACAGATTCAGAGGGCATTGGATCTTCTTCCTTGATGGCAATAAACACCCAGTCACTTTCAGATTTGTTTCTTGCCTCTCATTCATCATCTGTTACTCCTTCATTATCATCATCTTCATGAACATAGTAACAATTCTTTTGGAACCTTGATCTATTAGGATTTGACCTTGAAAATATTTTCGGACACCTTGAGGCAAAATGACCAATCTTATTGCAGTTAAAATATTTAAAAGGCAATTTCCCTTCATACTTACTGGATCCTCTTGGCAGCCTTTTTGCAATAAGGGCTTCAAGTTGAGTAGCTTCTGCTTCATCTTCTTCCAGGTCTTTTATTTCTTTTTCATACCATGGTAGTTTCCTTGAAGAGTTCTCTCCCAGATCAAACCTTTGTTTTTCTTTCACAGAGGCACTAGCTTTGAATGCAGATTCAGTCTTGGGGGGGGCATCTCCAAACTCAGTCAATTCAAATGTAGCCAATTTGCCAACCAATTGATCTCTTGTGATACTTGAAAAGGATCTGAATTCTTCAATGGTAGCAACCTTGTATTTGTAAGAAGCGGGAAGAGATCTGAGAAGTTTGCCAACAATCTCATCTTCATCCAAGACTCCACCAGTACATCTAATGCCACAAACAAAGCTCATTTACTCTTGGCATAAAAGTAGTGATATTTTCATCTTCTCTCATCTTCAAATTTTCAAATTTTCCTTTTAGACTCTGTAGCTTGGCACATTTAATATACTTGTCTCCTTCTTGTAGAAGTTCCAGTTTTTCTCAAATCTCAAAAGCAGTTTGTAGGTCAACAACATTTTTTAGCTCTGAATCAGACAAGGCACTTAGAAGAGCTTCTTTAGTCTGCAGATTGTTTTCAGCATCTGTGATTTCATCTATGGTTTTCGGACCATTCTATGGAGGAGTATACTTCTTTGAAGCCATGGTCCAATACTGCATTCCCATACATTGCAAGTGACATTGCATGTGACTTTTCCAAAGAGTAAAATTGGTTCCATCAAACTTCAAACTATCATTCTTGTAGGACGACATCTTGGATCTCCTCAAGCGGTTAAGCTCTTTTAGAGGAACTTAGCTCTGATACCAATTGTTAGATTTAGGACAGACAATGGAGAGGGGGGGTGAATCAGTTGTTCAAAAATTTCTTCCAATTAAACACTTAAATCCACTTTGTAAATTAGCAGCATAATAATAAATAAATCATGGAAACATAATGCATTAAGTCAAGAGCAGAACTACATTAACACACAAGACACCAAGATTTTGATGTGGAAAACCCAGTTAAGGGAAAAACCATGGGGTGATTAACCCAAGATTGTATTCTTTGTTAGAAGAATAGAAAGAAAAAAATAGCACATGCCAATTAGGGCTCACTACCTGAGCACATTACTCACAAGAGGCTCACTACCTACAAGAGACACACTGTCTATAGAATAATAAGTATCACATACTTGAACTGGAGAATAGCATCTTCACCATGCTTGAGTCAATTCCATTTAAGCTCAATATCTCTGCTCTGCCTTTCGCTCTGTTTCTCTCTACCACACTCTCATTTCCACACACTCCCTTTTAAATGACTTAACAACTCTTTATTTATACAAGACATCGACTTAGGAATTATCATCCAAGTCGGCATACATTATAGAGCAAATACAACATGACTTATTACAAAAGACTTCACGTAGATCAACACATTGTCGGACACATAGATCTGAGACTTCAATACTCCTTTAGGAACACACCATTCTTCATAGAACATCTCCAAGATCATCAGCAGGGTGTGTAACTCATCCGGGCGACCATACTCAGGAAGAACATCATCATCTGGAAGTAATTCTTCATTTACTAGCTCAATCTTTAATGTGGAACACCAACATGAACTGGACATAATCCAAAGACCTTCACAAGCTTTCCTGAATCACCAAGAACATCCACACTACTATTGTCTACTGAAATCATTCTCTCCTTCATCTGGAACCTCAAGAACATAGTCTGTCATCACTGTCATATTGGAATAGATGCTTGCAGACCTCCAGATCATGAACCAATTAAGTTGTCACTTCACATGGACTTCCTAAACACTCCACTAAATCCATAGAACAGGATATTGTATTTCTGGATCTCACCGGACCTATCTATGTCACTCTATCACCTCTGAACATCTGCCTGAACCAGTTTTACTTAAGTGGCCATAACTTCTTCAGATCTTCATGCGGACCTCTAAAATCTTTATTGGATCATCTCAAGACACATATCTACAAACCTTTTGAAGCGCATCCTCTTATCTTCATCTTAGCAGGGATCTTTACCTCATTGTCTTCATTGTTCTTCTCTGTTCCTGATTAGGATTAATTTTCTCAATATCCTCAACGCACAACTCATCCAATCCTTATCATTAATGCAACAGGAGTATGTTGACATCAATGACAACACTGATTATGCCCATACTTGCAACATCTTCATCCTCAGGTTGTTGCTCAGGAGGCAAATCAATTTCAATTTCGCCTTGATCTATCATATCCACTGTATCAGTGTTGGCAACTTGATCACTCTATTATTGTCATTGATTTTGGCTTATCTTCGGTGGAGATATGTCTTCATCATTTGCTTCTTTATTGTCATAGATAGTGGGAATAATGTTTTTCTTTAATGCCGCTAGGATTATTTCCTCTATTTCCTTAACCACTTTGTCAATTTCTCCCAACATCAACAAGTTCATTCTTTTCTTGGTCCTAAAAGCATCTTTGATTTCTTTTGAGATTTTGATCTTCTCCTCAAGAGTGATTTCTGGACATAATCGTATCAATGAGTGCTCTCTCAGCTCAACATCTTTTGCAATAGTTGCTTCTTTTCTTGTACTCATTATGTTACCCAGGCTGTGTAGTAGATCAGTAATAATTTCAATTAGGGCCTTATTGTAGATGTTTAGATATTCTACAACAGTAGTCTCAATGATCCTCTTGTCTGGATCATTGTATTCATCATACAACTTATGGATTTCAGATTTCCATCAACTGTTATGGCGTTGAGAACATCTTCAAGGCTTATAGTGGCTTCCTCTGTCTAAGGCTCATCTTGCTTTAACCCTTTCCCAGATCTACTCTTACCGAAGGGCCCCTTTTTGCTAGTTCTTAAGGCTTTTGAAGCCTCAGTCTTCATCTTCTTTACATCCTCATCTGATTCTATTTCTTCTTCATCAACAATTATACTTCCATGCATTCTCTTGGCCTTAGACTTCTTTCTTTTGGATCTGGTGGTAGGAATTTCCACTTTTGCAGATGGTGTGGAACCAAAGGGAGTGGATGTGGCTTTAGGAGAAGTGGATGCTTTGGTTTTTCTTTTTACCTTCTCTGGGATTTTCTAACTCATCTTTGGGTTTTTCAAAGCCCCAGATGATTTACCTTTTCTCTTTTCTTCTTCTTCCCTAACATCATGTGCCTTTTCCCTTGCCTTTTCCACTTCTTTTGTGAATCCATGTTTTATGGCAATTTCTTCTACCACTTTCCTCATTTTCCTAGAGATTTCAGGTTTTCTTACCTCAACATGAATTTTGACATGCAATTCATCATAAGTCCCAAATCTTTCTTGCTTGGGATCTCTAGGTTTGCTCAGCATATATTCAGCATAGTTTTCTAATACAGCTCCATCTACCTCATAACCCATGGGCATTACCCATATAGTTCTAGGTTCTACAGCCTCCATTAAACATTGATCCTTAGTGACCAAGAAGCAGATAGTGTCTTTGAATATCTCAACAATTGCCTTAGGGATTCTTTCCCTAGACTACATCATCCTTTGAAATTTTTTGAAATAGACCCATAGGACAGATTTCTAACCATCAATGCTTCCTATACTGTTCAAATGATTTCTAATTTGAACTGCTACAGGCTCATCATTTGTCCAGAGAAAATTTTTTATACCCAGTAATTCTTCCATGTAGTAGAAGAATAAACAAAGAATCAACATACCATATTTGAACATATATTTCTGATCTTTGGTCTTCCTTAAATTTTCCATTAGTTGTTGTTGGAGTAGTTCACAAAGATCATACTCTACATCTTCCTTCACCATCTCGAAGGTTGTATAAATTGATGTACTAGATACTAAATTTTCATGATTTGAAAAGTAAACATTGTAACCAATAACCATGGATGCAAATCTTACAACATAGTTTTCAATATCATTGATTGTTAATGCTCTTTTATCAAACTTGGCTTTGGTGGCCACCATTACTTTATCATTCTTTACATCTTTCAGAAGTGGTACTGATTTGGTAGAACATAATCTAGTGACTGCCTTAATAACATCCTTTGTAATCTTGAAAGGTCTCTTGAGCCATATGAATTCATCATGATCCCTGCTTAACACATACCGGACCCATTCATCCTCCGCAAAAGTTGGAAAGTCAATATATTGAATAAATATCTTTGTCTCCAATGTCTTCTATTCAATTTTCAGATCGTAACTTCCATCGCATAGGTGATCTAGAAATAAGTTTGTGAGTTTTCTCTTTCCATGTTCTTCTAGGGCAACATGAATGTATGCCCTAACATTCTCAACATAGAGAACTCCATATTGAATATCTAAAAATGCACCCATCGGATCCACTTTTTTTGCTTTGAATGGGTGTTTCTTAAATTTGGGCTGAGGTTGTTCAATGATACCAATGACTTGCAGAGTTGCCATTTCAGAAATTTAATAGATTCACAAATGAGGTTTTAACAAAAATACCTTGTGTTAGGGTTTCCTTTCTTCAAATTTCTTCAACTACTTCAAATCTTGGTTGTTGCTTCTCAAGATAGGCTTCAATCTCTCTGAACACTTGATACCTTTAGATGCAAAGTGATTTTGAATTCAAACTAGCTCTTTTATCCTTGGCATGACTTAACCTAATCATCATTAATACTTGTTCCAAAAAGTTGTTAACCTCTTTACTGTAGAATATAGTCAATTAGGATTGCTCTGTAATGTGTTGTATCAGCTTGCTTCCTTCCAGTTTTTCTTTTAGAGGATTTGTCTTATCGAATTCTACGAAGAATCTTTGTGCTAATTTTCAGCATCAATTATCTGGATGGGGAGTTTGGATTTTCAATACTACTCCCCCTGAGCCAAAGCTCTCTATTTACTCTTCAAAGAAGGTATTCGCATTAGATGTTGGTGTGGATCTATCCTTAATTAAAATTACTTCCTTATCAATCCAAATCTTGTCCATTTCTTCCTTAGTCTCAATCAGATCAACCTTTTCTTTTCCCTTCTCATTTTTCTGCTCTATTTTCCTTTCTTCAGAATAACGATCTCTCTTCACATTCCTACTTTTGCAGAATATTAAAATATGTCCAAATTTGTTGCAATTGAAACATACCACATTCTTTTAGCCTTGATTCCTTCCATTGATTGAATTTGATCTGCATTGATTAGCCATGTGTCCAAATCTATTGCATGCAAAACATTTTCCATTGAATGGTTGACTATTCATGATATTTTGAAAATTAGTTCTTACCAAACTTCTGCATTCATTTGATCTGTGTCCCATTTTATAGCATGCATTGCACCTAATAGAATTCTAACTTACTTTACTTCTGCATATAATAGCTCTATGACCAACCCTATTGCAAATGAAGCATTTACCTTTGAATGGTTGTTCATTCCTTCCATTATTGAAACTTTTCCTGATCTGATTTCTACATTCATTTGCTCTATGACCAATTTTCTTACAATTGAAACACTGACCAGAAAATGATGGAATCTTTTGATTTATTTTTCTCCTACACTGAGTAGCCTTATGACCATACCTTCTGCATGAATTACAATAACCATTGAAAGATGGGTACCTTTGTGCATTTGGTTGTCAGACTGGAGGTCTTCTAGGTCTTCTTCTTTGATTTCTAAACTGGAATCCTTTGTTTTCCCTTGACTCAGTGCTCATTTGACCAGAGTTTGAACTTTCTCCTTTCTCAAATCCTAAGCCATGTTTGTCATCAGCATTTCTCTGGCTAGCAATCATTTCATCAACCTTTGTAGTACTTATCTTGAACTTTTCTTCAAAAATTCTAGCCTTTTCCAGATCTATTTTCAAACTTACAATTTATTTTTCAAGTTTAGCACAATCTTCTAATCTGTTCTTCACATTCAAATTTAGATCATCTTTTGTTCTTGTTCCTTCTGTAACTTTTGTTTCCAAATTATTTAGGGCTTCATTTGCTGATAACAATTGGTCACTGACTTCTTTGTATTTGTCTTTGAATTTCTTGACTTGCTCTTTCAGATTTAAGATGCATTCTTCATCTTGTTTCAAATTTTCCTTCAAATCTCTGACTTCTACTTCAAAATTTTCAAGATCCATAAGAGCTTCTTCTAGTTGGTTGTATCTATCATAATTTCCATACCTTCTTGTTGTCATGATCATACTATCCTAGATCTTCCTTAAGCTGTTAAACTCTTTCCAAGGAACCTTGCTTTGATACCAATTGTTGATTGCTAGGAACACTGAGAGGGGTGGGGGGTGAATCAGTGTTCTATAAATCTTTTCTTGCACTTTTACTTTCGACCATTTCAAAATAATAATCAAATAGAAGCAAAATATACAATTGAACAGCATCCACAAAAGCATAACACATAACACCAAGATTTTATGTGGAAAACCCAAAAAGGGAAAAACCACAAAGAGGATTAACTCTCAAATATATATTGTAATATTTACAAAAATGATGTTTAGGCTTGGTCACTCCATGGGCCTAGAACATGCTAGCTTACTGCCATGAAGTACAACTAGGTTTAGGAGGCTCACTACCTCAACCCTAAACCTAGCAAGATTACAATAAGGGTTGTTAAACCCTGAGGGCTATTAAACCTTGTTGAATGCTCACTGTCAGCTCACTGCCTTGATGAGGAATTCTTGCTTCCAATAATATTGTACATGAAAACTAAATACTACTTAAGCATCTACCACTATGCCAGAGTGCAGTCATTTAGCAAACTGAATTCTGAATCCCAAGTCTTCATTGCTACTGATCTTCTAACTCTGCCCTACTATTCACATCCTCACATCGCACACACACTTCCACTACCACACTACAACTAAATTTCATCGCCTTTATATATCCGCACAATGAATTGATTTACAATCAGGTCGGCATCCAATAAATGAAACATGTACATAGAAAGATGTACCTTGTCGACTTGATCCAATGCATTGTATGTTATGCGGAACCAAATATTTTTCCAAATGTGTTGATATAGGTCAGCTCTAATCATTTAATTATTTACATAGATCCTCCAAATGTTAACTTTTCCCCGCACAAAGATTTAACATACTAGTCAGCCTCTTCCTTAAGAACATGCTTAACCAATTCATCTATTGACTTACAACTTCTACTATGGATCACAAAACACTTCCAAAATCATATCAAGGACTCTTTAAACATTCCCAATCTTACCCTTAGAGTTGTAAGGCATGATATCATCTTGTGGGGAAATACAGACCATCAAAACTCAGACTCTATCTCTATCAAACTCTGTCAAACACTATGCCCATACTTAGCAACTTGTAGCTAACCTTCCAGTGGACTTCAGATCTTCTAAATCTAGAATAAGATACTCCATATAAGTGTTTACAACACCTCAACACCACATAAAAAAATACTTATCTGTGGAGTAATGCGGACCACTGCACTATGCTTTGTTCACTATTCCTGCTATACCTTTGTTTATCCGAACTTAGACAATTCTTCAAGGTGACTTCTGAAGGAAGTCAGGACTTAATTAGTGAAGCATAACACTATCAAACAACAATTGACATCATGTCTAAACCACATCTGCAAGTCTTCAATTACGGAGGCATACTAGCTGACTTACTATCCTCTACTTAGAATACTTTCCATACTTAGCCATTTTCTGTCAACCAAACCTAGGATCCAATATGTTCTTCCAAAGATATCTCTTCCTGTCATGGTGATAGGTTCTTTGAGCCTTGTTGCCATCAATGACAACATACAAGTTACTACCAGAGTAGTGTCTCTTGCAAACAGGGATAGGGTTTAGGGTTTAAGGTATAGTAATGAGGGTAGAGGGTTTAGGGATGAGGTTTAAGGTTTAAGGGTTGAGGGTTGAGGCTTTATGGATAGCGTTTAGGGTTCAAGGTGAAGGGATTAGGGTTTAAGGTATAGTGTTGAGGGTTGAGGGTTTAGGGATAGGGCTTATGATTTAAGGTTTAAGAGTTGAGGGTTGAAGCTTTAGGGATAAGTGAGAGACATAGATGGCTAAGGGTTGAGAGATAGGGGAGAGATGGGGTGAGGTAGATAGGGGAGGAGAGGGGTAGATAAGGGTTGATCATTTATGTTAGAAATGAAAGCAACACTACTTCAATGGAAATCTGATACGAGATAAATTTCAACAATCTTTAACTAGTGCTATTAAAAATGGAGATTGTAACAAAACATAAACCCACAATATAGAAATATACTAGAAGTGGAATGAAGCACATAACACAAGTGTTTAACATGGAGAAAACCCTTTTAGGTAAAAAACTCCACCAAGAAAAGAGGTCAAGTTGTATTATCTTCACAAAAGGAGATTACAAATACATTCACTTCCTCTGTCCTCCAACCTTCACTCTGGTAGAACCTGCGTACTTGTAAACTGTTATGCATCTCATCTACTATGCTATGGTTTATATAGAATTTACACAACCTCAAGACATTAAATGACTTCTTACAATTTGATAACACTTGTCAAGAGTCAACAATACACCCTTGGGTGTCCATGGCCAAGAATAGGCTCTTATGGGGTCATAAATGTTGTCATACATGCATCCTACACTTAGAAAAATGTGCCCATGCAAGCTTGAACACCTTGGGGAAAAAATAGTCACTTATAGCATCTTATGATGTGTCATATGCTATTATAAGTGTCATAGATTCTTATGACAACTTACAGTTGTCATAGAATCTCTTACACCTTCTTACAACATCTATGATGTATCATAACACTAAAAAATAGATTATTCCTCCACATGTGCACCCTGCTTTGACCAATTACCATTTACCATACTAAATGACATCCCGTAACTACCGCTAGTAACTTTGAGACTTACCGTGTAGTAACTCCATAATTACCGTGGACAGTAAATAATTTTTACTTCTACCGGTGAAACTTGTACATCCCTTATGGGTATTGACAAATAATAAATGAAATAATACAATAATGGGATTTACAAGGTTAATGGCATCTTATCCCAACATTCTCCCACTTGACATTATACATTGTAAATCAACCCATAGGAAATCAAATGAAAAATAATCAGGCACTAGAAACAAGGCCCATAGCCTCTCTGTACCACATGAACTTATCTGTGCTCATAGGCTTGGTCAATGAATCTGCAACATTCTCCTGAGTGTTTATCTTCTTTATCTCAATCTCTCCATTTGCAATCAACTTTTGAACAAAGTGATACTGAATATCAACATGCTTAGCTTGAGCATGATACATGGGATTCTTAGCTAAACAGATAGCACTTTGGCTATCACAACCAATCTAAATGTTCCTACAATCAAAACCAATACTTGTACACAGTCTCCTCAACTAAACTACCTCCTTAGAGACATGAGTTGTAGCCATATACTCTACTTCCGTAGTGGACAAAGCAACTATGGGCTGCCTCTTACTCATCCAACTCACTATACCTCCAAATAGAGTAAACACATAGCTACTAGTGGACCTTTGACTATCCAAGTCACTTGCCCAGTCTGCATCAACATAACCCTATATGTCAAAATATTTATTAGCACTATCAGTACCAGAATAAACCAAACAATGATCAGGAGTACCTGCAAGATGTTTAAACACACTTTTCACATAGTTCCAATGCTGTCTACTAGGGTTAGACATAAATCTTCTCAAAACTCCCACTGCTTGGGCAATATTTGGTCTAGTGTAAACCATTGGATACATCAAACTCCCTATAGCACTAGCATATGGCACATTAGAGATATCCTCAAGATCATCCTCAGTCTTTAGACACATATCTAATGAAATCTTAGTACCAATGGGTAAAGGAACTCTAATTGGGTTACAATCCTACACACTAAATCACTGCAAAATAGTATTCACATACTTACTTTGTGACAACCAAAGCTTTCTATTAACTGTGTCCCTCCTGATCTTCATTCCCAAAATATACGTTGCAGCACCAAACTCCTTCATTTCAAATGCACCTGGAAGTTTTTCTTTAAGCTCACTAATCATACCCTTAGTATTGTTGAAAAACAACATGTCATCAACATACAAAGCAATAACCAGTATAGAATCATCAACATAATAAATGTAAACACAGTGATCCTCCTCGCTTCTAACAAAACCCAATTTCAAAACAAATGAGTCAAACTTTTGATACTACATTCTGGGGGATTGTTTCAGACCATAAAGAGACCTCTTTAACCTACAAACCCAATGTTCTTTCCCTTTTACCTCAAAACCTATAGGTTGTTGCATATAAATTTCTTCTTCAAGATATCAATGTAAGAATGCAGTCTTAACATCCATTTTCTCAATCTCCCAATCATAAGCTACAGTAATGGATAAGAGAAATCTCACCAAAGAATATCTCACCAAAATCAACTCCCTCTCTTTGGGAGTAGCCCTTGGCTACCAGTCTAGCCTTGTACTTCTCCAATGACCCGTGTACTCCAAACTTCTTCTTGAAGACCCACTTACATCCTATGGCCTTTCTTCCTTTGGGCAAATGAATAAGATCTCAAGTGTTACAAGAGTCTAAAGCCATCATCTCCTCTTGCATGGCTAACTGCCAAGACTCATTATCATCTGCAAAAATAGCTTCCCTGTAGGATCTAGGTTCATTGTTAGTACTCAATAAAGCATATACACAACAAAAATATGGTGGTCTATACCTGTCAACTGGATTCCATTGTCTTGTGGATCTCCTCAACGGTGGAGTAAGAGAATCTACTCATTCTTCTACATGATCATTTGCAACAATATCTTCTGTAACAACAGACTCATCTTCATCAGAACTACTCGAATCGTCTTCTTCTTCTTCACCCCTCAATCCATCATTCTGTTCTTCCTGAGGTGCATCTTACTGCTCTAACTCAAAGTGCACTCTCTTTACCTTTTCTTCTTTTTCATTTGGCTCCTCAGGTTCAGAAATAGCTCTAAGTTCCTTGAAAATAACATCTCTACAAAAGATAATCTTGTGGGTTAGTGGATTCCAAAGCTTATAACCTTTGACATTATCACCATATCCAATGAATGTACACTTTTAATCTTTTGGATCCAACATAGATCACTTTTCCTTAGGCACATGAACAAAATCCTCATAGCCAAAAACCCTTAAATGTGACACAAAAGGTTTCTTACCTGTCTACACTTCATAAGGTGTTGAATCAAGAGCCTTACAAGGAGATCTATTTATCAAGTAGCAAGCAGTACACAAAGCCTTTGCCCAAAAACATTTATCCAACTATGCATCACTAAGCAAACTTCTAGCCCTTTCCATAATTGTTCGGTTCATCCTTTCTGCAACACCATTCTATTGTGGTGTATATGAAGTTGTCTTTTGTCTAATTATACCTTCATGCTTGCAAAACTCATCAAATTCTTTAGAGGAATATTCCCCTCCATTATCAGATCTTAATAATTTTATCTTTAAACATGATTGGTTCTCTACTAAGACTTTGAATTCCTTAAACTTAGTGAAAACTTTAGATTTATGCTTCATAAAATAAATCCATGTAAATCTAGATACATCATCAATGAAGGTTACAAAATAATGAGTTTTTCTGATAGATTCATTATCCACAAGTCCAAACACATCTGTATGAATAATTTCTAACTTCTCTTTTACTCTATTGCTTCTTGAAGGAAATGATTTTCTATTTTGTTTACCAAACAAAAAATGCTCATAGAAATCAAAGTGCTTATCAAAATAGGAGAAACCATCCAACAAATTTTTATTCTTAATAGTTTTTATTACATTATTACTTGTGTGGCCCAATCTACGGTGCAACAACATACATGTATTTTTAGTAGTGGCCTCAGATACATAAGAGGCATTACAAACTGTAGTCGCTTCAAGCTTAAACAAGTTCTTGAATCTCTTCCCTTTTGCTACCACCAAGCTCCCTCTCACCAATCTGCAACCATGCTTGTCAAATGTCACATGCATTCCCAAATCATTCAACTTCGAAACTGAAATCAAATTTCTAGCTAATCCAAGAACATGAAAAACACTAAGGAGGTTTTTAATCCTCCCATCACTGAAACACAACAATACCTTTCCTTTCCCAACAATCAGATATGAAGAGTTATCACCAAGGTAGATATTACCTCCATCATATTCTTCATATGTGGAGAACCATTCCTTATGCAGGGTCATGAAATGAGCATCCTGAGTCAACCAACCATTGATCATTAGAAACAAGATTACATGCAGAAAGTAAAACTTTTTCACCTACATTCGAGGACTTATCTGAAGCACTCTCCCACTATTTCTTGGGATTTCTACACTCCTTCACATGTCCTCTTTTACCGTAGTTCCAACACTTAACTATGTTCTTTTTACCAGGAGTCTTAGACCAGCCCTTGGACTT
Source organism: Cunninghamia lanceolata (assembly GCA_027924645.1). Lineage (NCBI taxonomy): Eukaryota > Viridiplantae > Streptophyta > Pinopsida > Cupressales > Cupressaceae > Cunninghamia > Cunninghamia lanceolata. The sequence continues at coordinate 642,184 of BSBN01001409.1, read as the reverse complement.
GTCCTTAGCCCCTTTCTAGTCTCCTCTAGGTCCCCTTTCCTTAGACATTCCCCTGATACTGAGAGCATCCCTTGAACTATCTGAACCCTTCTTCCTCAATTCCTATGACAGTAGCACTGAAACAAGAGCATCCAACTTCGGATCCAAACGGTTAGTAGTGATAACAAGGATAACATTCTCCCAAGACTCAAGTAAAGAATAAAGAAGTAAGATACATTTATCTTCCTCACTAACCTCAACATGTACTGAATCAAGCTGACTCACCAATAAATTAAAAGAATTTAAATGCTCTGCAATTGACTCACCCTCTTTCATTTTCAAAGAAAATAACTTCCTTTTTAAATAAAGTTTATTTACCATACTCTTGGCTTGGTAGATCTCACCCAATTGATTCTACAATTTGTATGCGGTCTCTTCCTTTGAGACATTCAGTAGCACAAAATCTAAAAGACACAAATAGATGGTTCCCCATGCCTTCTTATCCAGTCTAGCCCACTCATCCAGAGAGACATCGTCGGGTTTCTTCTCTTTTTGAGCAGCTAACCATTGGTTTCTTTCTTCCAACAAATCTTCCATTTTCATCTTCCACAACTCATACCCCATTCTGTTAAACTTCTCAATGTCCAATCAAGAGGTTGATGCAATGGTGGATGCAACCATAATAACAACACAAGATCTGCAAAACAAACACAACTAAATCTCCCACTATAGCTATAGCTTCCACACTACCACCCAAGAGTCAAAACTGGCCAGGCTCTGATACCAAATGTTAGAAATGAAAGCAACACTACTTCAATGGAAATCTGATACAAGATAAATTTCAGCAATCTTTAACTTTGTGCTATTAACAATGGAGATTGTAAAAAAATATAAACCCACAATATAGAAATATACTAGAAGCAGGATGAAGCACATAACACAAGTGTTTAACGTGGAGAAAACTCTTTCGAGTAAAAAACTCCACCAAGAAAAGAGGTCAAGTTGTATTATCTTCACAAAAGGAGATTACAAATACATTCACTTCCTCTATCCTCCAACCTTCACTCTGGCAGAACCTAGGTACCTATAAACTGTTATGCATCTCATCTACTATGCTATGGTTTATATAGAATTTACACAACCTCAAGATGTTAATGACTTCTTACAAGCCCATAACACTTGTCAAGAGTCAACAATACACCCTTGGACGTCCATGGCCAAGAATAGGCTCTTACGGGGTCATAAATGATGTCATACATGCATCCTACACTTGGAAAAATGTGCCCATGCAAGCTTGAATGCCTTTGGGCCAAAAATAGCCACTTACAGCATCTTATGATGCGTCATATGTTATTATAAGTGTCTTAGATTCTTATGACAACTTATAGGTGTCATAGAATCTCTTACACCTTCTTACAACATCTATGATGTGTCATAACACTAAAAATAGATTATTCCTCCACATGTGCACCCCACTTTGACCAATTACCATTTACCATAGTAAATGACATCTCGTAACTACTATTGGTAATTTCGGGACTTACCGTGCAGTAACTCCATAATTACTGTGTACAGTAAATAATTTTTACTTCTACTGGTGAAACTTGTACATCCCTTATGGGCAATTACAAATAATACATGGAATAATACAATAATGGGGTTTACAAGGTTAATGGCACCTTATCCCAACAATTTAAAGCTTTAGAGTTGAGGGATTAGGGTTTAGGGTTGATGGATTAGAGTTTAAGGTATAGTGTTGAGGGTTGAGGGTTTAGAGATAGGGTTTAGGGATAAGAGATTAGGGTTTGAGGTATAGTGTCTAGGTTTGAGGGTTTAGGAATAGGGTTTAGAATTTAAGGTTTAAGGGTTGAGGGTTGAGGCTTTAGGGATAAGGGTTTAGGGTTTAGGGATAAGGGATTACGATTTAAGGTATAGTGTTGAGGGTTGAGGGTTTAGGGATAGGGTTTAGGATTTAAGGTCTAAGGGTCAAGGGTTAAGGATTTAGGGATAGGGTTTATGGTCTAGGGATAAGGGATTAGGGTTTAAGGTATAGTGTTGAGGGTTGAGGGTTCAGGCATAGGGTTTATGATTTAAGGTTTAAGGGTTGAGGGTTGAGACTTTAGGGATATAGTTTAGGGTTTAGGGGTAAGGGATTAGGGATTAGGGTTGAGGGACTAGGGTTTAGGGTTAATGGATTAGGGTTTAGGATATAGTGTTGAGGGTTGAGGGTTTACGGATAGGGTATAGGATTTAAGGTTTAAGGGTTGAGTGTTGAGGATTTAGGGATAGAGTTTTAGGGTTTAGGGATAAGGGATTAGGATTTAGGGTTGAGGGATTAGGGTTTTGGGTTAAGGGATTAGGGTTTGAGGTATAGTGTTGAGGGTTGAGGGTGTTGTAAGTATGTGCCTAATCAGTGTTGCCATTGATGTCAACATATCCTTGTTGTCATTAGTGTCAACTGTATCATATTATATTACTTGTTAAGAAGACCTGTATGTTGAGGATATTGAGAAAATTAGCCTCTCCAGAAGAAACAAGTGAGCCACAAAGAAGTGCAGTATAGACAGTGAGTTGTATGCTAAAGAATAGCCTGATAAACTGCTCCACATTTATTTCTACTTGAAGATCATGGTCTACAGATTGGAAGTAAGTTAGAGGTATGTCTAAGGATGATAAATTCTAGGTTTGAGCCTTCCGCATGAAGATCTAAGTGAGTTGTATTCACCAAAGTGAAACCTTCTTTTTCTGTAAGTTCAGTTGAGACAGGAAGAAAGTATCCTACTCTGCATTCCTTCGCAATAAATTATTTTTCTCTACAGTTCTAGAGGGAAGTCTAGGATGATGATAAGTGCCTACAATTGCAATGGTTCATGGTTTCATGGTTCGTAAGATATCTTTCTTTTATGACAGTTGAAGACAATGAAGTTCATTTGTTCTGGTGAGAAGATTCCTATGGATAAAGTGGTTAAGGTTTGAGCGGTTGCTCCTGATCATTATAGCATGCTTGTGGATGTCTCCTAATCATGTTCCTATCTAGACTTTGGTCTGCGTTAAGAAATTGAGATGGTGTGTGAAGATTGTTCCCAGTTAATGTAGCGTGTAACCAGTCTTGGCCGACCTAGTTGATCCCAGTGATTGCAGACATCTCTGGAAGATTATGGAAGCGTGTTGTGGCATGGAAGATTGTGTTTGAGTACCAGTTAAGGCATGGCATGATCTACATTTTATTCCCTTTGCATGATGTTGCAATAGGTTAGGACGTATTTTGTAAATATTTGTAATACTGACCTTGGAGATTGTTTTAGTGGTTAATGATTGTGATGCCGACCTTGATTATCATTCCAAGGTTGATTTAGTGTATAAATACTTGTAGTTGAGTTGTGGAAAAATTGTCCTTGAGTGAAAATGGAAATATATTAAGTAAAGTCCAAAGGTAGAGCTTAGAAGAGGAAGAGTAGAGAAAAGGAAGAGCAAAGAAGAGGAAGAGTAGAGTAGAGGAATTGTTATTCACAATACAGAAAGGTGTTGATCGTGGTAGTGAGTCTGGCAGTAATCCACCAGTAGGGTTTAACGGCCCTAAGGGTTTAACAACCCTTATTGTAATCTTGCTAGGTTTAGGGTTGAGGTAGTGAGCCTACTAGACCTAGTTGTTCTTCATGGCAGTAAGCTAGTATGTTTAGGCCCATAGAGTGACCAAGCCTAAACATCATTATTTCAAGATTGCAATATATATTGAGAGTTAATCCTCTCCATGGTTTTTCCCCACCTTGGGGTTTTCCACATAAATCTGGTGTCTCTTGTGTTTGATGTTGTATCTATGGTTAAGTTTCTAATTTCATGCACTCATGGTTAAATAATAATAATTGTGGATAAGTAATGAATGTTTAAATTGCAGAAAGTGTTTAAGATTTTGTGACAATTGATTCACCCCCCCTCTCAGTTGTCCAACACATATCAACAATTGGTATCAGAGCCAAGTTCCTCTGAAGAAAGTCTAACAACTTGAGGAAGATCCAAAATGTCTTACAAGAAGGAAGCACCACATTTTGATGGAACTAATTATGTTCTCTGGAATGCTTAGATGAAAAACCATCTTCTTTCTTTTGGTTACAAAGTTTGGAAAGCTATAGAAATAGAATACACCATACCTCCAAATGGTCTGGTGACTGAAGATGAAGTCAAAGAACATGAGATAGCTATCAAGGCAAATGATGCTTTGCTAAGCTCATTAACCGACTCAATATTGACGAAAGTGGTGGATCTTGAAACTGCAAATAAGGTATGGGAAAAGTTGAAAAATCTATATGAAGGAGATGATTCTGTGAAGGAAGCCAAGTTACAAAGTATGAAAGTGAAATATGAAAGTTTGAAGATGAATAATGATGAAAACATATCAGCTTTTATGCAAAGAGTTGATGAACTTGTTATAGGGATAAAAGCCATAGGCGGAACCCTTGAAGAAAAGGAAATTGTTATGAAAATTCTTAGATCTCTACCCAAGTCCTACTGTCACAAGGTAGCTATGATTGAAAAATTCATGCAAGCAAAAACCATTAACAGGGATCATTTGTTTGGCAAGCTTACTGCCTTTGAAATGAGGGAGTTAGATGATGCTCTGCCAAAAGTTGAGATGACCTTCAAAGCCAGTACTCCTAGAAGTACTTCCAGATCAGAAAAGTATAAGGCAGAATCTGATGATGAGTTAGATGAAGCTGAAGTCAACTTTGTGGATAGACTGCAAAGAGCATCTAGTAAGTATAAAGGCAAGCTTCCTTTCAAATGTTTTTCCTATGGTAAAGTAGGTCATTTTGCTTCTAGATGTCCTGAAAGAATTGAAATAAATAGAAGAAGATATGAGAATAGACGTAGAACCCAAAAGAAGTGTTATTATGTTGAAGATTTCGATGATGATGAAGGAGTATCAGATAATGGTGAACCAGATAATGCTAGTGAATGCTTGTTCATTGCTATTAAGGAAGATCTTGTGTCTACTAATTCTCTTAGCTATGTGAAGGAAGAAAAACCATTAGAAAGTGCTTTGTCTACTCAGGTCATTAAGGACAAGGATGAATGGGTTATTGATAGTGGTTGCTCTCACCACATGACTGGAGACAAAAGTAAGTTTGTAGGTTTGGAGATGATACAACTGGTAGGATTTGTGGAAAAGGATCTATTTCTTTTGATGGCAAGCATAATACTGAAGATGTCTTGTATGCGAAAGGATTAAAGCACAATCTTCTGAGTATGGGTCAGATGTGTGACAAGGGCTATGACTTAAGCTTCAAAGACAATGGATGCAAGATCAGGGAAAGCTCTAGAATAGTCATTACAACTGGTAAGAAGACCAGAGGTAATATCTATCACTTGAAAGGAACCAAGAATTATTCCTTGTTGACTCAGATTGATGAGCGTTGGTTATGGCATAGAAGGTTGTATCACATAAATTTTGATAAGTACTGCACAGATTGTTAGAGATTTTCCTAATCTTGTGAAGCCTGCTAATTTGATTTGTAAGGAGTGTCAATTTGGGAAACAGACAAGAACAAGTTTCAAAAGTAAGGACCAATCATTTGGAGGACTACTTGAGCTAGTGCATATAGGTTTGTGTGGACCTACCAGAGTAAGAATTTTGCAAGCAGATAGGTATTTCATGCTGCTCATTGATGATTGTTCTAGAATTACTTGGGTCACCTTTTTGAAAGAGAAAGCTGAAGCTCTAGATAAATCAAGGCATTTGAAGCAATGGTTGAAATTGTGATGGATCTAAAAATCAAATGCTTGAGGTTTGATAGAGGAGGAGAGTTCACATCAAATGAATTCAATTTCTTTTGTGAAGAACATGGAATAAAGAGATAGCTATTTGTGCCCAGAACTCCACAACAAATAGAGTTGTTGAAATGAAAAACAAAATAGTTCAAGAAGCTTCTAGAACCATGATGAAGGAAGATTATCTTCAGTAAGCATATTGGAGAGAGGCAATTCACACCGCAGTATATATCCTAAATAGAGTTCAAGTAAAAGGTAACAATTCAAAAACTCCCTATGAATTGTGGCATAGTGGAGTTCCTACTATGAAATATTTCAAGGTTTTTGGTAGCAGATGTTATTGTTGGAAACAAGGCAGATAACTGAGAGGGGGGTGAATCATTTATCTCAAGATTTCCTTAACTTTCTTTTCTTTTTGTTATTTTAATATTCAGTGTTGTATCAAAACATGAAAGCATATGTAATCATAAGAACAGAAATAAAGTCCACACACATAACACAAGGATTTTTACATGGAAACCCTGTTAAGGGAAAAACCACAGGGTGACTAACCCAAGATTGTATTCTCTGTTAAAAGAATAAAGAAGTACAAAATGACACTTGCCAATTAGGGCTCACTGCCTAAACACACTGCCTACAAGAGACTCACTGTCTACATAACTTATAGAAGATGATCAAGTGTTTGAATTGATAAGAGGCATCTACAAATGCAAGAGTTCAGTTCCGGTTAGGCACAATATACTGATCTGACGCACTTCATTCTTCCTCTGTTCAATGTTGTTATTTAGTTACATACTGAACTTCAATTATTGTTCTCACACTTATCCCTGCTTTTCTTTGCACTTTTTTCTTCACATACTCATCATACCACATTACATGTTGGAATCCATCTAGTATATATATATATATATATATATATATATATATATATATATATATATATATATATATATCTACATAAAGGATTTTCATCATCTTTCTAGTCTGTAACAAGAACACTCAATATATTTTCAAGTTATTGAACGGTAGTTTGAATCCATGCTTGATTTGTGATGTGTATCAAAAACATAAGCATAGAATTTGTTAATCATGTTGGCCAACAATGTATAATCCCATAAATTGCTTGATCAACACCTTTTACTTGTCTGGATTGAGGTCTGATACTCTACCGGTTAGTTCTTCCTCTATCTACTTTGCCTAATTGGAACCCAACACTCAGATGCTCATATATTTTTCATGCTTTATCATCGGAGGCTAATTCTGTAGAATATAGTAGTCATGATACCCATCTTGACTTGTCCAAGTCCGCAACTTACTAAGTTACACCATTTGAGAGATCTGGACCTAATTGTCAGACCTTGTTACATCTCTATTCTTATTTACCAGACCAAAACATTCTTTAATCTGACTTCTGATGAAGGCATATTATGTACATCAGATATGTGGGATATACTTTGTTGCCATCAATGACAGTACTTATGAAGCCACACAGTGTCTCTTGCCAACAATCTCCCCCTTTGGCATCAATGGCAACACTTAGTGAAAAATGGCTAAGTGTCGTAGTAATTCCCCCTTGGCTGATGCTCTATCTTTTGCACTTGTTTTACCGAACTCCCCCTTAGCTAGATTCCACATTTTTCACTGCTCTTCACTCGCCCTTTGACATCAATGGCAAAGGGAAGAATCCACATACCAAAATTTCACAAAAATTATTCTATATAAGTATATATGAATCATATGTTATACTTACATATACTTAAGTATATCTACAAAAGTAGTCTTTAGATGTACAAACTCTGTTGCCCAGCTCTACTTCATCCTATCCAAAATGGAGATGTGACCACTCAACAAAAATACATATGCTTCTGTCCTTTTTAAATCTGCTGGATCATTGGTCTGAGCTGTGGTCTTAGCATCTGTCAAGGCCTCATGCATTGCCTCTAGCATAGGGATAATTATCCCTCTAAGTTCACCCATTCTATTCATTATGATCTTCTTTTCTTTGTCCAGCCTCTTTATTTTGTTTATGATAACAATAGCCTAGCATTCTTGATTCATTAGTGAGGAGGAAAGAGGGTCAAAATTCTAAACTAGGCTTGACAGTTTTTCTTCTTGTTCTTTTACTTTCTCCTCAATATCTTTTGTCACATTAGGCCAAGTTAGACAAAATTTGAATAGGTCTCCACCATCTTTGAGAGCATTTTCAAGGCTCTTTATTCAAATATCTAGAGTCCGCCTATCATTAGCAATAAGTCCTTGCATCTTAGTGAATCTTTTTCCTAGAAACTCCTTCCAGACCTTTGCTTCTGCTGATTTCTCTAGAGATTCAAAATGAGTCTTAACAGAATTTACCAAAGTTTCCAAGTTACCAGATGGTGAGGTTGAAGGATCCTTTTGGTAGGATGGCATGATCTTCTCCAGCATCCCAGATGCAATCTCCAACAGTTCACAGTCCTCCATGTGAGATTTCAAGAGTTTTTCTTTTGCTTTGGCTTGAGCAAAAGAAGCTATTTTCATTGTCTGAATTGGGGAGAGAGAGTCAAAATTCAGTGGTCCTTGAAATAGCTCAAGTTCATCTATCTCCATCATTTCTATGTTTAAGAGGTTCTTCACTATCTCTGCAGTGTCTCTTGCTGGTGATTGAGTCTTCTTTTCTTTTGGGATATCATAACAGTCATCATTAGTCTTTTTTACTTGTTCTTCTTCTTTTCCCTTAACCTCTTCTTCTTGAATCACCTTCTCCTCTCTTCTACCTTCTCCTTCAGCTTCAAAGTCTAGAATATCTGCAATAGGATCTGGAGGAGAGATGTCACTTGTGTTTACTACTTCATGAACTTCCTCTTCCAGAACAGAGGAATCTAAGTCCTCAGACTTCTCTTCATCTATTTTCTTTGATCCTTATACATCCTTGTCAGAAGATTCTTCATTGATTACATTTAATCCTTCAACATCCATGGTAGAAAGTTCTTCATCTATTTCCTCTACAATAGGAGGATTGAATCTCTTCAAAATATTCCAGAGGATATCTTTAGTTTCACTTTCTACTTGGTCTATTTCTCCAAGCATGAGTTTGTTCATTCTTGCCTTGCTCTGGAACTCATTCTTACACTCCTTGAAAACCATGTCCATTTGTTTTGGAGTGATGGAAGGATAAAGCTATATTATTATCTGCTTCCAAATCTCTAGGTATTTTTCCATTGCATTCTCTTTTCTCAGCTCAAGTACCTTTTCTAGGCTCTTAGGAATTAAAGATATAATTTCAATGAAGGCTTTATTGTAAATGTTCAATTACTTGATAGTAGCCTCTTCCAGAATTCTCTTGTCAGCATCACTATATGCATCATAGAACTCAGTCACCAGTTGCAGGTTCCCATCCACAGTTACTACCTTGATGATGTTATCAATGGAAAGAGTGGGCTTTTCAACAAATTCCTCTTCCTTCTCTTCCTCATCTCTACTAGCAGAGAACTTTTCGAATGTTCTCTTCTTCTTCATTTTCTTGATTTCTTCACCTAATTATGTTTCTTCATCATCCTTATGACTTGTATATGTTCTTGAGGCTTTGGTATTCATTCTCTTTTCACTTTTGCTAGATAGCTTGACTTCTAGTTTAGTAGCCTTTGACCTTTTAGGGGTGACAGGTGTAGAGCTCTTGGAAGATCTAGTCCAAGAGGAGGCTTCTACTAGAATGTCTCCTTTCTTTGCTTCTTGTTTCTCTTTTTCAGCCTTCTCCATTTTCTCTCTATTTGCATCCACAACCTCCTTTGATAGGCGAAATATTTTAGCAATTTCTTCAAATTCCCTTCTTACTTTCCTCTTTATCTCCGGCTGTCTTAACTCAACATGTATTTTTACACTCATCTCTTGAAAGGTTCCAAACCTTTCTTCTTTAATGTCCTTGGGTTGGCTCAGCAGATGTTGAATATGAAGCTCCAAGATTTTTTCATTGACTTCATATCCCATAGGCATTATCCACACGGTTCTTGGCTCAACTGCCTCCATTAGGCATTGATCAATGTCAACCATAAAGCAAATTGTGTCCTTGTATTTCTTAACTATGGAATCTGGAATTCTCTCTCTGTCTTGCATCATGCTCTGGAAGTTCTTAAAGTAACCCCAGAGAGCTGTGTTTTGGGCTTGAGTATCACTAAGTCTATACATATAATCTCTAATTTGAATTGCAACCGGTTTATCATTTTGCCAGACCCAACCATGTGATCCAGGTAGCTCATTCATATAATAGAAGAATAGACATAGTATTAGGTTACCATATTTCAAGGAATTCTTCTTATCCTTTTTGATCTTCTGTAGGTTTTCTAACAGTTGATTTAGAAGAAGTTCACATAGGTCATAATCTACATCTTCCCTCAACATCTGATATGCTGCATAGATTGCTATGCTAGACATAGAATTCTCCTTGCTCGAATGATAGATTTTGTAGCCAATTATCATTCAAACAAACTTGACATCTAGATCTATGATGTCATCTATGGTCATTGCTCTTTTGTCAAATTTAGATCTGGTGGCTTCAATTACTGTTTGGTTCTTCATAGATTTAAGTGTAGGTAACCCACCGAATGAATGCAGTCCGGTCACTGCCCCGATGACATCTTTAGTTATCTTGAAGGGCCTCATTAGTCACATGAAATTATCATGCATCCTTCTTAGAACATACTAGACCCAATCATCTTCTGCAAAACATGGAAAATGTATGTAATGTTCGAAGTGTTTATCCCGGAGGGCCTTGAATTCAGGTTTGAGTTCAAAATTCTCATCTATTAGTTGTTTGTGATAAATGTCCATCAATTTTGTGTCTCCAAATTCTTCAATGTTTGCATGGATATAAACCCTAACATCTTCTACATGCAATACTCTGTGCGAAATGCTAGAAAATGCACCCAAAGGATCAACTTCTTGAGATTCATAAGGGTGTTTCTTAATTTAGGTCAGGGCCTATCAGAGATCTTAAGAACCATTGGAGTAGCCATTTTGCAAGAGATTTAGAGAGAGATTTTTAGAATGGAAGTACCTTTTCATGCCTTAGGGTTTGAAGTAGGAGCCAGAACAAATCGCTAGTTGAATTCATTTTTTTGTTGATCTTGAGTGAATTGTAGAATTTTCTTTGCAAAGCTCTCCTATTCTTCTTCATGAGTGTAAGTGTGTAAATAATGAGTGAAAGAATCCTTTTATCCTTGCGCAAACCCTAATTTCCTTTTGCAATAAATACACAATTAAGTTATCTCTTTGCCTTGTTTTGAGAGAGATCTTCTTGAATCATTACACCGAACATAGAATCATTATTAGTGAGGATTGACAATGTATCTTCTTTTCTTCAATCACACCATGGGTCTGTAGATCAAATCATTTCAATTTTGAATCATACCGGATCTATCTATGAAATTCTGCTTTACCGGATAGCTGTCGGAACCAAATTAACTTGAGCAGTTAAAATCTTGCAAGCTCCATGCAGATCTTTCATATTTTGACTGAAGGTTATTTAGATGTTTTTCTAAGAACCCTTTAATTCGTAGTGCCATATGTTTACTTCATGTGCTGAATTTAGGCACTAGTTAACTGGCTGGGGGAATTTGTTTTTCTCTGTGACTCCCCCTGAGCCAGAGCTCACCCTTTTAGTTTCCGGAAGGAATATCAGCACTAGATTCTGGTGCGGATCCATCCCCAATACTTTTTGTACTCTTCTTTACCGAAATCTTGCTCATCGCCTTTTGAAGTTCATCTGCATTCACTTTACCTTTGCCCTTATCTTGTTTCTGATCATGTTCCACCAGACCTTTTCTATCCTGATTTCTGCTTCTATAGAATTTGGCAATATGACTAGATCTATTGTAATTGTAACATGTAACATTTCTTTGCTTATTTGATTTATATTCTCTTGATCTACATTGATTAGCCATATGTCCCATTCCATTGCATGCAAAGCATCTACCATTGAATGAATTGTTTATTTGCATATTTCTGCATTCATGAGATTTGTGACCATACCTTTTGCAATTAAAACATTGTCCAGAGAAGGATGGATTATTCTGATTCATTCTCCTCCTGTACTGAGTTGTTTTATGACTAAAATTGTTGCAATTGAAACAATATCCATTGAAGGATGGATATCTTTGAGCATTTGGTTGCCTTACCAGAGGTCTTCTAGTCCTGTTTCTTTGATTTACTGATCCAAAGTTCTTCCAACTGGATCCAGAACTTTCACCTTTATCATATCCTAAGCCATGCTTATCATCTACCCTCTTTTGGCTTTTAAGAAGAACTTCAAATTGGGCTAAGCTTATCTTGAATTTTTATTTGTATTCATTTGCAGTTTGAAGATCTTGTTTAAGAGTGTCTATCTAATTCTCAAGTTGTTCTTCATTGTCTGTAGCTTCTTCAAGATCAGATTCAAGATGCCTGATTATTCTATCCATTTTGTGGCAGTCCTCTATTTTCTCCTTGAGGGATTGTTTTAGATTATCTTCAATTTCTTGGCTAAATCTCATAACCCCTGATTCCATTTCATGCCTTACCATAATAACTTCTTTTGATATCTTCTCACATAGCTTATTTTTCTCATTTAGATCTTCATTAGTATCATTGACTTCACTCTGATTGGATAATTTTTGAAGTAGTTCCTTTCTCTTTTTCACAGAGATACTAAGTTTTTCTTTTAGCTCATTTATGAAATCATCAGCTTGTTTGAGTCTTTCTCTCAAGTTATTAACTTTAGAGTGGGATTGTTCAAGATCATCTAGGGCAGACTGAAGTTATTCCTTCATACCATATGCATCCATTGAGATTCCTAGATCTTCCTCAAGCTATTAGGCTTTGTTAAGAGGAACTTGGCTTTGATACCAATTGTTGGAAACAAGGCAGATAACTAAGAGGGGGGGTGAATCAGTTATCTCAAGATTTCCTTAACTTTCTTTTCTTTTTGTTATTTTAATATTCAGTGTTGTATCAAAACATGAAAGCATATGTAATCATAAGAACATAAATAAAGTCAACACACATAACACAAGGATTTTTATGTGGAAACCCTTTTAAGGGAAAAACCATGAGGTGACTAACCCAAGATTGAATTCTCTATTAAAAGAATAAAGAAGTACAAAATGGCACTTGCCAATTAGGGCTCACTACCCGAGCACACTGCTCACAAGAGGCACACTGCCTATAAGAGACTCACTATCTACAAAACTTACAGAAGATAATCAAGTGTTTAAACTAATGAGAGTCATCTACAAATGCAAGAGTTTAGTTCCAGTTAGGCATAATATACTAATTTGACGCACTTCATTCTTCCTCTATTCAATGTTGTTATTCAGTTACATACCGGACTTGAATTGTTGTTCTCACACTTATCCCTAATTTTCTTCACACTTTTTTCTTCACATACTCATCATACCACATTACATGCTGGAATCCATCTGGTATATATATCTACATAAAGGATTTCCATCATCTTTCTAGTCGGCAACAAGAACACTCAAGATATTTTCAAGTTATTGAACTGTCAGCTGAATCCATGCTTGATTTGTGATGCGTATCAAAAACATAGGCATAGACGTCGTTAATCATGTCAGCCAACAATGTATAATCCCACAAATTTCTTGATCAACACCTTTTACTTGTCTAGATTGAAGTCTGATACTCTGCCGGTCAGTTCTTCCTCTGTCTGCTCTACCTGATTGGAACCCAACACTTAGATGCTCATATCTTTTTTATGCTTTACCACTGGAGGCTAATTCTCTGGAATACAGTAGTCATGATACCCCTCTTTACTTGTCCAAGTCCGTAACTTACTGAGTTACACCATCTGAGAGATCTGGACCTGATTATCAGACCTTGTTACATACTCTGTTCTTGTTTACTAGACTAAAGCATTCTTCAATCTGACTTTCGGTGAAGGCATATTATGTACTACGGATGTGTGGGATAGACTTTGTTGCCATTAATAACAACACTTATGAAGCCACACAGTGTCTCTTGCCAACAGTTATATCAAAAGAGAAGAAGATTTAGGCAAGTTTGATGCTAGATGTAATGAAGGAATCTTCCTTGGTTACTCCACCAAGAGTAAGGCCTACCTGTGCTATAATAAGAGGCTAAACAAGATAATTGAAAGTGCAAATGTTAAAGTTGATGAATGTAAGGAACAGTCTTTAGAATCAAGTGGATATGAGTCATATGATCCAGATGTTTTAGAAGTGGTGCAGCATGAAGACAACACAGATAAAGAACAAGCTCTGGCAAATGCTACCAAAACTCCAAGATATGTAAGAATCAGTCATTCTAAAAATCAAATCATAGGAGATAAGAGCAAAGGGATGTTAAACAAAAGAAACGATGTAGAAGAACAAGTAAATTCTTATCTAATCTCTAAGATTGAACCTAAAACTATGGATGAGGCTTGCAAAGATGAGAATTGGATAAAAGCAATGGAAGAAGAATTGATGTAGATAGAGAAGAATCAGACTTGGGATCTTGTTCCCAGACTAGCAGACAAGAATGTAATTGGTACAAAGTGGGTCTTCAGAAACACAATGAATGAGAATGGTGAAGTGGTAAGAAACAAAGCAAGGTTGGTATGCAAAGGATATGCTTAGGTTGAAGGAATAGACTTTGAAGAAACTTTTGCTACAGTAGCAAGGATTGAAGCAATAAGAATGTTTCTCGCTTTTGCAACATACCAAGATTTCAAGGTTTATCAAATGGATGTGAAGTCTACCTTCTTAAATGGAGAGTTAGAAGAGGAAGTCTATATTGAACAACTGGGAGGATTTTAGTCATCAGAACAAGGTGACATGGTATGCAGATTGAAGAAAGCATTGTATAGATTAAAAAAAGCTCCCAGGGCATGGTATGCATGGTTGGACAGGTACTTGATACAGATAGGGTTCAGTAAAGGTACTATAGATAGTAATCTCTACTTCAAGATCACTGATGAACAAACCCTGATTGTTACAATTTCTGTTGATGACATTATTTTTGAAGGCAATGAAGGTATGTGCTTAGTTTTTGCTAGAGAAATGCAAAATGAATTTGAAATGTCTATGTTTGGAGAGATGAAGTTCTTTTTAGGTCTACACATAAGTCAATCAGATAAGGATATCTTCATTTTTCAGTCTAAGTATGTGAAAGAGTTAAAGAAATTTGGGATGGAAGATTCTAAACCAGTATGCACACCTATGATAACTGGTTGTAAGTTGAGCAAAGATGATAACTCACCCATGGCAGACCAGAAAAAATATAGATCTATGACTTGAGGATTACTTTATCTGACTGAAACCAAACCTGACATAATGCATGTAGTGTGTCTTGTAGCAAGATTTTAGGAAGAACCCAAGGAATCACATGTGATGGGAGTCAAAATAATTTTGAGATATTTAAAAGGCACAATAGATTATGGTTTGTGGTACCCTAAGGACTGGGACTTTAATCTCAGTGCATATATTGATGCTAATTGGGCTAGAGATGTGGATGATAGAAAAAGTACAAGTGGAGGTGCATTCTTCTTGGGAAAAGGATTAGTATTTTGGCTAAGGAAGAAACAAGATTCAATATCCATGTCTACTACAGAGGCAGAATACATTGTAGCAGCATGCAGTTGTACTCAAGTGTTATGGATGAAGCAGACTTTGAAGGACATCAAAGTTGTGTATGAAGAACCTATTGTAATCTTTTGTGACAACACAAGTGCCATAAACATATCAAAGAACCCAATGATGCATTCAAGGACCAAACACATATCCATTAGGTATCATTTCCTGGGAGAAAAAGTGACAGAGAATGAAGTCAAGTTGGATTATGTTTCTACCAAGGATCAAATTGCAGACATTTTTACCAAGCCTTTGCCCAAGGATACTTTTGAGCATCTCAGAGAAAAGTTAGGGCTCATCACCTTCCTGCTGTAAACTAAGATACACAATAGTGCATCAGTCCATAGGTGTTCAAAGGATCAGATTGATGCTTTTTAAGGCTACTTTTAAGGGGGAGTAGTTAGAAAGTTCAAAAGAGAGATTAGATAAAAGAAGAATAGTGCAAGTATGTGCCCTTTGCCATTGATGTCAAAGGGGGAGAGAAGTCATGTGAAAAACTTAGAGTGCAGATGTGTAAAAGAAAGGGGGAGAATTTTGGAGAAAGAAAGAAGTGTAGGTGTGTAAGGAGAAAGGGGGAGAATCTTGTCTTGATGGCTATTGCATTTTTTCACATCATATGTTTCCATCAATGACAAAGCGGGAGATTGTTACAAGTATGTGCCTAATCAGTGTTGTCATTGATGTCAACATATCCTTGTTGTCATTAGTGTCAACTATATCTTATTCTATTACTTGTTTAGAAGACTTTAATGTTGAGGATTCTAAGAAAATTAGCCTCTCCAGAAGAAACAAGTGAGCAACAGAGAAGTGTAGTACAGACAATGAGTTGTATGCTAAAGAACAACCCGATAAACTATTCCACATTTATTTCTGCTTGAAGATCATGGTCTACGGATTGTAAGTTAGAGGTATGTCTGAGGATGCTACATTTTGGGTTTGACCCATTTGTATGAAGATCTGATTGAGTTGTATTCACCAGAGTGAAACTTGCTTTTTCTATAAGTTCAATTGAGACAGGAAGAAAGTATTTTGCTCTGCATTCCTCTGCAATATAGTATTTTTCTCTGCAGTTCTAGAGGAAAGTCTAGAATGATAATAATTGCCTACAGTTGTAATGGTTCATGGTTTGGTGGTCTGCAAGCTATATTTCTTTTATGATAGTTGAAAATAGTGAAGTTCATGTGTTCTGGTGAGAAGATTCCTATGGATAAAGCGGTTAAGGTTCGAGCAGTTTCTCCTAATGATTATAGCGTGCTTTTGGATGTCTCCTAATCATGTTCCTATCTGGACTTTGGTCCGCGTTAAGAATTTGAGATGGTGTGTGAAGATTGTTCCCAGTTAATGTATCGTGTAACCAGTCTTGGCTGACCTGGTTGATCCCAGTGCTTGCAGAGATCTAAGATTGTGGAAGCATGTTGTGGTGTGGAAGATCGTGTTTGATTCCCAGCTAAGGCATGGCATGATCTAAATTTTATTCCCTTTTCATGATGTTGCAATAGGTTAGGACTTATTTTGTAAATATTTGTATTATCAACCTTGGAGGTTATTCCAATGGTTGATGATTGTGATGCTGACCTTGATAATCATTCCAAGGTTGATGTAGTGTATAAATACTTATATTGAGTCATGGAAAAAGTGTCCTTGACCAAAAATGGAAATATATTAAGAAAGGTCCAAAGGTAGAGTAGAGAAGAGGCAGAGGAAAGAAGAAGAAGAGCAGAGCAAAGGAAGAGCAAAGTAGAGGAAAAGTAGAGTAGAGGAATTATTAATCACAATATAGAAAGGTGTTGATCATGGTAGTGAGTTTGGTAGTAAGCCACCAGTAGGGTTAAATAGCCCTCAAGGTTTAACAACCCTTATTGTAATATTGCTAGGTTTATGGTTGAGGCAGTGAGCCTGTTAGACCTAGTTGTTCTTCATGGCAGTAAGCCAGTATGTTTAGGCCCATGAGTGACCAAGCCTTAACATCATTATTTTAAGATTGCAATATATATTGAGAGTTAATCCTCTCTGTGGTTTTTCCCCACCTTGGGATTTTCCATGTAAATATGGTGTCTCTTGTGTTTGATCTTGTATCTATGGTTAAGTTTCTAATTTCATGCACTCATGGTTAAATCATAATAATTATGGATAAGTAATGAATATTTAAATTGTAGAAAGTGTTTAAGATTTTTTTATAACTGATTTACCCCCCTCTCAGTTGTTCGGTGCATATCAATAGAGGGTTTAGGGATAAGACATTAGGGTTTATGGTATAGTGTCGAGTTTTGAGGGTTTAGGCATAGGGTTTACAATTCAAGGTTTAAGGGTTATGGGTTGAGGCTTTAGGGTTGAGGGATTATGGTCTAAGGTATAGTGTGGAGGGTTGAGGGTTTAGGGATAGGGTTTAAGATTTAAGGTTTAAGGGTTGAGGCTTTAGGAATAGGGTTTAGGGTTTAGGGATACGCGATTAGGGTTTAGGGTTGAGGGATTAGGGTTTAGGGTTGAGGAATTAGGGTTTGAGGTATAGTTTTGAGGGCTACAAGTTTAGGGATAGGGTTTAGGATTTAAGGTTTAAGGACCTATAGGGTTGAGGCTTTAGGGATAGGGTTTAAAGGGTTTAGGGATAAGGCATTAGGTTTAAGGTATAGTGTCAAGGGTTGAGGGTTTAGGCATAGGGTTTATGATTTAATGTTTAAGGGTTGAGGGTTGAGGCTTTAGGGATAGGGTTTAGGGTTTATGGTTGAGGGGTTAGGGTTTAGGGTCGAGGTATTAGGGTTTAAGGTATAGTGTGCAAGGTTGAGGGTTTAGGGATAGGGTTTAAAATTTAAGGTTTAAGGGTTGAGGGTTGAGGATTTAGGGATAAAGTTTAGGGTTTAGGGATAAGGGATTAGGGTTTAGGGTTGAGGGATTAGGGTTTAGGGTTGATGGATTAGGGTTTGAGGTATAGTGTTGATGGTTTAGGGATAGGGTTTATGAATAGGATTTAGGGTTGAGGGATTTCAGTTTGAGGTATAGTGTTGAGGGTTGAGGGTTTAGGGATAGGGTTTAGGGTTGTGGGATTAGGGTTTGAGGTATAGTGTTGAGGGTTGATGGTTTAAGGATAGGGTTTAGGATTTATGATTTAAGGGTTGATGGTTGAGGCTTTAGGGATAGGGTTTAGGGTTTAGGGATAAGGGATTAAGGTTTAGGGTCTAGGGATTAGGGTTTAGGGTTGAGAGATTAGGGTTTGAGTTATAGTGTTGAGGGTTGAGGATTTAGGGATAGGGTTTAGGGTTGAGGGATTAGGGTTCGAGGTATAGTGTTGAGGGTTGAGAGTATAGGGATAGGGTTTAGGATTTAAGGTTTAAGGTTTTAGGGCTGAGGCTTTAGGGATAGAGTTTACATTTTAGAGATAAGGGATTAGGGTTTAGGGTTGAAGGATTAGGATTTGAGGTATAACATTGAGGTTTGAGGATTTAGGGATAGGGATTAGGGTTTGAGGTGTAGTGGTGAGGGTTGAGGGTTTACTGATAGGGTTTAGGATTTAAGGTTTAAAGGTTGAGGGTTCAGGCTTTATGGAGAGGGTTTATGGTTTAGGGATAAGGGATTAGGGTTTAGGGTTGAGGGATTAGGGTTGAGGGATTAGGGTTTAAAGTAAAGTGTTAAGGGTTTAGAATTTAAGGATACAGTTTAGGGTTGAGGATTAGGGTTTGAGGTATAGTGCTGAGGGTTGAGGGTTTAGAGATATGGTTTAGGATTTAAGGTTTAAGGGTTGAGGGTTAAGGCTTTAGGGATAGGTTTTAGGGTTTAGGGATAACGGATTAGGGTTTAGGGTCAAGGGATTAGGCTTTATGGTTGAGGGATTAGGATTTGAGGTATAGTGTTGATGGTTGAGGGTTTATGGATAGGGTTGAGGGTTGAGGGTTGAGGCTTTAGGGATATGGTTTAGGGTTCAGGGATAAGGGATTAGGGTTTAGGGTTGAGGGATTAGGGTTTAGGGTTGACAGATTAGGTTTTGAGGTATAGTGTTGAGGGTTGAGGATTTAGGGATAGGGTTTAGGTTTGAGGGACTAGGGTTTGAGGTATAGTGTTGGGGGTTGAGGGTTTAGGGATAGGGTTTAGGATTTAAGGTTTAAGGGTTGATGGTTGAGGTTTTAGGGATAGGGTTTAGGGTTTAGGGTTGATGGATTTGTTACAAATATGTGCCTAATTGGTGTTGTCATTGATGCCAACATATCCTTGTTACCATTGGTGTCAACTGTATCCTATTTTGTTGCATGTTTAGAAGACTGGAATGTTGAGGATATTAAGAAAATTAATGAAGATCAATGTATGTGGACCATATGGCTATGTAGAAGATTGTCTGAAGTAGCTCCAGTTAAGTTTTGAGAGGTTTGCATGAAGATTTGAAGAAGCTATGGCCATCTGAGTAGAACTAAGTTTTGTTGTGTTCAGAAGAGACAAAGTGATAGTAAATTGGTCCAGATTCCTCTGCATTGAAATATTATGATCTATGATTCTAGAGGCATGTTTGGGAAGTCAGTGTGTATCATCAACTCAAGTGGTTCATGGTTTAAAGGTCAATCTTTCTAGTGTGACAGTCATGGCATACAGTGTTCTTGAGGTTCTAGGAGAAGATGCAAGTGATTCTAATAATTTGGAGGAGTGTAGATGTCTTTGTTAAATTCAATGTGCTTGTAGAGGTCTCTGGATCATGTGCTTATTGTGTTGGAGGTCCGCATTAAAGATTGATCTTGTTGTTGAAAGATTTCTTCTTTAGTGTTGTTGTTAATCCTAGTCTTGCCGACCGGATGATTCAAGTGTGTTGCAGATGATCTATGAACAATTCTATGGAGTGTGGTGTGTTGATCAAGGAAGATTTGAGTCACAGTTATGTTTGGCTGATAGGTTAGTGATTCACATTAAGTCAGATATTTGGAGTACCAACCTTGATGTTTATTCCAAGGTTGATGAAGCATATAAATGCATGTAGTTGAGTTGTTGAAAATCATCCTTGTACAAAATAATCAAATCCCAAGAAAGGATCAAAGGCAGAGCATAGAAGAGGAGGAGCAGGGGAATAAGAATAGTAAAGGATGAAGTGATAGTGAAGAAATATTTAGGAGAAGAGCATAAGTTTTATGAGCTCTCAATGAGACTGACTGAGGCATGAAGAAGATGCTATTTCTCAGTTAATTCCTTCTGTATTAAACATAAATTTTGTAGGCAGTGAGCCTCTTTTGAGCAGTGAACTCTAGGCAGTGCACTTGAAGGCAAGGGCCTTCCCATTTTCAAGTACTTTTAACAGGGTACAAATCTTGTGGGTTAACCCCCACCATGGTTTTCCCTTAACTAGGTTTCCACATCAAAAAGCTTGGTGTCAAGTGTGTTAACTTTGTTTCTGCTCATGTGTTATTGCTTCATGCTTTAATGTTTACATAATTAATTTGTTTGTAAGTTGTGAAAGAAGATTAAAAGGAGAAAAGGTTAATTTTGTGGGACAATTGATTCACCTCCCCTCCCCTCTTAGTTATCTGGCCTAATTCCAACAATTGGTATCAGATACAAGTTCCTCTAAAAGAAGCTTGACTGCTTGAGGAGATCCAGAATGTCAACTTACAAGAAAGACAGTCTGAGATTTGATGGAAAAAATTACACTCTATGGAAGATGCACATGTAATGTCATTTGCAATGTATGGGAGATGCCTACTAGTTGATAACTAAGAATGAATATAAGATTCTAGAAAAAGGTCCTACAACTCCAGCTGAAATCAAAGATGCTGAGAACAACACTCGAGTTATAGAAGCCTTGTTGAGTGCCATGTCTGATATAGAAATGAGAAATGTACTGGAATTGAAAACTGTGCATGAAATCTAGGAGAAGTTGGAAACATTGCATGAAGGTGATGAACATGTCAAATGTGTCAAGCTACAAACACTAAAGGGTAGATATGAAAGGTTAAGGATGAGTGAAGATGAAAATATTACCTCCTACATGCTAAAAGTGAATAAACTTGTGAGCGGTATAAGGTGTGCTAGTGGAAAATTGGAAGAATCAGAAATTGTTGCCAAAGTGCTCAGATCCTTACCTCCGGCCTACAAGCATAAAGTTGCTACCATTGAAGAAATTAGGACTGTGACAACTGTTACAAGGGATCAGTTGGTTGGTAAACTTTCATCATTTTAAATGAGTGAGTTTGGTGATTCTCTTGCTAAGTCTAAATCTACATTTAAAGCCAGTATTCATGGAAAACAAAAATATGATCCAGGTGAAAGCTCTTCAAGAAGATCTAACAGATTCGACAAGACAAGGTTTTTGGCAAGAGACACTGTGTGGCTTTATGATTGTTGTCATTGATGGCAAGAAAGTCTATCCCACACATCCGCAACACATAGTATGTCTATACCGGAAGTCAGATTGAAGAGTGTTTAGGTTCGATGAACAAGAACAGAGCATGCAGCAAGGTCTGACAATCAGGTCTGGATCTCTTAGAGGGTGTAACTCAGCAAGTTGCAGACTTGGGCAAGTCAAGAGGAGTACCATGACTACTATATTCTAGAGATTGAGCCTTCGGTGATGAATCATGGAAAAGATATGAGCATCTGAGCGTTGGGTACCAGACATGCAGAGTAGATTGAGGAAGAACTAACCGACAAAGTATCAGACTTCAACCCGGATGAGTAATTGATGTTGATCAAGATATTTGAGGGATCATACATGGTTGGATGACATGATTTATGACTTCTATGTCTATGTTTTTGATACGCATCACATATTAAGCATGGAATCAGTCGACAGATTAGTGTTTTATAAATTTCTTGAGTATTCCGGTTGCTGACTAGAAAGATGTTGAAATCCTTGATGCGGATATATATACTAGATGGATTTTGGTATGAAGGGTTGTGGGTGAAGATATAGTGTGCGAAGAAAGGTAGAGATAAGTGTGGAAGTAGCAATGCAAGTTTGGTATGTGACAGAACAACAACACTAAAAGCAGAGGAAGAATGAAGTACATTAGATCAGTATATTAAGCTTAACTATAACTGAACCTCAGCATATATGGAGGCCTCTCATTAGTTCAAACACCTAGTTACCTTCTATAAACTTTGTAGATAGAGTCTCTTATAGGCAGTGTGCTCGGGTAGTGAGCCCTAATTGACAAGTACCATTTTGTACTTCTTATTCTTTTAATAGAGAATACAATCTTGGGTTAGTCACCCCATGGTTTTTCCCTTAACAAGGTTTTCCACGTTAAAATCCTTGTGTTATGTGTGTTGATTTCATTTCTGCTCCTCATGATTATATATGCTTATGTGTTTTGATGCTGCTCAAATTATAAAAAGAAAAATAAAGTAAAGTTATTAGAGATAACTAATTCACCCCCCCTCTCAGTTATCTACCTTGTTTCCAACAATTGATATCAGAGCCAAGTTCCTCTAAACAGAGCCTAACAGCTTGATGAAGATCTGGGAATCTCAATGGATATGTATGGTATGAAGGAACAACTTTAGTCTGCCTTAGATGATTTTGAACAATCTCACTCTGAAGTCAATAACTTGAGAGAAAGACTCAAACAAGATGATGATTTCATAAATGAGCTAAAAGAAAAATTGAGTATCTTTGTGAAAAAGAGAAAGGAACTACTTCAACAATTAGCAAGTCAAAGTGAAGCGAATGATGATAATGAAGATCTGAATGAGAAAAACAAGATATGTGAGAAGCTATCAAAAGAGGCATTATGGTAAGGCATGAAATGCAAGAGAAAAGAAAAATTGAAGATAATCTAAAATAAACTCTCAAGGAGAAGTCAGAGGACTGCCACAAAATGGATAGAATAATCACACATCTGGAATCTGATCTTGAAGAAGCTAGAGATAATGAAGAACAACTTGAGAATCAGATAGACACTCTTAAAAAAGATCTTCAAACAACAAATGAATACAAAGAGAAATTCAAGATAAGCTCAGCTCAACTTGAAGTTCTTCTTGAAAGCCAAAAGAGGGTAGATGATAAGTGTGGCTTGGGATATAAGAAAGGTGAAAGCTCTGGATCCAGTCAGAAGAACTTTGGATTAGAAAATCCAAGGAACAGGCCTAGAAGACCTTTGGTAAGGCAACCAAATGCTCAAAGATATTCATCCTTCAATTGATACTGCTACAGTTGCAATAAATTTGGTCATAAAGCAACTCAGTGCAGAAGAAGAATGAATCAAACTAATTCATCCTTCTTCAAACAGTGTTTCAACTACAAAAGGTATGGTCACAAATCTAATGAATGCAAAAATATGCAAATAAATAATTCATTCAATGGTAGATGCTTTGCATGCAATAGAATGGGACATATGGCTAATAAATGTAGATCTAGAGGATATTAGTCAAATATGCAAAGAAATGTTTTTTGCTACAATTGCAATAGATCTGGTCATATTGCCAAATTCTGCATAAGTAATAATCGAGATAAAAAGGGTCCGGTGCATCATAATCAAAATCAAGATAAAGGAAAAGGCAAGGTGAATGTGGATGAAGTTCAAAGGGAGATGAACAAGATTTGGGTGAAGAAGAGTATAGAAAATGTTAGGGATGGATCCACACCAGAATCTAGTGCTGATATTCCTTTCAAAAACTAAATAGATGAGCTCTGGCTCAGGGGGAGTCATAAAGGAAAATAAATTCCCCCAACCAGTCAATTGGTGCCTAAATTTAGCACATGGAATGTTGCAGATTAAAGGATTCTCAGAGGAATATCTAAATAACCCTCGGTAAAAATATGAACGATCCGTAAGGAGGTTTGAAGAGTTTATTCAGCCAAGATTGATCCGGTTTGATAGCCATCCAGTAAAGCAGGATCTTCATAGACAGATTCAATATGATTCAAAATTGAAATATCTTGATCTGCGGATTCATGACGTGATTGGAGGAAAGAAGATACATTGTCAATTATCACTAAAAATGATTCTAAGTGCATCTCAGTGATTCAGAAAGATCTCTCTCAGAACAAGGCAACTAGATGACTTAAGTTGTGCATTTATTGCAAAAGGAAATTAGGGTTTGCGCAGAGATAAAAGGGTTCTTTTACTCATCATTTGCACATTTGCATTCAAGAAGAAGAAAGGAAGAGCTTTGCATCAAGTTTTTACAACTTTCTCAAAGATCAACTGCATAATCTGATTCAACTAGCGACCTGTTCCAGCTCTTATTGTGAACCCTAAAAGAGTAAAAAGGTAATTCCATTTTTGAATATCTCTCTCTAAATCTTTTGCAAAGATGCCTACTCCAATGGTTGTTAAGATCACTGATAGGCCGCACCCAAAGTTCAAGAAACACCCCTACCCTAGAAGTTGATCCCTTAGGCACATTTTCTAGCATTCTGCATGGGGTTCTACATGTAGAAGATGTTAGGGTGTACATTCACACAAATATTGAGGAATTTGGAGAATCTAAGCTAATGGATATCTACCACAAACAATTAATAGATAAGACTTTTGAACTCAAACCTCAATACAAGGCCCTCTAGGATAAGCATTTTAGACATTACATCCACTTTCCCTATTTTGCTGAAGATCAATGGGTCTGGTATGTTCTTAGCAGAATACATGAGAATTTCATGTGGTTGATGAAGCCCTTCAAGATAACAAAATATGCTATTAGGGCAATAACTGGACTGCACTCATTCGGTGGGTTGCCTACACTCAAATCTGTCAAGAACCAGATAGTAAGTGAAGCTACCAAATCTAAGTTTGACAAAAGAGCAATGCCAATAGAAGATATCACAGATACGGATATCAAAGTTTCCTCTATGATAATTGGTTATAAAATCTATCATTCCAGTAGGGAGAATTCTATGTCTGGAACTGCAATTTATATAGCATATCAGATACTAAGGGAAAATGTTGATTATGACCTATGTGATCTTCTTCTGAATCAACTACTAGAAAAATTGCAGAAGATCAAGAAGGATAAGAAGAACTCATTCAAGTATGGTGGGCTAATACTATGTCTATTCTTTTACTATATGAATGAGCTACCTGAATCAAGTGGTTGGGTATGACAAAATGACAGACCGGTTGCCATACAAATTAGAGACTATATGTATGGACTTGGTGATGCTAAGGCTCAAAGCACAATGCTCTGGGGATACTTTAAGAACTTCCAAAGTATGATGTAGGCCAGAGAAAGAATTCCACAAACAATAGTTGAAAAATATAAGGATATAGTATGCTTCATGGTAGACACTGATCAATGCCTAATGGAGGCAGTTGAGACCAGAACAGTTTGGATTATGCTAATGGGATATGAGGTTGATGAGAAAATCTTGGAGCTGCATATCCAACACTTGCTGAGTTAGCCTAAGGACCCTGAGGCAAAAAGGTTTGGAACCTTTGAAGAATTAAGTGTAAAGATACATGTCGAGCTGAGACAACTAGAAATAAAAAGGAAAGCCAGAAGGGAAGTAGAGGAAATTGCCAAAAGATTTGGCATATCAAAAGAGGCAGTTGATGCAAATAGAAAGAAAATAGAAATAGATGAGAAAGAGAAATAAGAAGTAGAAAAAGAAAGTGTTCCAGTGCAAGCCTCCTCCCGGACTATATCCTGCAAGTGCTCTGCACTTGCCACCTCTAAGAGCTCAAGAGCCTCAAAACTAGAAGTCAAGACATCCGGAAAAGGAGAAAAGAGAATGAAAACAAAGGCCACAAGATCCTACATAAGCCAAAAGGATGATGAAGAAATGGAGTCTAATGAGGAAGTTAAAAAAATGCAGAAGAAGAAGAAAACATTTGGGGAATCCTCTGTCGGCAAAAACAAAGAAGAAGGGGTAGAAGAATTTGTTGAAAAGACCACTCTTTCTATTGATGATATCATCAAGGCAGACACTGTGGATGTTAATCTGCAACCAGTAATAGAATTTTATGATGATTATAGTGATACTGACAAAAGGATCTTGGAAAAAGCTATAGTTAGCTACCTAAACATTTATAACAAAGCATTCATTGAAATCATTTCTCTAATTCCCAAAAGTCTAGAGAAGGTACTTGAACTCAGAAAAGAGAATGCCAAGGAAAAGGACTTAGAGATCCAACATCAGATTTCTATTCATCTCTATCCTTCCATTACTCCAAAGAAATGAACATGATCTTCAAGGACTGCAAGGATGAATTCTGGAGCAAAGCAAGAATGAACAAATTAATGCTTGGAGAGACTAATCAGGTAGCAAGAGAAATAGAGGACATCCTTCGGAATGCCTTCAAAAGATTCAATCTTCCTATCATAGAGGAAATAGATGAAGAACCTTCTACCATGGATGTCAAAGGATTAAGTGCATCAAAAGAAGAATCTACTGAGAAAATTGTAGAAGGGTCAAAAGAGATGGATGAGGGGAAGACTAAGGACTTGAATTCCTCTATTCTAGAAGAGGAAGTTCATGAAGAAGTTAACATCTCTCCTCTAGATGCCACTATAGATTCAAAAACTAAGGGAGAAGGAAGAAAAGAGGAGAAAGTAAGTCAAGAAGAGGAGAAAAAGGGAAGAGAAGAAGAACAAATAGAGAAAATATCTGATGACAGCTCTGAGATTCCAAAGGAAAAGAAGACTCAGTCTCCGGCAAGAGACACTACAGAGGCAATGAAGAATTTCTTGACCAAAGAGATGATGGAGATAGATGAACCGGAACTATTCCAAGGACCAATAAATTTTTATTCCCTCTCTCCGGTCCAGACAATGAAAATAACATCTTTTGCCCAAGATAAAACAAAATAAAAGATTCTAAAATCTCACATGGAACACTATGAGCTGATAGAGATTGCATCCGAGATGTTGGAGAAGATCATGCCATCCTTCCAAAATGATCCTTTGGCCTCTCCATCTGGTAATTTGAAATCTCTGGTTAACTTTGTTAGCACCCATTTTGATTCTTTAGAGAAATCAAAAGAAGAGAAAGTCTAGAAAGAGTTTTTGGGAAAGAGATTCACTGAAGTACAGGGACTCATAGCTAATGATAGGAGGACCCTAGATATTGGAATAAAGAGCCTAGAAAATGCTCTTAAAGATGGTGGAGAAATGTACAAATTTTGTCTATCCTGGGCTAAAGTAACAGAGGATATTGAAAAGAAGGTGAAAGAACAAGAAGGTAAACTGTCAAGTTTATCTCAGAATTTTGATCCCCTCACCACATCCATAATAAATCAAGAGTGCTAGGCTATTGCCATTATAAATGAAATAAAGAGGCTTAAAAAGGCGAAAAAGAATATAATAAGCAGGATGAGTGAACTTAGAGGGATAATTATCCCTAAGTTAGAGGCAATGTATGAGGTCTTAACTGATGCTCAGACCACAGCCCGGACCAATGATCCGATAGACTTAAGAAGGGTAGAAGCTTATGCATTTTTGTTGAGTGGTCACATCTCAATTTTGGACAAGAAGAAGCAGAGTTGGGCAACATAATTTGTACAGTTGAAGACCACTTTTGTGGATATACTTAAGTATATGTAAGTATAACATGTATATATACTTATGCGGATATGTATAGGTTGATTTTTGCAAAATTTGGTGTGCGGATTCCACCCTTTTCCATTGATGTCAAAGGGGGAGTGAGGTGTAGTGAAAAATGTGGAATTCAGCTAAGGGGGAGCTCCAGTAAAAGAGGACATAAAATAGAGCATTAGTCTAGGAGGAGTTTTCTACGACACTTAGTCATTTTTCACTAAGTGTTGCCATCAATGCCAAAGGGGGAGATTGTTGTCAAGAGACACTATGTGGCTTCATGATTGTTGTCATTGATAGCAACAAAGTCTATCCCACACATCCATAGCACATAGTATGTCTATACCAGAAGTCAGATTGAAGAGTGTTCTAGTCTGGTGAACAACAACAAAGCATGCAACAAGGTTTGACAATCAGGTCTGGATCTCTCAAAGGGTGTAACTTAGCAAGTTGCAGACTTGGGCAATTCAAGAGGAGTATCATGACTACTATATTCTAGAGATTGAGCCTCCGGTGATGAATCATGGAAAAGATATGAGCATCTGAGCGTTGGGTTCTAGACATGCAGAGCAGACTAAGGAAGAACTGATCGGCAAAGTATTAGACTTCAATCCAAATGAGTAATTGATGTTGATCAAGCTATTTGAGGGATCATACATGGTTGGCTAACATGATTGATGACTTCTATGTCTATGTTTTTAATACACATCACATATTAAGCATGGAATCAGCTGACAGATCAATGTTTTATAAATATCTTGAGTATTCTAGTTGCCGACTAGAAAGGTGTTGAAATCCTTGATGCGGATATATATACCAGATGCATTTTGGTATGAAGGGGTGTGGGTGAAGATATAGTGTGTGAGGAAAGGCAGAGATAAGTGTGGAAGCTGCAATACAAGTCCGATATGTGACAGAACAACAACACTAAAAAAAGAGGAAGAATGAAGTGCATTAGATTAGTATATTGAGCTTAACCAAAACTAAACCCCAGCATATATGGATGCCTCTCATCAGTTCAAACACCTGGTTACCTTTTGTAAACTTTATAGACAGTGAGTCTCTTGTAGGCAGTGTGCCTCTTGTGAGCAGTGTGCTCAGGCAGTGAGCCCTAATTGGAAAGTGCCATTTTGTACTTCTTATTCTTTTAATAGAAAATACAATCTTGGGTTAGTCATCCCGTGGTTTTTCCCTTAACATGGTTTTCCACATTAAAATCCTTGTGTTATGTGTGTTGATTTCATTTATGCTCTCATGATTATATATGCTTATGTGTTTTGATGCTGCTCAAATTATAAAAAGAAAAATAAAGTAAAGTTATTAGAGATAACTAATTCACCCCCCTCTCAGTTATCTACCTTGTTTCCAACAAAGGAAAGATCTTGAAGGTGATGAAATTGAGTTCGATGAACTTGAAGCCCTTTTTGCCAAAAGATTGCAAAGAGGATCTGGTAAGTATGAAGGAAAGTTGCCATTCAAATGTGTTGCTTGTAATAAGATTAGTCATTTTGCCTCAAGGTGTCCAGAGAGGGGTTCAAGGCCAAACCCTAACAAACCTAGAGTTCAAAAAAAATGCTACTATGTCCAAGAAGCTGGTGAAGAAGGAGTCACAGATGATGAATCTGATCATGGAGGTTCCATTGAAAATGATTGGGTATTCATTGCTATCAAAGAAGAAGATCTAGTTTCTACTGAATCTGCTAGCTGTACAAATATGGAAATTACCTTGGCTGCTCAAGTTGTAGAAAAAGATGAATGGGTAATTGACAGTGGATGTTCTCATCATATGACTAGTGATAAAAGTAAGTTTGTAAGATTTGAAAAATATGAAGGTGGAATTGTGAAATTTGGAGACAATTCAGCTGGTAGAATCCATGGCAGATGATCCATCTCTTTTGATGGTAAGAATAAAACTAATGATGTTCTGTATGTGGAAGGATTGAAGCATAATCTTCTTAGTGTTGGACAGTTGGTTAACAAGGGTTATGATCTCCAATTCAAGGATGGAAAATGCAAAATCTTGGAAAGCTCCAAAATTGAAATTGCATCTGGTACTCAGACTAGAGGTAACATCTTTCATTTAAGTAGTTCTAGAAAAAGTTGTTTGATTACTCAGATTGATCAGAGTTGGTTATGGCATAGGAGAATGTGTCATGTGAATTTTGATAACATTGTTAAGATAAGTTCTACTTAGGCTATGAGAGATCTTCTAAAACTTGTGAAACTTGCTAATAGCATGTGTAGAGAATGTCAATTAGGTAAACACAATAAAATTTCATTCAAGAGTAAAGAAAATTTTTCAAATGGATGGTTGGAACTTGTGCATACTAATCTATGTGGCCCTACTAGAATTAGGAGTGTGCAAGGAGACAAATATTTTATGTTGCTGATTGATGATTACTCCCAGATGATGTGGGTAAACTTTTTGAAAGAAAAATCAAAAGCTCTTGACAAGTTCAAGGTGTTCAAGGTTATGGTGGAAAATGAGATTGGTGAAAAAATAAAGTGTCTAAGATCTAACAAAGGTGGAGAGTTTACCTCTGGTGAGTTTGATACATTCTGTGAAAAGCATGGGATAAAAAGACAGTTATATATGCTCCTGTGACTCCTCAGCAAAATGGAGTTGTGGAAAGAAAGAACTGGACCATTCAAGAAGCTGCCAGGACCATGATGATGGAATCAAATGTTCCACAAGCTAATTGGAGAGAAGTTGTGAGTGCTATTGTCTACACTCTCAACTAGGTGCAGATAAAGGCAATTACGGTAAGACCCCTTATGAACTATGGTTTGGTCATCCTCCTATTGTGAGATACTTTAGAGTTTTTGGTAGTAAGTGCTATATCAAAATAGATGAAGATCTAGGCAAGTTTGAAGAAAGAAGTGATGAAGGGATATTTCTGGGTTACTCTACTCAAAGCAAGGCATACCGGTGCTTTAACAAAAGATTGAAAAAGATTGTTGAAAGTGCAAATGTTAGAGTTGATGAGATCAAAGAAGGACATTCTAGGTCTTGCGGATATGAATCAGATGATCAAGATGAAAGTCAAAGTCAAAGAAGACAAGTTCAAACCTAGACTCAAATTTAAATTGATCTAGAAAATCTAGTGACTCAATAGGTTAGTACAGATGTTGAAGAACAAGCTCAAGAAACAAAGGTTTAAATAAATCCCAAAACTCCTAGGTATGTAAGACTAAATCATCATGAAGATCAGATCATAGGAGATATATATAAAGGTGTTTGAACTAGGAAAAGAATTACTGAAGATCAAGAGGAGATTTATTTAATTTCAAAGATTGAACCAAATTCAGTAAGTGAAGCTTACAATGATGAAAAATGGCTAAAAGCCATGGAAGAAGAGTTAATGCAAATTAAAAAGAATCACACTTGGGATCTTGTCCCTAGACCCGAAGACAAAAATGTGATTGGAACTAAATGGGTATTCTGGAATAAACTAAATGAAGATGGTGAAGTTATAAGAAACAAAGCAAGGTTGGTATGCAAAGGATATTCTCAAGTGGAAGGAAATGATTTTGAAGAAACTTTTGCTCTGGTGGCAAGAATAGAGGTAGTCAGATTATTTCTTGCATTTTCTACTTATAAAGATTTCAAGGTCTATCAGATGGATGTCAAGTTAGCATTCCTGAATGGAGAGTTGGAAGAAGAAGTCTACATTGAGTAACAGGAAGGATTTCAGTTGTCTAATCAGAGAGATATGGTTTGCAGGTTGAGAAAAGCATTATATGGACTCAAACAAGCCCCAAGAGCCTGGTATGCAAGATTTGATATGTATCTGCTAAATCTAGGATATAGCAAAGGCACTGCTGATAGTAATCTTTACTTCAAGATTGATCATGAGGACATTCTGATTGTTGATGTATTTGTTGATTATATCATTTTTAGTGGAAATGAGAGTATGTGCAAAACATTTGTTGATCAAATGCAGAGTGAATTTGAGATGTCCATGTTTGGTGAAATGAATTTCTTCTTAGGTCTACAAATCATTTAGTCAGATAAAGGTATCTTCATATCTCAATCTAAGTATGTAAGAGAATTGTTGAAAAAGTTTGGAATGGAAGATTCAAATCCGGTGGGTAAACCCATGGTAACCAGATGTAAGCTGAGTAAAGATGATGATTCCCTTAAGGAAAATTAGAAAAGGTATAGATCAATGATTGGAGGACTGCTCTATCTGACTCAGACCAGACCTGATATCATGAATGCAGTTGGACTTGTTGCTAGATTTCAAGTTAATCCTAGAGAATCCCATGTTGTAGCAGTCAAGAGATTTTTTAGATATCTCAAAGGGACACTTGATTATGGCTTATGGTATCTAAAGGATAATGACTTCACTCTTCATGCATATATAGATGTTGATTGGGTAGGAGATGTGGATGATAGAAAAAGTACTAGTTGTGGTGCATTCTTCTTGGGAAGTAGATTGGTTTCTTGGTTGAAAAAAAATTAGGAGGCAATATCCCTATCTATAGCAGAGGTAGAGTATATAGCAACAACAAACAATTGTACTTAAGTTTTGTGGATGAAACAAATGCTGAAGGATATCAGAATTGTGTTTGAGGAGCCTGTCACAATCTTCTATGATAATTCAAGTGCAATAAGCATCTCAAAGAATCTGGTGTTGCATTCAAAGACAAATCACATATCAATCAAGTTTCACTTTTTGAGAGAGAAGGCTGATGAGAATGAAGTCAGATTGGAGTTTGTTTCTTCAAAGGATTAGATTGTAGTTATTTTCACCTAGCCTCTACCTAAAGATAGTTTTGAGTATCTCAGAGAGAAGTTAGAGGTTATTACCCCTCCCGTTCAGAACTAAGATGCACTAGGGTGCATTAGTCCAGTGGAATTTAGAGTCATATCTTGTGATCCAAATTGATGTTAAGGAAATACTAATTAGGGGGAGTAGTTAATATGCATATTTTGAGATCAGTCTAAAACAAAAAGGGGAAGAAAAGATTGCAAATATGTTCCCTTTGCCATTGATGTCAAAGGGGGAGAGAAGTCATGTGAAAAAACCAATTGCTGATGAAAGGAGGAGCAGTGAAGAAAGTACTTGCAGAAGTGATAAGAGAAAGGGGGAAAAGTTCTTGTCTTGATGGTTGAATCAGTTTTTCACTCATATGTTTCCATCAATGACAAAGGGGGAGATTGTTGTAAATATGTGCCTAATCGGTGTTGTCATTTATGTCAACATATCCTTGTAGCCACTAGTGTCAACTGTATCCTATTTTGTTGCCTGTTTAGAAGACTGGAATGTTGAGGATATTGAGAAAATTAATGAAGATCAATGTATGCGGACCATATGG
Source organism: Cunninghamia lanceolata (assembly GCA_027924645.1). Lineage (NCBI taxonomy): Eukaryota > Viridiplantae > Streptophyta > Pinopsida > Cupressales > Cupressaceae > Cunninghamia > Cunninghamia lanceolata. Next base: position 609,080 of record BSBN01001409.1, on the reverse strand, counting down.
TTGTGTAGAGGATTGTCTGAAGTAGCTCCAATTAAGTTTTGACAGGTTTGCATGAAGATTTGAAGAAGCTATGGCCATCTGAGTAGAACTAGGTTTTGTTGTGTTCAGAAGAAACAGTGACAGTAAATTGGCCTAGATTCCTCCGCATTGAAATTTTATGATCTGCATTTCTAGAGGCATGTTTGGGAAGTCAATGTGTATCATCAACTCAAGTGGTTTGTAGTTTAGAGGTCCACAAGCAATTTTTCTAGTGTGACAGTCATGGCAGATAGTGTTCTTGAGGTTCTAGGAGAAGATACAAGTGATTCTGATAATTTGGAGGAGTATGGATGTCTTTGTTAAATTCAATGTGCTTATGGAGGTCTCTAGATCGTGTGTCTACTGTATTGGAGGTCTGCATTGAAGATTGAGCTCATTGTTGAAAGATTTTTTCTTTAGTGTTGCTATTTTTCCTAGTCTTGGCCGACTAGATGATTCAAGCATGTTGTGGATGATCTATGAGAAATTCTATGGAGCGTGGCATGTCAATCAAGGAAGATTTGAGTCCCAGTTATGTTTGGCCGATAGCTTAGTGATTTACATTAAGTCATATGTTTGGAGTGCCAACCTTGATGTTTATTCCAAGGTTGATGAAGCATATAAATGCATGTAGTTGAGTTGTTGAAAATCATCTTTGTGTGAAATAATCAAATCCCAAGAAAAGATCAAAGGTAGAGTAGAGAAGAGGAGGAGTAGAGGAACAAGAATAGTAAAGGATGAAGTGATAGTGACGAAATATTTAGGAGAAGAGCAGAAGTTTTATGAGCACTCAATGAGACTGAACCAGGCATGAAGATGCTATTTCTCAGTTAATTCCTTCTATATTAAACATAAATTATGTAGGCAGTGAGCCTCTTTTGAGCAGTGAGTTCTAGGCAATGTGCCCAAAGGCAAGTGCCTTCCTATTTTCAAGTACTTTAATAGGGTATAAATCTTGTGGGTTAACCCCCATTGTGGTTTTCCCTTAACCCATTTTCCATGTTAAAAATCTTGGTGTCAATTGTGTTAATTGTGTTTATTCTCATGTGTTATTGCTTCATGCTTTAATGTTTACATCATTAATCTATTTGTAAGTTGTGAAAGAAGATTAAAAGGAGAAAATGTTAATTGTGTGGAACAAATGATTCACCCCCTCTTAGTTGTCTAGCCTAATTCCAATAGGATTAGGGTTGAGGGTTGAGGGATTAGGGTTTAGAGTTGAGGGATTAGGGTTTAGGGATAGGGTTTAGGGTTTAGGGGTAAAGGATTAGGGTTTAGGGTTAACGGAGAGATAGAAGAAATACATGAGAGGGTGAATAATAGAGTTTTGTATAGCAAGTCATAACGCGCTCGCATTATAATGTGAGCTCGCATTTTTTCTTTCTATTGAAATGGTAAAAAGGCCAAGATACCCTTGACACAAGCCCACATGCTTTGTTTTCTTCTGGTTATGTGCGTGTTTCGACAAAAAAAAAGCTTTTTCATGTTGTTTGGAAGTGCACATGCACATTTTTCACATTCTACCACCTTTGCATGAACTTTCCACCACCTTTTTCTTATTTGCCAACTTAAGAAGGAGGAAATAACATAGTTTTCACATCAAATTTGATATATATATCAATTCAAGTTTCAATTTTTGTAGTGTTGCAATGTTAATTGTGATTGAATTGTAGGAATTTAACATTATAAATTGGTTAATTGTATTGTTGTTAGTAATTCTATTTGAATGTTATTCAAATGAATGTTGAAAAGGAAGCAAGTGGTGAAAAACTCAAATTGTTGAGGAGTTTGATGCAAGAAGAAAAAAAGACTACATAATTAGGTACTCTCTCCATTTGAATCTTAGTTTTTTAGGTATGTCAAGTCTTTACACAAGTTCTAAGTTACGTTTTTCTTAATTCTATTTGAATTACTTTATCATGCCTTATTGAATACATGTTTTTATCACTTGTATGGTTTATATATTGTGTTGATATCAGTTGTGTTTATATTTTGTGTTTATAGTTCATGTGCCTTGTCTATGCTTCCACATTTTTGCATACATGTCTAATAGGGAATTTACAGCCCAAGCTATGAATTTCTTTCCAAATAACTGTAAATTTCTATTGCTTTGAATTTCTTCTTTATACCTATAGACCTACAGCTACTCATGAAAGATATCATCAATCCAAAACACAAATTTATCAAAATGATCAATAGGAACATAATATCCTAGCTGCAAAACTGAGTTCCTTTATTCAAATTCAAAAAGTAAAAAAATGAGATTACACTACACTCCTCTCCACCATAAACTAGTCAAGAAAACCAATAGAACATCTAATAATGATATGACAACTATTAAACAAACATAGCTACTAACCAAAGAAATAGAAAAACCTAAAAAAATTCCATACAACCAAAACCAAGTTCTTACTTGTGAAGATATTTGATGAAGGGGGTAAATCATAAAACACACAACATAAAAAGAACATAGAAAATAGAATATTTATTTATTGATCTAGGCAACTCATTACATTATAGAAGCTCAATTACAATCAGATGAATCAATCCTCTGCAGGCTACAACACACTACAGCTACACATCACCAGGCTTTGGAATCTTCTACCTTCTGTAACTCCAAATCAGCTAGGATTTTTGCTTTCCCGCCTATTCTTGACTCCACACTTGTCCCCCTTAACTCTACTACTACCCAGGGTTCCCAAAAATGGTTATTAATAGCCTTTTTGGTAGCCAACAACCTAATTTTGAAATTTGCTTCGCCCTCCAAAAATAGGTAAACTTCTGGGAGCCATAACTTTTGATCTGAGTGTCTGAATGACGAATCATTTTTGTTAGATCTAGGGCACACAACTGAGAGGGGGGGGTGAATTAGTTGTATAAAAACTTGCTTCTACTTCAAACACAACATATCAATTAACCATTCATGAAAGCACAAGCATAAACACCGGAGCCGATAAACATCAACACATTAGACACCAAGATTTTTGACGTGGAAAACCTGGTTAAGGGAAAAACCACAGGGTGATTAACCCAAGGATTATTCTCTGTTAGAAGAATAAGAAAAATGAATGGCACATGCCAATTAGGGCTCACTGCCTAAGCACACTGCTCACAAGGAGGCACACTGCCTATAAGAGACACACTGTCTACAAGATCATAAGTATCACAAACTTGAACTGGGGAATGACATCTTCACCATGTCCGGATCAATTCCATTTAAGCCCGAGTCACACCTGCTCTGCCTTTCGCTCTTCCACTATACCACACTCATCCACACACCACACACACTTGAAATGAATTCACAAACCTTTATTTATACAAGGCATCGACTTAGGAACAATCATCTAAGTCGGCAATCAACCATAAGGACATTCGCAAGATGAATAACACATCTGGTCGGCCACCACAAGAACATTCACAAGATGAACAACTCATTCGATCTGTTAGTCTGAATAAGAACTTCATCCAGAAGAATATCTTCAATTCTAGGCTCTACCACCAATGTGGACCAACAACACAACCTTAACATGATCCAAGAACCTTCACAGGCCTGCCTGAATGACCAGGTACATCTGCACTTCCTCTACTCACTGGAATCTCTTCTCTTCCTCATCTGAAACTTCAAGAACACAGTCTATCACCACTGTTGTACTAAAAAAAGGTGCTTCCAGACCTCCAAACCACATACCAATCGAGATGACATATCATAAGGACATCTCGAACACTCTGTGCAATCCGCAGAATAGGACAATGCACTTCTGGATCTCACCGGACCTTTTTGTAACACTCTGTCACTCCGGAGTATCTCCCGGAACTGGTTCTACTTGATCGATCACAACTTCTTCACATCTTCATGCAGACCTCTAAAATCTTAACTGGATCATCTCAAGACTCACATCTACAAACCCTTTAATCCACATCCTTTGAATCTCAACCTATTGAGTACTTTTGCCTTCTTCTCATTAGTGTTCTTCACTATTGCTGATTGAGACTAATTTTCTCAATATCCTCAGCACATAGCTCAGCCAATCCTTCTTGTCAATACAATATGAGTATGTTGACATCAATGACAACACTGGTTCACCCATACTTGCAACAGTTTTATGCGTCAGAAAGCTCATGGAGTGTTCTATGCATTAAAAACCTGGTCTACTAGTTTTGGCCATTTTTGAGCCCATACTGGGCCATTTAGTGCCTCAAACCTGAGTTTGAATAATTTTCAAGCATTTTTCAGGAAACAAAAACTTTAATATCTTTCAGATCGCAAATGATCTTTATGTGATTCCTTCACCAAAGGTCTTATTTTTTTAGTTATGAAACTTCCTATAAAATTTCACTTTATTCCGTGCCCAAATGCAAACTTTCTAAAAATAGTAGGTTGCTATTTTTAGTAGTTTAGAAAAACTAAAAGTTCTACATTATTATTCAAGCGATTATGGAACCAGAACCACAAATTTTGAAAAGAAATGGAAAGAACATCAACAATTTTGAGACACATCTTTTTTTGGGTGATGCAAGATTACCCTTACACCACTAGATGCACCTGCATCAGACACCCAGGGTAATTTGAGAAGTGACCCTATCATGTCTCATGTGTTTATGTGAGGAAAACCCAAACGGTCAACCTCTGCCTTAGACAACCAAGAAGAATCTTCAACAAGCCTTCCTTTCCATTTCACCAGATATTCTTCATATTGCTTGTTCTGAGTACTTCTTCCCATACCACTATCCAAGATCTCTTCTATCTCCTTTGTTGAAGTAGATGCCGGAATACTCCACTGTTCTTCTATTGGTCCATCCTCTATTCCACCTTCATGATATTCTGATAAATCAGTAATGTTTAAAATAGGGGAAATGTTGATTTCACTCGACAGCTCCACCTCATATGCATTTCCTAAATCATGTTTCTTCAAAATTTTGCATGGTCCAAATTTCTTCATTTTCAGATTATTGTATGTTCCAATCAGGAACCTTTCTTTTCTCAAGTGAACCATGACTTCATCTCGTACCTGGAACTCCTTATATCTCCTCTTCTAATTTGTCTTAGCCTTGTACTGAATATTCATCTTATTAATGTGCTTTTTCACCTCTTCATGCAAATTCTTCATGTGTTCTGCAAAGTCTTCAGCCTCGGCACTTGTCTTTTCTCCTTTGTCCAGATTTCTTAACTCTGAAGTATTTCTTGGACTATTGCCATATACAATCTGGAATGGTGATTTACCAGTACTCCTATTGACAGAATTGTTGTAAGCAAATTCTGCCTGTGGTAAAATCAAATCCCATCCCTTGGGCTTATCTCCTACTAAGCATTGTAGCAGGTTACCCAAACTCCTATTCACCACTTTGGTCTGTCCATCAGTCTGTGGATGGTGTGCAGAACTAAACTTCAAATTTGTCTTCAACTTCTTCCACAATGTCCTCTAGAAATAACCAACAAACTTGGTATCTCGATTTGAAACTATGCTCTTTGGTAGACCATGTAATCTCACCACCTTCCTAAAAAATAATTCAGCAATATGGATAGCATCATTAGTCTTCTTGCAAGGAATAAAATGTGCCATCTTTGAGAATCTATCCACCACCACAAAAATAGAATCATGTCCTCTCTGTGTCCTTGGTAAACCAAGAATAAAATCCATACTAATATCATCCCATGGCTTCTCTGGTATAGGTAGTGGCTGATATAGACCTATATTCTAACTTGCTCCTTTTGCCATCTGACATGCTCTACAACTCTGCACAAAGTTCCTCATATCCTACTACAACTGTGGCCAATAATAATTTTCACCAACAATAGCAATGGTCTTATCTTGACCAAAGTGTCCAGCCAATCCTCCACTATGCTTCTCTTTAATCAGGTTCTCTCTCATGGATCTCTTGGAATGCACAACTGGCTTCCTCTAAATAACATGCCATCTTGGATTATGAAATCCAACCATTTTGTCCTGTCCAAAGTAACAGGGTCCAAACAAGCTTTCCAGGCATCTACAAAATCTAGATCTTCACAATACAAACCTTTGAGCTCATCGAATCCAACAAACTCTATCTTCATTTCTGTCAGCAAATTTTTCCTTTTGCTCAAGGCATCTGCAACTCTATTAGGCTTCCCACTTCTGTGCTTCAAAACAAAAGTATAGCTCTGCAAAAACTCAACTCATTTTAAGTGCCTTTGATTTAACTTTCCTTGACTATTAAGATACTGCAATCCCTGATGATCAGTATATAAAACAAACTCCTTTGGAAACCAATAATGTCTCCATTTCTTCAAATCCTGAACTATAGCATAGAATTCCTGATCATAAACAAAATACTTTTTCTTGGCATCATTAAGTTTCTCACTAAAATAGGCAATGGGCTTATCTTCTTGACTCAAAATAGCTCCTATAGCACTACCACTTGCATCACAATCTACCTGAAATACCTTATTGAAATCAAGAAGTGCCAAAATAGGTTTCTCTGTAACTTTCTGCTTCAATGTGTCAAAGCTTTTATCTGCTCCTTTAGTCCATCTAAACTCTTTTCTATCCCCTCTCATTGTCTCAGTTAGGGGTGCACAAATGCTACTAAATTTTTTGATAAACTTTCTGTAAAAACTTGCCAAACCATGAAAAGATCTTATCTCTGTGGTACTCCTTGGCATAGGCCATTCAAGGATATCTCTCACCTTCTCTGGGTCCATCTTAAGACCTTCCTCTGAGACAACAAGTCCCAGGTATACTAACTCCTTTGCAAAACTACATTTCTTCAGATTAATCAACAACTTCTCCTCCCTCAGCTTCTCTAAAACTCTTCTGATTTGCATCAGATGCTCATCCCAAGTCTTACTAAAAATCAAAATATCATCCAAATAAAAAATAACAAAACTTCCCAAAAATTCTTTCAATACCTCATTCATGTGCCGCATGAATGTGCTCAGTGCATTGGTTAGCCCAAATGGCATGACTAACCACTCATACAAACCTTCCTTTGTCTTGAAGGCTATCTTCCATTCATCTCTTTCTCTGATACAGATCTAGTGATATCCACTCTTCAGGTCAATCTTCGTGAAGTACTTGGCTCCACTCAAACAGTCCATTATGTCATCCATTCTAGCTAATGGAAATCTGTACTTGATTGTGATCTTATTGATGGCTCGAGAGTCTATACACATTCTCCACTCTCCATCTTTCTTTGGTGCTAGTACTATAGGTACCACACATGGACTTAGGCTCTCTTATCAATCCCTTCCTCAACAACTCCTGAACTTGTCTGTTCAACTCTTCACTCTCTGCTGGAGTCATTCTATGGGCTGCCTTATTCAACAAACTGGCTCCTGGTATCAAATCTATTTGATGACTTATCTTCCTCACTAGTGGTAAACCCTCTAGTACATTATCAGAGATAATGTCCTAAAATTCTTCCAACATATCTAAAACTTCTGCTTCTACATCTTCACATTTCTCTTGACTAATCTTAGGAATCAATGCAAAACAATGATACTCATGCTTCATACCCTCTAAAAATTTTCTACCATCTACCAAGTAAATTCTGGCAGTACTACATACCTTTTCTTCCATCTCCTTCAAGGGCATCAACTTATGATGAACTCCATCCTTTGTTAGGGAATATGTGTTTGCATGACCATCATGGACAATGCTCCTATCATACTGCCATGGCCTCCCCAATAATATATGACATGCATCCATCAGTATGATGTCACACAACACCTCATCATGGTAGTTACCAATCTTGAACTTCACTAAACACTGCTTATTGACCAAAGCTCTATGGTCCTTCTACAACCATGCAATTTGGTATGGATGCGGATGCTTTCTTCTTGTTAACTTCAACTTGTCAACCATCTCCTCTAAAACAAGATTGTCAATACTTCCACTGTCAATAATAATATCATAACACTTACCTTCACATTTGCACCTTGTGTGGAATAAACTCTTTCTCTAATCGGGTTCTTTCTTCTCATTCAATAAAGTTCTTCTGACAACTAGGGTTTCTCCGCTTTCAGCATCTTCAGAACGCTCAGACTGTGCATCTTCATCTACATGTGCAACTTGTGCATTACCTTTAGGTCTTCTATTTATCCTTCCTTGATGTTGTAGACACTCATATGCTCGATATCCTTCTTCTCCACATTAGAAATAGGTTCCTCTGAAACCTCCTCTTCCTCTTCCTCTTTGCTCAACATTGTTCTAGTCATGAGGGTGGTAGGTATTATCTCCTCTCTGATTTCGACTGGTGCTGGCTTCTTCACTTTTCTTTGAATCTTCATTCCAGCCCCCATAGGGTCTTCCACCAGTCCTTCCGCCTTGACCTCTTCCCCTTTGCTTGCTATCAAATCTTTTATTCAGCTTCTCTTCCACCTTCAAGGAAAACTGGTATGCATCTTCTATGGTGGTCATTTTGACCAGGATCAGCTCCTCTTGAATACTTGGTCTAAACACATTAATGTAATGGGATACCTTCTCCTTGTTGGGCTCTGCATGGCCTGTCTTGATAGTAATTTTATAAAACTTTTCTATATACTCCTTAATAGACTTGTTACCTTGCTTCAACCCTTACAACTTTTTCAACAACTCCATCTCATAGTCCACAGGAATGAACTACTTCTTCAGTTTTTCCACCATCCGATCCCCTCTGGTGATCTTTCCTTTTCCTCTTCTATTCCTCTCTAACTGGACCTCCTTCCACCAAATATTTGCATGGCCCTTCAACTTTGTTTTTGCAAACTTGACCTGATTTGGGTCCTCCACATCATCATACTTGAAATATTCCTCCATGTCATTGATCCAATCAATGAGCTGTTCCGGATTGAAATCTCCAGAATATGTAGAAACTTTGATCCTGGGCCTCTTTCCAATCTTAGAAATAGCTCTCAACAACCTAACTTCTGCAGGATCTCCTGTAGCTTCTTGTTCTTCCTCATATAGCTCTTCTTCAACTTCATCCTTGCTTTCTTCTCTTATTCTCGAATCAAACCCTCTTCGCAGATCCTCTTGCAATGCATCGATTTGCCTTTGCAGGGCTCTAAAACCCTCTTCCATCAAAGCATTCCTCCCAATATGATTTCTTCGTGGAGGCATCTTGATCTCTGCAGCAAACCCACAAACTTAGGTCCTGGTACAAACTGCCTCATGGTTGGTGGTCTGTCTACACACTTAGGAACCCTTGCTCTAATACCACTTGATGAAGGGGTAAATCATAAAACACACAACAACAGAAATAAAACACAAAAAATAGAATATTTCTTTATTGATCTAGGCAACTCATTACATTACAGAAGCTTAATTACAATAAGAGGAATCAATCCTCCGCAGGTTGTAACACACTATAGCTACACATCACCAGGCTCTAGAATCTTCTACCTTTTGTAACTCCAAATTAGCTAGGGTTTCTGTTTTCCTTCCGATTTTTGACTCCACACTTGTCCCGCTTAACTCTACTACTGCCTAGGGTTCCCAAAAATGGTTATTAATAGCCTTTTTGGTGGCCAACAACCTAATTTCAAAATTTCCTTCTCTCTGCAAAAATAGGTCAACTTTTGGGAGCCATAACTTTTGATCCGGGTGTCCGATTGACGAACCATTTTATACGTCAGAAAGCTTGTAGAGTGTTCTACACACTAAGAACTAGTTTTACAATTTTGGCCATTTTTCGAGCCTGTACAGGGCCATTTAGTTCCTCAAACCTGAGTTTGAATAATTTTCAGGCATTTTTTTGGGAAACATAAACTTTAATATCTTTCATCTCACAAATGATCTTTGCGTGATTCCTTCACCAAAGGTCTTATTTTTCAGTTATGAAACTTCCTATAAAATTTCACTTCATTCTATGTCCAAATACAAACTTTCTAAAAATAGCAGGTTGCTATTTTTAGCAGTTTGGAAAACTAAAAGTTCTACATCATTATTCAAGTGATTATGGAACCAGAACCACAAATTTTGAAAAGAAATGGAAAGAACATCAACAATTTTGAAACACATCATTTTTTGGGTGATGCAAGATTGCCCTTACACCACTAGATGCTCCTACATCAATATTTTCTAGTGGTGTTGATTAGATGCCTTCAAAGTGGCTTGGGAGTACAAACTTGAGAAGCCTTAACCACCATTTCATTAAAGGGATGAAAGTAGCTAGATTTTCCACAAAATTACTTCTAATATATGCTTTAAGTCTCAATGCACTCATCATCCACACCCCTTCCTTAGATAGCTTTGACAAACTTTAAGGCAGCTAGAGAGGAGCAATTAAAAATTAAAGATAGTTTATTGTTTGACATTACATATTTCCTAAAAGAGTCATGAGTTCTACCTTCATTAGAATTAAGAGAAATTACACCTATCCACCTAATAACAAGCCACAAGTACCACCCCCAACAACCACTACTCAACTAACCAATGTGAAACCACCATAAAAAAATTTAGTGCCTTAATTTTTAGCAAATATCACACTTTACAATTAATGTCAATACTTGCATTAAACACCCTAACTTAAAGCTAAAATGAGAAGTTAAGTTGGCATAGGGAAGATTAGTACACTCACCCTGATCAATTATAAGAGCGCCAAAAACATCATAATAGAATTGATTTATAGGGCTTGAAAGATGAAAAATGCTCACAATTTGACCAAGAATTTGGAAGGGGAATTTATAAGGGCCTTCAAAGGTGCATAAAATTGATGAGGCATATGTCTTAAATCAATATCTATATTCCAACCCAAGAATTGGTTTTATGGTTGTAGGGTGCTATATGGGGCTCTTTGTCCACACAAAATTTTACCATAAAATCTACTACTTAGTTGAGTATGCACATGCAATGTTGATATCTTATAGACATAAAATTAGCACCAATTTATAGGGCAGCAGACCTAAAATTTGGAACCATATTCATTTCTTAGGAACTAATATTTGTCTCTTTATCATGCTATAGATAAATTCTCTATCATGCTGAGGAAACAATCAAGGATTAAACCAACACAGGAAGAGAAAGAAGATAAGAATGCAAAGAAAGCAATGACTATGAGGGAACTTTGTGAGAAGAAGAAATTGGACATGATTGTCGAAGACATGCCAATTGAAGAGGAACCTCAACCATCAACAAGAGATATGGTATTGGAGGCACAAAGGGAGTGAATGCAAAATCTTCATGCTATGAGAGATTTGAATACTGCAATTGGAGACACGTCCTCTACCGCAAGTCAAGATGGAGGGACACCATCTACCACATCTCAAGTTGAGAGTACATCATCACTCACATGTGAGGAAGGAGGTACGCCATTATTCCCACCTCAACCTAAAGGTATGGCATCTATTCCATCTCTAATCAAAGGTATGCCATCTAGCCCATCTCATTTAAATATTGATGAAATTCCTAATGTTGAGATGAATTTACCTTTCTTAACACCACCTAGAATTTTTCATAGAAAGCCAAAGTATTTGATTGATATTGATGAGAATATTTTGCAACCAATGGAAGGTAAGATTATAAAATGCACTTGTAGAAGATATGTTCATAATATTTGGAGAGTGTTCTTTGAAAAGTTAAATGAGACTGTAAGATGTCAACTATTCATTGAAATGATGTGAAATATAAAGTATAGGTCCATCATGAAGATTCTTAGGTTGAGAACATCAAAGGCTTCAAGTGAAAAATCTATTGTCAAGAATCTAATGAGAGCATATGAGAGTGTGGGTAACACCTCACACACAAAAGAAAGTGTCACATGACGTGTCATTACATCAACAATACTAAGTAATCAAATGAGGAAAGCTCATCTCATTAGAAAGATGAGTCAAGCATTGAGAATTAGTATAAAAACTTTATCAAGAGTTGTTGGAAGGCGCCAAAGAATCAAGGACACCGATGCCAATGAATTATGGCCTTTCTCAAGAAGACTACCATGAAAAGGTAAACCAACTATTGAAGCATTGATATCACTAATTGAATATTTTTGGAAGAATTACACAAGGGTATCTCCAAATCAAAGGAATGTGGTAAGAAGGAGAATCGGTAGTCAAAACTGTGAGCCACATCCAAAGCATTTTTTAGATATGACTCAAACACAATTTTTTGGTAAATTTCTAGAGATGTATCCTTAAATTAAAATTTCTCAAAGATATTTTGAAATGCTAAAACCTTTCGATGTCAAAATAAATCACACATGCACTACTTGTTGTTGTAGATTACATATTGAATTTTCTAACCATTTTGATGTGTATTGGCCTATATGTTTAGATTTGCATACTAACAATATTTTGTAAGATTGTGGCATACATACCCCACTAACATCTTGAAGAGACTTCATATCAATAATTTTATGTGAAAGAGGGGAAGGTCAAATATTCTACAGGAAATTGTGCTTGGATGGCACATGTCAGCATTGTGGTGGCTTGCAACGTATGCCAATATGTGAACATATGGAAAGAACACATGCGGTCAGAAATGAACTAGTAGAGTTTGGAAAATATAAAATAGTAGCCGACAATACAAAAGATGGTAAAGAAGTAAATATGTGTGATTTGGTTATTTAAAAGATTCCAGTGTATCAGTTTATGTCTACATTTCATGACAGTATAATGTATGAGTATGCAAGGCATACCCATAGAGCTCGATGGTTGGACTTGCAATTCAAGTTATGCAAGGACACATTTCCACTTGGTAGCATTGTTTCATTCGTCGACTTTGTAGAGAACTACAATCTATAGCCATTGAGTGAGGTGCAATCACAATATTACAACTCCACACATGTTTCTATATTTGTGCATATCACATTCATTCATGTGAATGATCGTACAGAGGATGATAGATAGACCATAAGGAAGTATCATTTTTATATTAGTAATGATCGTACACATTCTACAGAGTTCATGCAAGGTTGCTTTCAGGTATTCTACAATGATTTGGCTAGAAGGGGCATATCATTTAGTCAACATATCATATGGTTAGATAATTGTGTATCACAATTCAAGAACTCATGAAATTTCTATTGGCTAAGCAGGAGGCATAATATTACAGGTGTTTAGAATATGTGGAACTTTTGTGAGGCCAAGCATGGAAAGGGTGAGCATGATGGTGTAGGAGCATGTATCAAAAGAGCCATATCATAAGAAGAGTTAAAGTATACATACAATGCAAATTTGACAGATGCAAAATAAATCATCAAGTGGTGTAATGCTTCGATGGGTCTAGGTAATGAAGGTAAGTCTTTAGTTCATAGATTTTTTTGGTTGATAGATGATACTAACATTGCACCATATGAGGACTATTGTACAATGATAGGATCAAGTGAGCTACACTCTTTTAGAAGCTCAATTACATGTTTATGGAGTATCCATATGTGGGAGATGGCATGCTTTTGTTCTTCATGTACAATTCAAGCCTGGAATGAGTGCAAGTCAATGGAGTGGGTTAACGAATGATGGTTAAGTTACCTCAGCCCACTTGACACATATCAACCCTCGACGACACTAGAATTGACACAGATGGAATCATCAGTTGACTTTGATCACATATCAGATCTGTTGTGATGTTCACAACACGCCCCATTTTGCTCCTTAGCAAAATGAGGACCCCTGCTGATGTCTTGCTTTTTGCTTCTGCTTGTGTTTTTTTTGCTTCCTGGCGGTCTGGTAAAAATGAAGGTCAGGTGCATCATCATCATGATATATTGCATAGGGTAGGTCATCATCATGAGGTCTGTTTGTCAAAGTTTATATTTTGTTTCTGTGACCTCATATTTTGAAAGAGCTTGAAATTTCATGCAGGTTTGCCTTTTACTTCACTCAAAAATTCGTCCATATGTGAAAGTTATGCACGGTCAAAGTCTTGGTCAAACCTGATATTCGCAGGAGCATCATCATTTTTTTTTTTTTTTTTTTTTAATTCTAAGTCATGTTGACAGGATCATCATGATCTTCGCATTATGCAGCATCATGATATCTATTAGGAGCGTCATATGTTATAAACTCGGTTTTGCTGAAGAGCGTCATCATCATCATATTTTAAACGCACCCCCCCGATAATATCCTGAGGTTCGAAGTATCATGATGACATTAACTTTAAGTCGAGGTAAGTTCCCCCCGTCGAGCGGCCTTTGTATCGCGAGCATCATCATGATATCCTTGCATCGCCTGATCTTAAAATATCATGCTGATGGTATAGGATCACCCTGACTTAACAAAATCACCTTCGGCATATTTACATGCGCACGTTCAAAACCTATTGGAGGGTCATCATCATGATATTTGCTGGCATTCGAAATATGATGATGACGACGACTTCAGATCCTCCTGGTCTCCCTTTCGCAAGGTCGTCATCATGATATTTGCTGAACTTCGAAATATGATGATGACGACTTCTTGATCATCATCCTGATCTTTCACAGAACATTCTCTGAAATTCGCTAAGTAATGAAGACATCATCATGATAATTTCGAAGGAGGATCATCATCTTTATATCCTCCTGATATCCGTTTGCCGAAACATCATGATGATCAGCCTATCTATTAAGAAGGGTTCGATATTGCATTTCTTAAACAGCATCATCATATTTTACAATCACCCTAGCGCGAATATGATGATGACGTCATCATCATCATTTTTATCCTGTCCTGTTAACAACATCATCATCATGATCCTGTTTGTGCGCCCGATATTTCGCCAAGTCCTCCTGCCGAAAATGCAACCCTTTTGAGAACATCCTGATCATCATCATCATCATATTTTTATCCTGATCATGCTCATGATCATCATATTTTCCTTTCGGCAGGATTTTTCTCAAACATGATCCGGTTGGCGAAATATCATGATGACGTCATGTTTCAAGTTTAGCGAAGGCTCCGGATATCATGATGACGTCATCCCGATCTGAATAACGAAGAGGTAAATATCCTGATCATCATCATCATCATTTTCTTTCTTTCAGCGGGATATTTTCCAAGACCCGATCCGGTTCCCGATTATCATGATGATGACGTCCTTTTCCCAGTTCGACATACGCCCCAAATATGATGATGATCTTCGTCATGCTGATTTTCTCGAGAGGGTTACCTTGGCCGCGAAAGGACCATATTCACTTCATCATCCTGATCATGCTCCTTAGGTGACCCGATATCAAATATCCCCCTGATCTTAATCGAATATCATGATGACGTCATCCTTAGCATCTCAATGAAGCCCGAATATCATGATGACGTCACCATCATCTTCCTCTCCTCGACAGCATGATTATAGTCGCATCCTCCTATTCTCCTTCAAATATGATGATGATGTTGTTGTTCGTTTCTCCATATGCAGAAGTCAAATATCATGATGACGTTCATCTAAACCTTCAGGAGGGAAAGCATCATATTTTCCAGAATATCATGATGATGAGGTATATCGACTAACCTGTTTTTTTTTACGCACCGACTGCGAATATCATGCCGATGGGCGGGAAATGAAGCGGTGGAGTTTTGAAGTGTTTTTTTTGGCGCCTCTGACATTTTTTCAGTCAGCGATGGTTGACCCATCAATTTTGAGCAGCTTGGGCGCATTTTTGACGCGTTTTGAGCGGATTTTGGATCTGATTTCCGTGATCTTGCGCAGTCACTTGGATTTAAACGCTTATTCTAGTTTCCTGCTGTTTTTTGTGATAAATGTGAAACTTATTGCTGGTCTTGTCTTGCAGGCTTGCAGTTGAGGAAGCAGCTGGAAAGTCAATACAGTGACCTCATGGAGGCAGAAGATCAGATCTCAGGAGCAAGAAGATAGAGATGAAATGCAAAAAGTCAAAGCCATTCAAGTGAAGAGGAAGGTCGCAGCTGGAGGTATTTCTGCAAAAGACAAACAGAAGTTATTGCTCAGCTGCTGGAACTTCTCAGAAGGGGCAATATTTCGCCCAGATTTGACCATGGCTCTGAGATATTTTTGAGAACTGGTTCACCTGCATTTATTGCTGTAACTAGAGGTTTGAACCAGGGGGTCAGTTAGGGTTTTTTGCTGTAGTGAGGACAATCAGGATGTTATATATTGTGCCTCTCTACACTGTAATACTTTACAACAGGGGCTACACAACAGAGATTTTAGGAAAACACAGCAAGTTAGCATAGTTTAGAAGTAGAAGAAGGAGGTCGCCTGTTTGTCTGCAGTAAGGTGTGCGTGGAATGTCTGGCTGTCTTACTGTATCTGTAAAGCTTGTAAGTTCTCTGTAGTATGATCAATGAAACTAAGAGTCATTCTTACATTGTAAATCATGTATGGCTATTCGTTTCTAATACAATAGAATCTGGAGTTCTGCATCTATCTTCTGAGTGTTCTCCTGCCCTTCTTTGTATTTTGAAATATCTTCTTTGAGAGCTTGCAATTTTAAATGTATGTTTGTGAAAATGCTCAGAACTTACATTTAGGGTTTTTACTGTGGATTTGATCAAACTACTGTGGTATTTACATAGTGCATAACAGAAACACTTAGATCCTTCTGTAGATTAAATGAGGCATAGTTTAGATCTTTCTAACTTTTCCCAACCCATCTGAAATATTTAGCTGAAAACGTAGAAATCCAAAGGAAATTGTCTCAAATCTGAAGAAGCATGCATAACAGAGTCTAAATAGACAGTTTTCATAAGTACATAAAGAAGAAAGCTGCAAAATCCAAGAAAACCCTCTAAAACTTGCAGCCCAGTATCACTTGTATGCAAATGAACAGAATACATTGTTGAAATCTCATGACCTCTTTGCATATTCTTAGTCCAGTAAACCACAAAACAAACCTAAACTACGTAAGGCCCCTTGAACATTACAGCTTCACATTGACCAACTGAACTTGACCAACCGAACCATTGTAGACTTGGGATTAGTTGAATCACCAAATGATTCCTTCTTGTCTTTCAAGTATAGTTACAGTTCATGTCATGTGAATTTTGACTTATTGTTATGATTGCATCAAAACAGTCATCAACAGTTTTCTGGCGCTAGAAGGAGGGCCTGCCTGAGTTAGGTTTCATTTCAAACTGGCTAACGACAGTAACAGAGTGACTAGGTCTAGGTCCAGTTCAGGGGATATCTTTGTGCAACTACCTGATACAAGGCGAAGTAAAAGCCCTTTAATCTGGAATCCAAAGATATCGCAAGCAGGAAGTTCATCTGGAACACCTCCTGGGTCACCTTTTAACATCTGTAGTATTATAAGTCCTGATAGATCACTGTTCAGATCTTTAAATCTTGGTTCAGGCACTTCTGGAGGTCTCAATCCTCCTCTAAATCCTAATCCACCAATCAATCCAGGTATTTCTGCAAGTTCAGGTCAAGCTCAAACACCTGCAATGGCTTATTTCGATGTCAATTCTCCCATATTCTTCAATGATTATCATGACATGCCAAAAAATCCGGAAAAGATATGTCCCAAATACCAGTTGCATCAAGACCCAGAAGATCATATTAGAATATTTAAGGAAGCATGTTTTAGGGCTATGTTAGAGCACGAGGATGTTGTGTGTAGGTTGTTTCCTTACACCTTTAATGAGCAGGCCTCTAGCTGGTATGTAAACTTACCCAATAGTTACATTTCTTCCTGGGCACTTATGGAAGAAGCATTTCTGTCAAGATTTAGAGGACCCATTGACCCTTGTGCTTTGTATCATAAGTTGGCTGCTATAAAACGAGGTGAGGGAGAGTTAATTGATAATTTCAATGACAGATTCCAAAAGGCCTATTCTAGGCTAGCAGCCCCTTATACCATAGCTGATGCTCCCTTGTTGGCTATGTACTATGCTGCTTTGGATCCTTTAACTGCCATGTTTGTCAAAAGGAAACCTGACATAGATTCAGTATCCAAAGCCTATAAAGAGGCAGCCTCAGTGAACCAAGAAATGAGACATACAGCTTACAGTCCATTTGGAGGAAATTTTGGGGTGCAGAATCAGGCACACCCATGGAATGGAGTCCCTGTGCAGCATGCTCCACTAATAAATCCGGTTCCTTCTTACACACCTGTGTATAATCCTACTCCAATCCAGGCTATAACTCCTTACACGGCTAGTACTTCCAATAACAGTCAAAATAATGGTCAGCCTTTCTTCCAACTTCCTAGGGATATAACTGTGGCAAAAGCACAAGATGATAGGGAAGACATCAAAGAAATTACTGCACATTTGAAGAGATTAACAACCGAAGTGACACAGCTAAGAAATGAGAATCTCTATGGCAGAAGCAACCAAAACTACAATCCACCTCAAGGTCACAACCAAGGCCAAAATCAGAATTATAGTCTCAACCAGAACCAGCAGTACAATCAGAACCAAAACTACAATCAGCATCAAGGCCCCAGTCAGGGGCAACCAATGCAAAATAGGGGGCCAGTGATAGATAATAGGACCTGGGGCAATAATAACAAGAACCAGAATCAACCTAGGCCACCCAAGACATGGAACACTGGGCCCAACAACGGTACTCTGGCTTCTCCTTTCGAGAATACGGATAATCATGGTGCAAAACAAATAACTAACATACAAATGGCCAATACAGCACCCAAAAATTGGTGCAGATTTCACAATACTAATGCCCATGCTGAGCATGACTGTCCACAGTTCCACTTGGCAGCTAGTATCTTCAACGTAGGTGTACAGCCTCCTACCTCAGAATTTCTCATTCCTAAGGGTAATGAGGTAGTACCCTCAGAATATGACACAGCATTAGTCTTAGAAACGTTTACCTTTGCAACTGCAGAAGAGAGGGAGGATGAATTGCTAGAGGATGAACCATACTATGGTGAAAGTCTTTATCCCGAATCAGCCTTTGTGTTAAATGCTTTTCAGTTTCCTTTTGAATCTGAAAACGAGATATTAAATGAAACAGAGGAGGTGCAGGCCTTTCAACAGACAAATAAAAGCCACACCTACAATTTGAGGAACAACCCTAGGCCGGGAGGACCTTTCACCACTTCCACTCCCCCGAATAACATCAATACACCCCCAGATCAGAATGCTAGCAACAATCCTGCCATACTTAAAGCTAGTCAGCACACAAATAACGGAACAGCAGTGCAAAAGGATCAAACAAGTAAGACAGAAGCAGTAGAGACAACAAGACTAATGAATTACTTGTCAGAGGAAATAAAGAAAATGAAGGTCAGCATACCTCTAAATGAATTATTGAAGACCCCAGGGATCAGAAATGCTTTTTTAAAATCCCTGGATACATCCATAACAAACATGGTGTCTGCTGATATAACTGTTTCTAATAGTGATTCACCACCTAAGGAGAAGGGTAAGAAAGTTGAGCAGCCTTCCAATACAAATGTAGTAATACATACGGATAAGAGGGATACTCAACCTTTCTTGTTAACTGTTAGGTTGTGTGGGAAGAATATACACAATTGCATGGTAGATTCTGGTGCTTCAGCCAACGTAATGCCCTTAGGAATATGTAAAACTCTCGGGTTGACTCCCACCAAATCTGCCAAGGTTGTCACACAATTAGATAAGACCGAGGTTAGTGTGATAGGAGAACTCATGAACATACAGGTACAGTTAGCTTCAGACCCTAGGGTGAGCCAAATCATTGACATCCAAGTAGTGGATATACCCGTAAATTATGGAATGTTGCTGAGTAGGGATTGGTCCAAGACATTAAACGGGTATATGGCTACTGACTTTTCACACATGTGGTTACCATGGAGAGGCATCCCAAACCAGATCAGAATAGAGGCAGAGCCCAGAATGAGACATATGATAACAGAGTATAATCGAACTAATGAAATCTTATATGCTGCTGTTGAGCCAGGTGTCTATAGAGTTACCAACAATGGGACGCAGATTGAGGAGGTTATGATGTTAAACAGTAGAAAGAAGTGTGTCAGCAATAGAACAACACTATTCATTGAGTCTGACAGAAATTCTTCAGAGGAGGAAAACAATGCAATAGACAGATTTGGTCATGACATTAGACAAGAGGTGGAAGAGTGCGTTACATACAACTTCCCAGTCCAATATGTGTATAATGCTGAAAGTTGGCAAGGAAGTGAGGAGATTATTGGGCGACAGGAGGATGCAGCAGCAACGATCATTAAATGTGTAGAGGATACAACGATGGAACCAATGCTAGGAATAAAGGATAATAAGATCTCTCTCCAGGAATCATGTGATGATTGTTGCAGGTTAATAGAAGCAGACTCCACACTGGACGATAAATGTGAGTCAGTTGATGAACAATTTTTGAAAAAAGAAGATACAGAGGATCATGGAGCTGCTGTGCATAATCAGACATCGCCCCAGCATCATGTTGAAAGTAAAACAGGGGAGTATTCCTATCAATCAAAAGATGTCGTCCCACCTTTACTCTCAAGTGATTTAGAAATGATTAATTTCTGTATGTCAGATTATGATGATGAAGATACTTACTTAAGTGCTGATGTGCAGGAAACTAATGAGAACATTGAGAGGTGTGCTACATTTGAGGATAAACTGAACATCCAGAATGAAGGAATAAAGGTAGATGAAGATGAAGATATGATACATCTAGAGTCATTCATCTTTCAACTTGAAAAGGGACTAGACATAGAGTTGGGCAATGAAAATGCAGAGCTAAATGAAGAGCCAGCTACTAATAAACAAGTGTGTTCCACAGAGCTAAAGGCACATCAGGTTGTCTCTTTCCTTTCCTTAGTAAACAATGATAAATACTATTTTGATTATGGAAATTCAAGAGATAAGACATGCATATGGATTAATCATAAACCTGATGAGCAGCCTCAGTTACTAGTTAAGAGCTATTCTGATAAACACAATGAATCTAGAATATCAGAATTTTTTTCAGAATTCAAAGATAAATCTGCTAGGATGAGAACCATCACCAGCACCCTGTTACTCCTGCACAACCTAAAGAAATATGCAAGTAGGGGTGTTCTTGGGTCTTTTTCCTGGGTTTCAGTTTGCCTTGGAGAGGCTGGTATATAGTCTGATGGGGTAGTTGTTAGTTGTTTTTTTTTTGTGTGTTCTTCTTTTGCTGTTTTCTTTTTTAGGTTAGCTGTTTGTATAGCTTGTCTTCTTTTTATTTCTGTCTGTTTGTACAGTTTTGTCTTGTGGTTGCTGTGTTGTTTGTACAGCCTGTTTGCTTGGTTTGTTTGTTGTCTCCTCAGCAGGGATCTTTATTTTACTGTAGAGTATTAAGGAGCAGAACTAGCAACCATTCAAAACAGTATATGATTTAGGATATTCAGGTTAACCATTTGCAATTTACACATAACCTGTCACTGTCATGAATGTAGAGAGTTGTTCATCTTCTGAAGTTTTGTATTCAATAAATGTGATTGAGAATTCGAAGCAGGTTTCTCACGATGACACACCTAAAATCCTTGGGTTTGTTGAACCTACCAGTGTAGATATTAGGTGAAAAATCAGAGGTCACCCTTGCTACCATTACAATTCTCAGCTTAATTCCAGCAAGTGTCCACTCCTTGCATCATCATCATGAAGTTACAATTGCTATATCTTATGAAATCTTTCAAAATTAGAAAACAAAAAAATAAATAAATAAATGAATAAAGCGGATTATACTGAAAATCCAGATTAAGCCATCTAAGTAACTCTACCGGGGCTATGGACGCTCGCTGGCAGTGGGGCTCTACTTAGGAGAATTGTAACGATAACCTTGCCGGGGCTATAGACGCTCGCTGGCAGCAAGGCTCTATCCGGTCGGCTATGAGGGAATATCCTCACCTACGTAGGCTAATGTCAGTCACTGGTTTGTTCAACCGATCTTCAAGATGAGGATAATTAATCACATGCACACAACTAAACTGAAAATGGAAATTCATGCATCTTTATTGAACACTTTGAGTCTCAAGCTGAATAGTAATTTGCAGGAAAGATAGTTGGAAGTTATGAGTTCATTTCACCTAGTTTCCTTGAACACTCTGAATTTAATTGTTTTGTTTTGGTTGCTAGTTGTTGTGATGTTCACAACACGCCCCATTTTGCTCCTTAGCAAAACGAGGACCCCTGCTGATGTCTTGCTTTTTGCTTCTGCTTGTGTTTTTTTTGCTTCCTGGCGGTCTGGTAAAAATGAAGGTCAGGTGCATCATCATCATGATATATTGCATAGGGTAGGTCATCATCATGAGGTCTGTTTGTCAAAGTTTATATTTTGTTTCTGTGACCTCATATTTTGAAAGAGCTTGAAATTTCATGCAGGTTTGCCTTTTACTTCACTCGAAAATTCGTCCATATGTGAAAGTTATGCACGGTCAAAGTCTTGGTCAAACCTGATATTCGCAGGAGCATCATCATTTTTTTTATTTTTTATTTTTTTTATTCTAAGTCATGTTGACAGGATCATCATGATCTTCACATTATGCAGCATCATGATATCTGTTAGGAGCGTCATATGTTATAAACTCAGTTTTGCTGAAGAGCGTCATCATCATCATATTTTAAACGCACCCCCCCGATAATATCCTGAGGTTCGAAGTATCATGATGACATTAACTTTAAGTCGAGGTAAGTTCCCCCCGTCGAGCGGCCTTTGTATCGCGAGCATCATCATGATATCCTTGCATCGCCTGATCTTAAAATATCATGCTGATGGTATAGGATCACCCTGACTTAACAAAATCACCTTCGGCATATTTACATGCGCACGTTCAAAACCTATTGGAGGGTCATCATCATGATATTTGCTGGCATTCGAAATATGATGATGACGACGACTTCAGATCCTCCTGGTCTCCCTTTCGCAAGGTCGTCATCATGATATTTGCTGAACTTCGAAATATGATGATGACGACTTCTTGATCATCATCCTGATCTTTCACAGAACATTCTCTGAAATTCGCTAAGTAATGAAGACATCATCATGATAATTTCGAAGGAGGATCATCATCTTTATATCCTCCTGATATCCGTTTGCCGAAACATCATGATGATCAGCCTATCTATTAAGAAGGGTTCGATATTGCATTTCTTAAACAGCATCATCATATTTTACAATCACCCTAGCGCGAATATGATGATGACATCATCATCATCATTTTTATCCTGTCCTGTTAACAACATCATCATCATGATCCTGTTTGTGCGCCCGATATTTCGCCAAGTCCTCCTGCCGAAAATGCAACCCTTTTGAGAACATCCTGATCATCATCATCATCATATTTTTATCCTGATCATGCTCATGATCATCATATTTTCCTTTCGGCAGGATTTTTCTCAAACATGATCCGGTTGGCGAAATATCATGATGACGTCATGTTTCAAGTTTAGCGAAGGTTCCGGATATCATGATGATGTCATCCCGATCTGAATAACGAAGAGGTAAATATCCTGATCATCATCATCATCATTTTCTTTCTTTCAGCGGGATATTTTCCAAGACCCGATCCGGTTCCCGATTATCATGATGATGACGTCCTTTTCCCAGTTCGACATACGCCCCAAATATGATGATGATCTTCATCATGCTGATTTTCTCGAGAGGGTTACCTTGGCCGCGAAAGGACCATATTCACTTCATCATCCTGATCATGCTCCTTAGGTGACCCGATATCAAATATCCCCCTGATCTTAATCGAATATCATGATGACGTCATCCTTAGCATCTCAATGAAGCCCGAATATCATGATGACGTCACCATCATCTTCCTCTCCTCGACAGCATGATTATAGTCGCATCCTCCTATTCTCCTTCAAATATGATGATGATGTTGTTGTTCGTTTCTCCATATGCAGAAGTCAAATATCATGATGACGTTCATCTGAACCTTCAGGAGGGAAAGCATCATATTTTCCAGAATATCATGATGATGAGGTATATCGACTAACCTGTTTTTTTTGACGCACCGACTGCGAATATCATGCCGATGGGCGGGAAATGAAGCGGTGGAGTTTTGAAGTGTTTTTTTGGCGCCTCTGACATTTTTTCAGTCAGCGATGGTTGACCCATCAATTTTGAGCAGCTTGGGCGCATTTTTGACGCGTTTTGAGCGGATTTTGGATCTGATTTCCGCGATCTTGCGCAGTCACTTGGATTTAAACGCTTATTCTAGTTTCCTGCTGTTTTTTGTGATAAATGTGAAACTTATTGCTGGTCTTGTCTTGCAGGCTTGCAGTTGAGGAAGCAGCTGGAAAGTCAATACAGTGACCTCATGGAGGCAGAAGATCAGATCTCAGGAGCAAGAAGATAGAGATGAAATGCAAAAAGTCAAAGCCATTCAAGTGAAGAGGAAGGTCGCAGCTGGAGGTATTTCTGCAAAAGACAAACAGAAGTTATTGCTCAGCTGCTGGAACTTCTCAGAAGGGGCAATATTTCGCCCAGATTTGACCATGGCTCTGAGATATTTTTGAGAACTGGTTCACCTGCATTTATTGCTGTAACTAGAGGTTTGAACCAGGGGGTCAGTTAGGGTTTTTTGCTGTAGTGAGGACAATCAGGATGTTATATATTGTGCCTCTCTACACTGTAATACTTTACAACAGGGGCTACACAACAGAGATTTTAGGAAAACACAGCAAGTTAGCATAGTTTAGAAGTAGAAGAAGGAGGTCGCCTGTTTGTCTGCAGTAAGGTGTGCGTGGAATGTCTGGCTGTCTTACTGTATCTGTAAAGCTTGTAAGTTCTCTGTAGTATGATCAATGAAACTAAGAGTCATTCTTACATTGTAAATCATGTATGGCTATTCGTTTCTAATACAATAGAATCTGGAGTTCTGCATCTATCTTCTGAGTGTTCTCCTGCCCTTCTTTGTATTTTGAAATATCTTCTTTGAGAGCTTGCAATTTTAAATGTATGTTTGTGAAAATGCTCAGAACTTACATTTAGGGTTTTTACTGTGGATTTGATCAAACTACTGTGGTATTTACATAGTGCATAACAGAAACACTTAGATCCTTCTGTAGATTAAATGAGGCATAGTTTAGATCTTTCTAACTTTTCCCAACCCATCTGAAATATTTAGCTGAAAACGTAGAAATCCAAAGGAAATTGTCTCAAATCTGAAGAAGCATGCATAACAGAGTCTAAATAGACAGTTTTCATAAGTACATAAAGAAGAAAGCTGCAAAATCCAAGAAAACCCTCTAAAACTTGCAGCCCAGTATCACTTGTATGCAAATGAACAGAATACATTGTTGAAATCTCATGACCTCTTTGCATATTCTTAGTCCAGTAAACCACAAAACAAACCTAAACTACGTAAGGCCCCTTGAACATTACAGCTTCACATTGACCAACTGAACTTGACCAACCGAACCATTGTAGACTTGGGATTAGTTGAATCACCAAATGATTCCTTCTTGTCTTTCAAGTATAGTTACAGTTCATGTCATGTGAATTTTGACTTATTGTTATGATTGCATCAACACAGTCATCAACAAGATCTAGTTCAACTAGATAATATATTTACTTACATTATTTTTGAAATTCCTAATGTTATCTTACATTGTAGTGTTTTTGTAATGTTGACTAATTTCATCTAATTTGCTGCACATATCAATGTAGGGCATGTTTATGTAGTTATTGTAGATGAAGACAATGAAGAGAGAACAAAATATTACTTGTGTTATTGTGTTGAGGACAAAAAGAAATTGGAGGCCCTAGTTGCAGATGGAGAAAACATTGAATACCCTACAGGCTCAGTGGTTGTTACTAGAATATGGCTTAGAAGGTAGCCACTTAAGAGTGTTAATGTTTGGTTGTTTCAAGACTTTGACACACATTGGAAGATTCTTCATTACTCAAATCTTATCATGGCATCCAATGCTCATTTGATACAATTTCAGGGTAGACCTTTGAATAAGACCTTGTGGAAGGTGTGTGAGTCTGACCATGAGGCAATACTTGACACAATAAAGAGTAGAGCAAACCCAGATGGTTCATTGGATTAAATTGTAAGTATGCATAAAACTTTCCTAGATGGTTACTTGTACTTTGTTTTGTATATAAAAAGTAGTATGAATTGCTTCCCTCCAATATACATCCGGTATGTTTGCTTCTCTTACCATTGTCCTTGCAGCTTCTTGAACAATCCTATTCTTTCTTTCAAACACTCCATTCTGCTAAGGATTCCTATCCTTTGATTAAGGTATGAGCCAATAACATGAAAATGTCATAATTTTGTATTTCTTATTTTATCTCATGTCTTTTAATGTACATAAATGATATTTATGTTTAGTCAATTTTTCTTCTTGATGCTTCTCACAGGAGGTCACAACTCCAGCCCGTACATCTATGGATGAAAAGAGAGACAAGATGATGAAGAGTGATCATCAGGTGGTGGTAAGTGATCGATTACATATGTGATGTTATATATTTCATACATTTTCTATATTAATGTGCATATTGTTTGATTGTATCAACAGGTGGAGTTGGATAAGCTTTTGTTGAATAAGTCTACTCAACAACAGAGAGAGGATGAGTCACGGATTGGCTCTCCATCTTCATGATCAAGAAAGGGCCACCGATTAAGATAGTAAAAGTCCATAGGAAACTAGTTTTTGGGACATTTTTTGTATGCCTAGATGGCTTTGTATACATACTTTTGTATGTTACCGAAGTATATTTTTGTATATATGCCTATATGGCTTTGTTTGGACATGCCTATATGGATTTGTATATAAACTAGATGTTATGTTCATGACATTATGTATATGGTAGTTTATATTAAATATTTAATATGATGATCAATTATCATTATAGGAATTTGGTTTTACACATGCCAATTGCATTTTCTTGAAAGTTTATAAATCATTTCTAAATAATCCATTTTGTGCATATCTTGAAATCATTGCATTCTGTGGGATTGTGCATTTCTTTGAGGCATCATTTCAAATAGTTCACACGCCTTGTCTATACTTCCACACTTTCCATACATGTCTACAAGGGCAGCTGCAAATACAATACATGTGACAAAATTCCTATATCATTTATGCTTTGATGGTTGTCCACACCATGTTCCCCAAATCCCATTCTGGCATAGGAAAGGAGGAAGTTGGATAAGGTTGTGTAATTTGGTTTTAGACATGCCAAAATTTGTGTTTGGTTAAAATTTACTTTTGTGTATTTACTTGAGAGTTCTTAAAGCCTTGTGAAAAATCTATTTCGTGCATATCTCACAATCATTGCATTCCATGAGACAACATTTTTTTGAGGCATCATGTCAAATAGTTCACATTCATTGTATATGCTTCCACACTTTGCATATATGTCTTGCATGGTTCTTGTGAAACATGAACACACCATCCTGAAGCATGAAAGACATGTGAGCTATGTGAATGAAGGAATCTTGTGAAGACCATACCATGAAACATGAACACCATAATTGAGCATCCTGATCCTTTGACAACAACACCAATAGGGATATGATCAACACCTCTTGACCTTTTGACATCAATGGCAAACAACTTTCAACACATTGTATTGGTGATATCCCTTAAGAGACCAAAGTGAAAAAAGAAAGCAATCTTTGATGAGTTGTTACTTAGAAACTGTGTCACTTAAAAACATTCCTTTTAAGGCTGTGAGCATGTAGGGTCCCTCTACAATAACCTCTCTTAGTTTTTTATATCTCTAAGGTGTTTTCCCATGGTGAAAGTTTTTCTACTGCTCCAAAAATGGTCAGATACATGTAGTGTAAAGATGCAAATGGGTGTAACTTTAGTTCTACTCCTTGTGTGGCCAAACAGATAATTCCAATGCATCAGGATGGGTATGTTTTAGCTAGGCATGGTCTTGTTTCACACCCAAACATGTTGAAATAGTCTGAGCTACATTGTACCGATGATATCCCTTAAGAGACCAAAATGCAAAAAGGTAGCAATCTTTGACGAGTTATTACTTAGAAACCATGTTGCTTAGAAACATTCCATCTAAGGCTACGGGATCACATAGGGTCCCTCTACAATAACCTCTCTTGGTTTTTCATAACTCTGAAGTTTTTCTTGTAGTCAAAGTTTTTCTGCTGCTCCAAAAATGGTCAGATGCATGCAATGTAAAGTTGCAAATGGGTGTAACTTTCATTTTGCTCCTCATGCAACCAAACAGATAGTTCTAAAGCATCCATATGGGTATGTTTAGGCTAGGCATGGTCTTTTTTCACACCCAAACATGCCAAAATAGTCTGAGCTACATTGTACTAGTGATATCCCTTAAGAGACCAAAGTGCAAAAGGCAGTATTCTTTGACGAGCTGTTACTCAGAAACCATGTCATGGTGAAACATTCTATCTAAGGCTACGGGATCACATAGGGTCCCTCTACAATAATCTCTCTCATTTTTTTACATCTCTGAGGCATTTTCCTATGGTGAAAGTTTTTCTGCTACTCCAAAAATGGTTAGATGCATGTAGTGTAAAGTTGCAAATGGGTGTAACTTTCATTCTTCTTCTCGTGCGGCCAAATGGATAGTTCCAACATGTCCATATGGGTACATTTAGGCTATGCATCATCTTGTTTTGCACCCAAACATGTCGAAACAGTTCGAGCTACATTGTACCAATGATATCCCTTAAGAGACCAAAGTGCAAAAGGCAGCAATCTTTGATGAGCTGTTACTCAGAAACTGTGTCACATTTTGTCTAAGGCTACAGGATCATAGAGGCTCCCTCTATATTAACCTCTCTCAATTTTTTATATCTCTAAGGCATTTGCCTGTGGTGAAAGTTTTTCTGCTCCTCCAAAAATGGTCAGATGCATGTAGTGTACAGTTGCAAATGGGTGTAACTTTTGTTTTGCTCCTCGTGCAGCCAAACAGACAGCTCTAATACATCTGGATGGGTATGTTTAGACTAGGCATGGTCTTGTTTCACACCCATACATGCTGAAATAGTCTAAACTACATTGTACCGATGATATCCCTTAAGAGACCAAAGTGCAAAAAGGCAGCAATCTTTGACGAGTTGTGACTCGAAAAATATGTCACTTAGAAACATTTCATCTGAGGCTATGGGATCACATAGGGTCCCTCTACAACAATGTCTCTTGGTTTTTAATATCTCTAAGGCATTTGCTTGTGGTGAAAGTTTTTCTGCTGCTCCAAAAATGGTCAGATGCATGTAACGTAAAGATGCAAAGGGGTGTAACTTTCATTCTACTCCTCGTGCGGCCAAATTGATAGTTCTAAAATGTCTGGATGGGTATGTTTAGGCTAGGTATGGTCCTATTTTGTATGCAAACATGTTGAAACATTCTGAGCTACATTGTACCGATGATATCCCTTAAGAGACCAAAGTGTAAAAAGGCAACAATCTTTGACGAGCTATTAATCAGAAATTGTGTCACTTAGAAATATTTCATCTAAGGCTATGTGATCACATAGAACTCTTCTACAATAACCTCTCTCAGTTTTTGATATCTCTGAGGATTGTACCCATGGTGAAAGATTTTTTGGTGCTCTAGAAATTGTTAGAAGCATGTGGTGTAAAGTTGCAAGGTAGCCTACTTTTTGTTTTGTTCTTCATGGGGCCAAACTGTTAGCGACAACACATTTAGTTAGACACATATACGCTATGCATGTTCACTACCCTTCATTATAAAAGGGTCATAGTCTTTCCTATTCGAAGGGTCACAACTTTTCACCTTTGAAATGTCATCAGTATTCATGAGAACATCAAGATAACACTTTCTGCAAATGTTCTCCATGAATTATCATCCTTTTTATTTCTCACCCCAATAAATTGGATTGCCTTCAACATCAATACATCAACCATTCATGTAGCACTTCACATATTAGTAAAAGACATTAGCTCGAGCTTAAGGGTCTCTTTCAACTTATCAAGAAAGCATTATTTCATTTGTTGCTATTTCAATAGTTGCTATTTCAACTCAAAAGTTACATGATAGAGCTTTGTGGTGGTGATCTTGTATGAACAATAGTGAACATGCACCAACTAGCACCCATAAATGTGAATAAAGTGGCATGTATGCTTGATAGTATTATTTCACCATTCAATCTAGCCAGTGTAATGAGGAGGATGTGGCTCCAAATTCTAGTAAACATGTCATAAATGGTCATTCAAGCCCTTTGAAAACCCTTACATATTCCAATTAGAGATTATTCCACATATACCATGGAGAGTGATTGTGACATCATACAATATTGAGATAAGAAGCTCCGATCTATTGTGCATGTAGGACTAAGCTCACTAGTTGTCTATTACATGTGGGGAGAAACTACCATACTTGGTTGATGCCACTTCCACTATATTAAATTCACCACACACAACCCAAGTTTTTATTAGTTTAATATACAATCTCATGTTGATATTCAACATGATGATTCATTTTTTATTTTAAAGGACTCTTTTGTTGGGTGTCTTCAAAGGATTAGCTTTGTGTGCTAAGTGGATTATGAGAGCCATAGAGAGAATTGGATTTTAAAAAATCCTACTATGTAATACAATTGGACTTTAAATATTTGAAGTAAACCATCTACAAATATCCTTTGAAGCATGGATTTATAATGCAAATATGGACATCATCAACAAAAATTATTTGTATTAACCAAATATCCATATAGGCATACATCAATATCTATAGATATAAGTATAACATATATACAAAATAGCCATATAGGCTTACAAGAATACCATATAGGCATACAATGTCAACTATATGGAATACAAAATCTATGTCCACAAATGCCATATAGGAATACAACAAAGGAACCCAATAAAAAGTCATTCCTCTCTATCTAGTGAAGATAATAGATTAGGGGCAACCTTTGATCTTTGAGGGGATGGAGATGCATATGAGGGTGGTCTACTACAAACCTGAGGGCTCCTCCTATTTAGTTGTTCATGGATTTGTAGTTGTTACCGATAAAAAGTATAGACATTAATATATAGAAATTACATTATAAAAAATGAAACGTTTAACAAAATAATCACTTACCACTACCAGAAAATCTATCTCCTCATTTTCCTCAATACCAAGATTAGGCTGTGGCAATGTCATGTCCTATAGAAACCATTCAGATAGAAATTAAACTTCAAATCAATAATCATTTGATTTTTAAAAAATAAACAACTATAACAATGAATGATATTTGAAATTTACTAATCTACCTCATACCCCTGTTAAAGGCATGAAGCTATGAATTGCAGAGGACACACCAAGCTCCATTACCCTATGAACTTTGGGAGGTGTCTCCATAGCCTGTATCATCTAAAACTAAAACAACTTTATTCAATTAAGAAAACTAGAATAGTGATGCAAGTCATGGCTCCTAACATACACATGTTCACCTAAACATAGAAGTACACACAATAAAGCACACAAGTCATGTTCACCTATATTATACTAAAAGTGATAAAAACTCTGACTATGCGGAAAGGACTCCAACCAAGAAGATAAATGTAAAAGGGATCCATCTAAATAGATAACATGATCTAACTCTATAAATAACATGATCTAACTCTATAAATAGCATGTTAAAGGTATCCAACTATGTAAAATGTACTTTGTCTAGATATTGTAATGAAGCTTTGTATTGTACCCAAAAAAGATATTCATTGTCACCAATGCATCACTATGATACAACTACACACATAATACACATTCTTCATCATCATTTCCCATAGTAAAGTCTTGGGTATGGGCATCAAAAACATCACAACCAAGAGTTTAATATATTGAACTAGCTTCTTGGGTTGAAAACTATAAATGTTGGAGGTAACAATCATTGAAATTGTAAATAAGTTCTTTCTTATTTTGGATAGGGAAGATAAGATCGACTCCCTTATGGATGGAAATTAGAACCCTACTAGGCTCCAAGTATGTTAAGTATATTATATGAGGGAACTTTGATAATTTCAAAGGTTAAGGGGTCTATAGAAAAGGTGGTTGTGTATTTAAAGAGATGTTTTACTTTGCCCTTAAGAAGAATAAAGGATCCATGAGCATTTGTATGATATCAACACCTTGGAAATATGGTGGTATTTTTAGTTAGGATAAGGGGTTGTGCTACTTTAACCCTAAGGTTTTATAGAGCCTTGTGCTTTTTGATCTATTGATATTGTTTATTAAGTTGTAGATATTAATGTTGGTTAGGTTGATTGGTTTAAACATAGTGTAATTGATAAAAAAAAATTAAATTTTAAGCTTTAGTGGGTTGAAAGTTTTTAAAATATAGAAGTGAGGAGTTTAATATTTTTAAGAATAGTTCATGGTTCCCTTAAGAAGTTAGAAATTAGAAAAATAAAATATTAGGTTGTAGAAGTTGAAATGGTTCTATTTTATTGGAAAATATATTGGTTTATGAAAAATTGTTTAGTTTAGGTGTTGAAATAGTCATGGTTTATTGATGTTTAGACATAAATTACATTGACCTTTATTAGAGTGCAAGTTTGTAATAATTATCATTCAATGGTGAAGTTTGCAACCTATTAAGCAATTATTAAATTATAGGCTTGAAACAATGGTGGTTCATTGGTGAAGATATTTGTGTCAAAATAGTCAGGTTTCATTTATAAACATATCAAACTAATGAAACATTATCAGGTTGTAGGAATGAAAATGGTAATGGTCTATTTTTAGAATATATTAGGCTCATGATTCAAGATTCTAGTAACACCTCTTTGCAGCTTAGAATGTCTATGTTTTGACTCTATCTCTAGGTTTTCCATCTCATGTGGTGGATTTTTAAATTTCACTTTTGATTGTCATGCATTCTATGGTGAACTCTCTTGGCTCTTCAATTAGTTGTGAACTCTTGTGAAGATTTGGCTCTCTTGGTGATATACTATAGCTCTTTCCTATGCTTCCTCAAGTCTCCATTGTTATTGTGCTCTTTTGGTACATGTTTATGTGAGTTCTTGGAGGATTTTGTGCTCTCTTTCATCTCAAAGAATATAGTAGTATTAAATGAAGGGTACTCATTAGACTTGGGTGGGTTATATATAGGATTATAAGTAGGGATGGAAGAAATTGAGCCAATAAGATTGACATAGTTTGTATGGGAATGGGTTAGTGTAGATTTGAAGATTTTGGTTAGGGGTGACTTGTTGCCCCCATAATTAATACCTAAAACCTAGATGATCTTGGAGTCAATCATATGCTATATAAGATGTCATAGGCTCATGCCCCTCTCTGGTGTCATGTCCTAGGGTCTAATTGGTGGTAATTGGATGAGTTTCTTAGAGAGAAATTGTCAAAGAATAGTGTGGAGGGGATCAACAAGCTTTGGTAGACATGTATGGAAAATGTGGTAGCATAGACAAGGCAGTGAGCTGTTTGAAAAGATGCCTCAAAGAAATGTGGTCTCATGGTGATGTCCTTGTCTATGCATTTGCTTGTCATGGCATTCCATGAGACCACATTTCTTTGAGGCATTTTTTCAAATAACTATATTATAATTGAAATTTTGTTATCTATCAACATCTAGTTATTAGTTATGCAATGTCTAATAATGATTTGAGTTTGAAAGATGTGCAATGCAATATAATCAATGATATGAATATAAAATACAAAAATCTAGTAAGTACAATTCATTAGTTAAACTATTTATTTTATTACCTGAGTGAAGCTTTGAACTCCACCACCACTAGCATGTGTTGTCATGAAATCTCCAAGATTAACCTATTCAACATCCAAAATTAGATATTAGAATACCATTCATATAACAATGCTATTCACATGTAATATTTATAATTGTTTACTAGTTACATACCCCGATAGTAGATGTCGTAGAGTAATATGCAGGTGGACAACCACTAAAAATTGCGTCAATGCTATAACCCTAAAATTTCATTAAAATCATCAAACTAAATTAGTTAATCTTGGATTTCAAAAATGAAATTTAATAAATTAAATTCAATGAACTTGCTAACATTTACCTGAGTATCAAGGCCAAAAGTCTCACTTAGGACAACATCTGTCATCACTATCTGCTTAGCTGCAGATGTAACCTACGCACTTGCATCTTGACTATCCATGGGCACATAACCACAAGATGACCCACAATCTTGACAAGTATGGGGTGGAACCCTACTCCTCAAACTCTCTCCTGGCCCATGTTGTTCTGCAGGACTGGCATGCTCTATGCTGCTCTAGGTCAAGGCACGAATGGACTGAAGTGTCTCAACCTCAGTACTCTCCTTCACAATGGAAGGGATAGACACATGCTCATGGGCTGGTCTACTGAGTTCTTGTCTTGCTAGCTGCTGTGGGTCAACACTTGCCCCTTGTCTATCCTATGCTAACTCTCCACCTCTACCCTAGAAGTCCTGCATATCAAAATAGTTTGGCACTTTATTTTTGACAAACTCACAATAGAGTTTCCTCAAAAAGTATTGTGGGACCTCATTATTGTTGCATGGAGGATGGTTAAAAACCATCCACCACCTTTGCCCAAAATCATCCCTTATTGTTTGCTTATTGCACCAATGGATAGGGATCCTCTAGCATGTAAGGGGTAGAGGTTGATTTATTCATGGGTCTGTAAAAATGGAACATAAGTCTAATGTTGTTATTTGTTCATTTTTACTTGTTCATATGACAACTTGTCTACATAGTTATACTCTCTAAATTCTCTCCTCTTTTCTGACCAACTAGATATTTGCTTGCTAATTGAATCTACATTTGGTAACATAGATTCAAGAGATTGAACAAGAGTGGATCTATGCAAGGTTGAAGTTGCAGGATCATTCAACCTTGCAATTATGTCTTCAATTTGTTTTTTATTGTTTTCAATTTTCCCAATTAGATTTTCTTGTCTTCTAGGGGCATGTCGAGGAATGCATGGAGGTGTTTGTTGTTGGGGTTGTTCTTTAGCAGGTATTTGTTGTTTAGGTGATTCAGGATTTTGTGGATTTTCAAGAGGAGGAGGAGGTGCATTATCAATTCCAGTCAATTAAGGAAATTTACATAAAAAATAAACTTAAACCTACCTATTTAGAAACAAATTCATGTAAAAAAACAAATACAACTCACTCCTTTGGCCTCCCTGATGTCGTGGTGGAATTTTGGTGATGAATCAGTGAGAATTTGGTGTCAAAACTGGTCTCCAATAACATGAGCATGCTCCTTAGGGTTTGCCAGCCGTGGGTACAGAGAAAATGAAATGAAAAAATGAGCACAAACGTAGTTTTTTTAAAATACTAAACCATAATGCACTTGTGTTATGTATTAGAAGTTTTTTTTTTAAAATGGCCACTTTTTGGCCCCCCAACTTTTTACACCTACCCCCATTGCCTTGAAAACTTTGAACTTATCTAGGGCTTCAGATTTTTCTTTTAGAAAAGTAACCCAAGTCATTCTAGAATAGTCATCAACAAGCAACATAGAATACTTGTCACCTTGCAGACTTTTTGTTCTTGTGGGACCACACAAATCTATATGTACCAGCTCCAACAATCCAGTAGAGAATTGTTCTTTGCTTTTAAAACTTGTGTTTTCCCAAATTGACACTCCTTGCAAATGGTGTTGGCTGGCTTCACAAGTTTAGGTAGATCTCTTATAGCCTGTACAGAGCTTATCCTCACCAAATTGTCAAAATTGATATGACACATCCTTTTGTGCCATAGCCAACTCTCATCTGTCTGAGCCAATAAACAATAATTATTAGTTCCTCTTAATTGATAAATGTTACCTCTGACAGTCTTCTTACCGGTATCATTTACTATTCCAGAGCTTTCCATGATCTTGCACCCATTGTCTTTGAATCTCAGATCATAACTTTTGTCACACATCTAACCAACACTCAAAATATTATTCTTCAAACCCTTCACATATAGGACATTATCAGTGTCATGTTTTCCATCAAAAGAAATAGATTATTTTCCACAAATCTTACCGGCTGCATTATCTCCAAACCTAACTAGTCCTCCATCATACTTTTCCAAATTCACAAACTTGCTTTTGTCACCAGTCATGTGATGTGAGCATCCACTATCAATAATCCATTCATCCTTATCTTTCTTGACCTGAACAGCCAAAGCACTTTCTTCCACTAGTTTTTCTTCCTTCACATAGCTAGCAGGATTAGTAGACATGAGTTCTTCTTTAATTGCAATAAACAAGCACTCATTTGCACTAGTACTAGCATCATCATATTCATCATCTGTCACACCTTCATCATCAAGATCTCTAACATAGTAGCATTTCTTTAGAACCCTAGGTCTATTCTCAAATCTTTTTTAATTCCTTCCAATTCTCTCAGGACATCTAGAAGCATAGTGACCAACCTTACCACTTGTAAAACATTTTAAAGGTAATTTGTCTTTGAACTTACTAGAACCTCTTTGCAGTCTATCAACAAAGTTTTCTTTAATTTCATCAAGCTCATCATCAAGTTCCACCTTGTACTTTTTATCTTTGGAGATCTCTAAAGTAATGGCTTTGAAAGTAGTCTCAATCTTCAGCAAAGCATCACCAAATTGTCTCATCTCAAAGGCTGTAAGCTTTCCTAGCAACCGATCCTTGGAGACCTCTTTCATAGTCATTACTTCTTCAATTATAGCTACCTTGTAATTGTAGGATTTAGGTAATGACCTAAAAATTTTCATCACAACTTCCTTCTCCTCAATAGTTCCTCCCATACCTTTAATTCCAATGACCAGTTGATCAACCTTTTGCATGTAGTATGTTATGTTTTTGTCTTCACCCATCATTAAACCTTCATATTTAGCTTTCAATCCCTGCAATTTGGCACTCTTTATAGATTCATCTCCTTCATATAGATTTTCCAACTTTTCCCAAACTTCTTGAGCAGTTTCATAATCCATGACCTTTATCAAGTCAGAGTCAGTCAATGCACTTAATAGAGCATCTCTATCTTTTATATTTAACTCATATTCTTTGATTTCATCTTTAGTTGTCAGACCATCCGGAGGCATGGTATATTTAGTCTATGTCACTTTCCATAATCTATAACCAATACAAAGCAGATGGATTTTCATGCATATCTTCGAGGTTGCATAATTCGTTCCATCAAATTGTAGAGCCTCCTTCTTGCAAGACATCCTAGATCTACCTTAAGTTAAGCTTACCTCCAAGGAACTTAGCTCTGATACCAATTGTTGAAATGCACCAGACAACTGAGAGGGGTGGTGAATCAATTATCTTCAAAACTTTGGCCACTTATGAACATTAACACACTGGTGTAGAGGTGTTAGGTCTCCAATGATAATCTAGCAAGATCAAAAGATTTAAATAGCTTGTGGGCTTCAATCAATAAGACTTCACTAGTCTTCCCTTTGCCTTAAACTCCACCAAAGGGCTCAAATTTGGGTTCCAACTTCTTAGATGAAATATTGCACCTTCTAGGGTCTCAACCTACCCCAACCAATAAGATTCAATAGGTTTCACACACCATTTTGCTTGGTTCATTGACAACTCCACTTAACTAGGCCTAATCCTGGTAGCCCTTTCAACAACTAAACTGTACTTTCCTCCAAACTTTCCCAAAACACTCTTGAAAAAAATGACTGATTTGCATACCCTTTACCAAGTTTTTTAACATATCTCAAACTCACCTACTATCGTTTTGGACCAAACTTGACTGTCCTAACACCCTGCTACCTTCCTACAAGGCCTAAATTGCCCACTTTACAAAGGAACCCTATTAAATACTTATCATGCTCACTCCAAACCTTGAAAAAGTCTTAGGAAAGGATTAAAAACAAAGGATTTTCTAGGTTTCAGACAATGATTTTCTCATTTGAATGTTTAAACATTAAACCCCCCTTTCTAGGCCCCAAAACCTAGGTTTTACTAGATCTCTCATCTCCAGTCACTTCTAGACCTCATGCAAAGGTCTAACACCATCTCCTTGACCATACTAGACAATATCAAACATAAAAACTTCACCTTGTTAAGGCAGATCTTCTTTTGTTATAACTGAGCCACCATTCCAATGCTCTTTCCACATGCAAACTAGACTTCCAACGGTGATCACCTCCTCACTTGCACTCCTCCTATCTTGTCAGGGTTAGAAAACATATTATACATGCAATCAAGGACCTATTCCATGAGAACCAGGATCCTACATTCATGCAAAGGTCCTATGAGGCATTGTCACCTCTCAAAACCCACAGAACAGTCTGTTGTTCTTCGTAACAGTCAACAAGAGCAGAAATAAACTAACTTAAAAACCTTCTTAGAGCATGAAATAGGGCATAACACTTGTTCAATGAAGATTCAAGACATTTACCATGCCACCACATATCAAAAGAATAGCAAAAACACAAGAAAAAAATAGGAAATAGATGAAAAACTCTATTATTTCTGTGAAACTGTACAACCTAGGCCTCTAAAATGACTCCACCGTACAATCTAATGCCTTGGGTAGGCTTACATAATCTCTACCCCAACTTTCATAACCAATTCCCATCGGTTGGAGTTGGTAAAACTTCCAAAACTAATCAAAATTGATTTTCTGTTGCTAAAGGCTTATTTCAAAAATTTGAATTTAAAACTTTGTTTTAATAGACTTTTATCCTACCAAATCCTCATGTTTGATCTTTTTATGATCATTATACCTCATTCCTAACCCTAGACACTTATATTTGACTTTAGAGGCACTATTGGCCCAACTTACATTATTTTTGGTCCTAGGGTCCTTACCAAGACCTTTAGGACATTTGATCATTACATCATTTTGTCCATCATAACATGCCATAATTGGTTCTAGGATGTTCCATTTGATTTGATGGTTTCCATGGGATCCTCCTATGATCATTTGTGTCTTCTTGTTCCAAGATGTTCTATTAGGTGGTCCTGTACCATACTCCCTAGCATGATGAAAACTCTTGTCCCAAGAGGCATTTGATCTACTCCAAACCTCCTGTAGTCTTTTTGAAGTGTTCCTCTCATTGTGACAGGGAATATGAACTCTCCAAAGGTTATCCTTCTCCTTCTCCCACCTACATGGCTCTTACAAACAATGTTAGCATCATAAAACATGTTTTGGTGTCCTTTGCTAGGACCTTGCTGCTGTAGTGTTTCTGCTCTTCCCATCTTGAGATTTTGATTTGTTTTTCCTTGTTGTTTACCTTCCTTTTCCTACCTTCCTATAGGGCAATCAATGTCCCCAATCTTGACATAACTTAAGTCCCAAACCTGGTGTCCTTTAGGACTGTCATAAACCTTTCTCTACTGCAACTGTTCCTGTTGTTTAACCTGCACATTCAACTTCAATTTCTCTCCAAAATAGACAATGTCATGTTCCTTCTTATCTTCATAAGGTAAAGGCATTAATTTAAACTTTTTACCATCTTTGTACACCAAATGACTATTCATATAACCATCATGAACTGTCCTTCTCAAATTTTGCCATGGTCTTCCCAAAATTATATGCCCACATGTCATTGAAATAACATCACACAAAACAAAGTCATGATATGGACCAATTGAAAAATCAACACATGCCCTCTGACTAACCCTTACTTACTGCTCTTGACTTACCCAAGTAACATTGTAAGGACTAGGCTGATCAAATGTCTTCAATCCCAATTTGTGTACCATATCCCAAGAAACTAGATTATCATGTGAACCTGAATTTGTAATCAACTTACACATTTTCCCATGGCTTAAACAATTAGTTTTAAAAATGGACACCTGTGGTGCTTGCTGCATTTTTGCTTGTTTCACCATGAGCAATTCTCCATCTGTTACTAGATAGGCTAGTGCTGGTTATTGGTCTTCTTTCTTTTCCTCTTCTTGTGCCCAATGAACTCTTCTCTCCTTGCTCTTATCAACATCATCTCTCTTAAGACATTTGAAAGATGTGTGTCCCACTTCATTG
This sequence comes from Cunninghamia lanceolata, assembly GCA_027924645.1. NCBI lineage: Eukaryota > Viridiplantae > Streptophyta > Pinopsida > Cupressales > Cupressaceae > Cunninghamia > Cunninghamia lanceolata. Next base: position 569,364 of record BSBN01001409.1, on the reverse strand, counting down.
CAATGACAACATCTACTTGTGAATACTCCTCTACCTAATCCAATCCTACCTCCACCTCTATATCCACCTCTCTGATCTGCATAAAACTCTTTACATTTCTAATTGCTGCTCTGTCCTTCATTAGTAGGTCTGCCCCTACCTCTATATCCTCTACCACTACCTCCTTATCTTTCTTGTTTCTTCTTCACCCTCTCTTCAGCCCTTATGGCTAACTGAAAACATTCCCCAAGTGATTTTGGTATGGTCAAACCAATTTCATCTTGTAAGTTATACCTAAGCCCATTAAGGTATCTTGCCACTTTCTCTTCTTCATCTTCCAATCCTCCTCTAATACTAAGCTTATGAAATTTCTCAGTATAGGACATAACATCCATGTCCTTTTGCTTCAAATTCTGTCTCATCCTCCTTGTTTGAATAGAATAGTTAGATGGAAGAAACGGATCCTTCATCATATCCTTCATCCTACCCCAAGAAGTGATTCTTGTTCCACTTCTAGCCACTCTTTCTATTTGCACACTACTCCACCATGTAAGTGTTGTCCCTCTCAACTTTGTCTTTGCAAATTTAACCTTCTTGTCATCACTTATTTCCTCATACTCAAAATTTTTTTCAAGGGCATCTATCCACCTTAATACCTCTTCACTATCCATCTTCCCTTGATAGATAGGCAACTCTACATTTGCCTTTGTTCCACTACCTTGAACTACTTTAAGAAATCTCACAAATCTCCTTTCTTCACCATCCAACTCATCCTTAGGAGGGTTCTCATCTTCCTTCTCATGTCCTCCATCATCTCCTTCTTGATCATCTTGTTCATCCCCTCTAGGATTGTTCTCCAATGCTTCCAACCTTGCCAAGATTGATGCATTCTCTCTTCTCACTTGTTTTAACTCTCTTTATCTTTTAGTATCCCATTCTTTTCTCTCCCTCAACTCTTTTTCTCTAGCCTCTAAGGCTTCCCTCAATTTATTATTCTCCCTAGCCATCTGATTCTTAGGGGGCATCTTTACAACTTTCACCAACCCTTAACTCTTTCACAAGATCCTACTACTCCCTCAAGGACCTACTTGTTGTTTTGATACCACTATAGTGCAGAGGTTTCAGGTCTCCAATGATAATCTAGCAAGATCAAAAGATTTAAATAGTTTGTGGGCTTCAATCAATAAGACTTCACTAGTCTTCCCTTTGCTTTAAACTCCACCAAAGGGCTTAAATTTGGGTTCCAACTTCTCAGATGAAATATTGCACCTTCTAGGGTCTCAACCTACCCCAACCAACAAGATTCAATAGGTTTTACACACCATTTTTCTTGGTTCATTGACAACTCCACTTAACTAGGCCTAATCGTAGTAGCCTTGTTCAGCGACTAAATTGTACTTTCCTCCAAACTTTCCCAAAACACTCTTAAATTAAATTATTGATTTGGATACCCTTTACCAAGTTCTTTAACATATCTTAGACTCCCCTACTTTTGTTTTGGACCAAACTTGACTATCCTAACACCCTACTGCTTTCCTACAAGGCCTAAATTGCCCACTTTACAAAGGAACCCTATCAAACACTTGTCATGCTCACTCCAAACCTTGAAACAGTCTTAGGAAAGGATTCAAAACAAAGGATTTTCTAGGTTTCAGACAATGATTTTCTCATTTGAATGTTTAAACATTAAACCCCCCTTTCTAGGCCCCAAAACCTAGGTTTTACTAGATCACTCATCTCCAGTCACTTCCAAACCTCATTCAAAGGTCTAACACCATCTCCTTGACCATACTAGACAATATCAAACATAAAAACTTCACCTTGTTAAGGTAGATCTTATGTTATTATAACTAAGCCACCATTCCAATGCTCTTTCCACATGCAAACTAGACTTCCAACGGTGATCACCTCCTCACTTGCACTCCTCCTATCTTGTCAGGGTTAGAAAAATATTATACATGCAATCAAGGACCTATTCCATGAGAACCATAATCCTACATTCATGGAAAGGTCCTATGAGGCATTGTAACCTCTCAAAACCCACAGAACAGTCTGTTGTTCTTTGTAACAGTCAACAAGAGCAAAAATAAACTAACTTAAAAACCTTATTAGAGCATGAAATAGGGCCTAACACTTGTTCAATGAAGATTCAAGACATTTACCATGCCACCACAGATCAAAAGAACAACAAAAACATAAGAAAAAAATAGGAAATAGATGAAAAACTCTGTTATTTCTATCAAATCATACAACCCAGGCCTCTAAAATGACTCCACTATATAGTCTAATGCCTTGGGTAGGCTTACATAATCTCTGCCCCAACTTTCATAACCAATTCCCATCGGTTGGAGTTGGTAAAACTTCCAAAACTAATCAAAATTGATTTTCCCGCCTAAAGGCTTATTTCAAAAATTTGAATTTAAAACTTTGTTTTAATAGACTTTTATCCTACCAAATCCTCATGTTTGATCTTTTTATGATCATTATATCTCATTCCTAACCCTAGACACCTATATTTGACTTTAGAGGCACTATTGGCCCAACTTACATTATTTTTGGTCCTAGTGTCCTTACCAGGACCCTCAGGACATTTGATCATTACATCATTTTGTCCATCATAACATGCCATAATTGGTTCTAGGATGTTCCATTTGACTTGATGGGTTCCATGGGCTCCTCCTATGATCATTTGTGTCTGCTTGCTCTAAGATGTTCTATTAGGTGCTCCTACACCACACACCAAACACTTGTTCTCTGTTATTCAGATTTAATCATGAAAGCATGAAATAAGCAATTCAACACAACAACATCATCAACACATGAGACACTAGGTTTTTACGTGGAAAACCCTAAAAGGGAAAAACCACGGTGGGTGTTGGCTCACATAAATATTTATGTTATAACAATACCAAAAAATAGAGACTCACTACCTTAGGGCTCACTGCCCAATATGCTCATTTCAAATCTTGAGGCTCTGCAAAGGGGTGGCTCACTACCAAGATTGGTGAACTAATTTGATGCCATCTACTCCATGCCTGGGTTCAGTTCCATTGAAGCATAGTATAACTCCTCTGCTCTACTATTTTTACACCTTCACACTTATCTTTTCATTTTTGCAACGAGATATCTTTTTTACAACTACTTTACATGCTTTTATGCAATTCATTGACCTTGGAATGTACATCAAGGTCGGCATTACATTGATCAACCATCGGAACAATCTCTAAGGTTGCCATTACAAACATACATAGAAATAGGTCTTGACCTAAACAAAAATTAGCTAAAGAAAATATGTAAAGATGTATGTTGATCATGCCACACCTTAGCTGGGAATCAAATGCAATCTTCCATGCCACGACATGTTTCTACAATCTTCAATGCATCTCTACAAGTAGTGAAAACAACCAAGTTGGCCAAGACAAGTGTTAACACTAAGTCTTCTAAGAACAATCTTCATCCACAATCCTAATTTCTCTTTACAGACCAATCCAAAGGTAGGAACACAATCAAGAGAGATCCACAAGCACATTGTAATCACTAGGAATGACTGCACAATTTCTAACCACTCTGTCAAGAAGATTCTTCAAACCGGAGCACATAAACAACACTCTCAACTACTTTCATAGAGAAAAGATAGCTTGTAGACCACAAAATCATGAAATTGTTGACCCTTCTTTCCTCTAACCAGAGTCAAATAGTCAACCTAGTATTTTCCTTGAAAATCCTGTGGAAAATGTTGCCTAAAAATGAAAAGTGCCAAATTGCCTAAAAAAACAATACCATTGGAAGGAGCTTGAAAAAATATGTGGGTTTGCTTTTTACATCACCTTGAAATTCGGCCAAATAAAGAAGTTATTGATGGTCAAAGTTTTGGTCAACATACAGTTCAAATGTACATTTGGCGGGCTTGCAAATCCCTATCAGCCTTAGAAAATATTGAGAAAAGTGAGTTTTATACAATTTTTGAATGTATATCGAGCCAAGGAAATGCATATACAAAGGGGGAATCTTTCGCAGATTCCCAGAATATTCCTGGTTTGTATATCCAGTTGCATAAAAATATACAAGGATGGAATGTATATTTGGCTTGTATATTCATGTGTACAAGTGAAAGATACAAAGAAATATGCATGAAAAATATACAAGGCCAATCTATATGCATCAAGAACAGTGGAATGTATATCGGCAGGTTGCTATAGTGGCTTGTCTATTTGTGCTTGTATGTTTGCACATACAAGTGAAATATACAAAGAAAAGATACAAGGAAATATGCAACGACCAATATACAAGTGCAAATGTACATTTACTACAATGCTGCAAGGAAAACATACAAAGGATCACGTGAACAGTGGCTTGTATATCGCACATATACAAGCGAATATACATTGGTGATATGCAAGCTGGATTTCAAATGAATATCATTCTAGCTCATTCAGGCTTCAGGTCCGATTTGTATGAATGGGTGTTTGTATATTTGCATGCATACAGGAATATACAAAGGAACAGATACAAAGACACATGCAAGCCAAATTTCAAAAATGCTTCCGATTTGCTTCATAAAAGGTTTTGAATCCATGGCTTGCATGTATGTGGTGCTTGTATATTGTGATATACAAGTCAGAATATACATGAGAAGATGATACAAGCGGGACCCAACAAAACAATGAAATGTAGCTAATGGTGTTTTGAGGTCCGCATCTTGTATTTTGCATATGCAGAGGAAGAGATGCAAGTGGTAGGGCCCGCATATACAAGGGAGCTTGTATGTATATGCAATTTTAAAAATACAAAGGATATATAGGGGCCGATATGTAAAGTGCCATGTATGTGCAAAGGAGTTGCAAAATAAATTTTTGAATGCTGATTCAGGTGCCAAAATGCAGCGATATACACAGAAATGCAAAAGCGATATATACAGGCAGTTGACCAAAACTTTGACCACCTATATCTCCTCCATTTTGGCAAATTTTGACATGTTGTAAGAGGCAAAGATGCATATTTTTGTCCCCTCTTTCTTTTGGCAGGGTTTTCAAGAGCTTTTGTCACTTTTCAATTTTTAGATCTGGAAATGCATATTTCAGCGACAACTTTCAGCAGATGAAGATATTTTTGGGGCATTCATTGCTGCACAAAGATGAAGCAGCTCTCATTGATGATCAGAAATATCTTTCCACCTTCCTCTTCCAGATATTTTCATCTTTTCTACTGCAGATCGATGAGTAAGCTGCCTGCATTAAAGACTCCAAAATATCTCATATCTGCCCAATGCCAGATTTTGACGCCATGACTAATGTAGTTGGACTAGCATTAATGTAGATTTTTTTTTCGATTCCAGCTCATAGAGCAAATTTTGTAATCACCTTAGGATATTTTTGGAATGCTATATATATGCATTCATATGTTGTAAACAAGGTTGAAATTTTTTTGGCATTTTGGTCTTTTTGTTTCCAAACAGAGTTTCCATATACTGTAACCTTGCCTCTCTGTCAAATATATGCAAGTTATTTTTACCTCTTTACTAATTTTTCTAGTTCTGTGTGAATCTACATATGGTTTGTCTGTGAATGTTGTATTCCTCTAATCATATTGCTTCTCACCTCTGGTAGAGTCATCTAACCTGTGTATGCCTACTTGCCATATTCTGATTGTATTGTGCATCCTTCTGTTTTGTGGAAGTTTCTTTAAAATCTGTCTGGTGTATCACCCTTTCATGTTTTTCAAGCTTTTATTCATTTTCATTACAAGCATTCTCTCTCCTTTTTCCCCAAAATTTAGTAGTTTCAAGTGATAGCTAGACAAGGAAGCTGGCCTTCTCTGGAGGTTTGATCTCATTTAGCAAAGTCCCACACTTAGAGATCAATCCCATGTTATTCCAGTTTGTAGAGCTTTAACAGCTTCATGCAACGGTGCAAAACTGGGTGATAACAACTTTTGGCATGCCTGGTGGGACTAGTTCGATGAACTTCTCATCAGGATACTAAGATATTTGGTGTTTCTCCTAGTATTACCAGCCTTTGGAGGCAGTACAACAACACCATGGCGACTCTACTGAACAAATCAACTGGTTTTAGCAGCCCAAGAACCTAAAAATATCACTAGGAATAGGATTTTGGTGGTTTTCTTGTTCTATTCAGCTTCCAGAAGCATCTCAATCACCTGACGACTCCCTCTCTAGTATGTATCCAGTTTCTCTTTGGTTGCAGACCTATTTTGCTCTAATTCTAACATTTTCATGATTATCCAGCATTTGGATGCTATAGAATGTCAAAATTGTATGTGAAATATGGCTATTTCCCTACCCCTAATCCATATATAGACTATTGGCCCCTGTATCAGCAATACCAGACCCCAGATGCCTCTAATTTTATGCCATATAGCCTTGTCACTGCAGAATATCAGCATCCTCATGATGCTTACCTATCTCCTACCCCTAATGTTACCCCTAAGAATATCGATGCTTTCAATGAGATCATGGAAGGTTTTCTAAAGCTTGACAGAAATTTAGATAGGGCCAAAAGAGCAGTAGGGTACAATCGGCCTCAACAGTTTTATGATCTCAACATTATAAGCATGTATGGTCTCAAGAAGCTATCTCTAGATCTGAATAGGGAGGCTGATGAATTTATAGAAATGATAAAATGTGACCAGCAGTGAGAGGCACAAGGGGAGGTTTTTCAAGAAAACCTTGCTATAAGGATGACACCTGCTTAGCCTGCTACTGAAGAAGCCCCAAAATTTAAAATTCCAAGTTTCAGGCAAGATAGTCCATCTACACCTCCAAAACCACTTCCTAGTTTTCAAATTCCCTTATCAAATGGGCCTAGCATGGACGATTATGCTAAGATTGCTAAATTAAAGGAGCATGTGTTTGCAATTCCAAATTTCAACCAGTCGCTTTCTTTTGCTCATGTTCAGCCTATAGAGCAACATAGACTCCACAATTTCCTAGGCTTTAAAGCCTTTATCCCCCCACAAGTTCTGTGACTGGAACAAATTTGTTCAGAGCCCTCTCCCCTCCAAGAAATTCAAGAAGTTATTCAGGCTCCTTTCCCTGATGCTATTTCAATCCTCAAGGGTGGGCAAGTTGTCTACCAAGATATTTGGAAAGATGAACCAAAGGAGGAGGTGGAAGAAGATAAAACTAATGAGGAGAAGTTTGTTCCTACACTCACAAAGATAGAATGGTTTGAACCTATTGCACCTACGAGTATTGTTAATAACACTTCAAAAATGGATGATGCTGCCCTACTTCATGAGCTACTTGATTATGTTGAAGATGAGGAATATGTGCAGTTGGTTGTGAATTTGCAGCAACAAAAGAACACAGAAAATCATGACAAACTGTTGCAGGTTGAGGCTGAGTGTGACAACGAGTTTCTAAACCATGAAGAAGGCCAGGCATGTTGCTCTATTCTAGATTATGCAAAGGCTGATTATGCTGATATGCTTGGAGAGCTTCCATGCTCTATTGAAAATAAAGAAAAATATACAGAACATGGGCAAGAGCAAATTGAAGATTTGTTCTTTATTATCCAGCAGGGATATCAGCTTCTTGGTGGGGAAGTTTTCTCTTTTGAACATGTGCACAGCTCATTTTCTGAGCCTAAATCAGAAAATCATGAACATCTTGTTCATAAGGTGAAGGCATCCATATTTGTAGTAGAGTCATAGGAGCTAGAGTATTCAGATCAGCAAGAAGAGGAATTCTACCATTATGACATTATATCAATATTCTTGGTTTCCTTGAAAGGGGAAAGACAAAGAAATGAGGTCCCAAGTCAGCTGTTTCACACACAATAGCAACATGAGAGTCAAACAGAGGACACCATCATGCCAAATGAAGAGCAAGAGGAGAAAAGATCAGAGCAAAGACATGAGATCCGTGTTGATTTGCATGTTACTTCAAGGGGATGCCCAATCAGGCATCTAGCCCAGTTGGAGACACATCAAGAGAAGTCACCACTTGTCATGCTTATTTCTAAGCATGAAGTTGAGCATCAAAATGAGTGGGATCAGCCCATTTATTCACCACAAGTTAGCAACATCAGCGATCAATTCAAGTGCATAGGTGAGTTTATCTCTATTTTGTGGGGGGTGTTTTATCAATTTGTCATATGTACATTTCCCCTTTACCTCTTTTTAACTGCCCATGTGCATCAAAAATATTGTAAATTGTTAAGGAAGGGCAGTTACTTTCAAGAACCAGTTAATGGCTTTGTTTAAAGTCATGTCTGACTGGTTAGTTTAGGATTAGAGTAGGTTTCATTTCTGTTTTAGTTTTCCCTTTCCCTTAGTGCTTCTGCACAGGCTGCATTGTCATTAGGAGAATGCAAGTCTCTCCCCCTTTTTGTGTTTGGGAGGCAGGTTCCAGTTTTCCAGCATCTTTTACACTTGACTCCATGCCCAATAGATATATATAAGGCCATTGATCTAACTATTTAGCAGGCAAACACCCCATAGAGGTCACCAAATTGTTGACCCTTTTTTCCTCTGACCAGAGCCAAATAGTCAACCTCATATTTTCCTTGAAAATCCTTTGGAAAATGTTGCCTAAAAAACCTTACCATTGGAAGGAGCTTGAAAAAATGGGCAGGTTTGCTTTTTACATCACCCTGAAATTTGGCCAAATAAAGAAGTTATTGATGGTCAAAGTTTTGTCAACATACAGTTCAAATGTACATTTGGCAGGCTTGCAAATCCCTATCGGCCTTAGAAAATATTGAGAAAAGTGAGTTTTATACATTTTTGAATGTATATCAAGCCAAGGAAATGCATATACAAAGGGGGAATCTTTCGTAGATTCCCAGAATATTCCTAGTTTGTATATCCGGTTGCATAAAAATATAAAAGGATGGAATGTATATTTGGCTTGTATATTCGCGTGTACAAGTGAAAGATACAAAGAAATATGCATAAAAAATATACAAGGCCGATCTATATGCATCAGGAACAGTGAAATGTATATCGATAGGTTGCTATAGTGGCTTGTATATTTGTGCTTGTATGTTTGCACATACAAGCAAAATATACAAAGAAAAGATACAAGGAAATATGCAATGACCAATATACAGGTGCAAATGTACATTTGCTACAGTGCCGCAGGGAAAACATACAAAGGATCATGTGAACAATGGCTTGTATATCGCGTATATATAAGCAAATATACATTGGCGATATGCAAGCCGGATTTCAAATGAATATCATTCTGGCTCATTCAGGCTTCAGGTCTGATTTGTATGAATGGGTGTTTGTATATTTGCATGCATACAGGAATATACAAAGGAACAGATACAAAGACACATGCAAGCCGGATTTCAAAAATGCTTCTGATCTGCTTCATAAAAGGTTTGGAATCCGTGGCTTGCATGAATGTGGTGCTTGTATATTGCGATATACAAGTCAGAATATACATGAGAAGATGATACAAGTTGGACCCGACAAAACAATGAAATGTAGCTAATGGTGTTTTGAGGTCCGCAACTTGTATTTTGCGTATGCAGAGGAAGAGATACAAGTGGTAGGGCCCACATATACAAGGGAGCTTGTATGTATATGCAATTTTAAAAATACAAAGGATATATAGGGCCCGATATGCAAAGCACCATGTATGTGCAAAGGTGTTGCAAAATAAATTTTTGAATGCCAATTCAGGTGCCAAGATGCAGCGATATACACAAAAATGCACAAGCAATATATACAGCCAGTTGACCAAAACTTTGACTGCCTGTATCTCCTCCATTTTGGAGAATTGCGACATGCTGTAAGAGGCAAAGATGCATATTTTTGTCCCCTCTTTCTTTTGGAAGGGTTTTTAGGAGCTTTTGTCACTTTTCAAATTTCAGATCTGGAAATGCATATTTCAGTGACAACTTTCAGCAGATGAAGATATTTTTGGGGCATTTATTGCTGCACAAAGATGAAGCAGCTCGCATTGATGATCAAAAATATCTTTCCACCTTCCTCTTCTAGATATTTTCATCTTTTCTACTGTAGATCAATGAGTAAGCTGCCTGCATTAAATACTCCAAAATATCTCATATCTGCCCAATGCCAAATTTTGACGCCATGACTGATGTAGCTGGACTGGCATTAATGTATATTTTTTTTTCGATTCCAGCTCATAGAGCAAATTTTGTAATCGCCTTAGGATATTTTTGGAATGCTATATATATGCATTCATATGTTGTAAACAAGGTTGGGAATTTTTTGGCATTTTGGTCTTTCTATTTCTAAACAAAGTTTCCATATACTGTAACCTTGCCTCTCTGTCAAATATATGCAAGTTATTTTTACCTCTTTACTAATTTTTCTAGTTCTGTGTGAATCTGCATATGGTTTGTTTGTGAATGTTGTATTCCTCTCAATCATATTGCTTCTCACCTCTGGTAGAGTCATCTAACCTGTGTATGCCTACTTGCCATATTCTAATTGTATTGTGCATCCTTTAGTTCTGTGGAAGTTTCTTTAAAATTTGTCTGGTGTATCACCCTTTCATGTTTTTCAAGCTTTTATTCATTTTCATTACAAGCATTCTCTTTCATTTTTCCCCAAAATTTAGTAGTTTCAAGTGATAGCTAGACAAGGAAGCTGGCCTTCTCCAGAGGTTTGATCTCATTTAGCAAAGTCCCACACTTAGAGATCAATCCCATGTTATTCCAATTTGTAGAGCTTTAACAGCTTCATGCAAGGGTACAAAACTGGGTGATAACATAAACATTGGCATTAAAGCCACTTATCATGATTTTAGACTTAACTCATGAACCGTAGATTATAATACTTCAATGCGGAGGAATGCAGAGCAAAATACATTCTCCCTGTCACCAGTGAATACTCAGAAAAAGCAGTTTTCACTCTGGAGATCATAAGTCACTCAAATCTTCATACCAGAGTCTCAAAATTGGAATGTAGTATCTTCAGACATGCCTCTAAACAACTTCCAATCCACAGACAAAGATATTCATTCTACTAGAAATGTGGAGCAATCTACTAGATTGTTCTACTATAAACAAAGATACTCTGCAACACATTGTTTCCATTGGAGGAGCAAATTTTCTCAATATCCTTAATATTAGGATCTCCATTACTTACATAGGCAGATACAAAGCATCTAACTCATTACAAGAAAGAATCAAAACAAGAGCATAGTTGACACCAATGACAACACTAATATGTTGACATCAATGACAACACCAGTTAGGCACATACTTGCAACACTATGATTGTGAGTGTGATCAAGAAAAGAATCCTCCTTCAAGGATGGAAGGAGAGTATAATTCGGGAGGAGGAGATAGATGTTTGGAAAAAGGTTAGATTACCATATGAGTATCGAAATTAGTCCTTGTGAACCCTTGCAAGGAAGAGTAAGTTTGCATCTTTTCCTTGATAGCCATTTTCATTTCTGTGTCGGCATGACAATTTGAGTTATCTCGACATCACCTACATTGATTCGACTAAATAATGTTCTTAGAACATCAACGTAAGTTGATAGATAATCTCATCAAGTTATTGAGTACTTATTTGTTTCCTTATCTATTTCCTTATTAGGATTTTGTGACTATTAATTCTTTTATATATTACATATGGTCATTATGGCGAAGAAGAGGGAGTGGTACTCGACCCCAAAGTCACATTTGGTTATGCCACCCTTTTGATGATCTCATCAATTGGTGACATCTTGGATTATTTTGTTTACCCTTAAACATCATTAAGATGCAATGGAAACTTTATGTGATATATTATTCTAGCCCTTGTGATTGGGCACCTTGATATTATTAATGTAAATGTCATATGTTGGTAGGTCAACCACCACCCACGATGAGTGGAGTGATTGGAGGCTAATTTGAGCCTATCTTAATCCCTACCCTCATTGCCTAATGCATTATGGATGATAATGGACTATTGGAGCCTGAAGGCTGCGGGGTGGCGAAGTTAGTTATTGGTTTTTACCTCTTTGTGGAGAAAAAGGTGGTGAACTTTGTTGCATGTGATGCATGCAAAAGTATCAACCATGCCTTTGTTTGAGTTATGTTTTTAGTATGCTCTAGGCTGAGCAAGAACAGGTGGAAAATCAAGGATTTTTGTAAGAAAAGACTTCTACAATAGTAGTGAGGTGGTGAGAGCATGCAAGCTTGAGATAGAGCTATTGAAAGACACTTGGGAGTTGTCTATCGAGAGGCCGACTCCATTGTATAATCCACAATAGGTATGAAGCTTAGACTTCAATGTGAACTCATAATTGGTTGGCAAGTAAATATTACAACTGCATTCTGTATGTGGTCGACTATGTTAACATAAGATAGTAAATGGCTATTGTGTTATTGTTTATAGGCCTTCGAGGCTGTAGACATTGCTATGATTAAACTATGATACTTCATACACTGTGGAGTTATCTTTATAGGACTTCAGGGCCGTAAATGCATTTATATTGTAAAACTTGTATGCATTTTTCGATATTTAAGTTGGTCGAGGCCATAAGGCGAGCCCATGTATTGTTGTTACATGCAAGAAACTTGAGTTCTGATATGGCAAGGGTTTAAAACTATATCTTATATTCCTTGAAACTCTCATTGTTATGATTCAAGCTGACTATGCTCACTATTGAGAGTATATAAAACCATAATGACCATGTGTGTGTGTTATGAAGTCAGCTTGGGAGTAGGCCGAGAGACTTACTCGAACCATGATAACATTATCATTAATCTTTAACCTTTGACTGTGCATGAGGCAGTTAGTAATTGGTCACGAGGACTACAAACAACAGTGCTCAACTGTTAATGATAGTTATTATGATAACCATGGTGCATTCTATGTATTTAAAAGGATATATTGACCCCTCATTGAGGAAGGATAATTTGATAAGAGGTAAATTATGTTGCTATCTAGGCAACATTAAGTGCATGCTAGGTTTATTGGAGAAATTATTCCTCCTTGATAATTATTTTCTTATGAGAATGAATATTATGTTTAGTATGAAACTCTTGTATTTTAATGTATATGAAAGCTATCTCTTTTCGAATGGCCATACTTCATGAATGAGGTATAAGATATCAAAAACTCATGTGGATACTTGAGATAGGGTCTTTTTAATAAGACTGTCTTATTAGACCATTATGATATAAGTGTTAAACTGTGCCAGACAATTGAGAGGGGGGGGCTGAATCAGTTGTCACAAAAACTTATCCACTTCTGTACTTTAAACATTAATCACTTGTTCATAGTTATTATGATTAAACAATGAATGCATGAAATCAGAAGCTCAAACATAGTTGCAACATCAAACACAAGAGACAACAAATTTTTACATAGAAAACCTTGTTAAGGGTAAACCATAGAGAGGATTAACTCTCAATGTATATTGCATTCTTTGAAAAATGATGTTCAGGCTTGGTCACTCCACGGGCCTAGAACATGCTGGCTCACTGCCATGAAGTACAACTAGGTCTAGCAGGCTCACTGCCTCAACCCTAAACCTAGAAAGATTACAATGAGGGCTATTAAACCCTACTGGTGGCTCCCTGCCAAGATCAACATCTTCTTCATCTCTGAGATCAATTCATTGATGTAATGTGTCGTACCTATTTGTAATTTTTTAATGTTCTTTTTGTGTGATTTTTATTAATTTTTTTGTGATCTTTTAGACTAGATAGAAGAATGCAGAAGGGGTTTTCAATTTTCCTACAGATGTGTTGTGAATGCATATAATATAGAGTATATATAGAAAATCTAGAAAATATATAATAGATATGAAGAAACTATTGACTACCCAGATAGCAAAATGGCCAATAATGAATTACTATGACATACCCATGTTCAAATACACAACTTGGTACAACAACCAAAAGTAGACCAACAAGTGGGTATGGTTAGAAATACATCAAAACTCCATTAATTAATGAAAATGACTCATACAAATGATATCAACAAATAAGAGGGCCTGGAATGGCACTCTAAGTCCAAGTGTGAAGCTGTAATGAAGATAAATGAGCCACTAAAGGACCCACGTCCTCTCTGGGACTAGTATGGCTATGGTTGGGAGTACAATTTGCAATACACACTGATGTAAACCCTCTATGAATTTTCTAAAAAAAGTCTACAATAGTCTCCAAGAGAGGCCGACTCATCACAATGAGGAAAGGCCACAAAATACTCCACAAAACAACCCCAAAATGCAATATGGCTAGCTTCTAGAGATATGGCCAACAAGCAAGGTGTATGGTTGCCTTTATCTACCCCACAATCACTCTGATCAGTCACTAAAATCTCTCGCAAAATTAGAATATTCAATCTCTGTTAGAAGATGTATCGAATCAGCCCCAAATCTTCATCTCTGAATCTCCATTAAAGCACACATGTGAATACTGGATGCATCCATCGTCAATGGCACCTTTGGGTGGTATTGCACACCTATAGAATGTTGTCACTCAGGGAGGTTTTCATCTCAAAGAGCCTGGTTCGAATCCTCAAACCCTCAATACCCTATCAAAGATGACAATGAGAAAATATCAAAACATCGCATAGCCCAAATGAGCTTTCATTTCACCTTTTATTGTCCCTCCAAGATGGGCGTTGGGTTTAGGAGAAAATTTAGTCATTTTAAAACTTCTTTTATTTCCCTAGGGATGGGCACCCAAGGTCATAACTTGTCTTATGTCTTCATTTTCCATTAAGTCACTTTTCCCTCAAATATTATAAAGTCCATATTAAATATAACATTAATATCTTTGGAATTTAAAATAAATATGAAGACGGTGTCAGAATGAAGTGATCTAAAGCTTGTCAGAAAGCTCTTGACGAGAAGAATCTGGCCCCACTCTGAAAATCTCAAATCAACACTGAACCCAAACTTGTAAGTACCAACCAAGAGCAGACAAAACCAACTCTAAAGGTGCCAACTGGATCCACTCAATGCTAACCACATCTCCATCACCCATAAATACCTCCAAGGCCAAACTAACTCTAGTTCCCTAACCAAACTGCTAGTCCACGGGAACTCAATGATTAACTAACCATGTGTCAAGAAAGGGACATTATAGTCTGCCCTCCCTAAGATTGCTTTCCTCAAGCAATCTCAGATAAGGATGCTTCAATATCTGTTCATTCTCCCAAGTAGCATCCTCAATTGGCAGGTTCTTCCATTTAGCCAGGTACTCCCTGATAATCCTCCTCCTCAGATTATGTTCCCTAGTATCAATTATTGCTTCAGGTACCAATATCAACTTCCCCTCTTCATCAAGAGGAGGCAACTCAACTGATGGTGTCACATTATGTCCTAGTGCCTTCTTGAGGCATGATACATGAAAAACATTGCGTACCCTACTACCTGCTTGCAGTTCTAACTCATAAGACACTTCTCCAATCCTCTTGGAGATCGTAAAAGGTCCATAATATCGTGGCTTAAGTTTCTCTACTCCAGTCTTCTTGAGAGTGGACTGTCTATAGGGCTGCAGCATGAGGTATACCATGTCACCAACCTCAAATGATCACTCAATTCTCTGCTAATCTGCATACTACTTTTGCTGATTCTAACCTTTCTACATGTTTTTGTAATCTATAAAGTCAAAATGAAAGTCAAAACACAAATCAAATGCAAACACAAATGATATACCTTCACAATAACCCACAAATCTAAATAGGGTGGAAGGAGTTTCACCCAAGCTCCTTAGATTTTACCCAAGTTGATGAAATGTGGATTGCTCAAATGCATTCAACACCATGTAGATAAGGGATTGGATGATAGATTGAGAGAAATTTGGGCAGAGTTTGGATGCAAGAAGAAGTTTCCCCCAATGGCTTGGGTGAGGGTTTCATTTATAGATTTTTGAAAAGAGGATGGAGGGTGAGGATCAAAAGATGAGATCAAGGGCTAGAAATGGTTGAGAGTTAGGGTTTGGATTGGATTCATAGCCTTGTGACAAGTGTTACAAGGGGAGTGGATGAGAGAGATCAAGGGTTAAGATTTGGTCAATGGATTGGAGGGCTCTCATTATTTGTGAATTTTAAATTCACATGGGGAAAGGTGTTGAGGATAAAAATGAATTACAAATTCATTTTTGGGAAGAGTGGATATGACAAGTGAATTAAAAATTCACTTTTATGTGGAGATGTGAAGATTGAAGGACATGTACACTTACATGTGTAAGAGAGTGATAAATGAGATGTAAGGAGGATTTGACTCTTTGAATAAAAAATGATTTTTATTCAAAGGTGTGTGGGAGGATGGGCTAAGGAAGGTTAATTAAGTGTTTAGCTTAATTAACCTAGATCTAGGGGATAGGTAGGCTAGGGTAGATTGATTAGTAGGGTATATTAATTAGATAAAAATGATTTATCTAATCAATGAGGATTAGGGAGATGGACAAATCAGCTAAATAAATATTAGAAATATTTATTTAATTGATGAGGATAGTGTTGTAAGGTCTAGTGATAAATTAAGTGAACTAATTGATCACAAAGGATAGATGATATATGGTTAGGGATAAATTAATTAAATAAGATGAATTTATTTAATTAATAGGGTGGATAATTGGTGTAGAGATACAAGAAATTGGTTTGTAGAGCAAGTCAATTTTAGGTGTCTACATTTGCCCCTCTTTGAAATGGTGTTGCAGCTAAGTAACATTATTTCAAAGAAGTTAAAACATAGAGTTAGATTGGATAGAAAAAAAGATTTTGGCTTAGAAGAATAGGGTAAGGTTTGGCGATAATCGGTAAGGGTGATGCCCCCTCCAGAGGATAGGCAGGTTTGCAAGAACATGGTTGTGCTCTTGAAATGGATGGAACAGATTGGTAGAAGTGGTTGGAGGATAAGGGGCAAGATGAAAGTGTGATAATGTTGGGAGATTGATTGGTGGATGATCATTGTGTTGAAATGATTTAGAGCAATCCTAGGTTTGATATAGCAAAGTGGATATGTTCACCAAGGTATAGAAGACCAGGGTGATGATGTTTATCCAACATTTGCATGGACTAGATACATAGACAAAGGGATGATCTCATGCATGCCCAAGATAGTACAACCTTGTCTAGACGAGGGAAGGAGACTCATAGCATAAGTCCTTAGTACACAAAAGGTATGATGAACCTTAGATGCATAAGGAGATCAATATGCTAGAACTGACCCTTTGATCAACAAGATATGAATACTAGCTAGGAGTAATGAGACCAACCCACAAGCACAACATACAAAAGCAAGACTATGCCCCATTCTAGATGTTTTCGCCACATACCATGATATAGTGAGATCAAGGTAGCTTTGATGTGATCTTCGAATAGGACAAAAGATAAAAATAAAAAACCAAAAGACCAATGAACCAAACAAATAACCATTGTATCTCTTGCTAAGATGGATGATGATAGGATAGATTCTGCCTATCGTAGGAACAATATATCTTAAGGCAGGAATTGATTGATGATTGGATCATGTCTAGTTGATGTCGTAAGATTGGCTCAAGATATGATGGTGACAAGTTGTGGTTGATGCTGATTTGATAGTTGATGATTTTTGATTAAGAGATGATGCTTCGATAGGTGATGTGATGCTTGGATCTAGTGTAAGCTCAGTGGGTTGGATGGGTGCATCTTAGGTACCTGAGTACTGGAAACTTCCTTCGTATTCTAGACCACCTACACACCCTGTATCCATGGGATCAAGGCACATTACGATGCAGGTGGTGATGATATGTAGTTCTGATTTGTGATGATGATGTGTGATGATTAAGGATAGATGTGATGATGTTGAAAGATGATGTGATGTTGATGGAGCAGTGTTGATTTTGTAATGGATATTTTTGGGATTTTATGGATTTTTTTTATTTTTTTGGATTTTTGTGATTTTCTGATTTTTTTGGTGTTTTTTGGATTTTCAAATTATTTTTTTTTTTGTGATTTTCTGATAGGGAATGGTTTATTATGATGGTTGCATTGGATTTCATTTGGATAGCCTTTGTGCTAAATACCAATGACAAGGGAACACCAAGTCTAGAGGTGAAGGTGATGGGGTTGGATAGTGGGATTAGCGATGAAAGGATAATGGATAGCTGATTTGTGGTAGATATATAGATACATGTGGATAAGGGATAGGATGGGGGATAAAGGATTGGGTAGGGATACATGATAAGTAGATGGAGGGATTGTCAGTGGAAGGTGATAGAGAGGGGATTCATGATAGATGGATTGGAAGATAGAGATAGGGATGCAAGATAGATGGATGAGAGATGGGGATAAACATTTACTCTAGGGGCTATGTTGCAAGGAATCATATGCCCCAATGCTTAGGATTTTGCATGATGGGTTCATGTTTGAATGGATGAATGTTGTAGTAGATGGATGGAGGATGTACTTGGAAAGGGAGTATGCCGAGAGGTGTCCAAAGCAAGTTGTTGATATTTTTCCACTTGTCTTTATCAAGATGTAAGGAGGGGGATATAGTGGATAGAATGGATGGGAATGATAGGATAAATAAGGGATGGTGGATAGGAATATGATGGGATACGGATAAGATAGTGGATAAGATGTGCAAAGGATATTATGGATGTGGATGAAGGGTATGGTTTTGCCCCCAAGTGTAGGGTACAAATGGATGGGAAAGGGACTTACACATGATGCCCACAAGGGGTTTTCATCATGGTACTTGCCCAAGGCGCCAAAAGGAGTGGTTTTCACCATTGGACAGATTTTTTCTCTTTACTATTTTCTTGATTTTTTTTATTTTTTTATTTTTTTGCTTTTTTTTATGGGATGGAGACTTTAGCGTCTATTTACATAGCACAGAGAAGATGGTCCCATGTTGGATAGCATTTTGGATGATTATTGCATAGATGCTGGTAGATATGAGAAGATGGAATGTATGGTGGGTAGTGGATTATGGTGTGGATTATGCGGATTATGATGTGGACTATGCGGATTATGATGTGGACT
This sequence comes from Cunninghamia lanceolata, assembly GCA_027924645.1. Classification (NCBI taxonomy): domain Eukaryota; kingdom Viridiplantae; phylum Streptophyta; class Pinopsida; order Cupressales; family Cupressaceae; genus Cunninghamia; species Cunninghamia lanceolata. The sequence goes on along the minus strand of BSBN01001409.1, from coordinate 550,470 downwards.
ATGTGGATTATGATGTGGACTATGCAATAGCATGGACCATAGGAATGTGATGGGGAAGATATGTAGGATAGTGGATGAAATATGGAGAAATGGGGGTATGTGGGAATGTCAAGTGGTGGAGGGGAACCAAGACCAATGGGTGCACACACCATGATGTATTTAGAAGCTTGTACTTTGGATGTGGAGTTGCGAGTAATGGGGATTAGGATGGGGGATTTTTGGATGGTTAATTTGGGGTTTTAGGTACCCAAATGGACTTAGGAATTATGGGATTTTTAGATGGGGAGCAGAATCTTTGGGATTGTGGGGTAGATTGGGATGTGGATGCTTCATTAGATTTGATTGATCTTTGCTTAGGGACCCACACCATTTTTGTTTTTTCTTTTTCTTGTGATGGTGTGGGATTTGATAGCCTTTTGGATTTTTCATTTTGATTGGAAGGGATAACATTTTTAGGATTTTGTGCTTTATGAGTTGGGGCATTCAAATTATTACTTTTGAATCCCATGGATTTGATGGAAGCTTCATGTTTGGATGATGTGTGCTTTTGTTGGTCTTGATTGGGGATTTTAGGGGATTTATGGGTGGAGGGGCTAAAAGTGGATTTATGGATAAATGGATGAGGGGATTTAAGGATAGGGATGTTAGAAGTTGGGAGGATAGGAGAATGAGTGGATTTGTGGATAGGGGTGTTTGGCATTGGTTGGATAGGAGGTAAAGTGGATTTGATAGGGCTATTTGGAGTTGGAAGTAGTGGAGGTAAATTTGATGGAGGGAGATGGATAGTCACATGCTTTTGCAAATGATATGACAACGGAGGAGGGATGGTGACATATGATTTGGGAGTACGATGAGATGCACATGTTTGGGATTGGATGAATGGATTTTGGAAGGTGGGCGGATGGTATCAACATGTTTAGATTGTTTGCCTTGGGATGTATAGCCAAGGCCATGCAGGGATGGATGGAATGTGGTGTGGATGGGCTCTAAAATGCCTTGTTCATGAAGGCCTAAGCCTTTTCCTTGATAGTTCATATGTTGGAGTATGCAACATGCAATGGGATGTTTGGCGCTTTGGAAACAAGACGCGAGTCCATTATTTGTTGGAAGAGGATAGGTGGTGGATGGAAGTTGTTCACCTCCTACAAGGGAGTCACCACGGATGAAAGTGCTTTGTCCCAGTGAATAGGAGGATGGATTTGGAATGGGATTGCTAGATGGAGGTGAAGGATTCATGGGGGATGGTAAAGGGGTGGTAGAAGATGGTGTGAGATCAATAAGTTGATCAATAGATGGGAGGGGATCGGGGATGGGATTAGATGGGATGGTTAGATCTTGATTAGGAGAAGGGGTTGATGTTTCAACATGATTTAGATTTGATTCTTGACATAGCTCATGTGCTTGGATAGAAGTGGGAGTAACTTGGATAGATGTGGGGGGGTGCTTGGATGGATGTGATAGGTATTTGGATGGATGTGATAAGTGCTTGACTTATGGGTTCTTGAACATGGCTGCATGATGGTTCTTGAGTTATGATAGGAGATTGTTCAAGAGGTTTGGTGGGTGTTGGATTGCATGAGGGTGTTTGATTCCTTACTAATAGCCAATGGATGGTATCCTTAATGAGTGTATGAGTTGAAGAATAATGTAATGTATGGATAATGATGGTGGTTGGTGTTGGATTTGGATTGGGAGTGGATAGGTGGGTGATGGGATTAGGTAGTGATGGTTCTTGGGTGGGTTCAAGGATAGGTGTTGGACTAGATGGTGGTGTTGGAGGGGTGGAGGATTTGGGGGATTCCATTGCTTTGCTTGGTGATGTTCTTTGGAGGAAATCCCACAAGGATTCTTTGGATGTTGTGGGCTTAGGACTTAGAAGATTTGATGGTGGATTAGGTGGTGGATGGATGATAGGGATTGGTGGATTGGAAGATACATAGGGTGATGGATTAAGATTGGAGGAACATTGTGTTGGGGGGGTTGGGATTGATGGATTGTAAGGTAGGTAGGGTGATGGATTAAGGTTGATAAGGTTGGGGGGATATTGTGATGGGAGAGTTGGAGGATGGGGATGGGGGATTGGGGATTTTCTTGGGAAATGGTTGTTGATATAATCTTTGGATTTCAGAGATAAGGTGTGATAGATTGGTGTTCCCTTGGTCAAAGTAAGCATGACAAAGGTTGGGGGATGGATAAGTTGGAGGTATTGATTGGTTGGATAGGTACGATGGCATGGATGTGTAAGGGGATGGAGATTGATATGAGGGTAAAGGTTGATATGAGGTCAATGGTGTGGGTATATAGGATGAAGGTTGGTATGATTAAGGTTGAAAGAATAAGGATTGATATGATATTAATGGGGATGAAATGTAGGGTGTTTGTTGATATGATGGAGGTTGGTATGAGGTTGATGGCGTGGATATGTAGGATGTAGGTTGGTATGATGAAGGTTGATATGATGGAAGTTGGTGTGAGATTGAAGGTTGATATGAGGTTGATGGAGTGGATATGTAAGATGTAGGTTGGTATGAAGGTTGAAAGAATAAAGATTGATATGATGTGGATGGGGATGATATGTAGGATGTTTTTTGATATGATGAAGTTTGGGTAGGGGCTTGGGATTCTCCAATGATGAGGTGTGCTAAGGGTATATCCTTAATGTCATTTTTGCATTTTTCCTTAGCATTAGGATCCAATTTCTCATAGACTTTTCTAAGTCTTTGTAATTGTTGCATTGCTTCATAAGGATCCATTTTGTGGGAGAGATATGAGATGAAATGGAGGATAATGGATGATTGTGATGTGGGGAATCAAATTTCAAGACCTTAGGATGACTTTATTTTCTTCAAAGGATGGATGATTCTCTATACTTAAGGTGGACTAATGACACTTAAATACTAGAATTGATTTGGGTTAATTGGATTGGATGATCAATTAAGGTCTTAATTTTTTGGTTGGGTTGATTTGGATTTTGGATTGGGATGAAAGTAGTTAGGATGTGATTTGTGTTGGAATGATTGGATTATATGTAATGACTAGGATGATGACTCGGATGATGTTGATGGGATGAGGATGAATGATGAAGATGTGACTAGGATGTGCTTAGGGATGATTGGGATTGAGGTTGATTTGACAAGAATGGAGATAATGATGATGTGTAATGATTAGAATGATGTTGTTTGGATAATGATTTAGATAGAATGATGATGATTTGATGATGTAGAGTGACAAGGATATGATTAGGATTTATTTAGGATGACTTGGATGTGATTAAGAATGAAGTGGTTGAAAATGGGTGATTAGTTTGAATGTGATTGGATTTGAATGTGTTGAATGACTTGTCTTATGTGTTTGGTGTTTAGCTTGATTTGGCAATGTTTAATCAAATGATCACACATGTACAAACATGATTCACTCATGCAAGACACAAGCAATTTTGAATTTTGAATTTGAAGAATATGATGATGATTAGACAAGCACATGTGGAAGACACCTCAACAAGCCCTAATGTCTAGTTTGAAATAGGGTATGGCCAATTAGGTTTTGGGCAATGTTTACACAAGGTTGACTAGGAATTGAAAGCAAAATCCCACCACATAGCCGGGAGAAAGAAGTAACCCAACCTTCACCTGCACTTCCCAAAGGTATAAAGTTCTTTGGGGCTTAGCCAAGAGTGACAAGATTCCAACTCTCAATGAGGGTGTCTTTCAATTCAGCCTCGAATGAGGTCATCCCTAGGGGTGATTAAATCCCCTAGAAGGCTTCCTAGGAAAGGGTAAACAAAAACAAATCAAGTGAGGTGTTTTTGATCTCCAAGATCACCTTGTGGTGTGAGGAGAGAGCATAAACATGCACACTTGATTCACACTTGCATTGGTTAATTAACCCTTAGAAAAATTGAAATGTGAGGAAGACACATCAAGCAATGGTTCTTTTTATGTCCAAAATCCAAATGTGTAATGAAGTCACTTGTTGATTTTATGCCCAATTTTGATATGTGATGAAGACAAATGTTTGTTTTAGAAGCCCAAATCGAAGTGTGTATGCAAACAAGATTCATTTTTATGTCCCAAATTAAAGTGTGTTTGCAAACAAGATTATGATGAAATGAGAGATAGAATAAGTGCACCTGATTAATTCGCTATCCAAATTGCTATATTTGTAGATCCTGATGTTGTTCCAATCCTGAATGATCACCTGCAAGTCACAAAATTGAAAACGAAGCAAGTAGACTAGCATAGGAGATTGTTATGTGAAAATTGATAATCTAATAAAATTTGATGAAGAATGAACTGATACAGAAAAATTATGTGCATGAACAGATTCTAGATCAAATTCTATGCAATTTTTTAAAAAAAATTCACTGAAAAAGGTTCAAATTTGCAAAAGATATGAGCATTTGAAGTTTTCATGCATGTTTGACTTTGACTGCAAAAAAATCTGATAAAATGGTATAGTCACTTGATAAAATCACCACCAGTACGAAGTGTTTTGAATCCTCTTTCCGACGCCACCAATTTTGTGTGATTTCGTTACCGAATACAAAAAGTTGTGTAAGTTTGAAAAAACGGCCCTATTAGGGCATGCAGGGAGCACAAGAGGTTAACTGACTGCCAAATTTCAACTGCTAGCAATTAAAAGAAATTTGGTCACATAGGCAGTTTTCTCCTCTATCGGTTAAGGGTATGTCTGGTAGTTAAATAGCAGTGGATCCCTCGGTCACCAATATTATTGAGGGCTAGGAACAAACAAAAAATAAAAAGTGAAAGGGGGGCACTGGATCTTAGCCCCCTTGCTCCCCGTGCGATCGACGGTTAGGGATTCCAAGCCCTAACTGCCACTGTTAAGGCAAAGACTGGTGATGTCTAGGAGTTAGGGTTTATACCCGCAATAAGGGATGAGATGACTACGGGTGGAAAACAACACCTAAGTAGAGGTGGCGATGCTAGGAGCCCAGTGGTGGAAGGGAAAACGACAGTGACAGAAGTTTGATTAGCGGTGACGGGGTGGTGAATGATGAATTTAGGGTTTTAGGCTGAGAAAAGGGAAATTTGGGTGGTGACAAGAATGAAATGGGTGGTGTAGACCTCTGAGAAAGGTTGTAGGTGCGGCAGAGAAATGGTGTCGACAGGTGCGTGGAGGCTAAGAGGAGCACTGGGAGGAGGCTTTACCATGGTGGTGGACCAGAGTTTGTAGCGTCAACTAGGTGTATTGGGGTGTTGACTACAGAGGTAAGGGTTGCAAATGGTGGCAATGGGAGTATTGAACGGTGGTAGGGTTTAAACATAGGGGGAGGCAAGCTCAGATGGCAGCGCTAGGGCATATGTCACCACCCACGGGTGTCAACCAAGGAGCATAGATTAACATACACCTGCAAATAGAGATTAACATACACCTACAATAGCAAGATTTAAAACCAGCAACCACACATTTTATACACCTTCAATCACAGAGAAAGTCCCCTACACAGATCAGTATGGACAGTCTGTACAGTATGGATCCGTACTGTACCCTAAAAAAATTCAGTCACAAAACATAGTTGAATTTACTGTCAAAAAACATAGAAACAACATCCTAATTGCGGCAGTAAGGTTAATTTCTACCCAAGATGCAACCTGCAACAACTCACCCCCAAAACTTGCAAAACTTCACAAAAACTAGGGTTAGAAAATGAAGATTTTGACAACAAAACCTTCACAAACTGATGATTAGATCCAAGACCAAGCATGCCAATGTAATCTATGAAGTCAAAATGAAAGACAAAACAAAAATCAAATGCAAACACAAATGATATGCCTCCACAATGACCCACAAATCCGAATAGGGTGGAAAGAGTTGCACCCAAGCTCCTTAGATTTTACCCAAGTTGATGAAATGTGGATTGATCAAATGCATTCAACACCATGTAGATAAGGGATTGGATGATAGATTGAGAGAAATTTGGGCAGAGTTTGGATGCAAGAAGAAGTTTCCCCCAATGGCTTGGGTGAGGGTTTCATTTATAGATTTTTGAAAAGAGGATGGAGGGTGAGGATCAAAAGATGAGATCAAGGGCTAGAAATGGTTGAGAGTTAGGGTTTGGATTGGATTCATAGCCTTGTGACAAGTGTTACAAGGGGAGTGGATGAGAGAGATCAAGGGTTAAGATTTGGTCAATGGATTGGAGGGCTCTTATTATTTGTGAATTTTAAATTCACATGGGGAAAGGTGTTGAGGATAAAAATGAATTACAAATTTATTTTTGGAAAGAGTGGATATGACAAGTGAATTAAAAATTCACTTTTATGTGGAGATGTGAAGATTGAAGGACATGTACACTTACATGTGTAAGAGAGTGATAAATGAGATGTAAGGAGGATTTGACCCTTTGAATAAAAAAATGATTTTTATTCAAAGGTGTGTGGGAGGATGGGCTAAACAAGGTTAATTAAGTGTTTAGCTTAATTAACCTAGGTCTAGGGGATAGGTAGGCTAGGGTAGATTAATTAGATAAGAATGATTTATCTAATCAATGAGGATTAGGGAGATGGACAAATCAGCTAAATAAATATTAGAAATATGTATTTAATTGATGAGGATAGTGTTGTAAGGTCTAGTGATAAATTAAGTGAACTAATTGATCACAAAGGATAGATGATATATGGTTAGGGATAAATTAATTAAATAAGATGAATTTATTTAATTAATAGGGGGGAAAATTGGTGTAGAGATACAAGAAATTGGTTTGCAGAGAAAGTCAATTTTAGGTGTCTACAGTTTTCTTTCAAGGACCTCATGATATCCCGACTCTCTTGAAGAAGGTCTTTGGCCCTAGGCACTTTGCTATCACTAAACAACAAATCAACAAAGCTTGGTGTCTCATACCCATACAAGGCCATAAATGGTGACATCTGAATAGACATGTGGTAAGTGGAATTGTAACAATACTCCCCCATGTGAAGCCACTTAACCTAAACCTTCTGCTGCCCTAAAACATAATTATGGAGGTATCCCTCCACCCATTTATTAACTATCTCAGTCTAACCATCTGTCTATGGGTGGTAGCTCATGCTGGGGGTGAGCTCTGTCCTTGTCAACCTAAAGAGCTCATGCCAAAAGTTTCTAAGGAACCTATTGTCCCTGCCACTGATAATGTTCCGTGGCAACCCATGTAGATGGAATACCTCACAAAAAAATAACTCAGCAACCTGAGCTATAGTGAAGGTGGTAGGGATGGCAAAGAAGTGTGCATACTTCATCAATCTGTCCACTACCATGAAAATACAATCCCTACCTTGGACTTTTGGTAAATATGTGATAAAGTCCATAAAGATGCTATCCCATTTCCTCTCAAGAATGGGCAGGGGCTGCAATAATCTGTTGCAAATATAAGGTAAACCAGTGTTGTCATTGATGTCAACATACTCATATTGCTTTGACAAGAAGGATTCAATGAGCAGTGTGCTGAGGATATTGAGAAAATTAGCCTCAGTCAGGAACAGTAAAGAACAGTGATGAGAAGAAGGCAAATGTACTGTATAGGATGCGAACTGGAGGATGCGGATTAAAGGGTTTGTAGATATGGGTCTTGAGATGCTTCAGTTAAGATTTTAGAGGTCCGCATGAAGATCTGAAGGAGTTGTGGCTGTCGGTGTAGAACCGGTTTCGGCAAGTATTCATAGGTGACAGAGGATCACAAAAGGTTCGGTGAGGTCCGGAACTGTATAATCCTAACGGATTGGAAGGAGTCTTTGGGATGTCCTTGTGATAAGCCATCTCGAGTTGTGTATGATTTGGAGGTCCGGAAGTACCTCTTGCATTATGACAGTGGCGACAGACAGTATTCTTGAAGTTCCGGATAAGGAGGATAAGAGATTTCAGTAAGTAAAGGAAATGCGGATGTACCTAGTCATTCAGGCAGGCTTGTGAAGGTTCCTGGATCATGTTGAGGTTGTGTTGTTGGTCCGCATTGACAGTAGAGCCCGGAATTGAAGATATTCTTCCGGATGAAGTTTTTGCTCTGTTTAGCCGACCGGATGAGTTGTTCATCCTGCGAATGTTCTTATGGTGGCCGACCGGATGTGTCATTCATCTTGCGGATATTCTTATGATTGATTGCCAACTTAGATGATTGTTCCTAAGTTGACGTCTTGTATAAATAAAGATTTGTGAGTTCATTTTGAAGTGTGGCTTATGTGGAAAAAGGTGAAGTAGCAAAGAGAAGTGTAGAAGGCAGAGCAGATGTTTCTGGGCTTAATGGAACTGATTCAGACATGGTAAAGATGTCATTCTCCAGTTCAAGACTGTGATTCTTATCACTTTGTAGACAGTGTGTCTCCTTGTAGGCAGTGGGCCTCTTTGTGAGCAGTGTGCTCGGGCAGTGAGCCCTAATTGGCATGTGCCATTTTGTAATTCCTTATTCTTCTAACAGAGAATAATCTTTGGGTTAATCACCCCATGGTTTTCTCCCTTAACCGGGTTTCCACGTCAAAAATACTGTGTCATGTGTTTCTCATTTCATGATAATGTTTGTTTGTTTAATTCAATGCTGCTTTAATTAATAAGACAGCTCAAAAGAAGAAATAATTAGGATAACTGATTCACCCCCCCCTCTCAGTTATCAACAATTGGTATCAGAGCAAGGTTCCTCTGAAAGAAGCTTAACCGCTTGAGGAGATCTAAGATGTCGTCATACAAAAAGGATAGTCCGAAGTTCGATGGAACCAATTTTACTCTCTGGAAGGGTCGCATGAAATGTCACCTGGAATGTATGGGAAAAGCATACTTGGCCATGGTTTCAAAACCATATGTACCTCCACAAGGTGGTCCGACAACTCTGAATGAAATCACAGAAGCTGAAAACAATCTGCGGACCAAGGAAGCTCTTCTAAGCGCATTGAATGACTTAGATCTCTCAAATGTTATTGACCTACCAACTGCATATGAGATCCTGACTAAACTAGAACTTCTGTATGAAGGAGATGAGTTTGTCAAAAGTGCAAGGTTGCAAAGTCTGAAAGGGAAATTCGAAAGATTGAAGATGAGAGATGATGAAAACATCACTACTTTTATGCCAAGAGTGAATGAACTAGTGTGTGGAATTAGAAATGCTGGTGGAACTCTGGATGAAAATGAGATCGTTTGCAAAATCCTTAGATCCCTTCCTGCTGCCTACAAAATCAAGGTTGCTGCAATTGATGAATTCAGAGCCCACACAACTGTCACAAGAGAACAATTGGCTGGCAAGCTATCTGCATTTGAAATGACCGAGTTTGGAGATGATCTTCCGAAGACTGAATCTGCTTTCAAAGCCAGTGCCTATGTGAAAGGCAAACAGAGAATTGATCTGGGAGAAAACTCTTCAAGGAAGATGACATGGTATGATCAAGCAAGAAGAGACATGGAAGAAGAAGAAGCAGAAACAGCTCAACTTGAAGCCCTCATTGCAAAAAGACTACCAAGAGGATCCGGTAAGTATGAAGGAAAACTACCCTTTAAGTGCTTCAACTGCAATAAGATTGGTCATTTTGCTTCAAGATGTCCGGAAAGATCTGCAAGGTCTAATACTAACAGACAAAGGTTTCAAAAGAATTGCTATTATGTTCATGAAGAAGATGACAATGAAGGAGTAACAGATGATGAATCAGAACTAGGAAGCAAATCCAGAAATGAGTGGGTGTTTATTGCCATCAAGGAAGAAGATTCAATACTCTCTGAATCTGTCAATCACAAAGTTGTTGAAAAAGCTTTGGCTGCTCAAGTGGAAGAAAAGGATGATTGGGTTATTGACAGTGGATGTTCTCACCATATGACTGGTGACAAGAATAAGTTCTTGAATTTGGAAAGGTATGAAGGAGGAATGGTAAAGTTTGGTGACAATTCTGCTGGCAGAATCAGAGGCAGGGGAACTATTTCCTTTGATGGAAAGAGCAAAACAGGTAATGTACTATATGTTGAAGGATTGAAGCACAATCTTCTCAGTGTTGGTCAGTTAGTAGACAAAGGCTATGATCTTCAGTTTAAGAATGGAAAATGCAGAATCTTTACAAGCTCCGGAACTGAAATTGCATCCGGTACTCAGACAAAAGGTAATATCTTTCATCTGGTTGGTTCAAATAAAAGTTGTTTGTTTGTTCAAATTGATCAGAGTTGGTTATGGCATAGAAGAATGTGTCATGTAAATTTTGATAACATCATCAAGATAAGCAATACTTAGGCTGTAAGAGATCTTCCAAAATTGATGAAACCTACAAATAGTTTGTGCAAAGAATGTCAGCTAGGTAAACAAAGCAGAGTCTCCTTCAAAAGCAAAGATCAGTCTTCTACCGGATTGTTGGAATTAGTACATACTGATCTCTGTGGTCCGACAAGAATCAAGAGTCTGCAAGGTGATAGATATTTCATGTTGTTAATTGATGATCATTCTCGGATGATGTGGGTTACCTTTCTAAAAGAAAAATCAGAAGCATTTGAGAAGTTCAAAATCTTCAAAGCTATGGTAGAGAATCAAACCGGATTGAAACTAAAGTGTCTAAGGTCTGATAGAGGTGGTGAATTTACATCTGGTGAGTTCATTGACTTTTGTGAGAAGCAGGGTATAAGGAGACAATTGTTTGCTCCTAGGACTCCACAGCAGAATGGAGTAGTTGAAAGAAAGAACCGGACCATCCAGGAAGCTGCCAGGACAATGATGTTGGAAGCAAATGTTCCTCAGATGTTCTGGAAAGAAGCTATCAGCACTGCAGTCTACACTCTAAATCGAGTTCAAATCAGAAACAATACCGGTAAGACCCCCTACGAACTCTGGTTTGGCATCACTCCTACTGTGAAATATTTCAGAGTATTTGGTAGCAAGTGTTATATCAAAAGAGATGAAGATCTAGGAAAGTTTGATGCTAGAAGTGATGAAGGAATTTTCTTGGGTTACTCCACTCAAAGCAAAGCATACCGGTGTTACAATAAGAGACTGAGGAAGATGATAGAAAGCACTAATGTGAAAGTTGATGAAGGAATTGAGAAGCCCTCAAGATTTTATGAATTTGATGAAGATGACCAAGACGGTGTTCAGATTCAAGGAACTCAATCCTCTCCGGTAAGACAGAGTCAGCCTGATCCAGTAAATCAGGAAGAAGAGATAGGTTTGAATGAGCCTGATCAAGAAGCAGCAGTGCAGGATACTCCCAAAATTCCAAGGTATGTAACACTAAACCACTCTGAAGATCAGATCATAGGTGACATAAGCAAAGGTGTGCAAACTAGAAGGAATGTTGCTCAAAATCAGGATGAATGTTGTCTGATTTCAAAGATTGAACCTAAAACAATAAATGAAGCCTGCAATGATGAAAACTGGACTAAAGCAATGAAAGATGAATTAATGCAAATTGAGAAAAATCATACTTGGGATCTTGTTCCCAGACCTAGAGACAGGAATGTGATTGGAACCAAATGGGTCTTCCGGAACAAATTAAATGAAGCTGGTAAAGTAATCAGAAACAAAGCTAGATTGGTCTGCAAAGGCTACTCCCAAATAGAAGGAACTGATTTTGAAGAGACCTTTGCTCCCGTGGCAAGAATTGAAGCAGTCAGATTATTTCTTGCATTTGCTGCCTTCAAAGACTTCAAGGTATATCAGATGGATGTCAAGTCTGCCTTCCTAAATGGTGATCTGGAAGAAGAAGTTTACATTGAACAACCGGATGGATTTCAATTATCTGACAATAATGATATGGTCTGTAAGTTGAAGAAAGCATTGTATGGATTAAAACAAGCTCCAAGAGCATAGTATGAAAGGTTGGATAAGCATCTTGTGCAGATTGGATTCAGCAAAGGTACTGCTGACAGCAACTTATATTTCAAAATTGATCATGAAAACATTTTGATTGTTGAAGTATTTGTGGATGATATCATTTTTGGAGGAAGAGATAGTATGTGCAAAACTTTTGCAAATCAGATGAAATGTGAGTTTGAAATGTCTATGCTTGGTGAAATGAATTTCTTCTTGGGTCTGCAAATTACTCAAAAAGGGAAAGGGATCTTCATTTCTCAGACCAAATATGTGAAAGAATTGTTAAGGAAATTTGGTATGGAAGATTCAAAACCAATGAACACTCCCATGGCAACCGGATGTAAGTTGAGCAAAGATGATGACTCTCCAAAGGTAGATCAGACAATGTATAGATCAATGATTGGTGGATTGTTGTATCTCACTCAGACCAGACCAGATATAATGCAGGCTATTGGTCTTGTGGCAAGATTCCAGGCTGATCCTAGAGAATCTCATGTTATGGAAATCAAAAGAATTTTTAGGTACTTGAAAGGAACAGTTGAGTATGGTCTATGGTACCCTAGAGATCCGGATTTCTCTCTTCATGCTTACATAGATGCAGACTGGGCAGGAGATGTAGATGATCGAAAGAGCACTAGTGGTGGAGCATTCTTTTTAGGGAAGAGATTGGTTTCTTGGCTAAGCAAGAAACAAGATGCAATATCTCTATCTACAATTGAAGCAGAATACATTGCAGCAGCAAGTAGTTGCACTCAAATCCTATGGATGAAGCAGATGCTAAGAGATATTAAAATTGAATATGTGGAGCCTATCACAATTTTCTATGATAATTCAAGTGCAATTAATATTTCCAAGAATCCGATATTACACTCTAAGACTAAGCACATATCTATCAAGTTTTATTTCTTGAGAGAACAAGTGAACAAGGAAGAAGTCAGGTTGGAGTATGTTCCCTCCAAGGATCAGATTGCAGATATCTTTACTAAACCTCTTCCCAAGGACTCTTTTGAATATCTCCGGGAGAAGTTAGGGGTCATGGCCCCTCTGGTGATAAACTAGGATGCACTGATGTGCATCAGTCTGGTGGATATCACAGTCATATCTTGTGATCCAGATTGATGATGGGGAGCTGCTACTAAGGGGGAGCAGCTGGTATGATTCTGATATGTTAAAATTGCAAGTATGAGCCCTTTGCCATTGATGTCAAAGGGGGAGAGAAGACATGTGAAAAACAAGTAGCTGATGATCAAAAGAGGAGCAGTAAAATGAGGAGAAGACATGTTGCTGATAGGGGGAGAAGTGACAGAAAGGAGAAGTTTCTTGTCTTGATGGGTTTTCACATCATATGTTGCCATCAATGACAAAGGGGGAGATTGTTGCAAATATAAGGTAAACCAGTGTTGTCATTGATGTCAACATACTCATATTGCTTTGACAAGAAGGATTCAATGAGCAGTGTGCTGAGGATATTGAGAAAATTAGCCTCAGTCAGGAACAGTAAAGAACAGTGATGAGAAGAAGGCAAATGTACTGTATAGGATGCGAACCAGAGGATGCAGATTAAAGGGTTTGTAGATATGGGTCTTGAGATGCTTCAGTTAAGATTTCAGAGGTCCGCATGAAGATTTGAAGGAGTTGTGGCTGTCGGTGTAGAACCGGTTCCGGCAAGTATTCAGAGGTGACAGAGGATCACAAAAGGTCCGGTGAGGTCCGGAACTGTATAATCCTAATCTACGGATTGGAAGGAGTCTTTGGGATGTCCTTGTGATGTGCCATCTCGAGTTGTGTATGATTTGGAGGTCCGGAAGTACCTCTTGCATTATGACAATGGCGATAGACAGTATTCTTGAAGTTTCAGATAAGGAGGATAAGAGATTTCAGTAAGTAAAGGAAATGTGGACGTACCTGGTCATTCAGGCAGGCTTGTGAAGGTTCCTGGATCATGTTGAGGTTGTGTTGTTGGTCCGCATTGACAGTAGAGCCCAGAATTGAAGATATTCTTCCAGATGAAGTTTTTGCTCTGTTTAGCCGACTAGATGAGTTGTTCATCCTGCGAATGTTCTTATGGTGGCCGACCGGATGTGTCATTCATCTTGTGGATATTCTTATGATTGATTTCCAACTTAGATGATTGTTCCTAAGTTGACGTCTTGTATAAATAAAGATTTGTGAGTTCATTTTGAAGTGTGGCTTATGTGGAAAAAGGTGAAGTAGCGAAGAGAAGTGTAGAAGGCAGAGCAGATGTTTCTGGGCTTAATGGAACTGATCCAGACATGGTAAAGATGTCATTCTCCAGTTCAAGACTATGATTCTTATCACTTTGTAGACAGTGTGTCTCCTTGTAGGCAGTGGGCCTCTTTGTGAGCAGTGTGCTCGGGCAGTGAGCCCTAATTGGTATGTGCCATTTTGTAATTCCTTATTCTTCTAACAGAGAATAATCTTTGGGTTAATCACCCCGTGGTTTTCTCCCTTAACCGGGTTTCCACATCAAAAATACTGTGTCATGTGTTTCTCATTTCATGATAATGTTTGTTTGTTTAATTCAATGCTGCTTTGATTAATAGGAAAGCTCAAAAGAAGAAACAATTAGGATAACTGATTCACCCCCCCCTCTCAGTTATCAACATAATCATCCTGGAAATGAGAGCTCCTGTTTATTTTGATGACATATCGAGCACTCTCTCACATACTACATCACTTATGGCTTGAGGCCATTCTAAGTGAACCTCTCCCTAACCTGTCTATAAGTTTTGAAGTATCTTGGATGCCCTGACATAGGCAAATCATGGAATGCCCTCAAAACTTTCTGCTTCATCTGTGAACCTAGCACCATGAAGATCCTATCCTTGTAAATGATCAAATCATTTACCACTGTGTACTTGTCATCCTTGATGGTGCCATCAATTATTCTAGTAGCCCATGTATCCCTAGCATATTCAGTAGATATCATCTCCCTCCAATCATCTGTAATGGCACCTAATGCACACAAATGGGGTCTCCTAGATAAAGCATCAACAACAATGTTTTTCTTACCTTTGAAATAAACAATGTCAAAGTCATAGGCATGTAACTTGCTGACCCACTTCTGTTGCCTCTCAGTCAAATCTTTCTATCCAAGGAAATGCTTCAGACTGTTATGAATTGTCTTAACTACAAACTTGTTGTGCACCAAATACTATATGAATTTAGCCAATGCATGCATTATGGCTAATAGCTTCTTGTCATAAATGCTATAACTTCATTTCACACCCCTCAACTTCCTTCTCTTGAATGCTATGGGGTGCTTATCCTACATAATTACCACCCCAATGCCTTCTCCTAAGGCATCACATTGCAACTCGAAAGGTTTGCTAAAATCTGGTATTGCCAACACAGGGCATGTACTCATAATCTATTTGAATCTATCAAAGCACTCTTGTGTACTCCCTGTCCAACTAAAAAATCCTTATGAGTAAAATCTGTGAGGGGTGCAACTGAATGGGAAAACCCCTTCATGAACCTATGGTAATATCCACATAGACTAAGGAATCCCTTTAGTTGAATGAGATTCTTTGGTGGTGGACAATCCACTATTGCCCAAATCTTCTCTGGGTCTACCTTCGTGCTGCCAGCACTAATAATATGACCCAAGTAGAGCAACTCGGTCATCCCAAATTCACACTTTGACATTTTTGCATAAAGTGACTCTCTCTGCAGAATGCTCAGCACAATGTCAATGTGTTTCAAGTGTTCTTCCCATGTCTTTTTGTAAATCAAAATATCATCAAAAAATATCAAAACAAACCGTCTCAGTTGCTCACAAAAAACTTTGTTCATTTAAGACTGGAAGATGGTTGGTGCATTTGTCAAGCCGAATGGCATGACCAATAACTCAAAGTGCCCATAGTGATACCTAAATGCTATCTTCTCCACCTCCTCATCCCTGACCCAAATCTAATGATACCTAGATCTCAAGTCTATCTTGGAGAAGTAACAGGCACCATGTACCTCATCAATCAACTCATCTATCTTGGGAATAGGGTACCTGTTCTTAATTATTTTCTTGTTGAGTTCTCTGTAATCAATGCACATTCTAAGAGTCCCATCCTTTTTCTTCACAAACACCACTGATGATGCAAATGGACTCTTACTCAGTCTGATATGCCCCATCTCAAGAAGCTCTTTGATAGCTTTCTTGATTTCACCCTTATATCTTTTTGGGTGCCTGTATGGGGTAGTGATTACTGGCTTTACACCCTCCTCGAACTCGATCACATGCTCAATACCCTTGTCAGGGGCTCTACCTAGTGGAATATCACTAAACACTTTGGTGTGTTTAGTCAAGAGAGCCTATATGTCAAGTGGGTACTCTCGCTTCTGCTGCTCTGGAACTGTAGGCATCACCATCACCTCTATTGCCCACTACACCTGATCATGGTGAATCAACCACTCCATCTGTTCAAGAGAAACAACTCTCAATCCACCATCTAAAATGTCCCTGAACACATGTCTAACTCTGTTCACCTCAAACTTCATCTTCATCATCCTCAAGTTGAGAGTGAACTTACCTATCTCATGTAACCACTTCATACCCAGCACAACATCCATGTCACCCATGCTAACAACATAAAATTTTGACTAGTAAGTGTAATTGTTTAGCTGGATGGTCAAATTGGGTATCCTCCACATGAAAGTGAGTATGAACCCATCTGCTACCTTCACCTTAAACCCCTTGAACTCCTCTGTCTTTAGTCCCCTCTTTGCAACCAAGACCTCATCTATGAAGTTATGAGTGGCACCTATATCTAGCAGTGTAATGCATCTCTGTCGACCCAACACTCCTTAGATCCTAAATGACCCTTCTCTTTGAATGCTTGAGATATGGGCTATAGATAGAGAGGTCTCCTCATCCTTATCTGATACTTTAGATGCAACATCAGACCCTGAATCATTGTCTTCCGTATGCTGCTTTGAATGTGTCTCTGACTCCACTGACTCATCTACTAAAATGTACTCAATTTGTTTTGCCTTTCCTTGGGCATCACACTTGTTCTTAGGATCCCAAGGCTCTCTGCAGTGAAAACAAAGCTTCTTCCTCCTAAGGTCATTCAACTAATCATTGTTTAACCTAGAAGAGCTCTTCTATGGCTGATGTCCTGAATCCCTGCGGAAATGCCTACTGCCTCTCTCCTTATCCCTCATATCCTGGAAGCTCTTAATCTGGAATTTACTCCACATAGAAGACTCCATATCATGAGCCTTCTTCATGGCCTCTTGTAATGTCATAGGGTCCAATCCCTTGACCCAACCTCGTAGAGGATTAGACAACTTGTCAACAAAAAGCATGATCAATCTATGCTCTGAGATATCTGAAACCATGACTAAAAGGTCCTGAAACTTTGAAATATATGAGTTTAGTGATTCACTCTATCACAATTGTGCTAGCTCCTTGAACTGTAACTCAGGGTCCTTCTTGTCAAACCTATCTATGAGTTTGGCTGTGAACTCAAAATATGATGTAATCTAGTCATGTCCTAGAGTCACCTTTCCATTACTCCACCACTTGTGTGCGCTACCCTCCAGGTGTAAGGCTGCATGTGTGATGGAATTTTTCTCTGGCATGGGGCTGATTTGGGGATAACTATCCAACTTTTGGACCCAAGCTCTGGCTAAAGTCTTTCCTAAAACATCAAAGTATGGTAAAGTCATCTTACTAAATTTCTTTTGTAGTTTATTACTCTACTACCTGTTACCTCCTCTCGGTCTATGTCTTTTCCCAAAACTATGAAAGTCATCTTAGCCCAAAACTCCACACTAGAAGCCTGCCAATCTCTAAAAATCTGATCCTGGAACTCCACCTATGTACCATCCCTCTTAGGCATCTCATCTCTCGGTATAAAAATAGGAATGCTAGGCCAGTTTGCGGCTATAAGCTGTGTAGCTCCCCGGTTATTCACCGAAGCCTCTCCCTCAAGATCCCTATATCTGTTCCTATACCATTATTTCTATCCCCATGGTTCTTGTCTCTATTCCATTCTCTGTTACTTCGATCTCCATTACCTCTATGTCTGTATCTATATCTATCATTTCTATCTCTATTCCTATCCCCATTATTTCATGTAAGGAAATGAGGACATCTCAGAACGTATTTCTAAGAAAAGTGGTGTCTTCGACAAATTTAAATTCTTTCCAAATGCTTCAAAAACACACACAACTATGCCTTTAAAGCGGAAACAGACATAGAACATTTCCTATATTGACCCTTAGAGGAAAGCACAAGCGAACAATATCTAGTTTCAACAGCAGAGACATTAAACATGAAAGACAGAACAAGAACACAGATTTACGTGGGGAAAACCCTTACGGGTAAAAAACCCCACACTCCAAAAGCCCAGATCACCATTGTATTATTCAGCAACAGAAAAATAGTTACAATACAAAACTAGCAATAAGCCTTTCATGAAGATTTACATCTTGTTCCTTCAGAAGAATAACTGATAGTAACCCTGCACAAAGTTCTCCAGCACTTGGTTGGTTCTTCATACTGTGATCATGCCACAAACAGCACACAGTACAGAACTACATCTTCTCAGCCAGAACAATTTCATTTGAACTCTGTTTTCATCCTCTTCTCAGTCCCTTCACATGCTGTTCACATGCTGCATACAGCATATAGCATAAGACTTCACAGAAGAAGAAAAACCAGAGCTCCATCAGATTGAACTCACTGTCTCATCGATTCTCTCACACCTCTGACTCGATTACACAATTGCTTTTAGCAATCTAATCGATTCTCATGCAAACGACCGTTCATTCCAGCTGCCCAGTATCACTGACATCCAACTGTCCAAATCGTTCGCATAACTATCTAACCGTTCACATTCTCATAGGAAAATTTAGTCCCACATGTACACGTTCCAGTTGGACATCTGGGTTTAAATGCCTGAACACACTTAAGATAACTGTCAGCGCTTTTGCCGCCGATGACTCCAGTCTATCCCCATCGGCACAACTCAAACTGTCGGCACAACCACAACCATGCACTCCGATAGTCCCATGTCTCACCGACGCCAACACAACGCCAACTCTTCATCGGAGTGACTTCTGCCATCGGAGTGACAATTCAAGGCTGGGCCGATAGAAGTTCTCACACCGACGCCAATCACCAACTTCCATCGGGGTGACCAATGCCCATTGGAGAAACTTCCAAACGTCAGCCCGACAAGGATTGTCAAGCCGATGACCGTTCCATCGGAGAGACACCAACAATCGTCAAGACTAAACCAAACTTCGCTGAAGACCAATGTCTCACCGATGCCAAAGCCAATGTCGTCCATCGGAGAGAGAACTCAAGGCTTGGCCGACAGTGATTCTCACGCCGACGCCAACCCTTCATCGGTATAACATGAAGTAATGGGGAGACTCCTTCCAGCTACGCCGATAACACTACTCACTCTGATGATCTTTCATCGGAGTGACTCACGCTGACAAGATCGCTAACCCTTCATCCATCGTCGGTGTGACCCAACACTGTCGGAGCTCCTACCACCAGCTTTGCCGACGGTCAACCTCATGCTGATGTCTCACTACCATCGGTAAGACCTTGGAGATCGGCATAAGACACCGAACTCCTGCCGATAGTAATCCTCATGCCGATAGCTAGCCCTCCATTGGTGTAACCTAGCAGATCGGCCGAAGACCTCTTACTCCCACCGATACAAGGAGTCAAGCCGATAACAAGGGATAACCAAGGAACCAATGAACCTGTAATTTGAGTCACTAGTACTCAACATTCTCCCACTTGACGAAGGAATTACAGGAAACCATCAATGCTCTATATCACAAAACCAAAGCTGATACTGCCACCACTCCACTGTGCTCACAAGCTCCACAGAAGTTTTAACAAAAACAACTTCAAAGCTTCCAGAACACAGCCATGAGAAACATCCTTCAGAAACAAGATAGAACATTAGCTAGAACAACAATAAGAAAGCTGACTACTCCCATCCAACTGAAACAAAAAACCCACTTGACTGAAAATAGCACACACAGCCAGTGCTAAAACATCCAATCACTCGTACCTTAAAGGTATGAACATCAGTAGACTCATGCCACCTGCATATACACCCATCAACTGCAAATACAAGCTCCATATGTCAACTAGTCAAAGAAGACCAGACACATCAAGAACTCCCACTGCATGGATAATGCAGATCTGAAAAAGATCATGGCATACAAAATCTACCAATAGCATTACATAGAAAGTGTAAATATCATGTAGTACCAAGGAAACATCCACCATGATATGCAAATCAATAACTTGCAAGAACAACACCTCACAACCAGTCCAAAGTTCTCCAATTTCTCCACATCCAACAAAAGAAAGAGATAACAGGACAGAACCTTCATGCTGTCACCCAACAACATAAGTGAAAGCACATGACCACAAACTAGTGATCATCAGCTTTAACCAAATCTCAAAACAATGTAGTGTGAAACACACCATTAGAGAAACTAACTGAGACCAAGAGGAACACTGCACATCATATACCTGTAGACAATCCTTTTACATACACCTCTGAATGCCAACTGTGTCAAGTATGATCTCCTTCAAAACACCCCAAAGAAGAACATCATAACAACATCCAAACAAACATTCAATCTCCAAGATCAACTAACATGGATGTAAGCTTCACAAACCAAAGAAGATCAAACTAATTCATTTCCCATTTCAGGAATCAGCCCATTAACCATCTCCTAACAGTCCTCATCAATGAATGATATCTCTAAACTCAAATGCAAAAGGAGATAAACATGCTATCCATCTCTCACAATGAATCCTCTAGAACCATATCTATGAAAGAAAGAATAAAACACCTGAGAGAAACAATGGGCTATACCTCTCAAGTGAAACTTGTCGAGTAGACCAAGAGTGGGGAAAGAGAATGTTCTTCCAAGATACCCAAGTCCCAATGACTTTCTCCAAGAACAATCTCCTCTAGGTCTTTTGTTGAATTCACATTGAACCAAGGTAAAGACTCCTCGAACTTCCAGCTGTAAACTCTGATTTAGCACAACATATACAGTCTCACCTTATTCTCCATGTATCCATGAGTACCTTTGAACAATCACCTCATGCTGAACTCCAACTGCATCACTACAACACTATGAAGTAATCAAGCAAAAGATAAATGTACCCAAACATAGAGAAGTAACTAGACCACTGTCAAAACTCCAATCATCTGAATCAGGAACTTATCATGACATCATGATCTTACCATCTCCATTAGGAGATTCCATGCTCTAGGTGAACATAACCATGGTCTCTAGATCAATGTATCATACCAAAATTCAAAAGCAGAAATCATGATATGAAAGAAACCAAAATTCTAAACCAACATCACCTGTCAAGCACCACCAACACCTCAGCCAAGAATTTCATGAATCCTCCATGACTCCAAGATGTTACTCATCCTCAAATAGTGCCCCTGCAAATGCGAAAGAACCCTTCTGCAGCAACAGGATCAAAGAGCTCCTCCTAGTAACATCTGCAACACTAAAGAAGATCATTCACCACTAAGTGATGAAACACACAGTCAATGCTAAAGCTCCCACTGAACTGTAACAACAGAGCTTTCCAAGCATCCTGACCAAACATCTCCTAATCTAAAAATCTTCCAGGTCCACAAATTAATATGTCCATGTGACTATAAAACCAAGTGACACCAAGATCTCCAAACCAAGGAAACAAACTATCACTGTCAATAGCTTACACAAACCTGTGTATTCAAGCTATACATGACATCATGATACACTTACTACAAGTCTCCATAACCAACTATTCAGATACTCTACAACATCCATCCTCTCATCCCAAAACAGTCACACCAATGCACAAGTGACCACAGACAAGGCCAGCTAACAAATCTGCATAAACACTGAAACAACCTTGTGGATAAAGACAGTCCAAATCCAAGTCATCTCACTGTAGCTTAATAGGTGATCAGCCCACAAAACTACATAACTCGTAGATCCAACCAATGTATCATGCAAACTCACTATCACACTGGAAACTGCAAAACTGAGATTTCAAGAATAAATAACAATGTAGACAACAAGACTCAAGCATCAGAAAACTTACTTTTCACTGATTCGCCCAACATGTCCACAACCAGAGCACCATAGTCAAGAAACTAGAAGCATTACCATAGAAATGCTGAGTGTCATATCACATACCAGCACTCCCATGCAGAGAAAGCATTTCACCTCCTCACACCATGCACAGAGCATGCATGCAAAACTGCAACTATATCATCCAACAACATCCCAAAAGCCAGGGTCTAGAAATAACTTAACTACAGCTTCACAAAACCACAAGTTTTTCTTTTGACCGTGTAAAACCTGCAAAAACCACTTGTGTTTGAAAAACACCCATGCACATCCATACCCACTTCACATATGGAAAACCCAAAAAGTCTGCAACAAAACTCCATAACAATTAAACCAGAATAATGGATCATCATGAATATGCAAAACCATAGTTTTTAAGGAAAAACTATAAAACCCCTCAAATCCAAAAAACATGAATCTGAGTCATGCAAGTGCAAAATATCCACTTAAGGAAATAGCAGTTCAAGAGCTTTAGGCCCACTTGTAGACCAATCCCTCAACCACCAACATGCACATGCATCCGAGAGAATCAGGCAATTACAGAAGCTCTCAGATCATCCAATGATCAACTCCAAAGCCTGCATGCAATTAGGGTAACAAAAAATTATGCCTTCCAATACCAGGAACAAAACACCCAGCATAAGCACAATACTCCATGGCTGAGCAGTAACACAAACTCCTTCATATCATCAGAGAGCCTCTCACACAGACACCCAATATGAAAGTTACTGTAGCAACACAGCCTCAAAGCAAACCCCATGCAACAAGATTAAATACTGTCAATTAAGAGCCTCAGGCCACATCATGACCAGCTCCAGTCTCTTCACCATCCTTCAAGCACTGCTAAAACAGAAACACAAGATCAACTGCCAGACTTTCACTCAAACAAGGATCAAACAAACAGACATTTCCTTCAGATTTCCTCAAGCCTGTCACACTAAGAAATCATCACAGAAGGAATACCCAGACCTTATACACCAGGAACTCTTACATGCAAACACATGCAGCACACAAATGTACATATGTGAGCAACAAAGCATATCCCAGAAGAAGGTTCTGATACCACATGTAAGGAAATGAGGACATCTCAGAACGTATTTCTAAGAAAAGTGGTGTCTTCGACAAATTTAAATTCTTTCCAAATGCTTCAAAAACACGCACAACTATGCCTTTAAAGCGGAAACAGACATAGAACATTTCCTATATTGACCCTTAGAGGAAAGCACAAGCGAACAATATCTAGTTTCAACAACAGAGACATTAAACATGAAAGACAGAACAAGAACACAGATTTACGTGGGGAAAACCCTTACGGGTAAAAAACCCCACACTCCAAAAGCCCAGATCACCATTATATTATTCAGCAACAGAAAAATAGTTACAATACAAAACTAGCAATAAGCCTTTCATGAAGATTTACATCTTGTTCCTTCAGAAGAATAACTGACAGTAACCCTGCACAAAGTTCTCCAGCACTTGGTTGGTTCTTCATACTGTGATCATGCCACAAACAGCACACAGTACAGAACTACATCTTCTCAGCCAGAACAATTTCATTTGAACTCTATTTTCATCCTCTTCTCAATCCCTTCACATGCTGTTCACATGCTACATACAGCATACAACATAAGACTTCACAGAAGAAGAAAAACCAGAGCTCCATCAGATTGAACTCACCGTCTCATCGATTCTCTCACACCTCTGACTTGATTACACAATTGCTTTTAGCAATCTAATCGATTCTCATGCAAACGACCGTTCATTCCAGCTGCCCAGTATCGCTGACATCCAACTGTCCAAATCATTCGCATAACTATCTAACCGTTCACATTCTCATAGGAAACTTTAGTCCCACATGCACACGTTCTAGTTGGACATCCGGGTTTAAATGCCCGAACACACTTAAGATAACTGTCGGCGCTTTTGCCGCCGATGACTCCAGTCTATCCCCATCGGCACAACTCAAACTGTTGGCACAACCACAACCATGCACTCCGATAGTCCCATGTCTCACCGACGCCAACACAATGCCAACTCTTCATCAGAGTGACTTCTGCCATCGGAGTGACAATTCAAGGCTGGGCCGATAGAAGTTCTCACGCCGATGCCAATCACCAACTTCCATTGGGGTGACCAATGCCCATCGGAGAAACTTCCAAACGTCAGCCCGACAAGGATTGTCAAGCCGATGACCGTTCCATCGGAGAGACACCAACAATCGTCAAGACTAAACCAAACTTCGCTGAAGACCAATGTCTCACTGATGCCAAAGCCAATGTCATCCATCGGAGAGAGAACTCAAGGCTTGGCCGACAGTGATTCTCACGCTAACGCCAACCCTTCATCGGTATAACATGAAGTAACGGGGAGACTTCTTCCAGCTACGCCGATAACACTACTCACTCCAATGATCTTTCATCGGAGTGACTCACGCCGACAAGATCGCTAACCCTTCATCCATCGTCGGTGTGACCCAACACTGTCGGAGCTCCTACCACCAGCTTTGCCGACGGTCAACCTCATGCCGATGTCTCACTACCATCGGTAAGACCTTGGAGATCGGCATAAGACACCGAACTCCTGCCGATAGTAATCCTCATACCGATAGCTAGCCCTCCATTGGTGTAACCTAGCAGATCGGCCGAAGACCTCTTACTCCCACCGATACAAGGAGTCGAGCCGATAACAAGGGATAACCAAGGAACCAATGAACCTGTAATTTGAGTCACTAGTACTCAACATTTCTATCCTCATCTAACTTTGGAAACAAATGAGTGAGAAGCCATGTGAGTGCCTCCTGTGACCTATCCATCCTATTAATCAACTATTGTTGTCCTCTTGCCAAGTCATTAAAAATATCTCGTGTACTAGGCTCTCCAATTTCCCTATCTCCCATTTCTATAAGATGTTCTAGAAGTACACCGAAAAAGAGATCTATCCTTGGAACCTTGAGATCTTCCTCACTATAAAATACCACAGGTTGCTCTTCAACAACTACAATCTCTGAATCAGTCTCAAATGGATCTATTTGTGGCACTGGATTCTCTTATTCTACTAACTATAGATTCTATGTTTCCTATCTTGGTCTAAAATTGTATCTATCTGTAGGCTGCATGTCATGTTTAACCACACAGGATGGCAAGATACACTGCTCTGATACCACTGTAATGTGTCATACCTGTTTGTAAATTTCTAATGATCTTTTTATGTGTGATTTTTATTAATTTTTTTGTGATCTTTCAGGCTACATAGAAGAATGCAGAAGGGGTTTTTTAGTTTTCCTGCAGATGTGTTGCCGAAGCATACAATATAGATTATATATGGAAAACCCAAAAAATATACAATAGATATGAATAAACTATTGACTACTCAGATAGCAAAATGGCCAATAAGGAATTACTATGACATACTCATGTTTGAATATGTAACTTGGTACAATAGCCGAAAGTAGACCAGCAAGTGGGTATGGCTAGAAAGCATCAAAACTCCATTAATCAATGAGAATGGCTCATACAAATGATATCAACAAATAAGATGGCCTGGAACGCCACTCTAAGTCCAAGTGTGAAATTGTAATGAAGGTAAATGAGGCACTAAAGGACCCACATCCTCACTGGGACTGGTAGGATTATGGCTGGGAGTACAATCTGCAATACACAATATTGTAAACCCTCTATGAATGCTCTGAAATAAGTCTACAACAATCTCCAAGAGAGGGCGACTCAGCACAATGAGGAAAGGCCACAAAACAGCCCCAAAATGCAATACGGCCAGCTTCTAGAGGTACAACTAGCAAGCAAGGTGTACAGCTACCTTTGTGTGCCCAACAATCACTCTGATCAGTCACTAAAATCTCTCGCAAAATCAAAATATTCAATCTCTGTTAGAAGATGTATCGAATCAGCCCCAAATCTTCATCTCCAAATCTCCATTGAAGCACACATGTGAATACTAGAAGCATCCATCGTTAATGGCACCTTTGGGTGGTATTACACACCTATAGAATGCCATCCCTTAGGGAGGTTTTTATCTCCAAGAACCTGGTTCGAATCCTCAAACCCTCAATACCCTAGCAGAGCTCACAATGAGAAAATATCAAAACATAGCATAGCCCAAATGAGCTTTCATTTCACCTTTTATTCTCCCTCCAAAATGGGTGTTAGGTTCAGGAGGGTATTTAGTCATTTTAAAACTTCTTTTATTTCCCTAGGGATGGGCACCCAAGGTCATAACTTGTCTTATGTCTTCATTTTCCATTAAGTCACTTTTCCCTCAAATATTATAAAGTCCATATTAAATATAACATTAATAATATTTGGACTTTAAAATACATATGAAGACGGTGTCAGAATGAAGTGATCTAAATCTCATCAGAAAGCTCTCGACAAGATGAATATGACCCCACTCTAAAAATCCTAAACCGACACTGAACCTGAACTTACTAAAAATAGTAAGTACTGACCAAGAGCAGACAGAGCCAACTCTGAAGGTGCCAACTAGATCCACTGAATGCTAACCACATCTCCATCACCAACAAATATCTCAAAAGACAAACTAACTCCAGTCCCCTAACCAAACTGCTAGTCCATGGGAGTTCAATGATGGACTAACCATGTGTCAAGAAGGGGACATTACAATTGAAGTCAAATAATTCCTCTGCTCTGCTCTAGCTTCTCGTCCTTTTCCTTATCTTCACATTTTCACCCCACAAGGACATCTTTTCCATGACTCAGTTACAAGTATTTATACACGTCATCAACCTTGGAATGGTTAAGGTCGGCATTAGAATCATTAACCATTGAAACAATCTCCAAGGTCAACATTACAAACATTTACAAAATAGGTCTAGACCTAATACAAAATTATGCTAAGGAAATGTAGTATAGATGTATGTGGATCATGCCATGCCTTAGCTAGGACTCAAACATGATCTTCCACGCCACAACATGCTTCTATAATCTTCAAGGGATCTTTGCAATCACTGGAATTAACCAAGTCGACCAAGACTGGTTACGCGCTATGTTATTTGGGAATAATCTTCAAACTCAATCTCAATTCCTTAATGCGGACCAATGTAAAGGTAGGAACATGATTAGGAGGAATCCACAAGCACGTTGAAATCATCAAAAGAAACTACACAAACTCAAACCACTTTATCCATGAGATTCTTCACACCGGAGCACAACTTCACTATCTTCAACTGTCATAAAAGAAAGATAGCTTGTGGACCACCAAAATATGAACCATTGCAATTATAGGCACTTATCATCATCTTAGACTTCCCTCTAGAATCGCAGAGAAAAATAATTCAATGTGGAGGAATCAAAGCAAAATACTTTCTCCCTGGCACCAGTGAATAATCAAAAAAAGAAGGTTTTACACTTGTGAATGTAACTCGCTCAATTCTTCACACTAGAGGCTCAAATATGGGTTTTAGAATCTTCAGACATGCCTCTGAATAACTTACAATCTAGAGAAAAAGATCTTCAATCAACAAGAAATGCAGAGTAATCTTCTGGATGGTTCTTCAACATACAACTCACTGTCTTCACTACAATTCACTGCAACTCACAGTTTCTTCTGGAAAGACAAATTTTCTCAATATCCTCAACATATAAAGCTTCTAAACAAATAAAAAAATAGGATACAATTGACACCAATGACAACACTGATTAGGCACATACTTGCAACAATATCCCCATTTATCATTGATGGCAACATATGATGTGAAAAACTGCAATAGCCATCAAGACAAGATTCTCCCCTATCTCTTTACACATCTGCACTCTTTCTACATTTTTCACATGATTTCTATTGCAAATTGTTGGCAAGAGACACTATATGGATTCATGATTGTTGTCATTGATGGCAACAAAGTTCATCCCACACATCCGCAAGACATGGTGTGTCTCTACCGGAAGTCAGAGTGAAGAATGTTGTGGTCTGGTAAACAAGAACAGAGCATGTGGCGAGGTCCGACAGACAGGTCTGGATCTCTCAGAGGAAGTATCTTGGTGAAGTGCAGATTTGGGGAAGTCAAGAGGACTACCTTGAGTGATAGATTCCAAGGATTTAGCCTCTAGTCATAGATGAGGAAAAAGATATGAATACTTGAGTACCCAGTTCCTGAATGACAGTATGAACAGAGGAAGAACTGACTGTCAGAACATCAGACTTTATTCTGGATGTGTTACTGATGGTGGTAAAGGTTATGAAGGCATGAATTATGTTTGGCCGACATGATTAATGATTTTCACAAGTATATCCTTGATCTGCAATGTTTGGTAAGCAAGGATTCAGCGGACAGATCAGAGTTTGTGAAAAGATTGAATATTCTGGATGCCGACTAGAAAGGTGATGAAATCACTTGTGCGGATATATATACACGATGGATTTAGTTGTGAGAGGTGTCGTCGTTGTTAGTGATGTGCGAATAAAAGCAGAAGAGTAGAGCGAAAGCAGTAAGGAAGGTCCGGTATGTGAAAGGAAAGCAGCATAAGAAAAGAGGAAAGATGAAGTGCAGTAGATCAGTGTATTGAGCCTAACCGAAACTGAACTCTAGCATATGTAGATGCTCCCAATCAGTTCAAGTATTGTATAACACTTTTTTGTAGGCAGTGAGTCTCTTGTAGGTAGTGTGCCTCTTGTGAGTAGTGTGCTCGGGCAGTGAGCCCTAATTGGCAAGTGCCATTTTGTATTTCCATTCTTCTAACAGAGAATACAATCTTGGGTTAATCACCCCGTGGTTTTCTCCCTTAATAGGGTTTCCACATCAAAAATACTGTGTCATGTGTATTTCCATTTCATAGTTATGTTTGCTTAATTGAATTAATGCCGCATTGATCATTAAGAAAGTTAAGAAAGAAGAAAATAGTAGGATAACTGATTCACCCCCCCTCTGAGTTATCAACAATTGGTATCAGAGCCAATTTCCTCCTAACAAAGTCTAACAGCTTGAGGAAGATCTAGGAATTCAAATGGATGCATATGGTTTAAGGGAGCAACTCAAGACTGCCCTTGATGATCTTGAACAGTCAAACTCTGAAGTCAATGAATTAAAGGAAAGACTCAAACAGGCTGATGATTTCATGAGAGAACTAAAAGACAAATTAAGTCTCTCTATGAAAAAGAGAAAGGAGCTGATTCAGCAATTGGCAAGTCAAGGTGAAGCAAATGATGCAAATGAAGAGCTGAAGGAGAAAACCAAGTTATGTAAAAAGTTATCAAAAGAAGTCATTATGGTAAGACATGAAATGGAATCAGGAGTTATGAAGTTTACCCAAGAAGTTGAAGAGAAAAGAAAAATTGAAGATAGTCTAAGACAATCTCTCAAAGAGAAATTAGAAGATTGCCACCAATGGATAGAATTATCAGACATCTTGAATCTAATCTTGAAGATGCTAAAGAAAATGAAGAAAAACTTGATGATCAAATTGTCTCTCTCAAAAGGGATCTTCAAACAGCAAATGAATATAAAGAGAAATTCAAGATAAGTTTTGCTCAACTTGAAGTTCTTCTTGGTAGTCAAAAGAGGGTAGATGACAAATGTGGTTTGGGATATGAGAAAGGAGAAAGCTCTAGATCCAGTTAGAAGAATTTTCGATCAGAAAATCCAAGGAACAGGCCTAGAAGACCTCCGGTAAGATAGCCTAATGCTCAAAGATATCCATCCTTCAATGGATACTGCCACAACTACAATAACTTTGGTCATAAAGCTAATCAGTGTAGAAAGAAAATGAATCAGACTAATTCATCCTTCTCTGGACAGTGTTTTAATTGCCAAAGGTATGGTCACAAATCCCATGAATGCAGAAACATGCAAATGAACAAATTATTCAATGGTAGATGCTTTGCATGCAATAGAATAGGTCATATGGCTAACCAATGCAGATCAAGAGGATATCAATCAAATATGCAAAGAAATGTTGTTTGCCAAATTTACAATAGATCCGATCATATTGCAAAATTCTGTAGAAGCAAGAATCAGGACAAAAGAGGTCCGATATATCATAATCAGAATCAAGATAAGGGAAAACAAAAAGTGAATGCGGATGAAGTTCAAAGTCATATGAACAAGATTTGGGTGAAGAAAAGTATAGAGAATGTAGAGGATGGATCCGCAACAGACTCTGGTGCTAATATTCCTTCCAGAAATTAAAAAGTGAGCTCTGGCTCAGGGGGAGACACAAAGAAAACCTTGTTCCCCTAGCCAGTCAATTGGTGCCGGAACTGGCACAAGAAGAGTTGCGGATTGAAGGGTTCATAAGGGAAACATCCAAACAAACTATGGTTAAGATTTGGAAGATCCGCAAGATGTTTAAAGATTAGGATTGATCTGGTTCTTCAAGTCATCTGAATAAGGCAAACTGGAATAACTTAGGTCAAGCATTTATTGCAACTTGACATTAGGGTTTATGGAGCAATATAAGGGTTTTCTCATTAATCACTTATTCATTCTGCATTCAAGAAGAAACGAAAAGTGGAGCTCTGCAACAAAATTCCTCAAGTTCATCGAAGATCATTTGAAGAAGTCAATTCATCCAGAAATCAATCCGGCCAACTCCGTGAAACTGAAAGGCGCAAAAGGCATAATTTTCCATTTTCAATATCTCACTGCAAATCTTTTGAAAGATGGATACTCTGAATATAGTAAAGATCTCTGATAGGCCCGGCCCTGAATTTAAGAAACATCCATACAAATCATTGGAGGTAGATCCCTTAGGAGCATTCTCTAGTGTTCCACATGGCGTTTTGCACACAGAAGACATTAGGGTTTACAGACATGCAAATATTGAAGAGTTTGGGGAATTCAAACTAGGAGATATCTATAACAAACAACTGATAGACGATGCTTTTGAGCTTAAACCAGAATATAAGGGTATCCAAGAGAAACATTTTGATCAATTCATTCATTTCCCCTGCTTTGAAGAAGATGAATGGGTCCGGTATGTATTGAGGAGGGTGCATGATAACTTCCTATGGCTGAATAGACCTTGCAAGATCACAAAGGAGGCAATTAGGGTAGTAAATGGTTTATACTCCTCTGGAGGTATACCTATCCTCAAATCTGTCAAAAATAACATTGTAACTGAGGCCACCGGATTAATATTTGATAAGAGGGCAATGACCATTGAAGATATTACTGACCCATATATCAAGTTTGCATCTATGATAATATGATACAAGATATATCACTCTAGTAGGGAGAATTCAGTATCTGGAACTACAGTATATACTACCTATGAGATGCTGAGAAAGAATGTAGAATATGATCTCTGTGAACTTCTTTTGAGCTAATTAATGGAAAACATACAAAAGATCAAAAAGGACAAGAAGAACTCTTTTAAATATGGTGCACTAATATTATGTTTATTTTTCTACTTCATGAATGAGCTGCCCGGATCAAATGGATGGGTATGGCAAAATGACAAACTAGTCAATTCATATCAGAGATTACTTGCATGAACTTGGGGATGCTAAGGCAAGGAATACAGCTCTGTGGGGTTACTTCAAGCACTTTCAAAATACAATGCAAATCAGAGAAAGAATCCCCAAATCAGTAGTTGAGAAATACAAGGATACAGTGTGCTTCATGGTAGACACTAATCAATGCCTAATGGAGGCAGTAGAGCCAAGGACAGTTTGGATCATGCCTATGGGGTATGAAGTTGATGAACAAATTGTAGAGCTGCATGTTCAACACATGCTTAGTCAACCAAAGGACCCAAAAGCAGAAAGATTTTGAACCTTTGAAGAACTAAGTGTGAGAATTCACACTAAGCTAAGGCAGCCAGAGATCAAAAGGAAGGTAAGAAAAGAAGTTGAAGAAGTTGCAAAAGGCTTTGGCATCTCAAAGGAGACACTTGATGCCAACAAGGAAAAGAGGCAAAAGGTTGAGGAAGAGAAGAAAGAGGCAGAAAAGGAAAGCAAGGAAAGTGCTCTGGTAGAAACCTCAAACTAGACTAGATCATCAAAGAGATCTGCACCTGTCACAGCCAAAAGCTCAAGAACATCAAAACCGAAAGTCCAGGCATCCGGCAAAGGAGAGAAAAGATCAAAGACAAAAGCCACAAGGGCTTATGCCAGTCAAAGAGATGAAGAGGAAACTGAATCAGATGAGGATATAAAGAAACTAAAGAAGAAGAAGAAATCATCTGGTGAACACTCTACTAGTCAAGGAGAAAAAGAGAAGGAAGAGGAATATTCTAAAAAACCCACTCTATCCTTATATGTTGTAGTGAAAGCAGTCACTGTGGATGGGAACCCGCAACCCTTAACAGAATTTTATGATGAATGTAATGAAGCAGATAAAAAGATTCTGGAGGAAGCCATAGTCCAGTTTTTGAACACTTACAACAAAGCTTTTATTGAAATTATCTCTCTAATTCCCAAAAGCTTAGAGAAAAGGCTTGAAATGAGGAAGAACAATGCTCGAGCAAAAGATCTCAAGATCTGGGAACAGGTCGCCATTAAGCTCTTCCCTTCAATCACTCCACAACAAATGAATATGATCTTTAAAGATTGCAAGGATGAGTTTCAGAGAAAAGCCAGGATGAATCAGCTCATGCTTGGTGAAACTGACAAAGTGTCAAGAGAGACTGAAGAGATCCTTTGAAATGCTCTTAAAAAGTTCAACATTCCCATCACAGAGGACTCTGGTAAAGACAAGGGCTCAAAATCCTCTATTCCAGAAGAGGTGGCTCATGAACAAACAAATATCTCTCCTCTAGTTTCCCCTACAGCATCCGGATCTAAAGGAGAAGACAGAATACAGGAGAAAGAAGCAGGAGTGAAGGAAAAAGATGTTGACAATACCAAGGTTGCAGAGGGAGAGAAGACCTCAACAGAGAAGACCACAACTGCTAGTGGTAAGAATGTAGAAGGAGAGAAAGCTCCAAGGGACAGCTCTAAGAATGCAGAAGAGAAGAAACATCTGTCTCTGGCAAGAGACACTGCAAAAACTGTCCAAGAATTCCTGAACAAAGAAACAATGGAGATTGATGAACCAGAGCTTCTACAAGGACCATTTGATTTTTACTCTCTTTCTCCGATACAGACAATGAAGATAGCCTCATTTGCTAATGCAAAGGCTAAAGAAAAACTCCTAAAGTCTCACATGGAAGATTGTGAGTTGATAGAAGCTGCTTCTGGAGTGCTAGAAAAGATTATGCCATCATTTCAGAAGGATCCCATAGCCTCCTCATCCGGTAATCTCAAAACTCTAGTCAATAGTGTTAGCACACATTTTGATTCTCTAGAGAAGTCAGCTGAAGAAAAGGTCCGGAAGGAGTTTTTGGATAAGAGATTCTTAGAGGTACAAGGGTTGATCATTAATGATAGGAGAAATATGTATATTGGGATAAAGAGCATAGAAAATGCTCTTAAAGATGGCGGTGAAGTATACAAATTTTGTATTTCCTGGTCCAAAGCAATAGTGGAGATTGAGAAGAAAATGAAAGAACAGGAGGATAAACTAATAAAACTTTCTCAAAATTTTGATCCACTTACTACATCAATAATAAATCAAGAATGTCAAATGGTTGTAGTTTTGAATGAGATTAAGAAGCTTGAAAAAGAGAAGAAAAATAGAATAAGTAGGTTGAGTGAGCTCAGAGGGATAATTGTCCCTAAGTTAGAGGCCATGCATGAGGCCATAAAAGAAGCTCAAATCACAGCCCAGACAAATGATCCAACAGATCTAAAAAGGGCAGATGCATTTGCATTTCTATTGAGCGGTCATATATCAATTTTGGACAGAATAAAGCAAAGTTGGGCTACAGAATTTATTCAACTGAAAATAACTTTTGCAGACATACTGCAGTATATGTAAGTATTCCATATGTATATACTTATGCAGTTAAGTATAGTTAAATTTTTAAAAATTTTGGTATGCGGACCCTACCCTTTGCCATTGATGTCAAAGGGAGAGTGAGGAGCAATGAAAAATGAGGAATCCAACTAAGGGGGAGCTCCGGAATATGTATATAAAAATAGAGCATCAGCCAAGGGGGAGCATAGTATAAACACTTAGTCATTTTTCAGTAAGTGTTGCCATCAATGCCAAAGGGGGAGATTGTTGGCAAGAGACACTATATGGATTCATGATTGTTGTCATTGATGGCAACAAAGTTCATCCCACACATCCGCAGGACATGGTGTGTCTCTACTGGAAGTCAGAGTGAAGAATGTTGTGGTCCGGTAAACAATAACAGAGCATGTGGTGAGGTCCGACAGATAGGTCTAGATCTCTCAGAGGAAGTATCTTGGTGAAGTGCGGATTTGGGGAAGCCAAGAGGACTACCTTGAGTGATAGATTCCAAGGATTTAGCCTCTGGTCATAGATGAGGAAAAAGATATGAATACTTGAGTACCGGGTTCCTGAGTGACAGTATGAACAGAGGAAGAACTGACTGTCAGAACATCTGACTTTATTCCAGATGTGTTACTGATGGTGGTAAAGGTTATGAATGCATGAATTATGTTTGGCCGACATGATTAATGATAACCACAAGTATATCCTTGATCCGCAATGTTTGGTAAGCAAGGATTCAGCTGACAGATCAGAGTTTGTGAAGAGATTGATTATTCCAGATCCCAACTAGAAAGGTGATGAAATCACTTGTGCAGGTATATATACATGATGGATTTAGTTGTGAGAGGTGTCGTCGTTGTTAGTGATGTGCAAATAAAAGTAGAAGAGTAGAGCGAAAGCAGTAAGGAAGGTCAGGTATGTGAAAGGAAAGTAGCATAAGAGAAAAGGAAAGATGAAGTGCAGCAGATCAGTGTACTGAGCCTAACCGGAACTGAACTCTAGCATATGTAGATGCTCCCAATCAATTCAAGTATCGTATAACACTCTTTTTGTAGACAGTGAGTCTCTTGTAGGCAATGTGCCTCTTGTGAACAATGTGCTCAGGCAGTGAGCCCTAATTGGCAAGTGCCATTTTGAATTTCCATTCTTCTAACAGAGAATACAATCTTGGGTTAATCACCCCATGGTTTTCTCCCTTAACAGGGTTTCCACGTCAAAAATACTATGTCATGTGTATTTCCATTTCATAGTTATGTTTGCTTAATTGAATTAATGCTGTATTAATCATTAAGAAAGTTAAGAAAGAAGAAAATAGTAGGATAACTGATTCACTCCCCCTCTTAGTTATCAACACAAATATGTGCCTAAGCAGTGTTGTCATTGATGTCAACATATCCTTGTTTCCATTGGTGTCAACTGTATCCTATTTTGCTGCCTGTTTAGAAGACCAAATTGTTGAGGATATTGAGAAAATTAATGGAGATCAATATATGCAGACCATATGGCTATGTAGAGGTTTGTCTAAAGAAGCTCCAGTTAAGATTTGAGAGGTTTGTATTAAGATCTGAAGAATTTATAGCCATCTGAGTAAAATTGGTTCTTGCATTATTTAGGAGAGATAGAGTGACAGGAAAGAGGTCCAGATTGCTCCGATAATGTAGAATGATGATCTATGGATCTAGAGGCATGTTTGGGAAGTTAGTGTGTATCATCCATTCAAGTGGTTCATGGTTTGGAGGTCCGCAAGCAATCTTTCTAATGTGACAATCATGACAGATAGTGTTCTTGAAGTTTCAGAGGAAGATGCAAGTGATTTGGATGATTTGGAGGAGTGTAGATGTGTTTGTTTAATTCAATGTGCTTATGGAAGTCTCTGGATCATGTGACTGCTATGTTGGAGGTCCGCATTGAAGTTTGAGCTCGTCAATGAAGATTTTCTTCTTGGTGTTGTTGTTCTTCCCAGTCTTGGCCGACTGAATGATTCAAGTGTGTTGTGGATGATCTAAGAGCAATTGTTTGAAGCATGGCATGTTGATCAAGGAAGATTTGAGTCCTAGTTATGTTTGGCTGACAGCTTAGTGATTTGCATTAAGTCATATGTCTGTAGTGCCAACCTTGATGTTCATTCCAAGGTTGATGAAGTGTATAAATACTTGTGATGAGTTGCAGAAAATTATCCTTGAGTGAAATGAATTAAATCAAAATAAAGGATAAGAATCAGAGCAGAGAAGAAAAGGAGCGAGAGTAGTATAGAGTGAAAAGTTAGTGAAGAAGAATTTGGGGCAAAGCAGAAGTTTTGTGATAATTCAATGAAACTGAACCAGGCATGAAGTAGATGCTATTTCTTAGTTAATTCTTTCTATTCTAAATAAATTATGTAGGCAGTGAGCCTCTCTTTTGAGCAG
Organism: Cunninghamia lanceolata; assembly: GCA_027924645.1. NCBI lineage: Eukaryota > Viridiplantae > Streptophyta > Pinopsida > Cupressales > Cupressaceae > Cunninghamia > Cunninghamia lanceolata. Next base: position 514,340 of record BSBN01001409.1, on the reverse strand, counting down.
TGAGCTTTGGGCAGTGTGGCCGAAGGCATGTGCCTTCTATTTTGTAAAGTACTTTTAATAGGGTACAAAATCTTTGTGGGTTAACCCCCACAGTGGTTTTCCCTTAGCCGGGATTCCATGTAAAAAATTCTGGTGTTCTATGTTCACTTGTTTTTGTTCATGTGTTGATAATTCATGGTTTAAATGTTTACATCATTAATCAAGTTTTGTGTGATAAAGAAATAATTGCAAGTGTTAAAGATTTGGGACAACTGATTCACCCCCCCTCTCAGTTGTCTAGCCTAATTCCAACAATTAGTATTAGAGCCAAGTTCCTCTAGAAGAAGCTTAACCGCTTGAGGAGATCCAGGATGTCGACCTACAAAAAGGATAGCCTAAGATTTCATGGAACAAATTACTCTATTTGGAAAAGTCGCATGGAGTGCCATTTGAAATGCATGGGTGATGCTTACTGGGCAATAACTAAGGATAAGTATGAGCCTCCGGAGAAACCTTCAACTCCAAATGAAGTAAAAAATGTTAAAAATAATCTTCGATCCAAAGAAGCCTTGCTAATTGCCTTGACTGATTTAGAAATGACAAATTTCTTTGGACTAAAAACTGCTAATGAAATCTAGAAGAAGTTGGAGAATCTTTATGAAGGCGATGAATTTGTAAAATGTGCCAAGCTACAGAGTCTGAGAGGAAATTTTGAAAATATGAAGATGAGTGAAGATGGAAACATTAGAATCTACATGCAAAAAATAAATGATCTTGTGTGTGGTATCAGATGTGCTAGTGGGACTTTGGAAGAATTAGAGACTGTGGCAAAAGTGCTCAGATCTTTACCTGATTCATACAAACATAAGGTTGCTGCTATAGAGGAGATCAAGACTGTCTCAAAAGTTACAAGAGATCAACTGGTTGGTAAAATTTCATCTTTTGAATTAAGTGAGTTCAGTGACTCTCTTCCCAAGTCTGAATCTACATTTAAGGCCAATGTATATGGAAAACAAATATATGATCCAGGTGAAAGCTCTTTTGCAAGATCAAATAGATTTGTTAAGACAAGGAAGGATCTTGAAAATGTTGAAATTAAAACTACAAATCTTGAAGCTCTTATTTCCAAAAGATTGCCAAGAGGATCCGATAAGTATGAAGGAAAATTTCCATTCAAATGTTTTGCTTGTAATAAGATTGGTCATTTTGCCTCAAGATGTTTGGAGAGGTTTTCAAAACCAAACCCTAACAAATACAAAAATTAGAAGAAATGTTACTATGTCTAAGAAGCTAGAGAAGGAGTCACAAATGATGAATCTGATCATGGAGGTTCCTCTGAAAATGATTGGGTGTTCATTGCTATCAAAGAAGAAGATCCAGTGTCTAGTAAATCTGCTAGCTGTGCAAATGTGGAAAGTGCCTTGGCTACTCAGGTTATTGAAAAAGATGAATGGGTGATTGATAGTAGATGTTCTCATCATATGACTGGTGACAAAAGTAAGTTTGTGAGTTTTGAAAATTATGGAGGGCTTGTGAAATTTGGAGATAACTTAGCTGGTAGAATCCATGGTAGAGAAACCATCTCTTTTGATGGTAAGAATAACACCAATGATGTTCTGTATATGGAAGGACTGAAACATAATCTTCTTAGTGTTGGATAGTTGGTTGACAAAGGTTATGATCTTTGATTCAAGGATGAAAAATGTAGAATCTTGGAGAGCTCTGGAACTAAAATTGCATCTAGTACTCAAACTAGTGGTAACATTTTTCATTTAAGTAGTTCTGGAAAAAGTTGTTTGATTGCTCAAACAGATCAAAGTTGGTTATGGCATAGGAGGATGTGTAATGTGAATTTTGATAACATTGTCAAAATAAGTACCACTCAGGTTGTAAGAGATTTTTCAAAACTTGTGAAACCTAATAGCATGTGTAGAGAATGTCAATTGGGGAAATAGAACAAAATAGCATTCAAAAGTAAGGAACATGCTTCAAGTGGATGATTGGAACTAGTACATACTGATCTTTGTGGTCTTGCTAGAGTTAGGAGTGTGCAAGGAGATAGATATTTCATGTTGTTGATTGATGATTACTCTAGGATGATGTGGGTAACTTTCCTAAAAGAAAAATCAGAAGCTCTTGACAAGTTTAAGGTGTTCAAGGTGATGGTTGAAAATTAGATTGGTGAGAAATTAAAATGTTTGAGATTTGACAGAGGTGGAGAATTTACTTCCGGTGAGTTTGATGCTTTATGTGAATAGCATGGCATAAAAAGATAGTTATCTACTCCTAGGACTCCCCAACAAAATGGAGCTGTGGAAAGAAAGAACTGAACCATTTAAGAAGCTTCCAAGACCATGATGATGGAATCAAATGGTCCTCAAGTTTATTGGAGAGAAGCTATGAGTACTGCTGTCTACACTCTTAACTAGGTGCAGATCAAAGGCAATTCTAGTAAGACCCCTTATGAACTATGGTTTGGTCATCCTCCTACTGTGAGATATTTTAGAGTTTTTGGTAGTAAATGCTATATCAAAAGAGACAAGGATTTAGGCAAGTTTGATACAAGAAGTGATGAGGGAATATTTTTGGGATACTCTACTCAAAGTAAGGCTTACTAGTGCTTTAACCAGAGGTTGAAAAAGATTGTTGAAAGTGCTAATGTTAGAGTTGGTGAGAGTAAGGAAGGACATTCCAGGTTCTATAGATATGATTCAGATGATCAAGATGAAAGTCAAAGTCAAGGAAGGCTAGTTCAAACTCAGACTGAGATTCAAATTGATCTGGAAACTCTAGGAACTCAAGAGAATAGTTTAGATGTTGAGGAACAAGCTCAAGAAACAAAAGTTCAAGCAATTCCCAAAACTCCCAAGTATGTAAGACTGAATCATCCTGAAGATCAGATCATAGGAGATAAGAGTAAAGGTGTTCAAACTAGAAGAAATTTTTTTGAAGATCAAGTGGAAATTTGTTTGATTTCAAAGATTGAACCTAAATTAGTAAGTGAAGCCTGCAATGATGAAAACTAGGTAAAAGCAATGGAAGAAGAATCTATGCAAATTGAAAAGAATCACACTTAGGATCTTGTTCCTAGACCTGAGGACAAAAATGTGATTGGAACCAAATGGGTCTTCTGAAATAAACTAAATGAAGATGGTGAAGTTGTGAGAAACAAAGCAAGGTTGATATGCAAAGGCTATTCTCAAGTGGAAGGAATTGATTTTGAAGAAACTTTTGCTCTGGTGGCAAGAATAGAAGCAGTCAGATTATTTCTTGCATTTGGTACCTTTAGAGATTTTAAAGTTTATCAGATGCATGTTAAATTAGCATTCTTGAATGCAGAATTGGAGGAAGAAGTTTACATTGAGCAACCATAAGGATTTCAGTTGTCTGATTAGAGAGATATGGTTTGCAGACTAAGAAAAGCATTGTATGGACTCAAGCAAGCCCCAAGAGCTTGGTATGCAAGATTGGATAAGCATTTGCTTAAGCTAGGATTTAGCAAAGGTATCGCTGATAGTAATCTTTACTTTAAGATTAATCATGAGGACATCCTGATTGTTGAGGTCTTTGTTGATGATATCATTTTTGGTGGAAATGAATGTATGTGCAAAGCTTTTGCTGATTAGATGAAAAGTGAATTTGAGATGTCAATGTTTGGTGAGATGAATTTCTTCCCAGGTTTGCAAATTGTTCAGTCGGATAAAGGTATCTTTATATCTTAGTCCAAGTATGTGAAAGAATTGCTGAAGAAGTTTGGAATGGAAGATTCAAAGCCAGCAGGTACACCTATGGTAATTGGATGTAAGTTAAGCAAAGATGATGACTCCCCCAAGGCAAATCAAAAAAAGTATAGATCAATGATTAGAGGATTGCTCTATCTAACTCAGACTAGACCTGACATCATGAATGTCATTGGACTTGTTGCTAGATTTCAAGATGATCCAAAAGAATCCCATGTTGTGGCAGTCAAAAGAATATTCAAATATCTCAAGGGGACAATTGATTATAGATTGTGGTATCCAAAGGATAATGACTTCACTCTTCATGCATATACAGATGCTGATTGGGTAGGAGATGTGGATGACAGGAAAAGTACTAGTGGTGGTGCATTCTTCTTGGGAAGAAGATTGGTCTCTTGGATGAGAAAAAAGTAAGAGGCAATATCTTTGTCTACTGCAGAGGCAGAGTATATAGCAGCAGCAAATAATTGTACTCAAGTTCTATGGATGAAACAAATGTTGAAAGACATCAGAATTATGTTTTAGGAATCAGTCACAATCTTCTATGATAATTCAAGTGCAATAAGCATCTCAAATAATCTGGTGTTGCATTCAAAGACAAAGCATATATCCATCAAGTTTCATTTCCTAAGAGAGAAGGTAAATGAGAATGAAGTCAAGTTAGAGTTTGTGTCTTCAAAAGATCAAATTCTGGATATCTTCACTAAGCCTCTTCCCAAGGATACTTTTTAGTATCCTAGAGAGAAGTTAGGGTTATTACCCCTCTTGATCAGAACTAAGATGCACTAAGGTGCATCAGTTCGGTGGAATTCACAGTCATATCTTATGATCCAGATTAATGTTAAGGAGATACTACTCAGGAGTAGTCAATATGCAAATGTTGAGATTCGTCTAAAACAAAAAGGGAGAAAAGATTACAAATATGTGCACTTTGCCATTGATGTCAAAGGGGGAGAGAAGTTCATGTGAAAAACTAGTTGCTGATAAAAGGGGGAGCAGTGAAGAAAGTAATTTTAGAAGTGAGAAGAGAAAGAGGGAGAAGTTCTTGTCTTGATGGTTGAATTCAATTTTTCACATCATATGTTACCATCAATGACAAAGAGGGAGATTGTTGCAAAATGTGCCTAAGCGGTGTTGTCATTGATGTCAACATATCCTTGTTGCCATTGGTGTCAATTGTATCCTATTTTGCTACCTATTTATAAGACCAGATTGTTGAGGATATTGAGAAAATTAATGGAGATAAATATGTGTAGACCATATGGCTATGTAAAGTTTTGTCTGAAGAAGCTCCAGTTAAGATTTGAGAGGTTCGCATTAAGATCTGAAGAAGTTATAGCCATCAGAGTAAAACAGGTTCCTGCATTATTCATGAGAGATAGAGTGTCAAGAAAGAGGTCTGAATTGCTTCAGTAATGTAAAATGATGATCTGAGGATCTAAAGGCATGTTTGGGAAGTCAGTGTGTATCATCCATTCAAGTGGTTTGTGGTTTGGAGGTCTGCAAGTAATCTTTCTAATGTGACAGTCATGATAGATAGTGTTCTTGAAGTTTCAGAGGAAGATACAAGTGATTCGGATGATTTGGAAGAGTGCAAATGTGTTTGTTTAATTCAATGTGCTTGTGGAAGTCTTTGGATCATGTGACTGCTATGTTGGAGGTCCACATTGAAGTTTGAGCTAGTCAATGAAGATTTTCTTCTTGGTGTTGCTATTCTTCCTAGTCTAGGCTGACCAAATGATTCAAGCATGTTGTGGATGATCTAAGAGTAATTATTTGAAGTGTGGCATGTTGATCAAGGAAGATTTGAGTCCCAGTTATGTTTAGCTGACAACTTAGTGAATCACATTAAGTCAAATGTTTGTAGTGCCGACCTTGATGTTCATTCCAAGGTTGATGAAGTGTATAAATACTTGTTGATGAGTTGTGAAAAATTATCCTTGAGTGAAATGAATTAAATTTGAATAAAGGATCAGAAGCAGAGCATAGGAGAAAAGGAGTAGGAGTAGTATAGAGTGAAAAGTTAGTGAAGAAGAGTTTGGGGCAAAGCAAAAGTTTTGTGAGCATTCAATGAAACTGAACCAGGCATGAAGTAGATGCTATTTCTTAGTTAATTTTTTCTATTCTAAATAAATTCTGTAGGCAGTGAGCTTCTCTTTTGAGCAGTGAGCTCTGGGCAATGCACCCAAAGGCATGTGCCTTTGATTTTTCTAAAGTAATTTTAATAGGGTACAAAATCTTTGTGGGTAGTTACCCCCACCATGGTTTTCTCTTAACCAGGTTTCCATGTAAAAATTCTAGTGTTCTGTGTTCACTTGTTTCTGTTCATGTGTTGATAATTCATGCTTTAAATGTTTACATCATTAATCAAGTTTTGTGTGATAAAGAAATAGTTGCAAGTGTTAAAGATTTGGGACAACTGATTCACCCCCTCCCTCTCAGTTGTCTGGCCTAATTCCAACAATTTCTCTCCCCCTTTGACATCAATGGCAAAGGGCACATACTTGCACTCTACTGCTCTGATCCAATCTCTCTTCTGAACTCTCTTCATCTGACTACTCCCCATGAGAAGTAGCCCTTACAAGCATCAATCTGAATCTAGACATAGAACTCTAAGCACCACCAGACTGATGCACTCTTGTGCATCTTAGTTTAGAGAAGGAGGGGTAATAGCCCCTAACTTTTCTCTAAGATACTCAAAAGTATCCTTAGGCAAAGGCTTGGTGAAAATGTTTGCAATCTAGTCTTTTGTAGATACATACTCCAACTTGACTTCATTCTCTACTAGTTTTTCTCTCAGAAAGTGATATCGTATGGATATATTCTTTGTCCTTGAATGCATTACTAAATTCTTTGATATGTTTATGGTACTTGTATTGTCACAAAAGATTGCAATTGGATGCTCATACACAACTCTAATATCCTTCAATGTTTGCTTCATCCATAACACTTGAGTGCAACTGCATGCTGCTACAATATATTCTTGAATCTTATTTCTTGCTTAACCAAGATACCAGCCTTTTTCCCAAGAAGAATGCACATCCACTTGTACTTTTTATGTCATCCACATCTCTGGCCCAATCTACATCAGTCTATGCACCGAGAGTGAAATCATTATCCTTTGGATACCACAAACCATAATCCATTATGCCTTTCAAATATCTCATAATTCTCTTAACTACCATCACATGTGACTCCTTAGGTTCTACTTGAAATCTTGCCACAAGACAAACTGCATGCATTATGCTAGGTCTAGTTTGAGTCAGATAAAGTAATCCTCTAATCATAGATCTATACCTTTTCTAATATACCATAGGTGAATCATCATTTTTGCTCAACTTACAACCAGTTACCATGGGAGTATTTACAGGTTTAGAGTTTTCCATCCCAAACTTCTTTAACAACTCTTTGACATACTTAGACTAAGAAATGAAGATACCTTTATCTGATTGATTGATTTGCAGACCTAAAAAGAAATTCATCTCACCAAACATGGAAATTTCAAATTCAATTTGCATTTCTCCAAAAAAACCGTGCACATACCTTCATTTCCTCCAAAGATAATATCATCAACAAGGACTACAACGATCAGGATTTGTTCATCATTGATCTTGAAATAAAGATTATTGTTGGTAGTACCCTTACTGAACCCTAACTATATTAGATACTTATCCAACCTTACATACTAGGCCCTGGGGGCTTGTTTTAATCCATACAATGCCTTCTTAAATATACATACCATGTTACCCTGATCTGATGACTGGAATCCTTCCGGTTATTCAATATAGATTTTTTCTTCTAATTCTCCATTCAAGAATGTAGACTTCACATCCATTTGATATACCTTAAAGTCTTTGTAGGCTGCAAATGCCAAAAATATTCTTATAGCTTCAATCCTTGCCATTGGTGTAAATGTTTCCTCAAAATCTATTCCTTCAACTTGAGAATATCCTTTGCATACAAACCTTGCTTTGTTTCTTACCACTTCATCATTCTCATTCATCTTGTTTTTGAAGACCCATTTGGTGCCAATTATGTTTTTATCTACTAGTTTGGGAACAAGATCCCAAGTTTGATTCTTCTCTATCTACATCAGTTATTCCTTCATATCCTTTACCCAATTCTCATCATTGCAATCTTCAATCAGAGTCTTATGTTCAATCTTGGAAATCATACATAAATTTACTTGTTCTCCTGCAGCTCTTCTTTTAGTCAAGATTCCTTTGCTCTTATCTCCTATGATTTGATCTTCAGATTTATTAAGTTTTACATACCTTGGTGTCTTGGTAACACTTTCCAGAGCTTGCTCCTCTTCATCTAAATTGTCTTCATGCTGCACCACTTCTTTGCTTACTGAAACATCTGGTTCATCTTCTTCACATCCACTTGATTCTAAACACCTCTCCTTACTTTCATCAACTTTGACATTTGCACTCTCAATTTAATCTTATTTAGACTCTTATTATAATACCGGTAGGCCTTGCTCTTGGTGGAGTAACCAAGAAAGATTCCTTCATCACATCTAGCATCAAACTTGCCTAGGTCTTCTTCTCTCTTGATATAACATTTGCTACGAAAAACTTTGAGATATTTCATAGTAGGAACTTTACCATACCACAATTCATAAGGAGTCTTATAACTGTTACCTTTGACTTGGACTCAGTTTAGGATGTATATAGCAGTGTGAATTGCCTCTCTCCAATATACTTCTAGAAGGTCAACTTCCTTCATCATGGTTCTAGTAGCTTCTTGAACTGTTCTATTTTTCCTTTTAGTAACTCCATTTTGTTGTGGAGTTCTAGGTGTAGATAATTGTCTCTTTATCCCATGTTCTTCACAAAAGAAATTGAATTCATTTAATGTAAACTCTCATCCTCTATCAGACCTCAAACATTTTATCTTCAAATCCATCTCAATTTCAACCATTGCCTTGAATGCCTTGAACTTATCTAGGGCTTCTACTTTTTCTCTCATAAAGGTCACCCAAGTCATTCTAGAATAATCATCAATGAGAAACATGAAGTGCCTGTCACCTTGTAGACTTATCACCCTTGTAGGACCACAGAGATTTGTATGCACTAGATCCAGCAAACTAGTAGAGAATTGTTATTTGCTCTTGAAGCTTGTCCTTGTCTGCTTTCCCAAATGACATTCCTTGCAAATTGAATTGGAGGGTTTCACAAGTTTTGGTAAGTCTCTTATAGTCTGACTTGATTTTATCTTTGCCAGACTATAAAAATTTATATGAAACATCCGTCTATGCCACAACCAACTTTCATCTGTTTGTGCCAACAAGCAATAGTCATTAGTTCCTCTCAATTGATAGATGTTACCTTTTGTCTTCTGATTGGTAGAAATCATAGTTTTGGAACTCTCCATGATCTTGCACCCATTACCTTTGAATCTTAGATCATATCCTTTGTCACACATCTGTTCAACACTCAAAAGGTTATGCTTCAAACCCTTCACATATAGGACATTGTCAGTATTATGCTTTCCATCAAATCAAATGGATCCTTTTCCACAAATCTTACCAACTACATTATCCCCATACCTAACCAGTCCACCATCATACTTTTCAAAATTTACAAACTTACTTTTGTCACTGGTCATGTGATGTGAGCATCCACTATCAATAATCCATTCATCCTTATCTTTCTCAACCTGAACAACCAAGGCCATTTCCTCTACTAGTTTTTCATCCTTCACATAGCTAGAAGAATTAGTAGACACAGGATCTTTTTTAATAGCAATAAACATGCATTCATTTGCACAAGTACTAGCATCATCAGATTCATCATCAGTCACTCCTTCATCATCAAAATCTCTAACATAGTAACACTTCTTTGGAACTCTAGGTCTACTCTCATATATCTTCTTATTCCTTTCAATCCTTTCAGGACATCTAGAAGCATAATGGCCTACTTTACCAAAAGAGAAACATTTGAAAGGTAATTTTCCTTTGAACTTACCAGATCCTCTTTGAAGCCTGTTAACAAATTTGGCTTCAAGTTCTTCAAATTCATCATCCACTATGTATTTCTCGACTTTGGAGATCTTTGCTGAAGTATTGGCTTTAAAAGCTAATTCAACTTTAGGCAAGGTATCACCAAATTCTCTCCTCTCAAAGTCTATAAGTTTACCAAGTAACTGATCTCTATCAATAGTTTTTACAGTCATAAATTCTTCAATTGTAGCTACCTTGTGACTATATGATATTGGTAATGATCTAAGATTTTTCATCACAACTTCCTTTTCACTGAGAGTTCCTCCCATACCTTTTATTCTAGTAACAAGTTCATCAACTCTTTACATAAAGGTTGTTATGTTCTCATCTTCATTCATCTTCAAACCCTCATATCTCACTTTTAGGATCTGAAGCTTCACTTCTTTTATAGATTCATCTCCTTCATAAAGATTTTTTAGCTTCTCCCATACCTCGTTTGCAGTTTCAAGATCCACAACTTTTGTCAGCACTGAGTCACTTAAGGAACTCAATAGAGCATCCTTTGCTTTGATATCCAACTCATATTCTTTAATATCATGTTCAGTTGTCAAACCAATTTTAGGCATGACAAATTGTGACTGTGTAGCTAACCATACTCTATAACCAAGACTGAGGAGATTGTTCTTCATCTGTACCTTCCAAAGCACATAATTTGTTCCATCAAAATGTGGAGCTTCATTCTTAGACAACATCCTAGATCTTCCTCAAGATGTTAGACTTTCTTCTGAGGAACTTGGCTCTAATACCAATTGTTGAAATGCATCGGACAACTAAGAGGCAAGGGGGGTGAATCAGTTGTCACAAAAACTTAACCACTTCTACACTTTAAACATTAATAACTTGTTCATAGTTATTATGATTAAACAATGAATGTATGAAATTAGAAGCTCAAACATAGTTGCAACATCAAACACAAGAGACACCAGATTTTTATGTGGAAAACCCTATTAAGGGAAAAACCATGGAAAGGATTAGCTCTCAATGTATATTGCAATCTTTGAAAAATGATGTTCAGGCTTGGTCACTCCACAAGCCTAGAACATGCTAGCTCACTGCCATGAAGTACAACTAGGTCTAGTAGGCTCATTGCCTCAACCCTGAACCTAGAAAGATTACAATGAGGGCTATTAAACCCTAAGGGCTATTAAACCCTAAGGGCTGTTAAACACTAAGGGCTGTTAAACCTTATTGGTGGCTCATCGCTAGGTTCACTGCCAAGATCAACATCTTCTTCATGTCTGAGATCAATTCATTGAAGTACAATAATTCCTCTACTCTGCTCTGCCTTCTCGCCCTTTTCCTTATCATAATATTTTCACCCCACAAAGACATCTATTCCATGACTCAATTACAAGTATTTATACACTTCATCAACCTTGGAATGGTCATCAAGGTCGGCATTAGAATCATCAACCATTGGAACAATCTCCAAGGTCAGCATTACAAACATTTACAAAATAGGCCTGGACATAATACAAAATTATGCTAAGGAAATGTAGTATAGATGTATTTAGATCACACCACACCTTAGTTGGGACTCAAACATGATATTCCATGCCACAACACACTTCTATAATCTTCAAGGGATCTCCACAATCACTGGAATTAACCAAGTCGGCCAAGACTGGTTACACGCTATGTTATCTGGGAATAATCTTCAAACTTGATCTCAATTCCTTAACGCAGACCAATGTAAAGGTAGGAATGTGATCAGGAGACATCCACAAGCACGTTGAAATTATCAAAAGCAACTGTACAAACTCAAACCACTTTAGCCATGAGATTCTTCACACCAGAGCACAACTTCACTGTCTTCAACTGTCATAAAAGAGAGATAGCTTGCGGACCACCAAAACATGAGCCATTGCAATTGTAGGCACTTATTGTCATCCTAGACTTCCCTCTAGAATCACAGAGAAAAATACTTCTATGCGGAGGAATGCAGAGCAAAATACTTTCTCCCTGGAACTAGTGAATAATCGAAAAAAGCAGGTTTTACACTGGTGAATATAACTCACTCAATTCTTCACACTGGAGGCTCAAACATAGGATTTAACATCTTCAGACATGCCTTTGAATAAATTCAAATCCATAGACCAAGATCTTCAATTTGCAATAAATGAGAATTAATCTTCTGGACTGTTCTTCAGCGTGCAACTCACTGTCTTTACTGCAATTCACTGCAACTCAGAGTTTCTTCTGGAGAGGCAAATTTTTTCAATATCCTCAAGATATAAAGCTTCTAAACAAATAAAAAAATAGGATATAGTTGACACCAATGACAACAGAGATATGTTGACATCAATAACAACACCGATTAGGCACATACTTGCAACAATAGGTCTTAGATGACATGAATTTGAATGTAAACCTTGTGATAAGGTAAACATGAAGCTATGAACCTAGAAAGGTCATAACTTGGAAAACATGATTGGGCTATTGTCATTTTGAAAAGATGGGAATAGAGTGACATGGAGTCATAGGTTCTCCATTGGAAAAGCAATGTAACATAGCTAAATGTACTCCCAAGATACTAGTCGATTGTCCTAGAATTGGACTAAGAATGAATTGAACTTACCTTTCCTAGACCTAAAGGGGGTCAAACTATTATTACTGTAGGATGAGACAGCTTCGAAGTTGAGTCAAGCTAGTGGACATATGACTATATTCATTGAGAGACATATATGTATGTAAATCTTTGGCCAAAGTAATACATCTGTCTCTGCATGCATTAGCCAGTCTACAGTGATCTAGATGGCATAATGTTTCCAGTCGTGTCATACATAGTTAGAGTGGATCTATAGTTGTATGACCGAGAGACATTATGAAGGACACAACACCAGATACTCAGATGGAAAACCTAACAGTTCCTTATATCTATACCCTCCATGAAGGGTAGGATGGCTTCTAGGTAGGAAGTTATGTGGGGGATTGTAGGTCTGTGGTTTAAGGAAAAGCATGTTGAAATTAGGGTAGACAACGAAGAGGGGGGCGCCAATTGTCACAAAACTTTTATCTTTTGCTTCATTTAATCTTCTTTACCACTTATTAATAGATTAATGATATAACCATGAAAGCATGAATCAACAACACATGAGTAGAAAGATAATCACCACATAACACTAGGATTTTTACGTGGAAACCTGGTTAAGGGAAAAACCACGGTGGGGGTTAACCCACAAGATTTATTCTCTTTTAAAAGAATAGAAAAATGGGAAGGAACTTGCCTTCGAGTGCACTACCCAGAGCTCACTCCTCAAAGGAGGCTTACTACCTACAAAAACATTCACATGATTAACATTGAAAGTTTGAACTGAGAAACAACATCTTCTCCATGCCAAGGTTTAGTTCCATTGAAGCACACAACACCTCTGCTCTGCCCCCACTACTTCCTCATTACATCCACATCTTTTCTCACATTCACACATTTCTACAAATTCACAACACTTATTTATACATGACATCGACTTTGGAATGATCATCAAAGTCAGCCTTACAATCATCTATCTGGAACATTCTCCAAGATAGGCATTACAAACAATTACAATCACAAGACTTAAAATGCTTCATGCGAACCATTACACTATCAGCCAAACATAGCTGGGACTCAAATCTTCCTTGAACAACATGCCATGCTCCATAGAACTCTTCTTAGACCATTTGCAACATGCACTAATAATCCGATCAGCCAAGACTGGAAAGAAAATCAACACCCAAGGAGAAATCTTCAACTACAAGCTCAATCCTCAATGCAGACCATCAACACAATAGGCATGTGATCCAAAAACCACCACAAGCATAATGAAATCAACAAGAACAACTGCACCACCTCAAATCACCAGAATCACTTTCACCTTCATACGAGAACTTAAGAACACTAACTGTCATAACTGTCACACTAGAAAGATTTCTTGCAGACCTCCAAACCATGAACCACTTGAGTTGAGGATACACATCAACATCCCAAACATACCTCTCGAACCATAGGCCATAGTATTCCAATGCAGAGCAATCTAGACCAAATTCCTGTCACTCTGTTACCTCTGAACAACTGCAAAACCCGGTTCTACTCAGATGATCATAACTTCATCAATCCTTCATGTGGACCTCTCAAATCTTAACTGGAGAAAATTTAGACAAACCTCTACAAACCCTTTAATCCACTGACTCTGATCTTTGTCTCACTAGAAATGTAGAGCAATCTACTTTGTTGAACTGCACTGTCTTCACTGTCTCTGACAAAGAGATATGTTGACATCAATGACAACACATCATATGCACATATTTGCGAAAAACCACTCAGGTGATGATCTCCTTCCCAAGTAGAAGACAAGCTGAGACTTATGAAGATAGATGTCAAAGTTTGAGATACAGTGCACTCTTTATATGACTTGATAGTCAGTTATTATGTATATTTTTATAAATGATGCCATGAGCATAGCTTTGTACATGTATAGTGAAGGTTATTCACTATAAAATTATCTATAGATGTTGTAAATCTAATTTTTTGAATTATTTAGAAAGGAATATCATGTTTAGTTATCATGATGATATTGATTCATTCTTGCTTAACTATGATTATGTTAATCATGATGTATTCTCAACCTTAATCAAGATGGTTAATTATGGTTAATTTTGGTGTAATGTGAGATAACATGTTACAAAATAGGATTTACTATCTTTATCAAGACAAATTTATTCATAGAAGAGATAATAGAAAATTCTGACTACTCTCAGCAAAATACTAAAGTGCTTGCATCATGTTTTAAAAATGACAAGTATCGTATCATGAACTAGATATGTCAAAGAATGGATTTTCATGGAAAAGGATTGGGCCTTTTTGAACAAGGAATCCTAGAACCTATCCCAATCCACATCAGACATAGTCTAAGTATTGGCACAGAATTATCTAAGAAAACCAATGATGTTAGTCATACTTCCAAGATCACTAGGGAAACTTCATCCAATCAGAACAATGATATAGGGACCATTTGTAGCCCTTACACTAAACCTGCTATCAACAATCTCGACAATCCTTCTACTTCCACTTCCACTATCACTTGTCTTCCACTTCTTCCACCCATTGACCAGGACCAACGAAATCATAGATCATTTAAAGTAAAAGCTTCACATCAAATGTCAAAAGTGTATGAAGCCAATAATCAAGGAAAGCATATCAAAGCAATATGGGTCCCAAAACAAAATGAATTGAATAAATCAAATAAAGCAGACTATCCAAATACCATGAGCTATCAAAGGTATAAAAAACAAAGCACATGCCTTGCGTATAATAGGTGCCCACCTCCTTATAATCTATACAAAAGCATTAGTCCTATTCACTATCCTAGATCCACATCATAATGCTAAGTCTAAATTAAGTTTGGCGAGTCAAAAATCTATCAAACCCATCTATATTACAAACTTATTCATCCAAGTTGACTATATTGAAATCACCTAATTTTGCATCCAATATCCCCCATACACATCCAAAATCATGTCTAAAACCCAAGAAATCCAATTTCAAAATCTATCATGTTGTGGCAGCAACACTTCATTATAAGGGCTATGATGGTTCCCTATTCAAATGTAATCATTTGGAGAAAGGCAACTTAGTTATTGATGAAGATCACCTAAACATCAACGACTTGTACAAGAGCACTTTAATCCTCACAAAGTAGTTACTTTAATTAGGACATTATTGGCATGTTATGACAAGTGTGTCTAGATTGACCATCTCAAGAAAATAGGGACACATGAAAACCCTTTGAGTATCAAATTATTAGTGTTATCCACTCAACATAGAAAAAGTCAAAAAAATCAAAAAATAAAAAAAATGAAAAAACTAAAAAAAATTAGAAAAATCAAAATAGTAAAGAGAAATCATTCATCCAATGGTGAAAACCATTTTTATTGCACCTTGGATAAGACTATGATGAAAACCCATTCGCAGGCATCATGTGTAAATCAACTATCGATGAAAATTGTACTTAGGGGCAAGTTGTCTCATCTATACCAGCATATCCCTTATCATCCTAACCCATCATATCCATAAATCCTTGTTATCATCCCCTTTGTCATCCTTCCTACTCAATTTTGATCTTGATTATATCATTGATCTTGATAATGACTGAGGCATGATTTTGATACATGCTTAGATAAATGCTTGACATAGCTAATCCTTTTGCAACATTTTCACCAACATCTCTTGTTGTATACCATGCAATTCACTAGATCGTTTAGTCCAACTTCCTAAATGACATTTGCAGAGTAGGAGCATGTTATTTATTTGTGACATAGTCCTTGGAGGTTACATCCTACATCCTTTGATTCATCTTTCATGTCCATCTCTTATCACTAATCCCTTCTCTCATCCATCTATCAGTAATACCTTGTTCCATTCATTATCTCTTCCATCATCCATTTAATCCAATAAGTTCATTAGCCTAAATCGACAAACTGCCCCATCCTTGTTTATACACTTTGTGCTCCCTTGTCACTAATTCTCATATGGAGATCACAATCCTATCTAGATGCAATCTAATTTTTATCCAAAGCAATCGTCTGTAGTCCAATCCAAAGCAATCCTTTGCAATCCAATCCAAAGAAATCCAAGAAAATCTTCATCCTAAGCACTCCAACGCAGTACTCCTATTCCATACAAATCTTTCCAAGAAATCTATCCTACCATCCAAAGGAGTCCATCGGTCTTGTTCCTAGCCTTGCTATAAATTTCAATAAACTTAATCCAATCAATCATCATCTTACTTGAGATTTATCATTCGTAATCTTCGTGTTATTCTTGGGATACATAGTTCCCACATCAACAACATAATCTTCACATTATTCTCAGTATATATCATTCCCACATCAACAATGCTATCATCATCATCAATCCGTCGTCAATTTTCAACTTGACTAGGGGCAACATTATGTCTGTCTTTGCCTTTGAATCATTTTTATGCATGCTTTCTTTCTTTTCTTGTGTGTGTTATATCATTTTTTCTTGCATATGCATCAGTCCTTGCAACATACTTGCCACAAAGTCATCATAATCTTTCATATCATGGTGCCATTAGCATATGCTTACTTAAGACTTTAGTCATTTTATGCATTTGACATATTGTCACCTGGATCTTTATAACATGGTGCATAACATTAGGTGCTATATCAAACATTAGGTTGCTCATATCAACTCAACATGACAATCCTTTCCTCCATCATTTTCATCCAATCTCTTAAGCCTTATACTTCCTTTCCATCCATTTCAAGAGCCTACCTGTGTGATTTACACTCACCTATCCTCTCGAGGGGCATCATTCCATCCTCTTTTTTTATAAGCCCCATCCTTTTTTCCACCATCTATATTTTATTCTTATTTTAAATGACATTAATTCACAACATCATCTCAAAGAGGGGCAAAATATAGACACCTAAAATTAACCACTTTATCCCAATACAAGTCTTGGTTCCCAAAATTGATCATTTTATCTTTAAATTGACTATTTATCCTCTAAATTTGATCAATTGTTCCTTGATTGCCCTAAGCCATCCTATATCCCTTATTGTTAATCAATTATCCCCGATTTATCACATCTTTACACTTATCTCGATTATCAAGACTTATCACTAAGTATCTCATTATCCCTAATTATTCCCATTTATCCCTATTCCTAGTCATTTATTTCTAAGCCATAAATCATTTTCCTAACTCATAAAACCCATTTTCTAGTCTTAATAACCCATGTCCCCTCATTGACATGATTTAATCAATGTTCATTAATTAAATCCCACTTTCTCTCTCATAAATAAATAAAAGAAATATAAAATTCTTTTACTTTTCACCCTAACCAATTCATAACTATCTTCTACAAATATTAAAAATCAAATAAAAATCCCTTTTATTCTCCACCATCGATCTCATAACTTCCTAACCAACTTAATCCTAGCCATTCATCTTTCATCGAATCCTCACCGTTGATTTTCTTCTTCTAAAGTCTATAAATTGATCTATTCAGAGTTTATTTTTGCGAATCAATGATCATTTAAACAACCTCATGCTAACCAGTCAAGCAACCACATCCATATCACTTCAAGTAAATCTGCCCTAGTGGTACAACAAGAATCAAATCATGGGCAGCTTTGTGTTGTTTATTCATTTGATGTTTCAATTTCTAGCTTAATCATAGGCATATTTAATATAGATTTGAGGTTTTATTACGTAGTGTTTAAAATCTATTGTTGAATCTATATTTCATGCGTACATTATGGTACTGCAAGCTATCTTCAAACTCAAGGCAGATAAATCACTTGACACAAAGAGCTTAAGAACAAAGTTTTTTCTCATCATCCAACTCTCATAGCAACCCATTTTTTTATCAATTTAACATGGTTTCTTCTCATGGACTTCCACTTTATGTCTAATATCATTTATCCCATATTTAAATCAATAAAAGAAGAGGGCATGAGCACCAAGATGGGGGACCAAAAAGTGTCCAAAAACCAATTTGAAGTAAAATATGTCATAACAGAAGTGCATTATAATGTACTAGTGTTATGGCTCGGGATTGGAAATCTTGAGCCATAACATGAGCACATTATAATGTACTTGCATTATAATGTGATGATGTTATTTTCATTAAAAATAAAGAAAACATTTTTTTTTGAATTTATAACACATCCACATGTTATAATGCACACACATTTCATTTAAGATTTCTTTGGAATCCCACCCTTAGGCTTGGATTTTGCTTGGATATCCAAGCCAAAGGGTTGGGCTTGCATGTAAGGTACCCAAAGACATATTTTATATTAAACATGAAAAAATAAGTAAATATTGAGTGTGCTCTCCATCACATTTGCACATTTTAGGACTTAATTCTAAAAAAATGTCACAATAACATCAATTTCTCTCTTAGCTTCCTAACCATATAATTTTTCTTACATTTGAATCCATTAAACTTTTGATCTTCAATTTCTGTTTGTGTCAACCAGTGAGCCCAGGATCACAACCTACAAATTAATCTTCACATACGAGAGAAGCAACACAAGGCTATTTCACCAGAGATGAAAATATATTCAGATGAGATGTTAAATTACATAGTATACAAGCCTTTTAAAGGCATGAAATATGTGACAGGTGAGAAAACTACCCGATATGGGAAAAACCCACCCTAAGGGAAAAATTAATTATCCCTATGTTAAACTTAACACACTAACATCCCCCCTTAAGTGCAAACTTGGGGAGAATTATTATGCAAAATCAAGATGCAATATGGGTCCTGGTTACACAACCATGTTAGGTAGTACCCATTTACAATGCAAAAAATAAATCTCTCACAAATGGAGAAAAAGAGAAAAACCCTATGGGAAAAAAAAAACCCTCTCCAAAAGAGAGAAAAGGAAACAAAATGATGCATGGATGGAGGACTCAATACCACCCCCAAGGACTACATACATCATGTATATACAATCAATGACCCCCCCATAAGAGGGAAAGAGAGACTATGTAGCCCCCTCACAATGTGTAATCACCTGCAAAAATGGTAAGTGCATAAAGACAAAATATGATCCAATGTCGATAAACAACTTGTCTTCCTTTTGGAAGAAACAAAATTAGGTACAAATGCAGGTATGCTTCCCATTCTGGATAGGAATTATCAAGTGATATCTAAATGTAGGATTATAATGTCTCTGAAATCTACTCATGTGTTGCCAAGACCTTGGAAAATGATCCCACAAACCAATCAGGAACATGCCCAATCAGAATAGAAGGTGACAAACAAGGTACCACTGGAAACTAATTTTGAACATTCTCCAAAGATAGAGATGGAGTGACAATAGTTCTACCACAACTATCATCAAATAGAAAAATTAATCCCTCAAATGTTTCTTCCAAGTCTGAAAGGTGAGATTCCATGAACAATGAACCAATGTCTGGCAAATACGAATCCCAATGAGGTGGATCTAGAAAATAATATGCATCTTGCTGATCAGGATCATGGAAGTAGCAACCAATGAATGTGAAGGCTCAATAGGTATCTCTGTAGGAGGAGTGGAAACCTCATCATCCTCATCATCAAGATGTCCTAGGTGTTCCAAAGAAGAAAACTCCTGTAGTGTATCAAAGTCATATGGTATATTATCTAAATAATCAAGAGGTATAAGACAATCTAAAGTAGGATCATTTAGGAATGGTGGAGTATCAGGATCTCCATATAACTCCCAAAGTTTGGTCCATAGAGCATGGGGAAACTCAATGTCAGCAATGAAACACAATGCATTATCATCAACATGAAGAGCAATCACTCTGAAGACATGATCTCTTTTGGAATGCCAAATAAACGTTTTCCTCCAAGAAGTATCGATTTGAGGAACAAGACCATATAGATATGGCAAAAGATGAAGCCATCTCAAGTGCTTCAATATACCATCTCTCCATTGTTTATAGTTCCCTCTTTTTAAGATGATTAGAGAAGGGTGAAATGAAAAACCCATAATGATAAGACAATTCTCTAAGTTTACAAAGATATGAAACCTTCAAATCAGTAAAATTAGGTGGATTTACCTGCAAAATTAGGAAAACCACTATTTAGAAAGGTAAAACAGCCCACGAACAAGTGAGACCACCAAAATAGATGATGGCAATTGTGTCAACCAACAACAATATGTACCAGATCCAAGTTACCAAGCAAGCACTCCACTCTACGCATGAGCCTCTATGAGTTCTTCACAAGTACTATAGAAGTGTTGGATATATAAAGCCTCAAGATTACTTCTGTGGGATAGATGTGGGATTAAAGATTCAAATGGAACTCCAAACACAATGTACAAGGCCCACCACCAAAACCCTAGATAAATATTTCATTGCAGAACTTTAGAGATATTAAAGTTTACAAACAAAATGTATTGATGCCCACATCAAACTATTGTGTTGCACATGATAATTTGTGCATTTAGCAATGAGTATATGGTGATAAAATCTACAGTCTAAGCTCTCTAAAATGAGTCTGCACCTTTCATATGAGGATCTGCATGGGTGACAAGGGTGGATCTGCATGCTAGTCATCCAAACTATGCGCGAGAAAGGATCTGCACCTCTCACATGTGGATGCACACTGGAAATGAATATGCACCCTTCAATTTGGAGTGATGTAGCTTTTGAGATGGAACTATGTACAGGCCCTCCAAACACATGGGAGTCTTCACAAAATAACAACAAATTATCACAAAAAAACTGTAAACTGTGAAGGCGCAAGCCTAAATTCAGATTGTAAAGGACATTGCTGATGAGAGATCAGGCCCGTGAGTAGAAAATTGGGTCCCTTGAATGAGAATTGCAGCCTCCAATTTTGAATCACTTCCTCTAATGTATGAACACCTCCTCACAAAAATGTAAATCATGCCCAAAACATCTAGTATGTTATAGTGCCATTGCCAAAGAGTGGAGCAATAACATCCTCTAGATATCTCTTGGCCTGGGAGCGCTGCAGTAAAATCAATGATCTCAAAACAACTCTGATGAAAACTCTCAATGGTGGAAGAAAGTGCAGGTTGAAGGCTCTGATACCATGTTGGTGTCAACCACCAAGCCCATGATCACAACTTGTAAATCTTCACATACGAGGGAAGCAACACAAGGCTATTTCACCAGAGATGAAAATATATTTAGATGAGATGTTAATATACAAGCTTTTTAAAGGCATGAAATATGTGACGGGTGAGAAAACTACCCAATATGAGAAAAAACCACCCTAAGGAAAAAACTAATTATCCCTATGTTAAACTTAACACACTAACAATTTCTTTTGCTAGTCTCTTGATTTTTCTTCAAAAACCTACATATAGCTTTTTTGGTGTCATTTTTTATTTGCTCATCCAAATTTAAAACAAATTACATTTTTGCATTTTAGACTCCATTTTGTACACACTAAAAATAATAATTTTGATTAATTTTCTCAAAATTAAGGGGGATCACACTCAATTTTTTGTTTTTCAAGATGTGCCCACTTTGAAAATTAGTAAAAAATCATATATTCATTAAAAAATTAGCAGAAAAATCTAGCATAAACTAAAATATGTTAGCTAAATTTTCACTAAAGGAGTTTTATGAAATATAAAAAAAAGTCAACATTTTAGGGGGAGCACACTTGATCCTATGATATCATTTTTTCACAAAAACAGGAGCACTTTGTGTGCTCCCTCTATTTGACCCTCGTAATCTCCACCATATTTTTTAAAAAATAGTAGTTTAGAAACTAGATTATGAGAACTACTAATCTTCCTCTTGTTACATCATGAAATTTAGATTGTGACTATTCTAAATTTCTCATCCAAGATTAGTTTTTGTTAATTTTAGAAAAAAAAAGTGGCCACTTTTGAACCTCTTTGGATGCCCCATTTCCATGCACATACCCAAGAGACAAATAATTATAGAACCATCATGGTTAGGCACACCTTAAAAGTTACAAGCTATTTGTTATAGTGTTGGATGAATTTTATTTCTAGATTTGTAGATTCTAATAAACTTCGAGCAAAATGACAACCATCTTTCAAAAAGAACCACCAAATAATATATCATATGTTGATATCTAGAGCTATAATTAAAGAAGCAAAAGCTCATAAAGATAACATTTACTAGTTTTGTTTATTTCCAAAAGGCATTTGATATTGTTCTTAGACAACTAATCTAGTGGACCTTAGAGACTTACAGATTTAAAAAAAGTTGGTTGTTTTTGTCATGATACTCTATGAGACGGTGGTTGGCCAGGGTTGAACACCTACCAGGTTTACAAATGATATTAATAGCATCACTAGTGTTAAACATGATTTTCCACTTCCACCCGCTTTCCTTGGTCTCTACATAGATGAATTAAAGGATATGATTACAAATTTAAGGATAAAAAATATATCGTTGTATTTTTTATTATATAATCATCACTATTTGTTATTTGTAGATGACATTATTCTCATGTCACACAATGTTGTAGGCCTACAAAATCATCTTGATATATTTAGTTCATTTGTGATACTCATGGTTTACAAGTGAACTTGAGTAAAACAAAGGTCATGGTTTCCAACACAACTAAGAAAGCACATGCCACTAAATTTTGTTTACAAAGGAAATTTGGTGGAAATGGTTTCCTATTATAAATTGGTGTGTCTTTCACATGACCTCCCTTCAATATGCTCCCTATTGCAAAAGAGAAATTATGCAAGGCTTATGCTACACTGAATACATTTAAGAAATGGTATTTTTAGTTCTAATTTTAGGATGCCAAAACAAAATTGTGTATGTTTCAAACTTAAGTTTCACCAATAATCTTGTATGGTTGTGAGATTTGGAGACCTAGACTTTGCAATACCAATTGGGCTCAAGTTGACACAATTCTTATTTCATGCTATCCAAAAACTTCTAGGTAAAATGGTTAGGTCTGCATGTAATTATCTTAGTTGAATTTGTCATTCATCATCTTCACATTTCTATTATATTTCATGTAGTGATGTTGCTTCATAGATTAAGATGCATTGCAAATACAATAAACGAACATAATAGATAGTCATCCAAGGCTTTTCAATCATCTTTGAAGTTATGTGAACAAGGGATCAAGAACACTTGGTATGCCCAATGTATGTATTTTCTACAGAACTTTGGTAAATTATCTTCCTCCTAATACATTTTCCATAGATGCTTCCCACATGTTGAAAAGTGATATTCATCTAGAGGTATTAGGGATGAGATTCAAATTATCTTGAGAGATCAACACATTTGTAAACTTTGCAATAACGAACTAGAATTAGATGAGCATTTTGTATTAAGATGTCCAATGTATTATAAGATCCTTGGCAGGTTTGACTACCTCGTAAGAGAAAATCATGGCTCTCTATGAGATTTTATAAATTATGAAGATCAAAGATGTATAGCTCAATTCATCAAGCGATGACCCAACATAAAGTCTACATTCTTAAAAATTATCAATACAACTCTTTGTCTTAATACTCACCTTCATTTTTTTTCTTTAACCTCAATTTTAAATGTGCAAACAAACTCATTATGATTTATAATGTTTCTGTTACAATTTTTTATATAAAATATATTTTTGTTGCAGTCTTATGAACTTGATATACAATAATATATAAATTTTAAATTTTAAAATTATTATATTCATTGATCTTTATTTTTTAATTATGTAGTGAGGGTTAATTATTTAGTGAGGGTTAGTAACAAGGCCCCGCCCCTTACAACTAGCAGGGTTACCACATTTATTTGACTCTCCCAGCAGGGGCACCGATGTACTTAATCACCTACTTCTTGTCTCCTTTCTCCTCCTTGCCGTTGCAGTTCTGTTTACACTTGCTCACCACTATTACTGCTGTAATTTGTAATCTCCCCCTCTAGATGCTTCTAGCTGTTTTGCAGCTGCTATTTGTATATAAAAAATGAGTTACCGCTTATTCCAATTAAAAGCAAAAAGAAATAACATAAAAACCAAAAGGTCTTATGAATTGATCACAACATTAATGAAAGTCCAAAACTTTAATTTCTTTACACAATAAAGGCAGCGGGTTATCTGGTCCCTCGACGACCACAAGAAAAAGCTGGTTGTGCTGATATTTTAAACTAGAGCAATTCAGAGGCAAAATGAAGCAGGCCATCCACTAATATTATCACACGTCATATTTCCAGTGAGAAATAAGCAATAATGGTGATTTTTAGGGCGTGCCCAATCTCATATGGCTGTCCTTATCTGACCAGATGGACTTGAAAGATAAGGTTTTGTTTTTACAATTGCGTTAGGTTAAGAGTTCAGAATTGTGGGTAGTTATTAGTCATAGGGTTTAAGGTACATTTTTGGTCTCTTTCTTTTGAAAATGATAGGAGTGTTTCCTTTCAAATATTTCAAATTAAGTATCAATTAGATTTTAGAATCTTCAACAAAAAGACAATCATTCTTCCATCATAAAACTAAACACCTTTTTTTTGAAATGTGTAGACTTCAATAATAATACTTTTCTGACATGTGAACTTAAAACATCTGCTGACATTAGTGTGCATTGAATACCCCAATTCCACCGCCCACCGTAAACAGCCGGCACATTGTGGTGCCAACTATGGTGTTTTTGACCTTATTCGACCATGATTAGAGTCACTGGATTTGTCAAAAATTAATCTATTGGTAAGATTTCTATCAGCCTGCTGTTTTACAACATGCTGGCTGGTTAAACTTTACCCACTTCCACTGCTCTCTTGTCATTGCTCAGTATTAATATCGGTTCTAAGTAGAGGTACAACAATCAAGGAAAATGAGTGGACAGTATTATATATCTGTTCTAGAAGAATGGTAGAACAATCAATATTAATTTTATATTAAAATTTTATGAGCCAAAATAACTATTAATTTAAATGTTACTTAAGAAAACCTTAAATACCCAATATCCACCACTCTCATGTCATTCTTTTCCCGAATCGCGAATAATGGCTTCCATCTCTCTTTCTCGTTTCACTGTGAGCTTGGTTAGCTTCAACAACGCATCCAGCAAAGAGCTCAAACCTTTTACGAATGTATTTCCAAAGCCAAGCAGGAGGAGGGTGGATTTAGTTCTTAGCAAGGCTTCAACCACTCCTCAATCTAATCATCACCCCAACTTGTGGGACGATGATTTTATACAGTCCCTTCATAAAGCTTACGAGGCAACTTATTTTCTACTATGAAGCTTTGCTTTGATTTGTTATGTTTTTTTCGCTTTGTTGATGTTAACTGTGTTTGGGTAGAGTCTCCTTTCTATGTTGAACGCGCTGAGACACTGATTAGGGAAGTGAAGGAGATGTTCACTTTCCATGGAATGTCAAGCCATGATTCTTCTCTCCACCAACGACTTTCCATGGTGGACAGCGTTGAACGCCTTGGAATCGATCGGCATTTCCAAAAGGAAATAAAGGAAGCTCTGGATTATGTTTACAGGTTTGTTTCTTATCAACAGATAAACCTTAAAAACGTATATGTATATATGCTTACTTAATGTGTACAACTGAGTAGCAGGTATTGGAATGAGAAAGGCATTGCAAGTGGTAAAGGCGATGCTTGCGCGGATCTCAACACCACAGCTTTGGCACTGCGAATTCTTCGCCTGCATAGATATCATCCACTTCATCCGTTTCAACAGTCAAATATCATCCACTTCAACAGTCAAAGGTCAATTTTGACCAATAAAATTAGGACAAATATTTAACACTTATTATTGTGAATGAGGTGTAAAATTATTATTATGGTTAGACCTTTTACATGTTGGAGAGAATCTTTATTTAAACTTCCTATCTATACATTTTACAACATACCCGCTATTTAAACTTCCTATCCATAAATGTGAATAAGCTAGATAGCGAGGAAGTGCTTCCCTGTTCTTTTCATACCTCCACTATTATATGTACCTGAAGAGCACGCCTCGAGCAAAAGCATCAAAACTAGAAGTGGATACATCAATATACGTAATATTCTCTTTTGCTAATGATTTGTATATTTGCAAATAGTTTTGCTTTTTATTAAATGAGATGTATTTATATGATTAGGGAGTTAGGTGATATCCTCTCTCGTTATTGTTTTTTTTCAAATTTAAAATAATGTTTTTAGTTTATTATTTACCTTTATAGTTTAATTGGATTGTTTTGATCATCATATTAATTTTTTTATATATAATTAAAGTTGTGTTATAGAATTTCAAAAGAAAAGCTGGGCAGTTCTTGAGTAACTTATAGGCTAATTCATATGAGGAGATAAGATTAATATTAAATTTATTTCGTGCTTTACACATTGCATTTCCTAAGGAGAAAGTCATGGATGAGGCTAAGGCATTTTCAACCACATATTTAAAACAAGCTATGTCAAAGATTGATGATTACAATCTTTCAAGCGAGGTACCTAAAGCATATATAATAATAATTTTGCATATTAAAGTTATGAATCTTTTTTTCTTAACTATTTACAAATTTTATGTGGGGCAACAGATAAAATTCAATCTAGAGTATGGTTGGCACACCAATATGCCTAGATTGGAAACAAGGAATTATATCGACATATATGGAGCAGACACTTCATGGTATAACAAGAAGACAACCAAGTAATATCCCACTAGTATTACATTTTAAGCCTTCTAAATTTTATTTGAAGGGCATGATTTTTCAAGTATACCAAAACAATGTTTTCATATATAGGATGACATGCATGACTAACAAGAAGATTTTAGATCTACCAAATTTAGATTTCAATATGGTGCAGTCTATGCAACAAGGAGAACTTCAACTACTCTCAAGGTTATTAAAATTTATAGTAACAAAGTAAATGTAGTTCTTTTTGTCTTATATATAATTTAATTGCAATTTAAATTACTATTAGTATTCACAAATAACCACAAAAGTGTTGGATAAATGAGTCACACTTGAATGGAGCCTAGTAAAAGTCTCAATTACAAAGAGGGTTGATAGTTTAGTGGTAGAGCACCCCACCATGCACATGGGAGGTCCTAGGTTTGTGTCCTAGTTGGTCAAGAAAATAGCATGGTGTTAGAAATAGACTAAGAACCCCATGCACCAAGTGGTGGCTCAAGGGGGGTCCTAAAATTTAATAAGGAGCCTACAAAAAATCCCGGTAGCTTAGTGGTAGAGCAACCAAACATGCATATGAGAGGTCCTAGGTTTGTGTCCTAATTTATCCATGAATAATAAAAAAGGATAACAAAACTAAAAAATAAGTTAAGAGAGAGAACCTATGACACCTTTAAAATGTAAAATATGAAAAATTTATATAATTTGCTTGTTTTTTCAGGTGGTGGATAGAGTCAGGTGTGCCTCAATTGGATTTTTCTCGCAATCGTTATGTGGAATATTGCTTTTGGGCGGAAGGAGGGTGTGTAGAACCAAAGTACTCTGCTTTTAGAATTGGTGTTGCAAAATGTGCTTCTCTTGCAATAGTTATGGATGATATATATGACACTTATGGGACACTCAATGAGCTCAAACTCTTCACAGATGTAGTTAAAAGGTAAAAAATAAAGTCTAAACTACCCCTACAAAATAATTGAAATATTATTGAGATCGAGGATTTTAAGTAAAAAATATTATTATTCATAATATTGTTCTATGTTTTTTGGGTTAGATGGGACTCCTCTACTATAGATTATCTTCCTGAATATATGAAAGTTGTGTTCATGGCTTTTTATTAAATGGTGAATGAAATGACACAAAAGGAAACCAAAATGCAAGGCCAAGACACAACTAACTATGTTAGAAAAGTTGTAAGTAGTTGTAAATAGTATATTAATTTTTTAAAGTATTGGCGATTATCCTTTTATGTAGAAAAACTAAGAGTTCATAAATGACGAATATGTAATGTAGTGGGAAATTTTCTTGGATTCTTACATGCACGAGGTAGATTGGCTTGATATTGGTCATATACCAACTTTTGAGGAGTATTTGGAGGATGGGAAAATTAGTGGTGGTGCTTGAATAGTTATTCTACAACCTCTCTTAACATTAGATGGACTTCTTCCTGAAAACCTTCTCCCAAAACTTGATTTTTGTTCAGGGTTCAATGAGCTTATTCCATTGACCTTTCGATTAAGTAATGATAATAATAGTTTCAAGGTATGATAGAAAAATATTAAATTAAATATTTTTGTAAATGCATGATTTATTTTCATGGAGATAGAACTAAGTTGAAATTGTATTGTGCGATGACATGTAGGTTGAAGCTGCTAGGGGTGAAGAAGCTTCATGTATAGGATGTTATATGAGAGATAATTTTGGATTGATGGAAGAAGAAGCTTTGAATTATCTTATTTATTTAAAGGAAAAATTACTCAAAGAACTAACTTGGGAATATTTGAAACTGGATAACATACATACATGCAGTAAGGATCATGTATTTTCTCTATCAAGAGGTTTTCATTTCTTTTATAGAGAGAGAGAGATGGCTTCACTATTTCCACCAAAGATACAAGAGACCACATTGTAAAAATCTTTTTTCAACATTTTACAATGTAATTTCGACACTTCATTGATTAGAATTACTAAGGTGTTAAACAACTCTATTAGGTAGGTTGATAATTCCATAGTAGTAAGAATTTGGTTTTACTAGGTGATATTTACATTGCCTGAAATTATTATTTAGTCACTAAACCTACACACTTTCATATATTTGACTAATGTAATTAATGCTTCTATTAGCATAGGCTACATGATGTAGATTCATTTGAGCAATAATGCATTTCCTAGGAAAAAAATGTTGCATGTAAGACAAATAATATTTGTGTTGGTTGTCAATGTTAATAGGAACTCCAAAACTCTAAACTAAACCTCTAAAAAATGTTTGGGCAATTATAATTTTGGAAGTGGAAAAAGATTTTGGATCTTTAACCTAGAAGCTCTTGTTTTCAAAACTGGTCATTTACTAATTATTCTCACTTTTTACACATGTAAAAGTGCTAAATAATCATTTTTTTAAAGGAAAAACAACTTAAATTATGATTGTTCAATTGTTTGTTCTTTGAGAAAGGCATTAAGGTTTCTTTATATTGTTACCATTAAACTTGACATAATAATATTGTGTACTTAGCATGGACCAATTATTGAAATAATTTATAATAGTGTTGATTTTTATATAAAAGGGAGTGAATATTGTTGTAGAAGTTTTGATAATTAGATTAACACTATTAACTATAAATCCATGTCTCTATTCACATTCTTTGTGTTGAGAACCCCATCTATTCCTTTCATATCTTCTAGCCCCACCATGTCATCATTAGTCATGAGCATAGCTGTCATGTCTCAAACTTCTAGAGTTCCTAATATCAACTATATTTAGAATTGTTAGATGTTTATTTTCAGTTATGTTATAAATAGATACTCATCTATGAACAGAAAGTGAAATGTTACATTTCCTTTTAAAGTATATAATTAGAAAATGATGAAAATGGATATTATGTGATGCTTCGACTATGGATTTTTGGTCACTAACCTATTAAATGGGAAAATTGAGTTGAATGATTGCAAGAATGTGTCAAAGGCAAGAGTCTGGTTAAGGCAGAGGTGACCTAGCCATCTAGCAAGAAATGAGATGGAGAAAACCTCTATGCAAGCACTTAGTTCATAATTGCATTGTATTTTCCTCATTGCATGAAATAATCTCTGTTGACTGGTTTAAATGTTTTTCTCACTAGGCTTAAAACAATCTTTTATTTGAAATAGAATAAGCTAAGAATGGGTATATTTTTCTTTTATTTAAATTATATAAATCTAGATGAGGGTTTGTTTTTAAATTTATTTACTTATCTTGTGAACATAGACGTTATTTAATTATTTAATAAAATAAAATAAATAGGAGAATCTAGTGTTACCTTAAAATAAATTATTATATAAAATAAAAATATTATTTTATCATTAAAACAAATATATAGAAATATCAATATGATTGGAGCTTATCTTTCTAAATTTTTGAGATCATGACAAGTTTTAAAGATAGAAAGAAAACAAGAAATAGAGAAAAAAAGGATAGAAGAAAGCAAAAAAATTTTTAAAAAAGGACAAAAAGATAGAAATGACAATAATAAAAACAAAAGAAAATCTTATATAGGAGGGGCACCATTGAGAAAGAAAAGAAAGAAGAAAATAGAGGAGCAACAACAAGGAGGAGACCAACAGTGACAGGAAGCCAAAGAGCAGCCTATTGAGGATTGTGATGATTCCCAGGTATGCACCTAATTATGAAAATGATTGATTGTTTGTTTTAAATTTGGCTGAAATCAATTTCTCTAAAATGTTAGAATTGTTTTATTCTACGAATTCTCTTTTGCACAATCTATATATTTTTGCCATATTGTTAGAAAGATCTAGATATGTAATCTATCATGAGAACTATTGTGTCACCAATAACTTCATTTGTATGAACTAGGTTTCTTTGAAACTTTTATATGTGGTGCACCACTCTGTTATTTAAATAATATACAAACATCAAACATACCCAATTTGTTATTTTCTAGATATGTAATAATTAGTGATTATTTATCTCTTACCCATTTCATCTCTATTTAAATAGTCTATTGCATCACCAATAACTTCATTGTTTCAAACTAGGTTTTTTTGAAATTTTTTTATAAGGTGTGAAGATTAGTTCTTTAAGTCATATCCAAAAATTAACCTTACCCAATTTGTCAATTTGAAGATATGTATTAATTAGTGATTGTATATCTATTATCCATTTTTTCCTACAAGAGGCTGTATAGCCAATAAATTTCTCCTTGCATGCCATTCATTTCCCATGCCATCAACTACCCGTGTTTAATTGTTCTGAAAGATAATTAATAAACTAAATTATTTGTGGAGAAATCTTTTTTTTTTTAAATGTAGATGAGGCAGCTCCTTAGGGATGTATAGCCATCTCCATGCCCTCCCTTCATCCATTTTGCTTGCTGCAATTTAAAACTTGGCTGCAATTTATACCTTGGCTGCAAACCTTTTAAGATCTCCTTCATTCATCCATGTGCAGAGGTTTTTCAAACAAATAAATTTATTAGTCATGAGAAAATATTGTCTCCAACAATACCTTTGATTTTATTTTCTTATTTATTCCTCTTAATCTATATTTTAGTAGTTTCCTTCAATCAATTTGAGTTAATTTAGCAAGAAACCTTGAAGATAGGAAAGTGTAGGAAATTGATTTTGGAAGATAGTCCATATTTAAATAATTGTAGTAAATTGTTATAATTAATTAGAAATATGTATGTCATATTGCCTTTATAAATTAAATGTTTTTTTATTTGGGAATAATAGTGAAATTTATAGATAAATAATTGTAGCATAATAGTTATGAACTTCTATTGTCATATTGCCATTACAAAATGTGATGATATGTTAAAAAAATAGTTTGATTGGGAAATAGTAGTGAATTATGGTTCATCTTCTAGTTAAATAAGTCTCCAATTATACATTGACACATTACAAATAGTTGATCATCTCTATTATGTTTACAGATCTTATGTTATGTGCATGAATGTATTTAACTTATATGTTTATGCCTTCAATAATTATGAATTTAATCTAGTCTCTTTGCAAAAGCTTGTTCATACTTAGGATATAGAACTAGCCTTTATATATTTCTGTTGGCCAACAATGTAAATAAATGTTGTCATATTGATTTGGCCTATGTAAATAAGAAACTAAGTGTTGTCAACCTGCTTTAAATGAGTTCATGCAAACGATTCCTTACCATTGGGAGATACTGTATTACTTGTCATAGCCTATTTCACTGACTTTTATGTAACTATTAAACAATTTATATCTTCTTAAATTCCCTGTCACAAATTAATGGTTATGGTGTTATAAACCTGCTTTATTTGGAAATAATTAGGTGAATAAGGGTTAATAAATATAACTAGTTGTATATCTTTTATGTGTATCTTGAATGAATCATGCATGTAGCTCATTGTTAGAGGTATGAGATGCATGCAAGGTGTATTCATGTTGTTCTTGCATTAACATAATAGTGACTATTTTTAAGCAAATGCTTGTATTATTATGCAATTGGAAATAGATTATTCTTGTTGTGTGTGTTGTGTGTGATAATCTTACCTTCCGAGCTTATGTGGGCTAACAGACAAGGTAGTCTTTTTTTGTCAAGATTACCAATTGTATTTTATGCTTTGGTCAAAGCTATGCTTATACCATTGAAATAGATGGATAAATAATGCCTAGTGATTAATATTATTGTCTGCCACATCTTGTTTGCAAGAAATATGATCATTCTAGATTAGAATGCATATAGGCATCAAGCATGCATCAAGTTTTTCCCTCCTACCCATTTTCTTGAGGTTACTAGGCACCTCTTGTAAGGTGAGGTATTCTTTGAGATAGGAAGAATTCTGGGGAAGTGTAGTGCTTCATGGTTGGGTGGAAAAAGCACCTTAACCATGCTTTTGACCTTCAGTTTGCAGAAGACCACGATTGAAGATAGATTGTATATTTGATTTTCATTACAAAATTTAGAAGATGGAAATATCATTGTATTGCACATTGGTATGGCTTGTTTAGCCAATGTATGTAATTGTACTTCTCTTTGATGTACTATTGTTGCACTTGAAAAATTCTAAAAGATTATACATTTATGGATATCTCTGTTAATAGAAAGATTCATTTTCTATTTATATATTGAGATTTCTTTACTTGGTATTTTTAGTAAGTGGAAAATCTCGTACTTTACATTAGCATTAAAATACTAGTCCCTAATTAGAGGCTCACTGCACCACATATTCTCCATAATTAAATTTCACTTTTAACTCAAGATATGTGTTGTATAATTTACATGTTCTATATTCCTCATTGATTTCACACCTTTTGATGATTAGTGGGTCTCAAGGAGGCACTTAGCTAGAGGTTATGAGGCAAAAGAATTATCACAATGTAGAATTAAAGTAAGTGCTACTCAAGAGTTAGACATCTTATTCAAACTATTAGCGTGCTATCCTATTTACTAAATATGGTCTACAATAATGTAAACAAACTCTTATCCAAGTTTCATAAAATAAACATGAGATTTGAAATTGAAATGAAGCTATAAAGGAAATGGAGTAGCACTAGAAATGGATGTTTCATTTGACATTTAAAGTTGATTTGGTAGTTACAAAAGATTAGAAAGTGTTGGGTAAATCAATTAGTAGAAATTTTATATGTATGGAAGGGTTCTTATCACTCTATCAAATGATAATGAATCTCCATGTGCACAAGTGATCCTTTAGGCATTCTAGTGACCCTCTATATGCACTAGCGACCCTTAAGACATGTTAGTGACTGTCTCCAAATTGTAATGTTATATTCACTATCAAGACCTAAAACTTATTGTTTATGTTCAACTCATTTTACACCACTTGGTTGAATATATAAGTGAAAAAGTGATGCAGAGCGCACAGTGGACACAAGAAAAA
This sequence comes from Cunninghamia lanceolata, assembly GCA_027924645.1. Classification (NCBI taxonomy): domain Eukaryota; kingdom Viridiplantae; phylum Streptophyta; class Pinopsida; order Cupressales; family Cupressaceae; genus Cunninghamia; species Cunninghamia lanceolata. The sequence continues at coordinate 480,650 of BSBN01001409.1, read as the reverse complement.
GGATAAACAAGACAAGGTTCTATTCACCCCAAAAGCCCAAAAACAAGGATCTTCATGGAAAAGTGGGAAAAGTAGTTAAGGCTCTTAAATTCTTCCTATAAATAGTGTTTAGACATGTATTAGAAGCCATCCCATCCATTGGCAAAGGTGGATCAAACTTTGAACTACTACTTCCTTCACAAACCTCAAGAAAAGCAAGTAGCCCTACAAACAGAGAACAGTCCCAATAACTTTTTATACAAAGATCTAAATGCAAATCTCAGACATGAAATAGATATCCATTATACCTCCCCACAATATACTCCAAAATGGGTTTAGGTTATTTTGGAAAGTATGCCCTAACCAATAACCCTCCTAGTGGTTTTAAGCCCTAATTAGGCTTAGTTTGTGAAGCAAGTACCCTTCGATGGAACCACCAAACTCTATGGACCCCTTGTACACTTCACATGGATGGTAAAAAAATTTATTTCAATGGTTTTGTGGTCAGGATGCAAGACAATTTCATTCTATGCTTGTTTTCCCACTTCAAATGCAAAGATAACAAGGAAAATGCTACTACAGTCACCTAGGGCATCAATTTAAACACGCGAAAACAACTTTTTCAATCCTGAGCCTTGGTCAACATGTCATTCACTCCCTCTACTTCCATTCCACTAAGTTTTAGAGGATTCCCATGATGGAATGAGGTTTTATGACTTTTTTCCTACAAAAACCCTAGTTAACCTAGTTAACAGAGCAGTTTTAGAAAAAAATGTGATATATTCCTCTAGGAATCGAGTTAAGACCTCCTACTAGATGAATTTGAAAGGTACTTCAATCCTCTTTCCAACCATATATGGCTTTCCCTTGTATCTATCCGTACATAACCGTACCAAATGCTACAACAGGACTGTTATAGGAGAATTCTAGAAATTGCAGTCACTAAAACGGTTATAACTTCCTCAATATTGCACCAAATTCGATGAGACAAAAAGGAAAGGGAGGGTGATTAAATATAATTTCATTTTAAATCAAAAATAAATGTTCTCCTACCCATATTGGGCTGTACCATGCAAAAAAACAACAAATTTTTGAAGTAGAATACATAAAACAGTGTCTTTTATCATTCCATGTTTAAATCTCCAATCACCCACAACTTCAAAAATAGATACAAGGCCTTTTAAAGGTATTAAAACATGACCTTTTAGTTTCTAACTTCCTTGGAATGAACTAAGAGCCAAATGACCCTTCAACTTCCAAGTTTGCATCTTTTTTTCAATTTTACATGACAACCTTTACATTGTATGCAATATTTTGCATATTTGAACCTTCTAATGACCTAAACACCTAATAGTGACTTGATTAACCTCATTACAATATTGAAGCATTAAAATTTAATCAAACTCCTATGGAAGTATCAATTTGTCAAGGTGCTCCTACACCAACAAGGCAGTTGTAAAAGTCTATGGGGGTGAAAAAATGATGTGTATGGTTAGAATCTTTCCTTAGTCAAGCCCCAATTTTAGGATGTTTCAATGATTGGAACTAGATTGAATTTTATTAGGTGTGTGGTCCTAAATTTTACAGGCATATAGGAGTCTTGTGTGTAGTTCTAATGGGTAGGCCCTAGAAGCGTGCTAAATTGAAAAGTTGTGTTATGTATGTGTATGAAGGAGAAAGGGTAATGAAGTGATACTCAAATATGTTCCAAGGGTCTTTAATGGCATTTTAACTTTGAATATTTTTAATGCTATCCCTATAATTAAAGGTCCACAAATGGAAGAAGGATTCAAGCTTGGTTGAAATGAGTAACAAAGATAGTGAGAGTGCAATAGAGCTTGAGGGACCACAAAAATGTAAGAGAGTAGGAGGGTTTCCAAAAATGAAAAGACTCTTTAAATATATAAATTTTGGTGAATGGGCCATTAGAAAACTTATTAAAGTGCGGATTATAACTTTTTACTTTCTATTGGTGAGAAGAAGGAATTCAACTTGGTAGGGGACACTAGCATGCATTGATGTCTGGAGGGACACAATAATCGAAATAGATGGAAATGAGGTGGTGATAGTAGAAGGGATCATAATTGGGTGATTTGACACATATTTGACTTGTTTAAAGGTTAAAAATAGTCAAAATTAGGCCTAATTATCTCTAGGATTGATGGACATTAAAGTGAATACAACACATGAAGGGACAAGTGCAAAGTACTCTACACTGAGAAAGGAAAATCCAAAAAATATGCAATTTTTGGGAAGTTAGGGAATCTATATCTAAATATAACTCAAAAAAGAAGGTGAAGCAAAAGATGAAGAACCTCATATCGAAACTATAACAAATCTCACCTTGCCATTCAATGGCTCTCATTTTGGTTGATGGGTTGGTTTAGGATAGCAAGAAATATCTGTTATGTTGGTGAGAATTTATGTCTTTTGGGGGGAGTGGATCGACCCACAATAAAGAGCCCAGATGAAAATATCTTTGGGGGCTGATCGAATTAATTGTGGGTGGAATTTGGGATATGGTGGCATGTAGGAAGGGTCTCATGCTTAGTCTATTAGCTAGTATCCATATAAGTAATAAATGAGTTAGAAGATAGGACAGGGGAGATGGCATGCAAGAAGGGAGCATGGAGTGCAGTCATGGGAAATGAAGGAATGAGAGATTTTCCATTATGCGAGGAGGGATGTCCTTGCCCTACTCGAAAGATGCCATTTTGGAATGACAGTGAGGATGCTAGCTAAGGTTGTGGAGTCTGGCTTTACAGCCACCAATTGCATCGCTTAAAAGTTTTGAAAGCCATTTTAAACAAAGGCAATTTGTACATCTCCTGCAATCGTAGAAGTTCATGGGGCCACTATCTTTTATGAATTCTATGAAACAGTTGCATGCCTTGTCGCTGCTTCCACTTCTTGTATACATGTTGACCAGAGCTTTTCCAACTAAAATATCTAACAAAAATCTCCCTTCCATTATGTTTTGATGGACGCAACACCCTGTTCCTAGCTCCATGTTGACCCACGCAGGGAGGATGCGGGCAATTGTCATAGAATTTAGCCTTCAACCTACCATTGACATCTACTTAAAAGTTTCTAACACCTTTTTAACAAATCCATTTTGTGTGAATCCTGCAGTCAGTGCATTCCATGAGAAACATCTCTTTGAGGCATTCTGTCTAACAATTGTATGCCTCCTATGTGCTTTCATTGGCAGAGGTAGTGAGGATGTTGTAAAGGTTGTGGAGGCTGGCTTGCACTGCCAGTTGCATTTGCATGAGAGTTTCTAAAGTCTTTTGAACAAATCCATATGGTACGTATCCTGGAAAGAAAGAACTCAGGAAAGCATATCAATTTACAAGGTTGAGGTGCATGGAAGGGGAGCACAACTAGATCTGAGGTATTTACCCATCTCTTGTTTTCATAGTACAAAAAACTAAACTATGCTTGCTGCTATTCTATTAAACATAGAAAAATTGAAACCCCATTACTGCCTTTCAAAACAAGAATAATCGTTGCATAACTTATGAATAAGCTACCTAAAGGTAAGTTCATACCTTGCATGGTATAGGCGCTAAATAGGATTGATTTATTTGATAAGTAAATTCTTTCCTCTCCTACATAGCTATTATTGCATGTCCTAACTAGTTGTAAGGAGTATATGAGCATATAAAAATTCTCCCTTTAAGGTTGAGTGGTAAAATAGAGTAGATTTTTAAGGGTTTAAATTCTATTGAATCTCATCCTCACCCTCTTTCCATACATTCTTAGAAGAAATCATAGATTTAAACAACAGCACAGGTAAGGCACATGAGTTACAAGACAAATGTCTAAAGAAATGTAGTCATCTAAATTATGCTAACCCACTTTCTTTCTGAAACTATATTTTTCTCTACAATGCAGATAGAGTTCAACACCTCAAAAGAATTGTCTAAATTTCTTTGAGATGAAAGTGGTTAATATTTTTCTTAGCCTAACCTGTTAAGTGAGTTGTTGTCTAACTAAATTTTGCTCAGATTTAGGTTCATTATCTAAAATATAGAATAGGGGAAAGATCTTTGTTAAATAGTATAAACAACCTATGTAATGTGCTAAAATTTGGTTTCTCTTATGAGGTGTAGACAGTGTTAAGAAAGTAGAATCTCTGCATCCATAGCTAGATTAACTGTAGTCTCAAGGAAATTAGTCCCTAGAACCATGCCATAGTGTTGTTCTTAGAAGTATTTTGGTTGAGCTTGTTACTCAATTGCACTTATAAGGCATTATGTCTTGAGTTATTAATCTATGAAAAGGGTGTACAAGATCCTAGTGGATTGTTTTCCCTACACGATCTGTCTTCTTGTGTATAACTCTTGGAACAAGTCAAAAATTGTTTACCCTCATCTTGTCTCAAGTTTAGAACCTGGCTTGGTGTGTATTCAAGTCTAATAATTATCCAGATAGCTATAACTCAGACTAGCCTACACCATGGAACTGTGCCTTAGCAGCAGGGCCATAAAGAAATTATTATGGATTGTGTTTGGTTATTAAATTAATTTGATATGGTTTGTATGTCTTGTTTGGTTAAACAAGATGAACTTAGGTCTAGGATATTGAGTCCTTGTGTAAGGATTTGAGCACTTGTAAAGACTAAGGATGCACACTAGAATGCCTATCCGTCTGCAGGGCATCAAGTTATCCATCTACGGGGCATTGATTCAGGCATGTGTGAGTCTTCTCGTTAGTATGAGTAGTGTACTTAATTTTGTGTGGTGCCATCCCTTTGATCATGCATGATGATTCATGATCTGATCTACACTCTAGTGTCTTGTACCCTTGTAGTTGTGAGTAGCACCCGATGTTATATTTGATGAGCATCTCTATGTTATGACTTGGGATTTATGCATTATTTTCCATGTCTGCTCCATGATTGATGTGACGGTTGGCCATCATGTATACCTTAACTTTGTTACTTCTATTTGGGCCTTGTGACTACCTTCGAGCATGGTGGGGTGGTCTCTTATGAGTCCACATGGTTGGGAGGCATTGCCACCACCATTGGGGACCAGTGTACATGTATTGGAGTACCAGTTGGAGATGTTCTCTCTCTCCATTACCCTATTTGTTATTGTACCTATTAGGTCATCATATTATATTTAGGACTATGTTATTGTACTTGTATATCATACTCATGGCTATGCCATTGCACTGTATATTCTTTTATGTAATTATACTCTCTTAAGAGAGATGTAATCATGTAAATTAATGAGAAGATATGAGTTGTTTCCTATTTGGTTTACGGATTCTGGTGTGGGTAGCAGATCCGCTTGTACTATGATGCTTTTGGATTCATGCTTATTATTTGGAATGGGTTATAGGAACATTTTGGTTGGTGTTTAAAATGAATGTAATTTATTAATGTTTTTCTAGAGAGTGATTCAGTCCTCTCTTGTAGGTTGTGCATTCGGGCAGACTTGGCCATGAATGCTGTCGATCTATTGAATCAGAAACCATATCTGTGTATGTTATCAATTTATGTCAAAATTTTTTTTATCTTTTTCTCCTTTGACTCTAACCCTTCGGGGTCGCGGGGTAGCATGCTACATCTGGTATCAGAGCCCATGTTCACACACTAGGAGCTCTGGCATACTTGAGCCTTCTATGTTTCACTATGTCTAGCGTGTGTGGTGTGAGCTTGTTATATTGTTTTTATAGTCTTGATTTCTTTCATGCCTTAGCATGGCATTAGTGGGTTAAGTTACAACCCCATTCTTAGAAATCATGGAGGAAATAGCCTCCTTGGCCTTACCTTACTCAATGGGACTTGAGTGTTGACCTTGGTTGAGAGTTTCCCATGGTTAAGAGTGATCACTCTCCCATGTTATAAGACGAGGGTAGGAATGTTCTGCCTTGTGTGTTTGTGGGTTGAAGGTAACATGGGTTGCCTAATTACCCTTGCTTGGATAGACTCTACTTGTGTCTTCCTTTATGTTGCTAGTGAATGAAATGGCCCCAATTGGTCATGAATTGCTCTTGTAATTCCTTCTTGTATTATATATGTAAAGGATGATAGGATGTAGCTATTTGCGGATGTGGACAGATTAGTTTGATTGCTCCATGCTCTCTTGTAAGTGTTGGATGATTTCTAATTTTTTTATAACCTCTTAATGTGCTTATCTTGCTACAATTCATCATCCTTAATAACATATTGAAGTCATTGGAATACTAATGGTGCCTTAAACTTTTCCTTAGTAGAATTTACATGTTTGTATAATGAATATTGGATGGCATGTAATGTCTTGACTTGAGATGAAATCTATCTTTCTCTCCTCTTCTTAGTTGTCAATAGTTGACAAGATGTTAGAATAATGGCATATGGATTTAATTAGTATGTTAAAATTGCAACAAGTAAGAGATTTAGTGAGCTAGGACTGAAGAAAACCTTGTGCTTGTTATGGTTATGTCTTGAAAGTGATTATATATTAATTAGTGCCTCCTTGTTTAATGAACTTGAATGAGGACAGTAATTGCTTAGTGGATATATCTTGTCGATGAAATTTGATCTCCTCTATTGCATTGTGGATTTCAATGAGACTTTATAGCTGAATGTTTGTATTTTATTACAACTGCAAATACTTAATGTAGGGTAATCAGAATGTTGCATATCTTGCTTGATGAGCAATTGCATGTGTTGACATAGCTATGGTTACTTAAGATTATATGTATGGTTGTGAACATGAGGAATGGATTAGATTTCCTTAAACAAACCCATTTCATTATGATTATGAGCATCTAATTTTTTATGTGAGAAAATGTTACGTATGTTTATGCATTAATATAAAAATGATAGTGATGATGCTATACATGTTCATACACTATTGGGTTACATTGAAAGAATTGCAAAGTGAATTTATGACGTTATGGGTAAATGAGTTGCCCTTGTGAAAAGAGAAAATTGGTATGGATGTTTGGGAGTACATATTATTGGGTAAAGTTGTATTTTTTGCATCATGTTGCATAGTCATGTGTGGGCTATAGTTATGCTGGGGTAAGAGAAATTGGGATTGTAATCCCCATGTTGTGAGCATCCATTGATGTATTCTTGTTGAGTCTTGTGATTGACCAGTGCTTGAGATGTGTGCCCATGGGATGGTGATACTGCGTACCCATCCATGGAGGATATGTATGGATTATGTGTATGGGAGAAAATCATACCATCTATGTGTTTTCTTGTTGTCACCCTGTTGACTGCCAAGCCAAGGGTTGTGGATAGGTCAATATGTGGAGGGTAGAAGCAACAACAAAGTTCATTGGGAGGGAATTGCACGGCGTACGTATAATGGTGGCACAAAATGATGACGATCATTTCAACCTCCTAGGAAAGTACTCACTACTTCCCCTTATTAATGGACTAGATACTTGGTTCATATAGTGTTAGCCTAATCTGCACATTTCTTGAGGATGATATTAGTTGTTGTATGAGCACCTGTGACAGCTATGATCTTACCCCGATGTGATTTTTTTAGATATGATGCCACCCCCCACTAGTGTTCCGACACAGTACTGGTGAGGATGCCGTGTTGTTGATGGTAGCGTGCCGAGCTTGAGGAAACGATTCCTAGTACCTAGATACGTGATGATGTATATATGTTGTGTTCCTACTTGTACTCAGAGGAGTGATTGCTCACATAGAGTAGAGGGTTCACTCAAGAGGGCCTCGATTTTGATCAGTTAGCATGCGAGTGGAACCTAGCCATGTGCATCTCTGGCTCAGTGTGTTATCACATGTGCTTTCTCTGTGGGTACATACTATGCGGGATGTTCCTCTGAGTAGGAAATTGCCATGCTATATATGACCATTGTGTGCTTTCTCCGCTTGGCATATACCATGCACGGTCATGCCGCATGTGGTATGTGACTTGGGAGTTCCGGCACAATACCTTTCCATGTGGAGGTTACGTGAGTTGGCCACACCCACATGAAGGACTATGGAGATAGTCACACTTGATTTCCTCCTTCCTCATGTCGTGACTAGCGATAGTCACATAGTGTTGTGATGTGTATATTTTGAAGATTGTGAATCTTCCTTTCAATTATTGGTGACTTGTACTTTGCTTGTGTGGACCAGCACTTTGGTTTATCTTACTTGTATTGGTTTAGCCATAGATGATTTTCTTGGCATGTAACTCTTGTGGTTACATTTGATTTATTGTTGATGGTTATGTGCATTTTTCTTACTTTATTGTTGGAATTGAGATTTAATCTTGCTTATTTATATTTTGGTGGCTAAACTCATTGACTTTTCTATTTTTGAATGTTGGTCTTGTGTTGTGATGTGATTCCTCATCGAGTATGGTGAGATCCACCTATTTGAGAGTATACGAGGAAGTAGACACAAGGAAACCCTTGAGGATGGGGGTATGTGTGAGTTGTTCTAAGCTCTAATTCACTACCTTCCTATTGTTTGATTATCTCTTGGAGGCTAAAACCCTTACACAAAGAAGAGATATGTCATTGTGGCTTGTATGGAAGGGTTCACTACGTGGGTCAATGCCATTAAGAAACATGGATATGGATATTGGACATGGTTACTAGCTTTGGACTCATAGATATGTTGGATACGGATGGTACTACGACATCCACGTGAACCCCTAATGTAGCCTTTTGATGTGGATGAGAATGTATGTATATGTAGGTGGTACAATTTTCATGTATGTAGTTGCATATTAAAATATAGAAGAGAACAAAATTTGCATCATTATGCCTTGAAAAGTGACAAACTATTGCATTATATGTAAAGAGATGCCATGCATGCTATGAAATCAGATGCTGAAATTATGTATATGTGTGTATGTGTGCTCCATTTTATAGATAGTTGCATATGAAAAGTTAGAGAATTGGAAATTTTGTACATTGAAAAGTTCATTTTGCTACAATTTGATGCAGAGGCATCCACACTAAAACCTTGACATACAGCATGTATGCCTACAACCCATCATCATCATCATATTTCCCTTAACACTGTCAGCATCATCATATTTTCTTTGCCGACCAATATCCTCTTGCAGACAAACCTTCACCCTTTCGCCTGTCAGCAGCATCATCATATTCGGCAAGCGCAAACATCCTCCTGATGTTCACTGTTCATCTTACCGCCAAACTCTATCTTCTTCATCATGATGTTCAACATCACCTTCATCAGCAGGATATAAAATATCCGGTTCCTCCGATATATCCTGATGACGACAACTTCAAGCACCTTTCCTTCGATGCTTACGCCACCCCGATATCCTGATGACGATTATCCTGATGACGATGACGTCACATGCAGCTCCTTCAATATCCTGATGACGATTATCCTGATGACGATGACGTCACATGCAGTTCCTTCAATATCCTGCTGTCAGCCAAACTTAACATTATCGGCCCGCGATGGTTTTATCAACCCGATCTTCTACCTTATGTCGATACGCTCCTCCTCGGCAACACCTGATGATGATCACCCCGAAACGCATTCACCTTATGCAAACGATTTCATCATGCTCACCTCCATCTACTCGGATGACGCCCGAAGTAACTGCAGGATATACACAGAAATATCCTGATGATGCCGTCGTGACGAATTTCCAACCTTAGCGAATTTTCAATCCGTCGAACCTCCTGGGGTGACCTGATCCGCTTCCTGACAACTTTCCAGACTCTAACAACCAGCACGACCTAGCACATACCCATGCTAGGGTCCTCAACACCTTTCGACGACGATCCTGCACACCTGCATGCAAACGAACACAAAATGCAGACTAAACCCTAAACTACTGTACATAGCCATTCCACCGATTCGACGAATCAACCGGTGGAATGGATCAGCGAATCCATGAAACCACCAAAACAGCAAATCGATCACACAATGGAATCCAAAACAGAGAATTGACACAACAAGATCTCTTTATTGATTTCAAAAGATGCAAATACAATACTCAGTCTCTCTCTGCAATCTAACTCCTCTGCTCAATGTCTAAAACCAACCGATCCTCATGCATAAATAGGATCTCTTGTGAGTACTACTGACCTGACTCCAAGCGGCTGGAAAATCTCTCCAGGCGGCTGGGAGATCCAACCGGACCTACAGCATAACAGCTGTCTTAACAAACTAGCTAAAAATAGTAAAGTATGGTCAACATGACCTTATTACATGCATTGGTCTTATCAGACCTTCTTGGAAACATTAACAAGACTTAAAACAAACTAACTGCCTCATGGAGGCCAGCTGTCAGGTAGGTGCTCCTGCACCACAATTTATGAGAAAATTGTGTGGTTTATGCTAGTATATATGTGCAAATTGATGGTTGTTGCTTTTCCTTGATGGATTCTGATATTATTATGATGTTGACATGATTGGTTATCATGCTAGATTACGTGCTTACTATTTCTTTGGCTATGATGTATGTTATATGCACATGTGCTTTGACATGTGATTGGAGTGATGTAGGTATTGGCTATCGACTCTGCCTGGACTCACAGGCCTGAGTGTACTCTTAGTATCCCCGAAATGGTGGTTACTAGAGATAGTCACAGGCCCTGTTTCCTACCCTAGCCACTGTACCCTGCTAGTGCAGTGTTCCCATGTTGTTGTCTTATCATCTGGTTACCTAACAGTAATGTCTAGATTGCCCCTTATGGTCATGTGTAGTTTGCCAGTGCGGTGGTTGTGGCTTTTCTCCTTGGTTTCCATTGATTATTCAATGTGCTTTCCTTGGCATAATTCTTTATTTTGATTAGAGAAAATTGTTTTATGCTAATGTATATTTTGTAGGAATAAGTGCCTTGCCTATTCCTTACCCATGTTCTGGGACCGATTGCATGTATTTGCGCATGTGATAACCTTATTTTATAATTGTATCAAGTTTCATGGACTAGTGTGTGTGCTTTGGCTGCATCTTAGCGTTTGCAGGCTTCTAGGAGTAAACCTAGTCCTAGGGGGGTAGGATGTAACAACTCTCACCTTGCCATTCGATGGCTCTCATTTTGGTTGTTGGGTTGGTGGTGCAGGAGCACCCCTTCAATAATATAAATATCCATATGAGGGAGAAGAATAAGGTTTTAATATGTTTTATGCATTTTATGTTGTCATGTAATTTTTGTGCTGACATTTCATGTTTAACAGAACCCACCATGAGAACCAACCCCACCACATGAATCAAGGTCACAAATTGGGCATTCCAATAAGCCAATTTTGACATCATTAGACATTTGGGGAACATGGATGATTAAATCAATGTGTCGTATTATTAGGTATTTTGCTGTCTTAAACTAAATAGGTGTCAGGTGATTAGTTAGGTTTTTTGCTTATAATCTTGGTTAAGCAAAATTAGAAGAGGGTGGTGGAATATCAAGAAAAAATAGGTAGAAGGTATCAGAGAAAGAGGTTTTTTGGTTTTTCGCCTTCTGAATTGATCAAATGTATGAATCTCTATAAGAATGAAGATATAGGAATTCTGTCAGTTGTATTTTTATAAATTTTGAATTCTGCGTAAATTCTATGTGTATCGAATTGTCTTGTATATAAGTATCTGAATAGAATTGTTTTGTGTTGAATCTAGTTTTTCGGTTGTCGAGATGCATGATTAAAACCATTCCACTGGTGGGTTTCTGTGAAATCAGTGGAATGGGCTTTGTACAATAGTTTTGTGTTTTGTTTTCCTTTTGTTTGTGGTCATGGCAGAATAGGAACTGTGAGATTTGTTATAGAGGAGATTATTGGCGTGAGATTCAAATATACATTTTATGTATATACGTCAATTGCATGCCGGGAATATTGTGTCAGTATATCGCAATTGTATGCAAGCATCATCCTGTGTATATCCTATGAAGGATGGTATGTATAAAAGTCTTTTTGGGTTAAGTTTATGTTGTTCGCTGGATATACAATTCCTGTGTATATCGCAAATGTATGAAGGTACATTTCCTGTGTATATTGCTTTCACATCTGAGTATCATCCTGTGCATATCCTATGAAGAAATGTATGTGTAGGAGTCCATTCAGGTTGAGTTTATGATTGTTCACTGAATATACAAGCAGTGTGTATATCGCTAATGTACCTGAGCACATTCCATGTGTATCCTGCAACTGTATGTGAAGGTCCGTTGCCTGTGTATATCACTAAAGTATATTGGGCAGACAACTCTTGTGTATGTCAAAATTGTCTGAGGAAATACATTTCTTGTGTATACGTCAATTGCATGTCATAGACAGTGTATGTGTATATCGCTATTGTATGCAAGTGTCAATTTATGTGTATACTACTATTGCACATCAGGATTGTATGTTGCAAAAGCATGTCTTGAATGCACATTCGGATGATGCAAAGGGTTAGATGCAAGGAGTGACCGGTTGAACCGGGAGAGAGAACCGCTGATAAGAAGTTGCCGATTGTATGTTCCGTTTGCATATTTCAATTGTATGTTGAAACATACATTTCTTATACACAGAGCCAAATGTATCAAGGAGATGTAGGGAAGACAATGCATTTCGGGATAACATTTGACAAGGAAGCCGATGATATAATGTTTGGCTAATGCATAGGAAGGTTTCAGTGTGACATGGCGACCTCTTGCCGATATTGACAGAAATAAACATTGTGTGTGTTTCTGTTGTGTGCGACCTCTACACCAAGTGGCATAAGAGCAAAGGAGTATCCTTTGGGTAGAAGAAGAAGACAATATGTCAGATGAAGAGGGCTCACAAGAGTACCCAACAAAGATGACCAATGCTGAGTTGGTAGCCTTAGTGAGAAAGCAAATGGCAGAGAGCAGAGCAACTCGGGCTCAGAATCAAGCCTTGAAAGAGGAGGTAGAGAAATTGAGGAACATAGTAGAGAAGGGAGAAGAAGATTCTGGTAACCGAGAAGACAGGGATGAAGAGGAGATCCCTAAGCAGGAAGAGATAGAGGTTCCTGCTAACTAGAGACCATTACTTAACGTCCTCAAATCCATGGAGAGAAGGACCATAGATATGAAAATAGACCTACCAGTGTTTGAAGGCAAAATGGAACCTGATTCAATGATGGAGTGGATAGACTCCTTAAATAACTTCTTTGAGACCGAGGAAATACCCAACCACCAAAGGGTGAAGATGGCTCAATCCAAATTGAGAGGGGCAGCACTAACTTGGTGGAATTTCACCCAAGATGACAGGGTGAAAGAGGGAAAGAGTAGAGTTGCAACTTGGAAGAAGATGATGGCTTTAGTGAAGGAGGCCTATGTTCCATTGGATTACAACATCCAATTACATAAGAGAAAACAAAACTTGAAGCAGAAAGAGTTAGATGTTAGCTCATACACAGAAGAGTTCATGAAGCTCTATGTCAAGACAAAAGTAAAGGAGAATGAAGAAGAGAAGGTGGCAAGGTACCTCAATGGATTGAGGTTTGCCATCCAAGAAGACATAAATCTGCATAACCCAGAGATAGTCCAAAAGTGCTACCAATTGGCACTCAAGGTGGAAGAGAAATTCAAGAGAAGACAAGAACAAAATAGTAGAGGAAGAGGGAGACAACAAAGGGGAGGAAGAAGTCCTTTTAGAGGTAGAGGAAATAGATTTGGATCCTAAGGTGAATCAAACCAAGAGAGCAACGAAGGAGACAACAGTCAAACCCAAGGGGGAAATTACAATCAAAGAGGAAACTTGAGGGGCAGAAGACCATCATTTAGAGGGAGGTCTCAGGGCAGAAGACCTATCAGATGTTACAATTGCAATCGTGAAGGCCATATAGCCAGAAGATGTCCAAGAAAGGCAACAAGTTCAACAGGAGAAAGGAGGATCAATCTGATCCATGAATTTGATTGTCAAGGTGTGACAAGCTCAAACACTTCTCAAAGTGTGAATGCTCCTGACAGTTATGGATATCCGAAGAAAGGAGAATCTTTGATGATGAGGAGAGAAATGAACACCATGAAGGTTCTTGACAAAGAACCCCCACAAAGGAAGTCTCTCTTCAGAACTACTTGCAAGGCAGGAGGAAAGGTATGTAAAGTTTTGATTGACTCTGGATCCACTGAAAATTTTGTGTCATTTGAAATGGTAGAAAAGATTAAGCTTAGAAGACTACCACATCCTTGCCCATACAAAATCTCATAGCTCACCCAAGGTCAGCAAACAATTGTGGAAGAACAAGCTTGGGTGGAGTTTCAAATTGGACCATACAAGGATAGGTTGTTATTTGACATTAACAAGATGGATGCTTGCCATCTCCTATTTGGAAGACCATGGCAGTATGACTTGAAAGCACACCATGATGGAGTTAGAAACACATATTCAATCACCAAGGATGGTAAGGTGATAGAGTTACTACCATTGATGGAGAATGAGGTGGAATCAAAAGGGAAAGAAGTCAAGGCAATGATGGTAGAAGGCAAACATTTCATGAAAGAGATAGTAGAAGAAGGAGTAGTTGCATATGCTCTAATTCCATGCCTAAAGGTGAACAAGGAGTAGCAGCAAGAAGTCAAGGGAGAGAAGAGGCAAAGGTTCATAGATCTGGCTATCCAAGAGTTATTGGACAAATATAAGGGCATCATCTCTAATGGAATGCCAAGATCCCTACCGCCTATGAGAGACATCAGCGATTGCATAGATCTAATCCTAGGATCTACACTCCCAAACAAAGTAGCATACAAGCTTACCCCAGAACGGAATATAGAGGTAGCAAGGTAGATTGAGGAGTTGTTGGAGACAAGCCTAATTGGCAAGAGTTTAAGCCCATGTGCGGTACCAGCTGTACTAGCACCAAAGAAAGAAGGCACTTGGAGACTTTGTACTGATTCAAGAGCTATCAACAAGATAAAAATCAGGTATAGGTTCCCAATCCCTAGGATAGAAGATTTGATTGATTGCTTGAGGGGTGCTAAGTATTTCACAAAAATAGATTTAAAGAGTGGCTATCATCAAATTAGGATTAGGCCAGGAGATGAATGGAAAACTACATTCAAGACTAATGAGGGGCTATATGAGTGGAAGGTCATGCCTTTCAGTTTGTCCAACGCACCTAGTACCTTTATGAGGTTGATGAATGAGGTCTTAAGGGAATTCATGGGAAAATTTGTCATAGTATATCTAGGTGACATCCTGATTTTCAGTAATGCAAGGGGAGAGCACCTCAACCATATAGACTTGGTCCTCAAAAGGTTACATGAAGAGCAGCTAATGATCAACTGAGGAAAGTGTTTGTTCATGCAGGAAGAGATCAACTACTTGGGATTTGTCATCTCACATAACAAACTGAAAATGGATCAAGAGAAGGTAAGTGCCATATTGTCTTGGCCAACTCCTAAAACCTTGAATGATGTTAGAAGTTTCCATGGGTTAGCAACCTTTTATAGGAAGTTTATAAAGGGGTTTAGTCATGTTTGTGCACCCATGCTTGACACCATAAAAGGAGGATAGAAGTGCAAGTTCACTTGGACAAAGGAGGCAGATGATTCATTTGAAACATTGAAGAAGAAAGTGGTAGAGCAGCCAGTTCTTGCATTTCCTAACTTTAACAAGATTTTCCAGGTAGAATGTGATGCAAGCCACATAGCAATTGGGGCAGTACTCAATCAAGAAGGTAGGCCTATTGCATTTTTCAGTGAGAAACTAAATGATGCAAAGAAGAGATACTCATCATATGATTTGGAGATGTATGCTCTAGTACAGTCACTCAAAAAGTGGAGGCATTACTTGCTGCCAAAGGAATTCATAGTGTTCATAGATAATCAGGCCCTTAGTTTCATAAACAGTCAAGAGAAGCTAAACCATAGGCATATGAAGTGGGTGGAGACTTTGCAATCTTTCACCTTCACACTCAAGCACAAGAAAAGGGTCAAGAATAAGGTAGCAGATGCTTTGAGCAGGAGGGTCTTAACCAGAAATCAGATCCAATTGGAGAGTGTTGGCATTAACTCTTTGAAGGCCATGTATGATGCTGATGAAGATTTTGGAGAGATATACCAGGTATGTACTTCTTTTGGTGATAAATATCATGCTGAGTTCTCTAAATTTCTAATCCAAGATGGATTAATTTTCAAGGGTGGACAGTTGTGTATTCCAAGATGTTCAATGAGACTGAATATCATTAGAGAGAAACATTGTGGGGCCATGGCAGGACATTTTGGTCTAGATAAGACTCTTGATCTTGTGAAGAGACATTACTATTGGCCCAAGTTGTAGTCAAATGTGAGAAAATTTGTGGAGGCATGTGTGATATGTTAGAAAGAAAAAGGGAGATCGACTAATGTAGGTTTGTATCAACGACTACCCATTCCTTCTAGGCCGTGGGAGAGAATAAGCATGGACTTTGTATTGGGTTTGCCTAGGACAAGGAAGGGATATGATAGTGTTTTTATTGTAGTAGATAGATTTAGTAAAATGGCACACTTCTTGCCCTGCAAAACCACTTGTGATGCTTCATCTATTGCAGATCTATTTTTTAAAGAGATAGTAAGGATACATGGTTTGCCATTGAACATAGTGTTAGACAAAGATGTGAAGTTTATTGGCCACTTTTGGCAGACTCTTTGGAAGAAGCTTGGAACAAATTTATCCTTCTCATCAGCCTACCATCCTCAGACAGATGGTCAGACTGAAGTAGTTAACCGTTCATTGGGAAATTTGTTAAGGTGTTTGACAAGCAGTATGGAGAGAAGTGGGATAACATTCTATCACAAGAAGAATTTTCCTGTAATGACACTATCAATAGGAGTACAGGGAAGTCACCTTTTCAGGTGGCATATGGTATTCATCCCAGGGGTATTTTCGAGTTGAGAGATCTACCTACAGGAGAGTCTATTAGTACAGATGGAGAAGTTTTTGCATCAGCCATCAAAGAGGTGCATGATCAAGTCAAGGTACAACTCCAACAAACTACATTGAAGTACAAAGCATATGTTGATAAGAAGAAGAGAGATGTACAATTTGATGTTAGAGATTTGGTATGGGTTAATCTGAAGAAGGAGAGGCTCCCAAAAGGTAAATATACCAAGCTAATGCAGAGGAAGATTGGACCATGTCAGATTTTGAAGAAGTGTGGGAAAAATGCTTATGAAATCCAACTTTCTCCTGATCTTGGATTGTCACCCATTTTCAATATATGTGATTTAACTCCATACAAGCATAATGCAGATATAGAACAGGAAGCATTGCAGGATGCAGCAGATGATGATATTCCTAAGCAAGATCCACCAAAATTGAAGAAGATATTAGCCTCAAGAGTAACAAAGAACACAAGGAACAAAGAATACATGGAGTACTTGGTGGCTTGGCATGGGAAACCTGATTTAGAGGCATTTTGGATGACTGCAAATCAGATCACAAACCATGGTATAGACTTTCAAACTTTGATCTCAAGTGGGTTTGAGATCTCTTCTCCCAGAGAGTATGGTGCAGGACCACCCTTCAACAAGATAAATATCCATCTGAGGGAGAAGAATAAGGTTTTAATATGTTTTATGCATTTTATGTTGTCATGTAAATTTTGTGCTGACATTTCATGTTTAACAGACCCCACCATGAGAACCAACCCCACCACATGAATCAAGGTCACAAATTGGGCATTCCAATAAGCCAATTTGGACATCATTAGACATTTGGGGAACGTGGATGATTAAATCAATGTGTCGTATTATTAGGTATTTTGTTGTCTTAAACCAAATAGGTGTTAGGTGATTAGTTAGGTTTTCTGCTTATAATCTTGGTTAAGCAAAATCAAAAGAGGGTGGTGGAATATCAAGAAAAAATAGGTAGAAGGTGTTAGAGAAAGAGGTTTTTTGGTTTTTCACCTTTTGAATTGATCAAATGTATGAATCTTTGTAAGAATGAAGATATAGGAATTCTGTCAGTTGTATTTTTATAAATTTTGAATTCTGTGTGTATCAAATTGTCCTGCATATAATTATCTGTATAGAATTATTTTTTGTCGAATCTAGTTTTTTGGTTGTCGAGATGCATGATTAAAACCATTCCACTGGTGGGTTTATGTGAAATCAGTGGAATGGGCTTTGTACAATAGTTTTATGTTTTGTTTTCCTTTTGTTCATGGTCATCGCAGAATAGGAACTGCGAGATTTGTTACAGAGGAGATTATTGGCATGAGATTCAAATATACATTTTATATATATGCGTCAATTGCATGCTGGGAATAGTGTGTCAGTATATCACAATTGTATGCGAGCATCATCCTGTGTATATCCTGTGAAGGATGGTATGTATAAAAGTCTTTTTGGGTTAAGTTTGTGTTGTTCGCTAGATATACAATTCCTGTGTATATCACAAATGTATGAAGGTACATTTCCTGTGTATATCGCTATCACCTCTGAGTATCATCCTGTGCATATCCTGTGAAGAAATGTATGTGTAAGAGTCCATTCAAGTTGAGTTTATGATTGTTCGCTGAATATACAAGCAGTGTGTATATCACTAATGTACCTAAGCACATTCCATGTGTATCCTACAACCGTATGTGAAGGTCCATTGCCTGTGTATATCACCAAAGTATATCGGGCAGACAACTCTTGTGTATGTCAAAATTATCTGAGGAAATACATTTCTTGTGTATACGTCAATTGCATGTCATAGACAGTGTATGTGTATATCTCTATTGTATGCGAGTGTCAGTTTGTGTGTATACTACTATTTCACGTCGGGATTGTATGTTGCAAAAGCATGTCTTGAATGTACATTCAGATGATGCAAAGGGTTAGATGCAAGGAGTGACCAGTTGAACTGGGAGAGAGAACCGGCGATAAGAAGTTGTCGATTGTATGTTCCGTTTGCATATTTCAATTGTATGTTGAAACATACATTTCTTATGCACAGAGCCAAATGTCTCAAGGGGATGTAGGGAAGACAACGCATTTTAGGATAACATTTGACAAGGAGGCCGATGATATAATGTTTGGCCGGTGCATAGGAAGGTTTCGGTGTGACATGGCGACCTCTTGCCGATATTGACAGAAATAAACATTGTGTGTGTTTCTGCTGTGTGCGACCTCTACACCAGTTGGTTTAGGATAGCTAGAAATATCTTTTATGTTGGTGAGAATTTATGTCTTTTGGGGGGAGTGGATTGACCCACAATAAAGAGCCAGGATGAAATTATCTTTGGGGGATGATCGAATTGATTGTGGGTGGAATTTGGGATATAGTGGCATGTAGGAGGGGGTCTCATGCTCAGTCTATCAAATGGTAGCCATATACGTAACAAATGAGTTAGCAGATAGGACGGGGTAGATGGCATGCAAGAAGGGAGAATGGAGTGCAATCATAGGAAATGAAAGAAAGGGAGATTTTCCATTATGTGAGGAGGGATGTCTTTGCCCTACTCAGAAGATGCCATTTTGGCATGGCAGTGAGGATGCTAGCTAAGGTTGTGGAGTCTAGCCTTACAGTTGCCAGTTGCATCACTTAAAAGTTTTGAAAGCCATTTTAAACAAAGGCATTTTGTGCATCTCCTGCAATCATAGCAATTCATGAGGCTGCATATCTTTTAGCCATTATGTGAAACAATTGTGTGCCTTGTCTCTACTACCACTTCTTGCATACATGTTCACTAGGGCATTTCCAACTGAAATATATGACAAAAATCCCCCTTCTGTTATGTTTTGAAGGATGCCACACCGTGTTCCTAGCTCCCTATTAACCCACATAGGGAGGATACTGGAAATGGTCATAGAATTCAGCCTTCAAGCTGCCAGTTGCATCTACTTAAAAGTTTCTAATGCCTTTTTAACAAATCCATTTTGTGCGAATCCTGCAGTCAGTGTGTTCCATGAGAAACATCTCTTTGAGGCATTCTATCTAACAGTTGTGTGCATCCTCTGTGCTCTCATTGGCAGAGGCAGTGAGGACGTTGCAAAGGTTGTGGAGGCTGGATTGCACCGCTAGTTGTGTTTGCATGAGAGTTTCTAAAGTCTTTTCAACAAATCCATATGGTGTGTATCTTGGAAAGGAAGAACTCAGGAAAGCATATCAATTTTCAAGGTTGAGGTGCATGGAAGGGGACCATGGCTAGATCTAAGGTATTTACCTATCTCTTGTTTTCCCAACACAAAAAACTAAACTATGCTTACTGCTATTCCATTAAACATAGAAAAAATGAATCTCCATTACTACCTTTCAAAACAAGAATAATTGTTGCATAACCTATGAATAAGCTACATGTCGGTAAGTTCATTCCTTGTGTGGTATAGGTGCTAAATAGGATTGATTTATGTGATAAGTAAATTATTTCCTCTCCTAACAGTTGGTTATTGCACGCCCTAACTAGTGGTAAAATTTCTCCCTTGAAGGCTGAGTGGTAAAATATAGTAGATTGTTATGGATTTAAATTCTGTTGAATCTCATCCTCACCCTCTTTGCATACATTCTTAGAAGAAATCACAGATTTAAATAGCAGCATGGGGAAGGCACATGAGTTGCAAGACACAATGTCTAAAGAAATGTAGTCATCTAAATTATGCTGACCCACTTTCATTCTGGAACTATATTTTTCTCTACGATGTAGATAGAGTTCAACACCTCAAAAATAATTGTCCAAATTTTTTTGAGAGGAAATTGGCTAATATTTTTCTTAGCCTGACCTATAAAGTGAGTTGTTGTCTAACTGAATTTTATTTAGGTTCATTATCTAAAATATAGAATAGGGGAAAGATCTCTGTTAAATAGTATAAACAACCTATGTAATGTTCTAAAATTTGGTTGCTCTTATATCATCTAAGTTAAACATATTAGTCTATATATTATGACACCAATGTTGAAATTAGACTTCTAGTTGTTCTTAAGTTTAATTAAATTGGCTTACCTATCTTGGCTATGAGGTGTAGATAGTGTTAAGAAAGTAGAATCTCTGCATCCATAGCTAGATTGACTGTAGTATCAAGGAAATTAATCCCTAGAATGAGGCCATAGTGTTGTTCGTAGAAGTATTGTGGTTGAGTTTGTTACTCAGCTGTATTTATAAGACATTATGCCTTGAGTTGTTAATCTATGAAAAGGGTGTATAGGCTCCTACTGGATTATTTTCCCTACACAACATGTCTTCTTGTGTATAACTCTTGTAACAAGTGAGAAATCATTTGCCCTCATCTTGCCTCAAGGTTAGAACCTGGCTTGGTGTGTATTCAAGTCTCATAATTATCGAGATACCTATAAGTTAGACTGGCCTGTACCATGGAATTGTACCTTAGTAGTAGGGCCATAAAGAAATTATCATGGATTGTGTTTGGTTATTGAATTAATTTGATATGGTTTGTATTCCTCATTTGGTTAAACGAGATGAGCTTAGGTCTAGGATATTGATTCCTTGTGCAAGGCTTTGAGTGCTTGTAAAGGCCAAGGATGCACACTAGAATACATATCTGTGTGCGGGGTGTCGAGTTATCTATCTACGATGCGTTGATTCAGGAATGTGTGAGTCTCCTCATCGATATGAGTAGTGTACTTGATTATGTGTGGTTCCATCCCTTTGAGCACGCATGATGATTCCCCATCTGATCTACACCCTAGTGTCTTGTACCTTTGTAGTTGTGAGTAGCACCCGATATTTTATTTGATGAGCATCTCTATGTTATGACTTTTATGCATTGTTTTCCATGTCTACTCCATGATTGATGTGAGTGTTGGCCATCATGTATACCCTCACTTTGTCACTTCTATCTGGGCCTTGTGACTACCTCGGAACATGGTGGGGTGGTCTCTTATGAGTCGATATGGTTGGGAGGCATTCCCACCACCATTAGAGACTGGTGTACAGGTTTTGGAGTACTAGTCGGAGATGTTCTCTCTTTGTTACCCTATCTGTTGTTCTACCTATTCATTCATTATATCATATTTAGGTCTATGTTATTGTATTTGTATATCATACTCATGGTTGTGTCATTGCACTATATTATATTCTTTTATGTAATTGTACTCTCTTAAGAGAGAAGATGTAATCATGCAAATTAATGAGAAGATATGAGATGTTTCCTATTTGGTTTACAGATTCTGGTGTGGGTATAGGAGTTTCTTGTACGATGATGCTTTTGGATTCATGTTTATTATCTCGAATGGGTTATAAGAACATTTAGGTTGGTATTTAAAATGAACGTAGTTTATTAATGTTTCTCTGGAGAGTGATTTAGTCCTCTCCCGTGGGTTGTGCATTAGGCCATACTTGGCCATGAATGTTGTCGATCTATCAAATCAGCAACCATATCTGTGTATGTTATCACTTCATGTCAAAAAAAATTATCTTGTCCTCCTCTGGCCCTTCCCCTTTAGGGTCGTGAGGCAGGCTATTACATCTAGTATCAGAGCCCATATTCACACTAGGAGCTTTGGCATACTTGAGCCTTCTATGTTTCGTTGTGTCTCCGCGTGTGTGGTGTGAGCTTGTTATATTGTTTTTATAGTCTTGATTGCTTTCATGCCTTAGCATGGCATTAGTGGTTAAGTTACAACCCCATTCTTAGAAATCGTGGAGGAAATAGCCTCCTTGGCCTTACCTTAATCAATGGGACTTGAGTGTTGACATTGGTTGAGAGTTTCCCATCATTAAGAGTGATCACTCTCCCATGTTATAAGATGAGGGTAGGAATGTTTTGCCTTGTGTGTTTGTGGGTTGAAGGTAACTTGGGTTGCCTAATTACCCTTTCTTGGATAGACTCTTCTTGTGTCTTCCTTTATGTTGCTAGTGAATGAAATGGCCCCAATTGGTCATGAATTGCTCTTGTAATTCCTTCTTGTATTATATATGTAAATGATGATAGGATCTAGCTGTTTGTGGATGTGGACAGATTAGTTTGATTGCTCCATGCTCTCTTGTAAGTGTTGGATGATTGCTGATTTTTATTATAACCTCTTAATGTGCTTGAGTTGCTACAATTTATCATCCTTAATAACATATTGAAGTCATTGGAATACTAATGGTGCCTTAAACTTTTCCTTAGTAGAATTTGCATGTTTGTATAATGAATATTGGATGGCATGTAATGTCTTGACTTGAGATGAAATATCTCTCTCTCCTCTTCTTAGTTGTCAATAGTTGACAAGATATTAGAATAATGGCATATGGATTTAATTAGTATGTTAATATTGCAATAAGTAAGAGATTTAGTGATATGGGAGTGAAGAAGACCTTGTTCTTGTTATGGTTATGTGTTGAAAGTGATTATATGTTAATTAGTGCCTCCTTGTTTAATGAACTCAAATGAGGATGGTAATTTTTTAGTGGATATATCTTGTTGATGAAATTTGATCTCCTCTATTGCATTGTAGATTTTAATGAGACTTTATAGCTGAATGTTTGTATTTTAATGCAACTACAAATACTTAATGTAGAATAATCAGAATGTTTCATATCTTGCTTGATGAGCAATTGCATGCCTTGACATAGCCATGGTTACTTAAGATTATATGTATGGTTGTGAACATGAGGAATGGATTAGAGTTCCTTAAACAAACCCATTTCATTATGATTATGAGCATCTGATTTTTGTTATGAAAAAATGTTGCTTATGTTTATGCATTAATATAAAAATGATAATGATGATGCTATGCATGTTTGTACACTATTGTGTTATGTTGAAAGAATTGCAAAGTGAATTTATGATGTTATGGGTAAATGAGTTGCCCTTTTGAAAAGAGAAAATTGGTATGGATGTTTGGGAGTACATATTATTGGGTAAAGTTGTATTTTTTGCATCATGTTGCATAGTCATGTGTGGGCTATGGTTATGCCAGGGTAAGAGAAATTGGGATTGTATTCCCCATGTTGTGAACCTCCATTGATGTATTCCTATTGAGTGTTGTGATTGACCAGTGCTTGAGATGTGTGCCCATGGGATGGTGATACTGCGTACCCATCCATGGAGGATATGTATGGATTATGTGTATGGGAGAAAATCATACTATCTATGTGTTTTCTTTTTGTCACCCTATTGACTATCAATCTATTGAATCGGCAACCATATATGTGTATGTTATCACTTCATGTCAAAAAAAATTATCTTGTCCTCTTTTGGCCCTTACCCTTCAGGGTTGCAGGGTGGGATGTTTCATGAACTTTGAGGTGACTTGTTCAAGAGAGAAGGAAACTAGAAATGTATAGTCCACTTGATTTTTGTTTTACTACATTATTTTATCTACTGATGATGATGATCCTATAATTTCTTGGGGGAGCTTGATTTAAAGGAAATCAAATTTTACAAAAAGAAGAAAATGGAGGTCTTTGAAAAAATATGACATTTTTTTTTCTTAAATTACCTTTTAGAAGAAAATGAATTAGTTGTACAAATGGGTGTTCAAGAAGTTCTTCAATGTAAAATGTAAAGTAGAGAAGTTCAAATCTCACTAAGTATAAAAGCGATATTCACAAGTAGAGGGATCTGAATTTGGTGAGATTTTCTCTCTTGTTGCTAACTTAAATTTGATTAGCTTTATTTTGTCTTTTTCCACTACTTTTGATCTTGAAGTATAATGGATGGATGCTAGGACAAATTTTCTACATGGGGATATTGAAGAATAAATACATGTCATAGTTAGAAAATTTTATAGTTAAAGTAAAGGAGGACCTAGTTTGTTGGTTGAAGAAGTCCCTTTATGGCCTAAAACACCTCATTGAGGATTAGTATTAGAATTTTGATACTTATGTTTTTGGAATTGTTTATATGAATTAAGGGTGATTACTTTATGTATTTCAAACAAGGTGGTGACAATTTTTGCATTGTAATTTGATATGAAGGATCAAGGTATCACAAAATTTGTTTTGGGCATGGAAATTAAAAGAGATTGTTTAAACATGAAACTTTGGTTTAATAAGAGGATATATGTTGAAACTATATCATAAAGGTTTAGAATGTGGGAATGAAAACATGTTAATTATGTTCTTATTTTTGTTAGTTTAAAGTTATTTATAGAACAATACCCCAAGTCACAAGCATGATATTGATGACACACATGTCATGTTTCTTATATAAGTGTTATTGGAAGTCTAATGTATGCCATGCTTTATAGCAGATCAAAAATTGCCCATGTTGTGGGATTTTTGAGCATACATATTGTTAGGGTTAGTCGACAGAAGATATCAATTAAATGCAAACAAAGATTAAACAGAGGAATGAAAAATACATAGAAATAATAACAGTGAGAGACAAGTTTTAATGTGGTTCACCCAAACTCGGGCTACATCCACCAACAAAGAGTCCAATATTATTATCCAGTAAATCAAACCAATTACAACCAACA
This sequence comes from Cunninghamia lanceolata, assembly GCA_027924645.1. Lineage (NCBI taxonomy): Eukaryota > Viridiplantae > Streptophyta > Pinopsida > Cupressales > Cupressaceae > Cunninghamia > Cunninghamia lanceolata. Next base: position 455,440 of record BSBN01001409.1, on the reverse strand, counting down.
ATCCTTGTAACTCAATACCATTGCAAATGCTACAATACAATATCAACCAAAACCTTAACCCTTAGCCGCTTTTATCAATCCTTATGTCGGTTACAAAAATAGGGTTTTTTTATGTCGGCTCATTAAAAAAAATTCAGGGGCTACGCCTCTGAACCCCTACTCGAGGCCCAACCCGGCCCCGAACCTTTGCGAGAATACATAACTAGTGTATAGTACTTGCATGATCAGTCGCCACCTACCAACACACACACACACACACACACACACACACACACACACACATATGAAATTTAGGGGAGGAACATTAAACTATAAGAAAGTCTTTAGATATTTGTGTGGTACATCAAGCTATGTAGTCCTGTCCAAGGAAGACTTGAGATGGACATAGTTCTTGATGTACAAGGATTTGTATATGTTGATTTTGGTGGAGGTATTTGATTTTACAATATAGTGGACATAATATGTTTAGTTTGTTTGGTGAAGTGGTTAGTTAGATGAGAAAGGGATAGCTAATTGTTACACTTTCAACTACAAAACTAAGTTCATTGTAACCACTCAAAAATTCAAGGATGACACATGATTGTACATAGGTTATGTTCAAATATTAATTTCTTACATAAATATACATGTACTTGTATATAGTATGAAAATTAAAGTGCAATCTATTTAGGAAGGATCTGGGCTACTTATCATGCTCGAAAAATGCATGTTGATGTCTAATATCATTTTCTTAAGCAACTTCTTGAAAACAAAAGGGCATTAATAGAGAAGTTTGATAGCTTAAAAAATGTTTTTGACTTGTCAAAAAAGTCATTTAGTACTGAGATGTTTTCTTCATACATGAAATCAATGGGCATAGCTTTCCTTAGTCATTGATTTATTTATTTATGCCCCCCTATACAAATTATTCAACAAGTGAGGAATTTGTTGGATATTTATTTTGTAATTTAAATGTTCCACACCCCTTATAGACTACAGATCTTTCCATAATCAATGGGCCCCAAGGAAGTGCCATGACTAAGCGTATAAGGGAAACGGATAACCAATTTAATTTTGCATAGTTATAGTGGTCTTTCATACCATATTTTTTAACTATTGTGTTGTAATAACACTTAACAATTCCCTATAGTAAAATCCCTATAAATAATCACATATAAATTAAAATTAAATATACTAAAAATAACTTATTATTGTAAACAATTAAACTAGTAAAATAAAGTAATTTTTTTTAATACTTTTTCAAATATTCTTAATCTAAGAAATACAATTTTCTATTACATTTGAGATTTTATGACCACAAATCTAATAATATGTGTATCCACCCATGTAACATATTAAACCACACATCAACTACACTTAATACATTTTAATCATGTCTAATGTACAATAAAACATAAGTCAATAGAAAATCTAAAACATTTGCTAAAAACCTTAAAATACTGTTTACATGTTCTTGAGAAGAAAAACAAAAATATTGTTTATGCTACGTAAGTTAGTTGTACCTTTAGTCCAATAATGCTAAATTATATTGCTAAGAAAACTAATATAGTGCAACATAGGAAAATATAAAGTTAAAAATGATTCATCCTATTGTAATGGTGAAAAATGTATTTTCCATACTTTTTTTTCTTTATTTTGCATTTAAGTTCAATTATATGTCTTAAGTGTAATGACTAGTGTATAAGTGGTATATTTTTGTGTAAAATATGGAAAACCACTTAAGCCTTGGCTAAAGGGTAAGTGCATGGAAATGGGGGAGAAAAAGGGGGGAAAGTGGCAACTTGGGTGAGTAATTTATTATGCATGCACTTAAAATTTGAAGATACAACAAGAACAAGAATTGTAGTACTTTGAATCTAGTTTCTAAACTACTAAAGGTTTTTTTAAATTGTTAAGATTAAGAGGGTGAAATGTTGTGTGCACACAAAAGTGATCCTATTTTTCACTAAAATATAACAATGTCTAATGTTTGCCTCCCTATTTTTTGTTCTTGCATTTAGTATTTTTAAAACTGTTCAATAGAAAAATAGTTAAGAGTGAGTACTAGAAGTTGTATATTTTTTATTGAATATTTTTTATGATTTTCCAAAGTGGATGCATCCTAAAAATTGCATCATTGAGAGTGAGTATCACATAATTGTTGATATCTATTTTAGCACTACTCACCTTAGATAAAACATTGAGTACTTTATCTCTCCTAATAGGAATCAAATCTAAAAATTATAAAATGGTTACCCCAAGGTCTCTCCCAGCCATGTTTTGTCCTTGCAAGATAATTCAATTGTGAAAAGTAAATTGTTGTTTACACAAAGGGATTTACAAGATTTGAACAAAGTTTCCAACACACAAGGGTTAAATTACAAATAAACAATTGTTTTTTTAAATTAATAAATCAATAATCAAACTAATTCAAACATATATTACCATAAAATGTGACTTTTCAACTTATAACCAACAATATATCAACTTACATTCATGAAATTTAAACTCTATAATAGCATTATGTAAGTCTGGAAATTATCCTATACTAATTCTAAACTACCTAGATCAAATAAAAAAAGTGCAAAAGGTCGGGAAAGGAATAGAAAGGTTAGAGAGAAAAATTGATGTAGGAGCATCTAGAGGTGTAAGAACAATCTTGAATCACCCAAAAAAATATTGTTTTTATTCTTTTCAATTTTGGTTTTTATGGATACCCATTATCTTGAAGAATAGTTTAAAACATTCAGATGTTCCAAAATAGGCTAAATTTGACAAGGATTTATATTTTTAGTAAGCATACATTTGAGCACGAATGGACCTGAAATTTTCCCAAAAGATACAAAAGTACCAAATAAACATTCTAGGTGAGTTTTGACCCAAGATCTTTCCTCGATGTTAGGATAATAAAGTTTCTAATTTTGAAAGTCCTGAAAAAAGTTTTGAATTCAATTTGAGGCACTTAGGGGCCTTGTGTTGCCCAAAAAGTTACCATAACTGATGAAGCAAGTTATATCTTTATGATAGATTTGATGAGCACACAATTATACTAAGAGCGGGGTGAATCAATATAATACAATCTTTTTACTTTTTAAAAACTTAACAACCAAAACAATATCAATCATGCAAGATGTACCAAATATGCAATACAAGAAGAACACAAGGTTTACTTGGAAACCCTTTCGAGAGAAAAACATTGTAAAATATTTCTTATATAAAATATTTCTTATATAAAATGTTTCTTACAAACTTTATAGGCACTAACCTACCAGAGACACCAATCCCCATGGCTAACCAATATGTAGGCACCAACCCATTGGAGATACTAATCCCTATGACTAACCAATTTGTAGGCACCAACCCACTAGAGACACCAATCCCCATTTGAACGATTTGTAGGCACTAGCCTACTGGAGACACCAATCCCATAAATGAGCACCAACTCAACAAGAGACACCAATCTCTTCTTTTGGGAAGCATCAACTTTCGAAACAAGGTCCCACCTTTTGAATATTGCTTCTTCAATGGATGATGGACATTACAATCTCCTTCATTTATTCATTCCATGATTCCCCTCCTTTTATTTACCATATAAATGTACTTGTATGATCACACATGCTTGCATATTCTCTCAACATACATATCTTTCATAATTTTCTCACTTAAATCTCATACTCATTGTTCCACATATCTTCCTTAAATAATCTCCTTATGTATTCTTCATTCATCCATGTGCATGATCTCTTCGAATTTTCTTTATAAATGTTCTATTCACTTCATTATTCTACTCAAATCATGCATATTGTCCTCTTTGAAATCTGCATATTGAATGATCTTCTATATCTTCCTCATGCATAAATTTGTTGGTGTTTATTTGATATATAATTTTCTCCACTACTCACATTGTTCCTTCCACAATTTCATTTTATATTCTCATGTCTCTATCAATTGATGTATCTCTTTGAAAAGAGACAACCTTTTAAATGGACATGACTTTTTGTTGCCAATGTTGATCACTGCCTTTAAATTAATCATCGCTGCCTTTAAACTAATCACTACTCCTTTTAATTATGATCATTGCAATTAAACTTATCGCTCCTCCTTATAATTATAATTGATACATTTATATATGTGTGATTTCAAATTAATTACATTGTACTTTGGTGCTTTGTTATTATATTAACATCAAACAATTTTTTATGGTGGTCGACCATCTTTATGAGAATTGGTCACCATAATACTTCAATCTAAACATTAAATCAAATTTGTCTTCTTCCAAATTCAAATACATGAAACCTACTTCTCTCTGTCGACCCACAAAACAAACCCATTCCTTGCACTCATCATTTCTCATATGCTGCTTTATCTTGTTGGTCGCGGCTCTAGCATGACAGATTCCATCCTCTTGGTGTGCTTATCCAATATATGAAAGCATAGACAAGTGAGCCAGAACTATCTCATCACTGTATGATTAGAGTCTGTTCTATCATAAGATCAACCACTTGGAGAGTAATCAATATCCATCATAGAGGAAACATGATCTTGGTGAACAAAAGTTGGAATATTCGTTCTCCTCATATTGTAACTATAGCAATTGCAATCTTCACTTTCTACTATGAAGCTTATAGGTTCTCTTGGATTCCATGCAATAGAATTCCCTATCTTTGTGTCTATTTTGTGCAAAGGTGATGCCATGTGAAGGTCAACAAAATAATGTTGCTGTCACTAGCAGTTATCTTGGTAAGAACATCACTTTCTGTTGATGTATCATTAAGCTCTCTTTGAAATCAATGACACTATTGTCCATATGCCTTTGACATTAATGATAATATTGCCAACAATCTCTCATATTCCTTTGACATCAATGACAACATTTCTAACACTCTTCACTATCTTTCCAACACATCAAATGATTCATCAATCGACCTTCTAGATCAATAGTTATGGCTTCTAGAAGTTGGGCCTTCCATTTTAAAAAATGTGAAAACGTGTTGGACATTTAAAAGAGTTGTAAAGGGGGAAGTTACACACATGTTGGTGTGTGATTTGACACATCATAAGGTATTCTTGATTGGAGATAATTTTGGTACCACTTTTGGCTGGTTTTAACTCATGGTTTTGTAATTACCGTTTGACGACTTCCTATATTGTATCTCCTATATATCAAGTGCTTGAGATAGAGGTTGTGTGTGAGAATATTTGATGCAAGAGGAACTCTCCCCTCTTGCAGAAACAAACTCACACCAAATTACAAATTCACAATTGTAGCCCACACAATAGAAGGAACACAAACAAACTTATATAGTTTTATTCAATTCAAAATTATATACATAAATCTCTTCAATCAAGCTACAATAGTTTTTAGAAAAACTCACCTTCTAAAATCTTAATGCCCTCTCACAACTACATAATCTTCCCTATGATTTAATCTTCCCTCAAACAAAAGAAAACTCTTTACTTTGGCTTCACAGCACTCAACATTGTTCCATTCAATCTCCTCTATCTCATGGAGTGGCCTTTATAGAAACATCTCATTCCTCTACTCACTCTACCTTCATCTATCTGGCCAACCCCTTCACCCTATCAATGCATTCAAATTTTTATTGTTCTTTGTTATTTCCCTAAGACACTGAACCCTTCACTAGAGCCATTGATCCCATTTTAATGTGGCCTAAAAACATCTGAAGGAATTGATGACTATTTGGAGGACTGTCCCAAAAGGCTCTCACTATGTTGCTCATTTGGCTTAAGTCAAATCAACCAAATCTAGCATCTCCTCATTCTTTGTATGGGTGGTTTCTTTTTAAATTAGACGCTTCTTTTTTTTTCCAATAACCCCATCGTCCCTCTTTCTTCACATGGTTGAAAGGTATTATAGTTGTTCTTTTCCCCGAGACTCCCTATTCCAATACAAAATTTTTAAAACAATACTAAAATCTCAACTCAGTTAAAAATCAAAAGACTTGAAATCTAAATGTGGTTCACTTCCACATATACATAGCACACTATTATGATTGATTATGCCTTGGTATTGGGAGAAAGGAAATACCAAGTCATTAAGTATGAGTCTTTAACATATGTGCACATTATATCAAAATTTAGTATGCGAAATAGGGTCATTTTGAGATTCTCTAAGTGAGCTATGGCTAATTGATTTAGAGTAGCAAATATCAACTTCTAGCTAACAATACAACATATTCCTCAAAGCTTTAGATATGATTCTAAGGGAAGTTCAATCCAATTGTCAACAACAATATCACAATCAATCATAGAGCCAAGTGGGAAAAGAACATTGCTTTCATCTAGGTAGTGAAACACTTTGAACTAAACCAATCAACTGCGATTCACTCAATAATGAATAAAATTGGAGAAAAATGCAAAACTTACTTTTTGTGACTTCATCATGATGCATCGACAGCAAAAACTCGACTTTCCTTATAAATTTTTACTAGAAGCTCATAATTGTTTGAAAACTTTCAGAAATGAAGGTGTCAACAATCCTAAACTCTCTGCCAAGCTGTTCTACCTCAAACTTCACAGAATACAAAATTTTAATGTTTTACCAATTTGCCAACACAAGTCACAAAAAAATTACATCTAGGAAGCCTAAAGGATTCTTCTCATGAAACCTTCATCGTCAATTCTATAATAGAGTCAGCAATCTAACTGTAATAGGATTTGGTATCAAACCTCATCAATCTCATTGAACAATTGTTTACGCAACAATCACCTGTTATGTGTTGAACCTAAAATCTGGTGAAAACTAAAATTTTACAAATATGAATGTGCCAATCATTTCCCAAGGCTGAGAAATGCCAAACAAATCCACACACAAAAATTAGAAGAAAACAAACTAAATTTTTTGTGTGTGATTGTAATACCCCGCCATGCAACCCTAGAGATCAGTCAACTAAAGCAATAAAAAGGCCGATTTTTTTTTTTAAAATAGAAGTAATGATAACAAAATATGACATAGTCTGATACAACAAGTTAACTAACATCTCTAGGGAAACATGACTACATTAATGAAACTAAGCAATACTCAACCACATACATAACTCATTCAATTATGTACAATTAGATGACTACATTACCAATTACTAACATGGTCTAACTAACAGCCATGGTTGTTCTAAATCCAAATGAGTACACACACACACACAATTAAGTAAGGTCTACCTAATAATGAACTCAACATGAGGTTAAGATTTCAATTTACATATTTTATCATAGAAAATCAACATTCTTCAAAATGAAATGTATAATACAAACATTTCAATAAGTTTATACTCATTTTACATCTTTACCAATACTGCTAGATAGTCATCTTATTCGCCATGTGGAAAGGTGCCTCCTTAGCTCCAGAGTTCTGCATGGATTATAGATTTCAAACTGCACATCTCAATAAACATTAGTCTTGCATAGTTATGATGGCCTTGCCTACATATACTCATCGTAGAGACTTCGTAGTTCGAGGACTGGATCTTGCAACCATTAGATGGTTTCATATAAAACAAAACTTCTAAGGTATAATTCTCATGATATCAACATCTTCTCAAACTTAGATACTTGTATACGTTTCATTCCATTCTAGAGGATAGAAGAAGATTAGGGTTTACCGTTTTCACTCTCACTACCAAACATATTGATACTAGTATTAATTTCGGAATACAAATCTAGACAATTTAAAATGATTCAAAAACTAGTTCCACATTGCTAGTTTATACTAACAATCAACAATACTTCATATATTTATACAAGAATTATAAAATTTAGGTTGCATTAGGATCGTAATCCTCAACATAACAAGTCATGTTTAAATAAGGTCAATGGAAAAATGTTATCATTAAAAAATATACAAATATTCTTATTTTATCATTAATGCTCATACCTTTAATCGGGAGGATACAACCATCATATATATATTTCCTAGTTAATACTAACTTAAGCTCTATTGCAAAGGATACAACAATGAAATTCCACACAAATTCTGATTTGAACAACTAAATTTTGAATAAATCAACACCTAAACCACAACTTAAACCACTACATCACTACCACATTTTTTTTTAAAATAGAAAACCTCTAATGTTATGTCATGACTTACCAACTATTTCATTATATAAAATTAAGTCAAACAAGCTACTAACCATTATTTAACAAGAGTGGCAATCACAATACTTCTTTGCTATAAAATAGACAATTAAGGAACAATATTGGATATGAATAAATCTCCTAAATGTGACCAACTTTTTGTAGGGAAATCAATCTATTCTCAAGAGGGACAAAACTATCTCTTCAACATAATAAAAACAATTAACCATCATTAAATGGATTCCTTCCTTTATACCATTTTTCCACAATTAAATTAAACTGAAGTTACTTAAGATAACTTATAGAATTAGAAAGGTCGTTAGAATAATTAAATTTTGTGTAAAAGAATCTTGAAGGTTGAAAGTAAATAGTTAAATAAATTACTATGTTTTATGGAGTAAATAAATGAAAAACATAAACATTTAACAATGACAACACACTATTCAGTAGAAAAAGAAAATTCATATCTTTCTTGTTTATAATTGAAATCTGACAAATAATAATGTGTTAGAAAGCTAAAGTATAGAACAATAAAACCCAAAAGGGGTTTGAAGAGGTTGTAATTTATGTAAAAGCTGTTCATATGGGAAATCAGACAAAAAAACAACTTCAAAACATGAGTGAATATCTAAATTTCTTACTGGAACTCAACCAAAACATCTATTTTGTTATTATTGATATACTATAAGTTAACCTATTTTCTCCAAACATTTGAATATCATGATTCCATACTTCTCTGACAAGCCAATTTTCTCTTCCAAAATTAACTATTAGTAAATTATTGCATTCATCTATAAATGTAAGATAATTTCACACATTTATATAATTAAACAATTACATAAATAAATTCACATTCTTTCTAAAATAATAAAATATAAAGACTAATACTAATGCATTTATAAGTATGATATATATATCTATAAGAACAAGATGAAATCATATTCACAGATATAAATTTTATATTCTTTCCATTTAACAAAAATAAATTTCTTATAATATATCTACAAAATTTCATAAAAATATATTCTTTATATGATAATTTTAAAATAATACATATTCTTTTCTTAAATAAGTATGCCTATTCTTAAAGAATAGGATAGATTTTATAAGCACGGATTTCGAAGAAAAACAAAATTTTAAAAGAAAAATGAATAAAATTTGAATGTTTTCATTTAAAATTTTAATATAAGAAGAATTGTTTTTAACCTAAGAGGTTGGATTCTATGTTCCTCAATTATAGTCAATTCAAAACCATACTAGGAACTAAACTTATATATACATAGCAGATATCTTGGCAGAAAGATATATTTCCTTAGAGATTAAACTGATGCAACTAAGTATAGTTTCCCCCAAAAAAACCATTGCCAATAAAAACAAACAATACAATCATGCACCAGTGGCTAGCATACTATGGCTCCACAAATACAAATGTATTTTAACACATACTGCTAAAACCATATTACCTTCAATGAAAATCATTCAGCTCGGCATTATTATTATGTTGTAATTACAATCTCATAAAATACTTAGCCAAGTAGATTGTACTACCATAGTTTCATTACACATATACACATACAGTCAATCATAGCATATATAGGTAGAACATGGTATCAACTAGGCATTTATAATGCTATTAGGAATGTTACCCAAACATAACAATTTCTAAACATAGTCTACTGCCGGAAAGAGACAAAATGACAGCTACAACTACTCATGTAAGCCAATGCCTATCAAGGGGAAGAGTGGATCATTTAGGAACTTCTAAATTTGAGACAATGCCAGCTATGAACAAGTTCAAACTATTAGAAACTTCTAAGTTGGATTGACGCCCTTTGGAAAGTATATAAAAGAAAAATAGATTAACATCACAATCTTCTAAACAAATCGATGCCTATGAGATTGAGTTCTGATGCAGACTCAGATTTAAAAGAGTACATGCAAAAGGATTTTTCTATCTATAACAATTATACTACCCAGTAAAGGGTTGTCATACACCCAAGTTATGATTAGATATCAAATAAACAAACACAAATATTGACCTTCATAAAAAAAGAACAAAAACTATTTTCCTGGTAATTATTATTGGTGTCACTAAATGAGACAATAGGTTGTTCCTTATCATATCTATGGTGAGAAATATGTGAAATCCATTGGCTCATAAAGGAAGGGAAAACCTGTGTGCAAACTTTTATCTTTTACCAAAGGTTCAAATGTCAAAAATTCATCACATCCTTCTACCTTACTCTCCTTGATCTGCAACTCTTATGCAAAAGTTTTCATTTTTTTCTTCCATAGTATAAAATTTACTCATTGAAGCTTGAGAGGGAGCTCTTCTATGCCTTGCATGTAGGGAGAATTCTATTGGGTATTAGTTGTTGCATGAATAGAAAGTTTTCTGCATATGGGTGTTCTATTCTAATTTTGAGTTTTAGTTTTTTGCCAGAATAGATAGCCTTCTGAATGAAGGAGATGCATAATTTTGGGTGTATTAGATGTTGCAGGATTATATAGTTTTCTGCTAATGAAGCAGTCCTCATGAAATGTAAAGGCCTGAGATCCGCGAAACTAAGACTATAATGCTTTAAAAAAAAATACAATGTTTACGACATATGCAAAATGAAACTTGCTAAAAAGGATTAAGAATCTAATGCAGATATATAACCAATTTCCCAACTATTCGTATTACAAAGAGGTAAGTTTAAAACTAAATTGATCTAACATTCATATAAGTACTTACAAGGAGGCATAATGAACAGATTTGATCGACATAAGAAAGTAATCCATCCCTCATCCAAATGATCACATTGATAAGAACAACTTGCATGCTACTGAAGAAGATCTGCCACTAAGAATATGAAGGATACAAATTACATACCTTGTAAAAAGGAAGTGAAAATAATTGTGCTCTCCAATTCCTATTGTAAGCACTGGGCATGCATAACCATTTCCTCCTCCCCTTTCAAAACACTTGGACTAGTTTTAAAGCATCCTCACAGAATCCCATGTTCAGAAATAAAATAGCAAATGGAATTAATTTTCTTCAATAACTCGACAAAATAACAATGACCTAAAAACTAGAAAGATTCTATCAAAGAGGTGGATGACCACCACTTCTTGTATGTGGCTAAAATTAGAAATCACTTAGTAATGATAAATCATAAAATGACTATATGTGATTTTCTTATGAAACACCACTAAATCATCTAAATAATTACTCCAAAACAATGTAATTAATAAAACATCATAATTAGACTGCACATCCACGGTGAAAATGGAGGGGCACTACAGTGATGTCGATTTCTTGTCCACTCGGGATGCTCCTGCATCAGACATGCCAGGTAGAAATATTTTGTGAGTAGAACTCACAAAATAGAGTTGAGTAGTGGGACTAATCTTTTGGGTTGAAAACAACCTACATCGAACACCATAGTTGAATTAGGCTGAGAGAATTTCTTCTTCCGCCTCTTCTAGCATCTCGTTGGGACAAGTACCATCCTCCTCCACCAAATGAACATTGTTTTCTTCTTCCCTCTCATGGACTTATGTCCTCTATGAACTATCCTCCTCCTCGAAACACTCTCTCCACTCCTCTCCTCCTCCATGTGATGCATGGGCATTAGATTGATCTTCTTAATATTTGTTTTATTTCAGTCTTGTTTGTGCAAAGGAATCTCCCGTCGCCACATAGACAAGAAGTTAAATAAATTGGTATACTTGCTTCAGCAGGAGGAAATGGATAAACAGAGATTCAGGAGAAGTTACAATTGTCAGTTGCAGATGTTTAGGAAATGGTCAGCTGAGTAGAGTTGGTTCGATGGAAAGAAGAGGCATCAGTAACAGTTCAAGAAGATGAATAGTTCTAGGGAAATTTTGAATGGTGGCAGTCAGTTGGGATGAATGGAGCTGAAAAAGGAAATAATTGAGTAACTAATAGGAAAGAAACATCTCTGTAGAACTAGTTTTCTTTATTCCTTAAAGTTGACAGCACCATGTTTATAGGCCCGTGCCTGTTTGGAGGCATTTAAAACTAATTTATATCTTTTATTTGGGGAGTTGCAGCCAAAAAAAGAAGAAATCAGTGCCATTCAGTAATAATAAATGCTTTTGTTTAGAAAGGGAATTGGCATGATGGAAACATTGGTGACACCTATTTGTGCATGGTTAAATTTTTATGAGAACGCCTTATTCCAAAAATCAATTACGGATTTAATATTAACACTTGCATGGCGAGTGGATGAGGCACATATATGAATATGAGTAACGCCATTTATGGTAGAGATTTTTATGCAAAAAGGAAACATACTTAAAGGCGCCATGTCTTTAGTCGTTTTGAACCCCTTAGAGAAATTCCTAACTATTCAGAGACATGCATGAGAGATATTAAATATGCAAAAGAAAAAAGATAGAGAAGGGGGGATTGAATTGGAGAAAATCAGGTAGAAAGAGGACAAAGTCTAGATGTTATGGTGTGGCAGCGATTAGAGGTTCTGGTCAAAGTAAAGAGACCACGAGAAGGGTGAATGAAGCCAGGAGAAGAACCAGAACAATGAAGATAAATGGAAAGGATCGGTGTGAAGGCAAGGAGGAATGGATCGATTGGCCAAGTAACTAGGAAATTGATTCCTTTGGGAATCGACTATTTTGTAATCAATTTTGTTTGATCAATGAATAAATAATATTTTGATTTGGTGTTTGATTTGCATGGTTATTCCTATCACATGTGTGATAACAGTTCTTGTAGCTACACAGATAGTTGAATGTCCCTATCACCTGTTAGAAACTAAATTGAATGTATGAACTACTTACTTGGTTGTGATTATGTAGTCTTTATAGTTTCTGAGATCCTCCTAGGTGTATAGAAGATGAATTTGGTACTCAGTAGTTTGGCATCTGAGGATAGAAATCATGAACTAAAGAAGAAATATGAATCATTTGTGCCATCAGATTGGTATCAGATCCCAAAAGATCTGGCAGAGAGTATAGAGGGTGATATTGATACTTGTTGAAATGTGAGAGTTGCAGTCTGTTGTAGATTGACAAGTTGTGGAAAGTATGAAGAAGAAAAATACATATTTTGAAAGAGAGCTGGCAACATTGAGACAAGACTTAAAGCAGTACATCATTGTAAGGCAACAATGGCCAATGATAAGAAAAGTGAAGTGCCTTATAATGGAGATTGTTGAAAAGAGGAAAAGGCAGAATATAGAAGCCTTAAGAGGAAAAGATAAGAGGATAAAAGGGTTCCAAAGAATTTGGGATAGCAAAAGGTTGCCAGATGAGCAACATACCTCAGAAGTGATGAAGGAAGTTCTCAATGGAGAGAACCTGATAGAAGAAGAGGAAAGAAGAGAGGAAGAGAAAGTGCCACAAGAACCACTTGTGAAAGAGAGGAACGAAGAGATGAGAGTGTCCATGAAGAAGACAATATTGGAGACATTGTGGTCTCTTATTTTGTTGGCTAATATTGTGTTTGTAGATGTGTATGCAGGTATGAAGAATGTGTCGAGGAAGGTCAAGAATGGGACCTTGAAGATGATGAGAGATGAGGCAAGAGTACCCCCATAGGAGGAGATGAAGATGATAGAAGAGGAAACTAGATTGCCGCAACTCGTATGCATGAACGAATTGCAACAGAACATCAGGAGGAGGTACAATACAAAGAACTTAAATGCGTGAAGAGAATAGTATGATATTGATTTCAAATGAGAATGCAGATGTTAAGGTTGATTATAAATTTCAAGATTCCCTAGAAGATATTGCAGATGAAGGGGAGGAAGCCTATAAGGAAGACAAGCTATCAAGCAATGAAGACAAGGATGATAGAAAACCTAGACAGCGGTACAAAGAAGAGGTAGATGTGAGTACAAATGTTGATTTTGGTCATAGATGTGAAATTAAGATTGTGGTTATGCAGGTTGATGGAGGAAAGAAAGAAAACCATGGTTATATAGTGCAACATTGGCTTGAGGGATAGCATAGAAAGTATAAACAAGATGCTGGTTATGATGGATTTCATGATAGTAAGTCTATCACAAGCATGAAAGGTATGATAGAAAAAAAGAGGAGCCATGATGAGAGGACCAGTTGGCAAGAAAGGAAGTATAAAAAAGGTGTTTTAAGGTAGTAAACAGATCATAGGTCATGGAGGAAAGGTGCAGCAATAAGAAGTTAGGAGTTTGGAACTACAGGAAGCCAAGTATGGAGAGTGAAGTTTGAGATAGTAGCAAGGGAAGTTGTTGCAGCAAGATGTGGTGAGAAGAAAATCTCTCAAGAGAGTAGAAAACATGAAGAAGAGAAAAAGATGAAGCAGATAGAGTTAAGTTTGTAGTAGGATGGTCACATACAACAAGCTAAAACTTGTAAGGAAGAGTTCAAGGAAAATGAAGAAATACTATTACACCATGAAGCTAGAAAGGAAATTGGAACAACAAAGAGCAGATGATGAAGACACAAAGGCATCGACTCGCATCATACCAAGGAATAAAGAGAATGGAGCAGCTTGGAAGAAGATAGAGGAGGATGCTTGCAAGATGAAAGGTAAACAAATTATTTTTGAAAAAATTCAATTTATAGTTGAAGATAAAAGTTTGACGGACGAAGATGAGAAGAGTGTAGATATGAATGGTGAAGATGCCATTTATGAATATGAAGTGGAGTTGTGGAGGCTTGTAGAAGAGAAAGAAATGAGAAAGCAACGATACAAGAGAAAGAAGGAACTCAAACAAAAATAGATTGGAAAGTTTAGAAAGAATAAATATGGATGTGAGATGGACCATTGGAATGGTTTAAGTGAGAAAGGTGAAAAGAAAGAATGGACAGTAGAAGCTTGGGTTAAGGGAGGCATGGAGAATGAAGAAAAAGTAGCAGAAGATGAAGAAGGCATGAATGGGATTACAAAAGTTGCAGCAATAAAGATGGAAGGTGAAAGAATTTATGAAGATCTGACAAATGGAAGAGGATACAAAGAAAATGAAGGTGAAGGCATTGTTTTATACAAAGAGACAACAGATAATAAGTATGCTAATGTAAACACGAAGCAAAATGGAGCAGCTGCGGATGCACGAAGAACAGAGGCAGTCTGTGATAAGAAAGTTGCAGCAGAACTTCAAGAAGAGGTAAAAAATTTTGATTGTTGTGAAGACATGGCTTTACATTCTATTTTTTGGTTGAATGGTGTGAAGTTTGGAAAGACATACAGTGAGGATTATTTATATTTTTGTGAAGATATTGAGAGTTATGCTCTGTGTGGGAAGACACAAAATGGGCCATTTTGGAAAGATGAATTAGATGAATTTGATAGTCAAATCGATGAAAGGTATGAGTTTGAGGATATGGAAAACATGCATTTTTCTTTAATGATTTATACTAGTTGGTACAAGGATGAGTGAGTGAGAAGATTATAGTGTAGCCATATATATGTCACGTATGGAACAATGAGATTGGAGCGGAACTGTCAAAAGGGCTTGATGAATGTACTTGAGCGTTGCTGGAAAAAGAGAAATAAAATTAATAGAGAATATGTTGTGGAGTATTACTTCATGTGCCAGAGCACATTCTTTTGTCCCCTGGGGAGTATGATGCAGGGGCATCGGATTGATCTTCTTAATTTTTGTTTTATTTCAGTCTTGTTTGCACAAAGGAAGCTTCTGTCACCACATGGATAGGAAGTTAAATAAATTGGTATGCTTTCTTCAGCAGGAGGAAATGGATAAATAGAGATTTAGGAGTAGTTACAATTGTCAGTTATAGATGTTTAAGAAATGGTCAGCTGAGTAGAGTTGGTTCGATGGAAAGAAGAGGCATCAGTTACAGTTGGAGAAGATGGACAGTTCAGGGGAAGATTTGAATGGTGGCAATCTGTTGGTATGAATGGAGCTGAAAGAGGAAATAATTGAGTAACTAAAAGGAGAGAAATGCCTCTGCAAAAGTGGTTTTATTTATTCCTTAAAGTTGATAGCACCACGTCATTTAAAACTAATTTATATCTTTTATTTGGGGGGCTACGGCCAAAAAAAGAAGAAATCAATGCCATTCCATAATAATAAATGCCTTTTTTTTAGAAAGGGAGTTGGAATGATGGAATGGTTAAATTTGTATGACAACAACTTATTCTAATAATCAATTGTAGATTTAATATTAACACCTACGTGGCGAGTGGAGGAGGCGCATATATGAAGCTGAGTAACGCCATTTATGGCAGAGATTTTTATGCAAAAAAGAAACAAACCTAAAGGCACCATGTCTTTAGTCATTTTGAACCCCTCAGAGAAATTCCTAACTATTCAAAGACAAGCATGAGAGATATCAAATATGCGGAAGCATAAAGATAGATAAGAGGGGATCAAATTGGACAAAATCAGGTAGAAAAGAGGACAGAGTGTAGATGTTACGGTCTGGCAGCAATTAGAGATTTCGGTCAAAGTAAAGAGACCACGAGAAGGGTGAACGAAGCTAGGAGAAGAACCAGAATGATGAAGGAAAATGGAAAGGATCAGTGTGAAGGTAGGGAGGAACGGATCGATTAGCCAAGCAACTAGGAAATTGTTTCCTTTGGGAATCGACTATTTTGTAATTAGTTTTTCTTGATCAATGAATAAATAATATTTTGATTTGGTGTTTGATTTGCATGGTTATTCCTATCACATGTGTGATAACAGTTCCTCTAGCTACACAAACAGTTGAATGTCCCTGTCACCTATTAGAAACTAAATTGAATGTATGAACTGCTTACTTGGTTGTGATTGTGTAGTCTTTATAGTTTCTGAGATCCTCTTGGGTGTATAGAAGAAGAATTTGGTACTCAGTAGTTTGGCATATGAGGATAGAAATCATGAACTAAAGAAGAAATATGAATCATCCGTGCACCTTATATAAAAATTTAGTTTGTGAAATAGGGCCATTCTAAGATTCTCTAAGTGACCTATGGCTAATTGATTTAGAGTAGAAAATATCAACTTCTAGCTAATATTCCTCAAAGCTTTAGATATGATTCTAAGGAAAGTTCAATCCAATTGTCAACAACAATATCACAATCAATCATAAAGCCAAGTGGGAAAAGAACATTGCTTTCATCTAGGTAGTGAAGCACTTTGAACCAAACCCATCAACTGCAATTCATTCAATGATGAATAAAATTGGAGAAAATTTCAAAACTTACTTTTTGTGACTTCATCATGATGCACTGAGACCAAAAACTTGACTTTCCTTATAACTTTTTACCAGAAGCTCATAATTGTTTGTAAACTTTCAGAAATGAAGGTGTCGACAATCCTAAACTCTCTGCCAAGCTGTTCTACCTCAAACTTCATAGAATACAAAATTTTAATGTTTTACCAATTTGCCAACACAAGTCACCAAAAAAATTACATCTTGGAAGTCTAAAGGATTCTTCTAATGAAACCTGCATCATCAATTCTAGAATGGAGTAAGCAATCTATCTGTAATAGGATTTGATGTCAAACCTCATCAATCTCATTGAACAATTGTTTATGCAAGAGTCACCTGTTATGTGTTGAACCTGAAATCTGGTGAAAACTAAAATTTTACAAATATGAATTTACCAATCATTTCTCAAGGCTAAGAAATGCCAAACAAATCCACACACACAAAAATTAGAAGAAAACAAACTAGAATTTGTTTTTGGGTGATGTCGATTGCTTGTCCCCCTGGAATGCTCCTACATCAGACACGCTAGGTAGGAAAATTTTGTGAGTAGAACTCACAAAATGGAGTTGAGTAGTGAGAATAATCTTTTAGGTTGAAAACAACCTACAGCAATCTCCATCATTGAATTAGGCTGAGAGAATTTATTCTTCCACCTCTTCTAGCATCTCATTGGGACAAGTACCATCCTCCTCCACCAAATGAGCATTGTCTTCTTCTTACCTCTCGTGGACTCATGTCTTCCATGAACCATCCTCCTCCTCCAAAGACTCTCTCAACTCCTCTCCTCCTTCATGGTATCCAACCCAACATCATCTAGCCTCCTCCACCAAAATCTCTCCTGACAACCTGTAGCATCCACATACAAATCTGCACCTACAACTTCACCATTCTGCATAACAACTACATACAACATTGTACTAACAATATTCATTTGCACCATTTCTACATTCACTTCTTCTTTCACATTCATAATCTCATCTGAATCTACAATACAAGATTCAAGAAAACTATTTTTTACCTCTTCCTCCTTTCCTGCTACAATAACATCTTGCTCATCCTCTACTACAACGTTTGTCTTCTCACCTTCATATGCAGTCTTTTCCAACCATTCCTTTTCCATCACCAAAACCTATGACAGTAGATCCTTTTTCTCCTTGCCATTCACTATTATATCTTCATCCTCAATCGCTGCAACCTTTTTCTGCAAAATTGCATCTTCTTTATTTTTGACAACCTTTTCATTGCTCATTTTTTGTACCACTCCAACTTCAGCCACTACTACATCCATTTCCTCTTCTTCATTCTTTTCTTCTTTAGCTTCACCTGTAACTTCCAAGGCATCCATCCTCGCCTAGACCATTCCCAACTCTTCAAGGGTAACTTATTCATCCTCTTCATCCTCCTTTCCTGTACACAGTATATCATCTGTAAACAAATTTTCATCAAAAGAAACATGGGACTCAATCTTAGCCATTTTCTTCTCCATCTTAATCTCTTCTATACTCTCTCTCAACTCTTGTCATGTTTCTTGTCACATTTTCTATAGTTGAATCTCCAAAATAGTCATCAATCATCTTCTTCTCCTCTCAAGCACATGAATTTTTAGAATCCATCTGATGACAAATTTTGTTTTCTTCTTCTTCTTTTCCATCTTTACTCACAACTCTATCTGTGGCTTCAATTCTTCTAAGCTCTTACTATTGTAGAACTCCTTCGCACTTGCACCAAGTCTCTTGAGCTCCTCAAACAACACAACTGCTTCACTCTCCACCTATAGGTCTTGGTGTAGACAGCCTCACATTTGGCACTTTGTCCACACACTCAATGCCTCTCTCTATGATACCATTTGATACAAGAGGAACTCTACCCTCTTTTGGAAATAAACAAACCAAATTATAAATTCACAAATTGTAGCTTAAACAATATACGGAACGTGCAAATAGACTTATATAGTTTTATTCAATTCAAAATTATATACATAAATCTCTACAATCAAGCTACAGTAGTTTTTAGCAAAACTTGCCTTCTACAATCTTCATGCCCTCTCACAACTACATAATCAACCCTATGATTTCATCTTCCCACAAATAGATGCACACTCTCTACTTTGGCTTCACAACACT
The DNA here is from genome assembly GCA_027924645.1 of Cunninghamia lanceolata. NCBI lineage: Eukaryota > Viridiplantae > Streptophyta > Pinopsida > Cupressales > Cupressaceae > Cunninghamia > Cunninghamia lanceolata. The sequence continues at coordinate 436,079 of BSBN01001409.1, read as the reverse complement.
CAACGATGTTCTATTCAATCTCCTCTATCTCCTGGAGTGGCCTTCACAACAACATCCTATTCCTCTTCTCCCTTTACCTTCATCTATCTATCCAAACCCTTCACCCTATCAATGCATTCAAATTTGTAATTTTCTCTATTCTTTCCCCAAGAGGCTAACCCCTTCATTGGAGCAATCGATCCCATTTTAATGCTGCCCCAAAACTTTGAAAATCCTCTAGTTATGAAGAGGAATTGATGTCTATTTGGAGGGAATGAACCGTCCTAAAAGGCTCTCACTTTCTGCTCATTTAAATTAAGTTAACTCAGCAAAATTTGGCATCTCCCCCTTTTTTGTATGGGCAATTTCTTTTTAAATCAGATGCTTCCTTTTTTTTTGCCAATAACCCCATTATCCCTCTATCTTCGCATGGCTGAAAGGTATTCTAGTTGTTATTTTCCTTGAGGCTCCCTCTTCCAATGCAAAATTTATAAAACAATACTGAAATCTCAACTCAATTAAAAATCAAAACACTTGAAATCTAAATGTGGTTCCCTTCCACATATACACAACACACTATTATGATTGATGATGCCTTGGTATTGGGAGAAAGGAAATACTATGTCATAAAGTATACATCTTTAGCATCTGTGCACTTTATATCAAACTTTAGTATGTTAAATAGGGCCATTTTAAGATTGTCCAAGTGAGCTATGGCTAATTGATTTGGAGTAGAAAATATCAACTTCTAGCTAACAATACAACATATTCCTCAAAGCTTTAGATATGATTCCAAGGGGAGTTCAATCCAATTGTCACCAACAATATATCGCAATCAATCATAAAGCCAAGTGCGAAAAGAACATTGCCTTCATAGGTAGTGAAGCACTTTGAACCAAACCCATCAATTTTGATTCATTTAGCGATGGACAAAATTGAATAAAAATGTGAAACTTACTTTATGTGACTTCATCATGATGCATCAAGAGAAGACACCTGACTTTCCTTATAACTTTTTACCATAAAATTGAAATCATTTAAAAACTTGCTTAAATGAATATGTTGATAATCCCTAACTCTCCATCAAGTCGTTCTACCTCAAACTTCACAGAATACAAAATTTTATTGTTTCACCAATCTGCCAGCACAAGTCTTGAAAAAATTACATCTTGGAAACCTAAAGGATTCTACTCACAAAAGCCTTCATCATCAATTCTGGAATGGAGTCAACAATCTTCCTATAAGAGGATTTGACGCCAAACCTCATCAATCTCATTGAATAATTGTTTTTGCAACAATCACTTGTTATGTGTCAAACCTGAAATCTGGTGAAAACTCAAATTTTACAAATTCAAATGTGCCAATCATTCCCCAAGGTTGACAAATACCAAACAAGACCACACACACCAAAATTAGAAGAAAACAAACTAATTTTTTTTTGGGTGATGCCGATTGCTTGTCTGCCCGAGATGCTCCTGCATCAGTATTATAGAAGTGGAGTTGATTCTAGATTTCTATTTGGTTCTAATCTTGTGGAAACTTGATTTTAAATCATATTGTAATATGTTGAGATTTTTGAATAATATATTGAGTTGTTCTTCTATATGAGGTTTTTCTCCTGTAAGGGTTTTCCCCACATAAATCACTATTTCTCTCATTTTTCTTTGTGAATATATTGGGTGGAGTACACCCTCATAAAAAATAAACCAAAATTCCATGATTTAACCCACATTCAACCTCAACAACGGATAGATAGGTTTACAAATAAAACTATTCTTGATTTGACCATGAGAAACCAACAATCAATCTTCAAGAAGGTGTAATCTTCAAAGAGAAATTTTTTAATCATGAAGCAATCTCCATTAAACACCTAACTACTAGCACAATTCAACAAGATTATCTATTATATGAAAGAAAAAAATGTTCAGGCTAACCACATAGAGAAATCTACAATCAACAAATTACCAGAGTCTAAACACTTTACAAATGCATCAAATATCCATCAAAATAGTTACTAAAAATGTAAGAAAAACTCTTGATATTTGGAAACCATGAAGAAAAATCTATATTAGTAGTAAAAGATTAACAAATATCAACAATTTTCAAAATAATCAACCAACTAAAAGTGAATTTTATTGGAACCATGAAACAAAATTTGTGTTATATTAGGTTCAACAACTATCAACAGTCTCCAACCCAATTCTAATTGGAAACCATGAAGGAAACCATGAATTAATTGTCCTTTATAGGAGAGGATAGTACACTTGTTTACAAAATGAATGGCTAAGATTATAATACAATGATTTTATAATCAAGGGCCTAAATTACACAACATTAAATTTTGGGGTCAAAATTGATCTCCTTCATGCATTTTCTTACAACCTAGAAATCTAATGCTCCAAAATATGTTACAAATTCCAATGCAAGAAACAATTACAGGTTCCAAGGTAGGTTAGCCTTTTCTAAACAACAATTTGTAAAACTCTATTTTGAAAAGATGGCAGACAAATCCATGCAAGACATCTAGTTTAGAAGGGATTGTTGCATTTATTTTTGGAACCTTCAAGCTAATAGAAAGAAAATCAATATCCTCGGTTGTCCCTACATTTAATTTTGGTAGCACAATAATTTCAAAAGTCAAATCATTATTTATGATCAATGTTAACATAATTTCCAAAGAACTTTACCTTCATATGCTTCCTTTCTCTTCCAAATTCCATCTTTCATTCCCTAGGCCTCACCCTACAAGATAAAATGATACATTATATTACTTAAAATTTCATGAAATCAATGCTTAAAATAGTTTGTTGCATTTTATGGGAATTCATCACACAATCGAACATGAAATGCGCAATTTAAAAGTCTTTTAGGTCAATGAAAGTCCATAAAAACTACACTCTAATCTAAATCCTTTAATGAACTTCGAATAAATTCGATATGTAACTAGGTGTAACATCTAATTTACATATACTACAATAATATAAATTCTACAAAAAATAAACTTTAAGATAAATTCCTTTATAAGATACACATTTTCAACCTCATAAACTTCTTTAAAATGAAATGCGAGAATTGGACGAGATACCAGATATCACATACAATATCTAGTTGCCAAATGAAAGTTTACAATTTCCACTTTTAACATTGTTTCCTTATTTTGATATTTTAGAAGTTTGTATCAAAGTGAAACCAAATGGAAGGTTAAGGGCCAAGTTTAAAAATTCCTCCTATTTGGTGATTTTTTGCAAAATGATTTCTTTTGAAAATATTTACTTTATATTTTTTTAATCACTTTCAATCTAGAAGTAGAAAATATCAACAATTCTAGATTGATGGAATGAATCTACATAGAAGACAATAGGATCTGAATATGAACTAATGGCAACCAAAACCTCCATCCTATATGAAACTTCTACAAACCTTAACTTTAGTATGTGAAAGCAAGAAAATTGACAAGGAGAGGATAAAAGATCCAATCTTAGAAAATTCCTATCTCATTAAGAAATTGTGCAACTTTTGGCCTTTATAAATTTTAAAAAACTTCATGGGTCTTTTGGGGGAATGGGTATAGGATGTGGATGTTCAAACTCTATCATAAAGATGGAAGTAGGACAAAAAAATTCCATGAAAATGATGACTGGACCCATATACATAAAACAACCTTGGCATATCTTGTATCAAAATGAAATTCCACAAAACTTTAAAACTCAAAAATTGTAACTTTCACTCACAAAAGAAACTTATGAAAATATCAAAGGGATTTAGATCTATGAAACAAACCTAACATATCCTTTACTGAAGAAAAATCCCACAAAACCAAATTCTAAAAGACTTTTAACATGTTAAAACACTTGGTGGGGAAATGGAATAGGACTAGAGGGTAAATAAAAAGAAAATGCACATAACCAATTTTAATAGTTAAAATAATGAAATAGACCTTTACAAAAGCAACCAAGTGAATAGGATAAATGTTTGAATAGCATGACATCTAGTAGTAAGCCCAAAACCCATATCTAGTAGGAAACTTTACAAATTTTACAATAAGCCTATAATCTTAAAATTTTACAAAGAAAGACACTTTTAACCTTTTATAAACCATTTAGACACTTAAATAACTAAATCCAATAGACATTCAAAACTTAAAATATAATTCTTTGACAAAAGGGAAGGAAAAAGTAAAATAAAAATAAAACCAAACTTACAATAAACAAAAAAGGGGTCCATATATTGCCAAAGCAAAATGGGGCATGTGTGCAAGACATAACTATTATAACATAAAGTTATTAGGGGTCATACCCTTATAAAATTTATATATCGTTCTAATATAAGGATATAAAATCTTATGCTATCAAGCACATACCATTTAATAATTAATAATCCAATAACTATTAGATTATTAATTATTTACAAATGGCTACTTTGAATAGGTGCGACTAATACCCCTTTAGGTATTTTTCCACCCTTCTCCTATATTTAAAGAGGTTCTCTCTCATTGAAAGATAAGTGAATTTAGAGATTTATAGTGAATTGTATCACTATGCACAAAAGAGATATTATTGGCCATGTGGGATTGTGTAGAGGAGTATATCCCTAGGTTTAGTCTATTATGTAATAGACTATCTTTTGAAAGTGTTTTAATAAAATGATGCTTTATGGACTTGTTTTACCCGAAAGGGTTTTCGCCATGTATATCACGTGTAATGTGTTAAATATATGCTTGTATAATTCTCATGAATATTTATTTTATATTTTATTCATAATGATTAGTATCCTAAGATCCTAATTTCTTACATGGTATTAGATCATGTTAGGCTATACTAATCATTTTTATAGGTTATACTAAAAGATATGTAGAACTTGATAGGAAACCTCTTTATGTTAAATCAACACATGTCTAAAGCCATTTTTATAAGGCCATTTGTTCAATCAATTCATTAGAACCAAATTAAAAAATTATATTCTTTTGGGTGATATTTGAGAGAATTGTCATACTAATCATTTTTTCTAACGTATTAATATAGCATAGGATTGTGATTCTAAACTATTTGATTGTTAAGTGATGTATGATGTTTATTTTTTAGTATTATATTCCATAATATAATTGATTCAAAATTATTCCATATAATAGGATTACATTATCACAAAACCTTTTAGCATCTATTTTATAGAAAGTTATGCTTCTTTTAATAGATCATTATCATTTATAAAAGTCAAAATATGTGTTTATTAACATGAGGAAAATAGTCATAAGTCATGATCTTTGTCACTCTCCTCCCATGTAGATTAAGTATGTTCTCACATGGTTTCAAATGGTTGTCAAGCATTAAATAAATAAATGAAAAATGGTTTCTTAATTTCACTTCTAGTGTGAACATATCTTTGGTTCAGTCGATTATGTTTTCTAATTACATCTCTAACCAACCTTTTCTCCATATAATATGTGCCCTATGAAGAGCTCGACTTTATGTTATGGATTATTACCCTAAATTGTAACCCATATTTAAAGGTGATGTCTTCTCAATTAGGATTAATCTTATTTTAAATACTCTACTCCAATTCAAAGTCCTAATGCAAAGGAAATTCTTATAAGACTAATTTCTTACAAAATCCTTATGATTTTTAATAGGCTAAGTCCCTATAAATTTTTATTAGACTAAGTCCTTAATAAAGTCCTTAGGATTTAATGTCATTTGAAATTGGTAGTTATTTTTATCTTTGGTGCTACACCTTTATGCATAGAAGATTTACTTTTTTGTTTAAAAGCCACTTCCTTCACACAACATATGTCCTTTACCTCTTATCATACTGTCTCTTACCACATAACTTTTGACCTGGAGGTACGTTGGAGCTAAAATTTGGTGGGCAAATGTGTCTTGAAGAGTTTATCAAAAATCCCACCGAATTGGTAAATTCGGTAGGTCACCATTTTGACACTTCTTTGGGACCTTATCCGATCATCTAGCACCTCAAAATGAGGTCTTAATGTTTTTTTTTAAGGATTTTCCAAGTTTTTTTTAATTATTTTTCAAACTTTACTTGCTATTAGATTAGAAAGTTGACAATTATTCATCTTTTAGTAAGTTTCAAATATTTGGAAACTTTCATTGTCATATGGATAAGGATGCAAAGTTACCAAAAATGGCAATTTTAGAAAGTTGCTAAAATCTACCAAAAATGGTAAATTTTGATTTTGTATAAATTTGGTATTTATTTTCTGTTATAGAAGGACAGAGTGGAATGAGAAGGAAATTGAAAAATGGTTTTGAGTTTTTTGGATATTCTTTTGCATTAAATTTTATGTTGTGAAGTTCAGTTACATCATCTGGTATCAGAGTGGGAAGATGGCTGAGAGAAGAAGAGGAAGAGTACGTATTGCCCAGATGCATAGGGATATGCAAAATCTACAAAGACAACTACAAGAACTTGTAGGTATGATGTCCAATCAGAGATTGAGACCACGAAGAGATGATTCTAATGAAGAAATAGGTCAAGAAGATGAAGATCAACATGTAGGAGTTGAAGAGGAAGCACAATTAGAGCACCTGACTCTTGAAGAAAGGATGCTCAAAGCATTAGAGGGGGAAAATGACGGGATTAAAATTGAAGTTTCTGAGTATGCAGGTAGAAACCAAAGGAGTTGATAGATTGGTTGAATGACATGGGGAAACTCTTTGAATGGAAGACTACAACAAAGGAAAAGAAGGTGAAGTTTGCATGCACCAATTTAAAGGGTCATGCGATGATCTGGTGGGATTATCTACAAAAGGAAAGAACTAGAAATGGAAAGGATAAAATCAAGACTTGGTGCAAAATGTAGAAGAAGCTAAGAGAGATTCTTTTTCTTGTAGACTATGTGCAAGCTCTTTTTCATAGATTATAAAATTTGAAACAAAACTTATCTACTGTGCAAAATTATACAAATGAATTTTACAAGTTATCCATTCATGTGGAGCATCAAGAAACTAATGAACAGATGGCTGCAAGGTATGTAAATGGTCTAAAATTCTCTATTCAAGATTAATTGAGCATGCATAGGGTTAACAATATGGAAGAGGCATACCAATTAGCTTTAGTAGACAATATTTTCAAAGGAATAGAGGAGCAAGGAGAGGAACATCATCTCCATTGCAATGTGGTTTGAATTGTAGTCGGGTAGAATCATCCTAAGGAATAGAGAAATCAAAAGATATTCGATATTCTCAAAGTCAACAAAGAGGAAAAGGATTTGAAAGGGGAAGAGGTTATAGTGGTGGTAGAAGATGGGAAGGCCCACAAAAACCTTTCATTTGTTATAGGTATGGTGAAGAGGGTCATAGGGCATTTGAATGTCCAAACTATCACATGCAAGAATAGAAACAAGGAGAACAACCCAGGTTAAACTTGGTTCAAGCTGAGGATGAAGGAGAAGGAGCAGAACTAGAGGTTCCACCAGATGTGGGTGAGAATCTCATGATGAGAAGAGTAGTGGTAATTCTAGAAAAGGCGCAAATATAGATTAAAGGTTGCGATGATTCTTGGCTTCGAACCAATATTTTTCAAACCAGATGCACCTAAGGAGGAAAGGTATGCGAAGTTATTATTGATAGTGGCAATTGTGAAAATATGGTTTCTAGAGAAATGCTAGATAAACTAAATCTACACTATGAAAAACATCCCCATCCTTATCATATTGCATGTTTCAAAAAGGGAAATAAAGTCACTGTTGATAAGAGGTGTTTAATTAAGTTTTCCATAGGAAAGACTTATAAAGATGAAATATGGTGTGATGTCATTCCAATGGATGCAGACCATGTGTTTTTGGGAAGGTCATGGCAATACGATAGGAAGACAATGCATGATGGAGAAAAGAATACATACACTTTTTGGAAAGAAGGTTCCAAAGTGATCTTATTGCCTCTTAAGGATGAAAAGAAGGTTGAGAGTATGTTGCCCGCAAGAAGGCTTATCAAGGAAATGAAGGTGATAGGGTTCTATTATGCACTAGTGGTACAAAAAGAAGATGGTGAGGAAATACCAGTACTAGCAGAAGTAGCAAAGATACTAGAATAATATGTAGATGTTGTGCCAGATGAGTTACCTAATGGTCTACCACCAAAGAGAGATATTCAGCACCACATTGATTTGATCCTAGGAGCATCACTACTTAATCAAGCAGCTTATAGAATGAGCCCTACACACCATGTAGAACTCAATAGACAAGTGACAGACCTCATAAGGAAAGGTGCGGTGAGGGAGAGTATGAGACCATGCGCTATTAACTCCAAAGAAGGATGGCATGTGGGTGATGTGCATAGATAGCAAGGCAATCAATAAAATCACCATCAAGTATCAGTTCCTCATCCCTCATTTGGATGACATGATGGATGTGCTTGCAAGGGCTAAATACTTCAGTAAAATTGATCTACGTAGTGGTTATCACCATATCCAGATTTGAGAGGGGGATGAGTGGAAAATAGCCTTCAAGACTAGGGATGGATTATATGAGTGGATGGTTATGCCATTTAGGTTATCTAATACACTCAACACCTTCATGAGGCTAATGAAGACTATATTGCGTCCTTATATTGGTATGTTTGTGGTGGTTTATTTTGATGATATTTTGGTTTTTAGCAAGAGCAAAATGGAGCACCTGTAGCACTTGAGGATCATATTGGATGTGTTTAGAAAAGGAAAACTCTATGCAAATTTAAGAAGTGCAAATTCATGCAAGAAAGTCTGGTATTTCCAGGCTTTGTCATCTCCGCAGATGGTGTCAAAATGGATACATAAAAGGTTAGGGCAATTCTAGAATGGCCTAGTCTAAGGAGAATAATAGAGGTAAGACGTTTTCATGGGTTAGCCACATTCTACTTAAAATTCATTTGAAATTTTAGTAGTATTGTAACACCCATAATAGATTGCACCAAAGGAAGAGAATTTGTGTGGACCAAGGAAGCTCAGGAAGATTTTAAATTTCTAAAGAAGAAGGTGACAGAATCTCCTATTTTAGCATTACCAAATTTTGATAAGGTATTTGAAATGGATTGTGATGCCTTGCATGTGGGCGTTGGAGCTGTACTTAGCCAAGAAGGTAAACCCATAGCCTTCTTTAGTGAAAAGTTGAATTAGGTAAGGAAGAACTATTCAACTTATGATGTAGAATTTTATGCAATTGTACAAGCATTGAGACATTGAAGGCACTACCTAGTGCCAAAGGAGTTTGTGTTGTTTATAGACCATATTGCCTTGAAATACTTGAACACACAAAAAAATTGAATAGTAGGCATGCAAAATGGGTCTCTTTCTTACAAAGCTACAACTTTGTTCTCAAGCATAAGTCAAGAAAAATGAACCATGATGCAGATGCTTTAAGTAGGCATGTTACACTATTGACAACAATGGAAAATGAGGTGATTGGCTTTGATGCCATCAAAGATCTATATGAATCTGATAATGATTTTTGGGAGATTGTGGAACAGTTGAAAACCTCAGTAGTGGGCAGCATGGACCAAATTCAAGGTGAATATCTTATGCAAGATGGTTATCTCTTTAAAGGAAAGCAATTATGTATTCAGGTTGGGTCCATGAGAGAGAATATTATAAGAGAGATTCATAGTAGTGGGTTGGCTATACATTTTGGCAAGCATAAGACCATAGCTCTGGTAGAAGATAAATACTATAGGCCGAAGATGAAAAGAGACAGAACAAGATATGTGACAAGGTGTAGAATTTGTCAAATGGCTAAAGGACATTCACAAAATATAGGCTTGTATATGCCATTACCAATACCTACTAAACCATGGACCGATTTAAGTATTGACTTTGTGTTAGGGCTGCCAAACACACAATGAGGTAATGATTCCATTTTTGTTGTTGTTGATAGGTTCTCCAAGATGGCTCATTTTATTGCCTACAAGAAAACTAGTGTTGCAACTAATGTGGAAAAAATATTTTTTAAAGAAGTTGTTATATGCATGGTGTTCCAAAAACTATCATATCTGATAGGGATAGCAAGTTTCTTAGTCATTTTTGTAGGAACCTATGGAAGAAGATGGGAACCAAGCTCTAGTTCAGTAGTTCTTATCATCACCAAACAAATGGAAAGACAAAGTTTATAAATCAAAGTTTGGGAAACCTACTAAGATGCATCATTGGAGAGAAACCCAAACAATGGGACTTGGCCTTACCACAAGCTAAATTTACCTATAACAGTTCAGTAAATCGATCAATAGGTAAATCACCATTTCACATTGTTTATGGTAGGAATTGTAAGGGTGTTTTAGATTTGGTGTAGCTACCAATTCAAGATAGGATTAGTGATGATGAAGAAGCATATGCAGAACATATTCAATAATTACAAAAAGAGGTGAGCCAGAAGCTCCGTGAAAGTAATGAAAAGTATAAAACTACAATAGATGCAAGTAGAAGACATCTAGTATTCAATGAAGGTGACTTAGTGATGGTTTATCTACGAAGAGAAAGGTTTCCCACCGGAACTTACAACAAGTTGAAATACAAGAAAATTGGCCCTTGCAGGATTACAAAAAAAAATTAATGACAACGCTTATGAGGTATATTTACCGGAGCAATTAGACATTTCTTCTGTATTTAATGTTTTTTATTTATATGCTTTTCATGGTGACGATCATGATGAAGAAGGTGAGGCTGAAGTAGATTGGAAACAACAAGTTTCAAAGAAAAAGGGAAGAGATTGCATAGATTCTGCACAAGCAGACCATAGACACTTGATAGGGTCAATACAACAAGTTTTTGGTATAGTGGGAAGGTCTAACACAAGCAAATAATACATGGATTCTAGAATGGGAAGTGGAGAAGCTAGATCTAGACAAGTGGCACAAGTTCCAGGAAAACAACTTGTAGAAGCTGTGTTTTTTTCAACCAGAGGACAATGATGCAGGAACTTTCGAAGGTCATAACTTTTGACCCAGAGGTCCATTGGAGCTATAATTTGGTGGGTAGATGCGTCTTGAAGAGTTTATAAAAAATCCCATTGAATTGGTAAATTTGGTTGGTCACCATTTTGACACTTTTTCGGGACCTTATCCGATCATCTAGGGCCTCAAAATGAGGTTTTAATATTTTTTCAGGATTTTCCAAGTTGTTTTTCTAATTATTTTTCAAACTTTACTTGCTATTAGATTAAAAAGTTGACTATTATTTGTCTTTTAGTAAGTTTCAAATATTTGTAAACTTTCATTGTCATATGGATAAGGATGAAAAGTTACCAAAAATGGCAATTTTAGAAAGTTGTTAAAATATGCCAAAAATGGTAATTTTTGTATAAATTTGGTATTTATTTTTAGTTGTAGGAGCATTGAATGGAATGAGAAGGAATTTGAAAAATAGTTCTGAGTTTTATGGATATTCTTTTGCATTGAATTTTATGTTGTGAAGTTCGGTGACATCAGCGAAACAAGTGAGTAGAAGAGAAAAAGAAAACATTATACAAGGTCAAATTTGGACTTAGAGGATAATTATACAATTGTGGACATGACCTAGAAGAGTAGATTCAACTCAAGACAAAATATAAAATCAACATAGGATCTAAGAAATTACACCAATAGTGAAGCACCATTTCCAAACTAAATATGAATCACATTTTAGAATATACAACCAAAAGACAATATTTCTTCCATCATAAAACTAAGTAGAATTGTCTTCTATTTACTTCTTACATTTAATTATTACAAATATTAAAAAACAATTCTCTCTAATATTAACATGATTAATTTAATCTAACTTATTTTCTCTACAATTGTGGACTTGACCTAGATGAGTAGATTTGACTCAAGACAAAATATAAAATCAACATAGTACCTAAAGAATTACACCAATAGTGAAGCACCACTTCCAAACTAAATATGAATCACATTTTTGAATCTTGAACAAAAATACAGTCCTTCTTCCATCATAAAACTAAGTACAATTGTCTTTTATTTACTTCTTACATTTAATTATTACAAATATTAAAAAAACAATTCTCTCTAATATTAACATGATTAATTTAATTTCTATATTATTTTTTCTACAATTGTAGACTTGATCTAGATGAGTAGATTTGACTCAAGACAAAATATAAAATCAACATAGAATCTAAGGAATTACACCAATAGTGAACCACCATTTCCAAACTACTATGAATCACATGTTAGAATATTTAACAAAAAGACAATCCTTCTTCCATCATAAAACTAAACACAACTGTCCTCTATTTACTTCTTACATTTAATTATTCAATATATTACAAAATAATTCTCTCTAATATTAACACGATTAATTTAATCTAAATTATTTTTTCTATAATTGTGGACTTGACCTAGATGAGTAGATTTGATGCAAGAAAAAATATAAAATCAATATAGAATCTAAGGAATTACACCAATAGTGAAGCACCATTTCCAAACTAAATATGAATCACATTTTAGAATCCTCAACAAAAAGACAATCCTTCTTCCATCATAAAATGAAGTACAATTGTCTTATATTTACTTCTTACATCTAATTATTATAAATATTAAAAAACAATTCTCTCTAATACTAACACGATTAATTTAATCTAAATTATTTTTTCTACAGTTATGGACTTGACCTAGATGAGTAGATTCTACTAAAAAAAGTACACAATCAACATAGAATGGAAGGAATTACACCAATAGTGAAGCACCATTTTAAAACTAAATATGAATCACATTTTAGAATCTTCAACAAAAAGACAATCTTTCTTCCATCATAAAACTAAGTACAATTGTCTTCTATTTACTTCTTACATTTAATTATTACAAACATTAACAAACAATTCTCTCTAATATTACAATTGTCTTCTATTTACTTCTTACATTTAATTATTACAAACATTAAAAAACAATTCTCTCTAATATTAACACAATTAATTTTTAATCTAAATTGTTTTTTCTACATTTGTGGACTTGACCTAGATGAGTAGATTCGACTCAAGACAAAATATAAAATCAACATAAAATCAAAGAAATTACACCAATAGTGAAGCACTATTTCCAAACTAAATATGGATCAAATTTTAGAATCTTCAACAAAATAGCAATCCTTCTTCCATCATAAAACTAAGTACAATTGTCTTCTAGTTACTTCTTACATTTAATTATTACAAATATTAAAAAACAATTCCTCTAATATTAACACCATTATTTTAATCAAAATTGTTTTTTGTACAATTTTGGACTTGACCTAGATGAGTAGATTCGACTCAAGACAAAATATAAAATTAACATAGAATCTCTGAAATTACACCAATAGTGAAGCACCATTTCCAAACTAAATATGGATCACATTTTAGAATCTTTAAGAAAAAGGAAACCCTTCTTCCATCATAAAACTAAGTACAATCGTCTTCTATTTACTTCTTACATTTAATTATTACAAATATTAGAAAACATTTTCTCTCTAATGTTAACACTATTAGTTTAATCTAACTTATTTTTTCTACAATTGTGGACTTGACTTAGATGAGTAGATTCCACTAAAGACAAAATATAAAATCAACATAGAATCTAAGAAATTACACCAATAGTGTAGCGCCATTTCCAAACTAAATATGAGTCACATTTTAGAATCTTCAACAAAAAGGCAATCATTCTTCTATCATAAAACTAATTACATTTATCTTCTATTTATTTCTTACATTTAATTATTATAATAATTAAAAAACGGTTCTCTCTAATACTAACACAACTAATTTAATCTACTGCGCGACGCACTGCTAATCATCACCCCAACTTGTGGGACGATGATTTTATACAGTCCCTTGATAAAGCTTACGAGGCAACTAATTATTTTCACAATCTTCTGCTTTCTACTTTGAAGCTTTGCTTTGTTCTGTTATTTTATACAGTCCCTTGATAAAGCTTATGAGGCAACTAATTATTTCTACAGCGTCTCTTCAGGTGGTATTTAGGAAAAATTTAATGGTCGATTACCTTTTGCATGTTGGAGAAACACTTTATAGTTTGTGACAGCTGTTTTTAAATATGATGGACTCCAAGAGTTAAAAGGTTGATTTTGGTCAAATATTTAACACTTTTATTGTGAATGAGGTGTAAAATTGTTATTGATTGTTTTAGCATTGAAGTGGATGATATTTAAGTAGAGGGATTTGTGACACTGCATGTAAAATATCATTCCTCAACTGACCGCACAGTTGCTCAAACTTCTGCTGTCACCTTCTCGTCTACTGCCGTAAAAGCTGCCATCTATGCCTTCAGTCTATGCCTTTGTCAATGCCTTTGTGGGGTGTCAATATCGATCTGTAACAGAGGAATAGACTCAATCCTCAATCTCTATCATTGTGTGCCGACTGTTTTTCTCAATTTTCTGAGCTGTTAAAATTTCAGACTTGTTTACGGATCATTTTTTACCTTCCTGTTTGTCAATTGAAATTTGACAAACCAACCAGTTGGTAGGATTTCGAGCACCCATATATTTTACAACATACCCACTGTTTAAGCTTTGTCTGTTCCTCACATACCTCCCACTGAGTATTATATGTACATGAAAGGCACGCCTAGTAATAGCAAAAGCATCAAAACTAGAAGTGGATACATCTATATAAGTAATATTCTCCTTTGCAAATGATTTGTATATTTTTAAAAAGTTTTTCTTGAGATTATGAGTTGTATTTATATAACTCGAGAGTTACATGATACTCTTTATCTATTGATTTTGTTAAAATTTAAAACAATGTTTTTACTTTATTATTTACCTTTATAGTTTAGTTGGAATGGTGGTCATCATTTATTATATTAACTTCTTCTCTTCTCTTTTTAAAATAAAGTTGTGCTGGAGAATTTTAAAGGAAAAGATGGGCAGTTCTTGAGTTCATATGTTAACTCACACGAGGAGATAAGATCAGTATTAAATTTATTACGTGCTTCACTCATTGCATTTCCTAATGAGAAAGTCATGGATGAGGCTAAAGCCTTTGCAACCACATATTTAAAACAAGTTATGTCAAAGATTGATGATTACAATCTTTCAAGAGAGGTACCCAACACATACATATTAATAATTTTGCATATCAAAGTTATCAATCCATTTTCTTAACTCTGTTTCAAATTTGATGTGGTGCAATAGATAAAATTCAATCTAAAGTATGGTTGGCACACCAATATGCCTAGATTGGAAACAAGGAATTATATCGACATATATGAAGCAGACACTTCATGGTATAAGTAATATTGCATTAGTATTACATTTTAAGCTCTCTAAATCTTATTTGAAGGGCATGATTTTTGAAGTATAACAACACAATTTTTCATATACAGGATGGCATGCATGACTAACATGAAGATTTTAGATCTAGCAAAGTTAGACTTCAATATGGTGCAATCTATGCAACAAGGAGAACTTCAATTACTCTCAAGGTTATTCAAATTTATACCAACAAAGTAACTGCAATTTTCTTTGGCTTATATATAATTTAATTGCGATTGAAATTACTATTAGTGTTCACAAATAACCACAAAGGTGTTAGAAAAAGGAGTCACACTTGAATGAAGCCTAGCAAAAGTCTCAATTACAAAGAGGGTTGATAGTTTAGTGGTAGAGCACCCCACCATGCACATGGGAGGTCCTAGGTTTATGTCCTAGTTGGTCTAGAAAATAACATGGTGTTAGAAATAGACTAAGAGACCCATGCACCAAATGGTGGCTCAAAGGGGATCTTGGAATTTAATAAGGCACCCACCAAAAATCTTGGTACCTTAGTGGTAGAGCAACCAAACATGCACATTGGACGTCCTAGGTTTGTATCCTAATTTATCCATGAATAATAACAAAAGGATAACAAAACTAAAAAATAAGTTTGTATCCTAATTTAAGAGAGAGCACCTATGACACTTCTAGAAAGTAAATTATGAAAAGGTTAGATAATTTGCTTGTTTGTTTAGGTGGTGGATGGAATCAGGTGTGCCTCAATTGGATTTTGCTCGCAATCGTTATGTGGAATATTACTTTTGGGTAGCTGGAGGGTGTGTAGAGCCAAAGTACTCTGCTTTTAGAATTGGTGTTACAAAATGTGCCTTACAATAGTTATGGATGATATATATGACACATACGGGACACTCAATGAGCTCAAACTCTTCACAGATGCAATTAAAAGGTAAAAAATAAAGTCTACACTACCCCTACAATAATAATCAAACTAGTTATTTAGAAAAAGAATATTTTAGTAAAAAATGTTATTATTCATAATATTTTTCTATGTTTTTTGAGTTAGATGGGATCCCTCTACTATAGACTGCCTTCCTGAATATATGAAAGTTGTGTTCATGGCTTTTTATGAAATGGTGAATGAAATGGCACAAAAGGCAACCAAAACACAAGGTCGAGACACAATTGACTATGCTAGAAAAGTTGTAAGTAGTTGTGAATACTATATTAGTAGGTTTTAAAGTGTTAGTAGTTATCCTTTTATGTAGCAAAAACTAAGACTTCATAAATGATCAATATGTAATGTAGTGGGAGATTTTCTTGGATTCTTATATGCAAGAGGCAAAGTGGCTTGCTACTGGTCATATACCAACTTTTGAGGAGTATTTGGAGAATGGGAAAATTAGTGCTGGTGCTCGAATAGTTATTCTACAACCTCTCTTAACATTAGATGGACTTCTTCCTGAAAACCTTCTCCCAGAAATTGATTTTCCTTCAAGGTTTAATGAGATTATTGTATTGACCTTTCGATTAAGTAATGATATTGAGAGTTTCAAGGTATGATAGAAAAAAAAATAATTTAAATATTTTTTAAATGTACCATTTATTTTCATTGAGATAGAACTAAGTTGAAATTGTAATGTGTGATGATATACAGGCTGAAGCTGCTAGGGGTGAAAAAGCTTCATGTATAGGGTGTTATATGAGAGATAATCTTGGATCAATAGAAGAAGAAGCTTTGGATTATCTTAATTCTTTAAAGGAAAAATTACTAAAGGAACTAACTTGGGAATATTTGAAACCAGATAACATACCTACATGCAGTAAGGATCATGTATTTTCTCTATTAAGAGGTTTCCATTTCTATTATAGAGAGAGAGATGGCTTCACTATTTCCACTGAAGATAAAAGAGACCACATTGTAAAAATCCTTCTTGAACATGTTACAATGTAATTTCAACACTTCATTTATTAGGTTGATAATTTCATAGTAGTAAGAATTTGGTTTTACTATGTGATAGTTACATTGCCTAAAATTATTATGTATTCACTAAACCTACACACTTTCACACATTTGACTAATGTAATTAATGATCGTGTTAGCATAGGCTATCTGGTGTAGATTCATTTAAGCAATAATGCATTTCCTAACAAAAATAATTTTGTTGCATGTAAGACAAATAATGTTTGTGTTGGTTGTCAACGTTAATAGGAAATCCAAAACGTTAAACTAAACCTCTAAAAAATGTATGGGCAATTATAATTTTGGAAGTGAAAAAAGATTTTGGATCTTTAACCTAGAACCTTGTGTTTTCAAAATTGGCCATTTATTAATTATTCTAACTTTTTACACATGTAAAAGTGCTAAATAATCAATTTTTTTAGAAAAAAAAACAACTTAAATTATGACTTTTCAATTGTTTGTTCATTGAGAAAGGCCTTAAGGTTTCTCTATATTGTTACCATAAAACTTGACATAATACTATTGTGTACTTATCATGGACCAATTATTGAAATAATTTATAATAGTGTTAATTTTTATATAAAAGGGAGTGAATATTGTTGTAGAAATTTTGATAATTAGATTAACACTATTAACTATAAATCCATGTCTCTATCCACATTCTTTGTATTGAGAACCCCATCTTTTCCTTTCATATATTCTAGCCCCACCATGTCATCATTAGTCCTGAGCTTAGCATTAAAATACTAGTCCTTAATTAGAGGCTCATTGCACCAAATATTCTCTATCATTAAATTCCACTTTTAGTGGTAGATATGTGTTGTATAATTTACATGTTCTATATTCCTTATTGATTTCACACCTCTCCATGATTAGTGGGTCCCAAGGAGGCACTTTAACTAGAGGGTATGAGGGCAAAAAAATAGTTTTATCAAAATGCAGAATAAAAGTAAGTGCTACTCTAGAGTTATAAATGTTATTCAAACTATTAGTGTGCTATTCTATTTACTAAATATGGTCTATAATAATGTAAACAAACTCTAATTGAAGTTTCTTAAAATAAGCATGAGAGTTGAAATTGAATTGAAGCTAGAAAGGAAATGGAGTAGCAATAGATATGGATGTTTGGTTTAAAATTTAAAGTTAATTTGGTAGTTGTAAAAGATTAGAAAGTGCTCGGAAAATCAATTAGTAGAATTTTTAGATGTATGGGAGAGTTTCTATCACTCTATCAAATGATAATGACTCTCCATGTGCACAAATGATCCTTAACACATTCTAGTGACCCTCTAGATGTACTAGTGACCCTTAAGACATGTTAGTGACCCTCTTCAAATTGTAATGTCCTTTTTACTATCAAGACCTAAAACCAATTATAGATTTTAACCTAATGTTGTGCCACTTGGATGAATATAGAAGTGAACAAGATGGTTACAAAAGTCTATGGAGGTGAAAAAATGACGTGTATGGTTAGAAACTTCCCTTAGTCAAGTCCCTATTTTAGCATATTTCAACGATTGGAAACTAGATTGAATTTTATTAGGTGTGTGATCCTAAATTTTACAAGCATATAGGAGTGTTGTGTGTAATTCTTATAGGTAGGCCCTATAAGCTTGTTAAATTGAAAAAATTGTGTGCTATGTTTGTGTATGAAGGAGCAAGGGTAATGGAGTGATACTCAAATGTGTGCCAAGGGTCTTTAATGTAGTTTTTAACTTTGAATATTTTTAATGGGATCCCTATAAATAAAGGTCCACAAATGGAAGAAGGATTCAAGCTTGGTTGAAATGAATAACAAAGATAGTGAGAGTGCAATAGAGCTTGAGAGACCTTGAAAATGTAAGAGAGTAGGAGGGTTTCCAAAAATGGAAAGACTCTTTAAATATACCAATTTTGGTGAATGGACCATTAGAAAACTTAGTAGAGTGAGGGTTAGAGTTTTACTTTCTATTGGTGAGAAGAAGGTGTTGGTTCCCAGAATAACTGCAACACGAAGTTCTAAAACTTTCCTAAAACACCCAGGCTAGGGATTGTCATCTGGGTCAAAGAAAGAGGTTTATTAGCAAGTTTTGGGTGATTTTGGCCAACTACATGACTGGGCAAACTCATCTTTTCTTCGAGCTCAACTTAAACTCTTGAAGGATATTCCAACGTGTATTATACCTGAGTAGGTATTAGAATCAAACCAGATGAACAACTAAAAATATTAACAACCAAACCAAGATTGATATCTTAGCCCCAAATCTATCACTGAACTAAGAAGAGATAGTTATTGTATGACCCCTATATAGTTGATAAGTTCAATCCTACATAATGAGGATACATAAAGACTACTTCTACTTCTAAAGGTAAGATGTATAGTTTTAGTTTTGAAGATGGGTGATCTAAGGCTACTTGGACTAGTGCCTATCCATTGGACTGTAGAGTCTAATGTGAAACAGAGGAAAACAATCACATAAAAGTGTATAACTACCTATTTGATGAATCAAGTGCAAAGAAATTAATACCAAATTATTGAAAATAGTTAACAATTCCACACTATACCATATTCTTCCCTATGCAATACTGAAATGACCATTCAAAAATCTTGAAAATGGATTATGAATTGTCACATTCATCAAATCATAGCTTACATTCATACCACTAAATGTGGCAAAAGAAAACTATAACTGCGATTATAGTTTACTAGAAAAACACCTACAGCATTGGAGAAAAACAACAATCTAATACAAAGATTTATGAATTATATTACATACACTTCATGATTGATTCATGTATAAACAAAGCCTGCAAAATATCCTTTCTTAATCTACCTCCTGGAGGACACAACCCTACTAAGAAATGGCTAAAATGACCAACCCTTAACACAAATCCAAACCCTGCATATATAGCAATTTAATTAAAATCGATTGCACCAATTCCCAGCACTGCACTTAGTCAATGAGTACATACCATGCTGTGTTAAACTCAACCCCCAATTTTTTAGAAGATTTGCACATTGAGGAAGCAAAACCCATGCTCTGTCATCTCTGTAAACAATCAGAAAAAGATTTCTTGTACGCCAATTGCACTTTGAGAAATAAAGAGGGAAGGTTCTAATCATTCCCTACCACCTGCAACATTGACTTCTCAAATTTTTCCTTGATGCATTGAAGAGTTTTACTATGCCCACCACCTACACAACATTGTTGTGTAGGCTCATTAAATTCTAGATACAAATCAATTTGTGTATCCCTGCAATCATGGCATGTATTCAGGGAATTATCTAGTTCAAGTATTGATGGCACACCCAATGTGTCATCCTTGGTTTATGTTTTGAAGCACCTAATCACTGACTATATATTTCTACATTTTTCCATTCTATCGGCCCATCCTCTTCATTCTTTGTAATTTCTATTTTCCATTATCCATCGCCTTCTATTCAAACTAGTCTTGCTTTGTCTTTTTCATTCTATCAGCAACTTTGTCATATTGAAAACTTCTTACCTTTTCCCTCTATTAGCAAATCTTCAATTTGATGAACCATTCTTTTTTATCTCTATCCACCTTATTGGTGAATTCCACCTTTTCAAAACTTGAGTAGCTTTCTCTTTTATATCATCCTTTATTGGCAAACATCATTTTCTTTGAACTTTTCTTCAGCGTTGTCTTTGTTTTTTGTTGGCAACTTTTAGCTTTTTCTAACTCTATCATTTTTTCCATTGTTTCTACCTTATCAATAAACTTTCCATTTATTAAACTATTCTTTTGTTTTATGTTTTGCCCCATATTAGCAAAATCCTCTTTTTATCAAACCTTATCTTGTGTCGACCTTTTATGCTTTATTGGCAAATGTCAACATTTTCTAACTAGGCCTACTTTGCCTCCTTTTATGTTTTATCAATAACTTTCCATTTTACCAAACCAAAACCTTTCTCACCTGGTGGGTAATTTTACACTTTTCAGATCCTAAAGAAAAGTCACCTTTTATCGCCTTATCGGTGAATTATGAAAATCTCAAACTAGTTTACTAGTTCCTCTTTCCTCTGATTTGTCGATATCTTTCCTTGCTTGGCCAATTTCCCTTCTCTTTGTCGGTGAATATGCCTCATCATGAACCATGGAATATTCCCCTTTGGTGTTATTTGCCTTATCAAAAAATCTTGAATTTATCGAACCAAGCTTTTGCTACATCTTTTCACCTTTATCGATGAATCTACATTTTATCAAACCCAGGGCCTTTTCTCATACATCATTATCAGCAAATTGCCGTAGTTCAAAACTTTGACTTTGACCTTATTGCCTTATCAAAAATAAATAAAAAAACTTTGAACTTATAAAAAGTTATGTCCTTAGCCAGTTTATTGATAATACCATGCCTTAGCCCTTTTTCCTTTTATCGGTAAATTGGCCTCTTTTTGAACCATGGACTGTGGTTCGATTTTTCCTCATTGTTGGCAAAAAAGGCAATTATTGAACTCTTCATGCCTTAGAAAAATATTTCCTTTATTTGCCTTGTTGGGAAAAAGGACTCATGTCGAACTTGCTTCCTTTAGGCAAACTTTCTTCCCTGTTTGCAAACTACTCCTTTTCTAAACTTTTCTTTAGTTCGGTCTATAGAGTAAAATACTCTACATTTTGTTATCAGTTTCAGTTGCACGAGTTCCATTTTTGTCTCTGTGCATTTCAATTTTGGCAGTGAGGGTTTTGACACAGAGTGCAGGCACAGGTTTTCAATTTTGCCTCAGTTTTTACTTAAATCTCTGAGTCACGCAGATGAAGCCAAGTGTCTTTTTGTATTAAGGCGAAACACGCCAAGAGTCATCTTCTGCGTTGCAGTTTTGAGCCACTTTTATGTTTCAAAGTGAGTCCGGCGGGCCCCATTTTAAGTTTCTTTCAGTGTGTGTGGAAGGCGCCAAGTGGCATCTACGGAGAGTTTCTAAACACTTCTTTAAGTTTCGTGGATAGTGCCGTGTGTCCCTTTTAATATCAGTAGAGCATGCCATGTGTCGACATCCGCAGCTTCTTCTTTTGTTTCATTGCTAGGTAAAGACTGTTGGTGGGCCCCCGATGAAGTAGCTAAAGTAAGCGGAGCGCACCAAGTGTCACTGTCCGCTTGAATCCAAATGAGTCTTAAATGTTTCTATTATGTTTCTAAAACTTAGCGGAGACCACCATGTGTCATCATCCGTGGGACTCTCAACAGTTTCTAAGTTTCTTTGAAATGTTGTGAAAGTCACCACGTATCACTTGGTGATAGCAGCGGAAAGCGCCACTTGTCCCTGTTCCTTTTTGAGGCTGCTCGAGCAAGAAGTATGGTGGGTCCCATTTTTGGTAAATGATTAAAGGTTCAAGATAGTGGACCGTGACAGATGTCAAAGGTGGAGAACTCTCAATATAAAGACACAGTAAAGAGCAAAATGTTGCGGAAGCCACCACGTATCTTTTTGCAAAGGCTGCGGATGCTGCCAAGTGTCATTTTCTGGTGCCTCCTAAATAATGAGACCATTTTTCAAGTAACTTATGTGGATTCTGCCATCTTTCTCAAGGGTTTGATTTTTCAGTTACAACAGAGGTTGCCACGTGCTAGGTTCCTGTTTGTTTTCCGGAAAGATGAAGGAGTTTCAAGTGAAGGGCGCGTATGCGTTCCAGTTGTCCCAAGGGTTTATAGTTGCAAAGACTATCAGAAACTACCAGGTGTCCCTACCTGATTCAAAGGAAGGAGAGTTACATGTATCTGTTTCGACCAATAAACTTGCAGAGGGGCTAACCGTTTCAGATCCGAAAGATATCTTCTATCAGACACTTCCAGTTAAGTTTCAGTTCGGTTAAGCCATTGGGATTTGATCATGCGGGCAATCTTGAGCTAGTCCTGTGCTATAAATATGGGTCTGAATTGCAGTTTCAGGGAGGGGGGAATATAGATGAGAAAATAGAGAATTTTCTGTAGATAGATTTTTATCAGAGATTTACCAAGTTTTCAAAGATCTTTTGTTGTGGCCAGTAATATCATTTGCCTTTGTTCTATTTTCTTGATTCAGAAAGTTTGTATAACTATGCATACATCATTGCCTTTTATGTGACTGGAAAATTAATAAGAAGACTAAGTTCTGTGCCTTTGCTGATATTTTCTGTGTTATTGCAAAATCTTCTAAGTTGTGAGCCTTTGATTCTATTTGTTTTCATCTTTTACATTGATCATGCATTGTTTGCTCTTTAATGTAACTGAATCCTAAAGATAGCTTCACTGTGCTTAGTGTTAACAAACAAATCACATTCAAGCACATCACCATAGTTAAATTTTCCTTTCATTGCATTTGTGATTCTATTTAGTTTCTACCCTTTTCTCCTAAAACATATTTGAAGATAAAGAAGAGCCAGTTTCTTTAAAATCTGGAGGTCATTTTAGGTCACAAGTCCCACATTCCCGAAACTTCCCATGTTGGTGTTAGAAACAACACAATTTTAAGCATCAACAGTTTTTAGCATGCCCAGTGGGATAATCTCTCTATTTCTTTCAAGACTGTATGAACCAGAGAGTTACAAGGAGTCAGAGCTGTGGACCTGTAACAAGAGCTCAATCTATTGTGAACCCAAATATTCTTTTACCACCATTGATAACTAATCCAAGAAGAAGGGCCAATCAGTTTACAGCAACACCAAGTGCAAACATGGGAGCACCTATAGCCCCAAGGAATTATGCAAATTGGAACGCTGGTAGTGCTCTGATTCTCCCAATACCACCAGCCACTTGGGATCCTATTCCAGCAAATGCCCTGAAGGCTCTGCCCAAATTCAGTGGGGAGGATTTCAAAACACCTGACGAACATCTACAAGATGTGTCTGATGTCTGTGCAATACATGTGATCACACAGCAAAATGTGGCCATAAGACTGTTAGCAGCTTCTTTTAAGGGGAAGGCTCTAGACTGGTACAAATCTTTGACCCTAAATTTGATATCTACATGGGATCAGCTTGGAGATGCTTTCTTTGCAAGATTCAAAGAGAAGGGTGATAAATCTTCTTTGTTGCAACAATTGATTACCATCAAAAGGGCACCACAAGAAGCAATGACTGACTTCAATTCCAGATTTCAAAATACTTGGGAAAGAATTCCTGCAATAGCAAGACCATTATCAGGTATGGCTATAGTATTTTATCTTAAAGCCCTAAATTCAGATATAGTAGTAATGATTCAATCATTTGGAGGTCAGACTCTGCCAGAAGCCTATGACTATGTAGTCAGAGCTGAAAATAATTTGATAGACGCTGGAAAGTTGCCCACAAGGCCCCCCATGCCCATGTTTCCAGAGATTACCTTGCCATTGCCTCAAGAAGCCCCTAATCCCATAACCCCACCTATGTCTATGTATACGTTTCCCCAACAACCTACTAAAGCTGCTATCCCTGCCCAGTCCTCTGAGATGGATGATGTCAAGAACATCTTAAGAACATTTTCTAATGAGATAATTAACCTAAAAAGACAACAGAATCCTTATCCTAGACCCCAATATCAAGGCTATCAAGGGAATAGACCTCCACCACAGCCAAATCAGTATCAGGGTCCTCAAAGGCAAACTAACCCTCAGCCATCAAACTAATTAGTTACAGTTCCTACACCGTTGTAGATTGTTTCTCCTAATCCAAACAAAGAGATTGTCCCAAGGCAGAATAATTATGCAAATGGCACCAATGCCTGGTGTTTCCCTTGTAATAATGCTCATATGCCTAGGGATTGTCCTAGGGGTAATCTACAGCAAAAGATAGCATAGAAAAGAAGAGTGGATGGACAATTTACAAATACTTCTCATACTCAACCCTACCAATCCCCTGGTATGCAAAATTTAGTCCTGGTGGCTCAGATGCAAGGGATGTCCTTACAGAAAGAAGAAGAAATAGCCCCTAAGCATGCTTTGTTCTCATGGATTGAAGATGAAGAGTTAGTATTCTTGAATGAAGCTTCTACTTCCAAGAAGCCATTGGTACAATCAGATTACTATACTAGAGCCAACAGAAGGATGATGGAACAGCCTGGAGTCACAAATAATGAAATTATGGGGATTCCTCCATTTCAAGATCATCAAAACATAGCTACTAGACAAGAAATACCTCAGCCAATGCAGAACCAAGTGGTTTCTGGACAAGTTCAAGAAAAAGCAAGGTACCCTTATTATCCAAGAACCCAAACACTAGGACCTGTGAATGTGGTGGATTAGTTAAAGAGGACCCCAGCCCACGTGTCAATATGGGACATGTTAGCTATTCTTGAGCAAAAGACACTATTGCAAGAAGCTCTACAAGGCCAAGCAGTGCCTAAACATACTGGTACCAAAGGAGGACCTGCTGATAAAGAAAAGCTCAAGGACACTGTTCCTCTGTAGACAACAGCTCTTTTGAATAACACACCTGAGGTAGGTAGATCTAAGCTAGATCCCTTTTATTTAACTTTAATAGTTGGGAAGAAACTGTTGCACAATGCAATGATAGACTCTGGGGCTAGTACCACAGTGATGCCAAAGCAAATAGCAGATGCTTTGAAGATAAAATATGAGCCACTTACAAAAGGAGTTATGCAGTTAGATGGAAAGTCTATGCAAACAATAGGGAAAATTAAACAACTCCCACTACAGCTGTATACCTGTCCCAATATAACCGTAAATCAAGATGTTGTAGTCATAGATATTCCCCCATATTCGGCTTATGTTTATTCAGAGATTTTACATCCAAGATAGGAGGATATATGTCACTTGATTGGTCACACCTCATCTTGAGAACCAAATATGGGACTAAAATGAAGGTACTATCTGAACAATTATCAAAGGACCATATCACAAATGAACCAACCCCAAAGTTAGAAGCAGCCCATGCCATGCTCAATAAAGAGGAAAGAGTTTTTGTTGAAGAAATAGGGGATTGGACTGAACATGATCAGAAAGAAGAAGATAACCAGTTGTTAACCATGATGCAGAGTGACCCTTTTGGAAACTATGACTCAACAGGGTTGGGCACTTACGTTATATTTGAAGAAGACCAGGAGATCCCTAATGTCTTAAGGAATGAGCTCCCTCAGACCCAAGAATCCATAAATGATTCAGGAATCTGGACTCTAAATTTTGATGGGGCTAGAAGTAAAAATGGAGCTGGAGCAAGAATTTGTCTTACTACCCCTAATGGTGAAAAGATTTTAAGAGCCATTCGCTTTCATTTTGCCTGTACCAATAATGGTGCTGAATATGAATCTTTAGTGCATGGACTTATATTGGCAAAAAAGAAAGGAGTAAAGAGCCTAATAGTCAAAGGAGATTCAAAACTAGTGGTGAAACAAATAAGAGAGAAGGCAGTAGCCAAAAATGTAAGGATGAGATCCTATAGACACAGAATTTGGGACTTAATAGATGATTTTGAAGCTTTTAATATAGAAGTAGTCCCTAGAGCCCAAAATTCTGAGGCAGATAGGATGGCACAAATTGGTTCACAATTTGATCCAATAACTGATCTAATGGTCAACAATGAGTCAGTTAAAGTTATTGTGAGGCCAACTATCCCAGACAATGATGAAAATTGGCAAGTCTTTGAAAATGATTTCCAGGTACTCTCATTTTTGCAACAGTCAGAAGAGTTTGCTGATCAGTTACAACCCAAAATTGAAGAGGCATATGGTGATCAAATCATTCAACTGAAGTCAAACAAACTCCCTAAAGGACTAATTACCCTAGAAAACTTATTTGACCCGGAAGATGCCAGCCTAGAAAAGAAGAGATTTCAAGCAAACAAAGAGGACTACTCTGAGATTCAGGTTAGTGAGGGGAGAAAATTGGAGGTTGGGAATTCTGCCACTCAACAGGAAAGAAAAAGGTTAATTGATTTATGTGAGAAATATGATAGGGTCATAGCCTAGACCTATGAAGATCTCCATGGTTATGATAGAAATATCATTCAACACACTATAGAGCTGACTGAAGGATCTAAACCAGTCAGACAAAAGTAGAGGCCAGTGAATCCTAGGATTGAACCTCTGATGGTGGATGAGTTGCAGAAACTATTAGAATCAAGGATCATTTTTCCAATTAAACACTCAACTTGGGTATCCAATCTAGTACCAGTCAGAAAAAAGAATGGGGTCATAAGGCTCTGTGTGGATTTCAGAGACCTAAATAGGGCATCCCTGAAAGATCACTACCCCTTGCCCTCTATGGAACAAATTTTACAGACTGTAGCTAGATCAGAGAGATTCTCCTTGTTGGATGGTTTCTCTGGATACAATCAAATTTGGTTGGCTGATGAAGATCAGCACAAGACTGCTTTCACCACAAAATGGGGAACATTTGCCTATGCAAAGATGCCTTTTGGTCTTTCAAATGTTGGAACTACATTTTAGAGGGCAATGGATGTAACATTTGGAGAGCTTATCAATAAAATCATTCTAATTTACCTAGATGACCTCATTGTTTTCTTTAAAAGTGTTGCAGATCATTTTGACCATCTAAAAGCAGTTTTTAAGAAATGCCAAGAGTTTGGAATATCTCTAAATCCTAAGAAATGCATTTTTGCAGTACCTCAAGGTAAACTATTAGGGCATATAGTGTCTAAAGAAGGAGTCTCTATAGATCCAGAGAGTCACTGCCATAATGAACCTATCTCTGCCAGTCAATAAGAAAGTAGTTCAGTCCTTTTTGGGAAAGATTAATTTTGTCAGTCGGTTCATATCAGACTTTACAGGCCTAATAAGACCAATGACATTGCTACTAAAGAAAGACCTGGATTTCAAATAGACTACGGAAGGGAGACAAGCTTTTGAAGAGGTCAAGAAAGCAATTTCAACAGCCCCAATATTGAGGAACCCTGACTTCTCTAAGTCTTTTATAATGTATGTCTATGGAGGAGAGTTCAGTGTTGCTGATGTCCTAACACAGAAAGATGATCAACAAGAGGGAGAGCATCCAATAGCCTTTTTCTTAAGGACTCTTAGGGAGTATGAAGCCAGGTATAACTTTGTAGAGAAACAGGCATATGCTATGGTAAAAGCCCTCAAGAAATTCAGACACATGGTCACAGGTAATAAGATTCTGATACTAGTGGCTCATCTGAGTGTCAGAGAATACATTACGGAAGGAGAAATCACTGAGAAAAGAGCAAACTGGATAACAAAGATTCTTGAATATGATGTGGAGCTCAGACCAACTAAACTTATCAGAGGCAAGGGTTTGTGGTAGTACATGGCCCAAGACATGGAAAGAATGGTGACTGCTGAAGCAGAGAATGAGAATGTGTTGAGAATTCAGGAGACTGATCAGTATTCTTGGGTCACAAATAGGATCCAGTTTATGAAACATGGGATTTTCCCAAAAGAGCTCTCTCATGACAAGAAGAGATACTATAGGCAGCAAGGGGTCCATTATGTTTTAATTGACCAAATTCTTTTCAGGAGAAATACTGATGGAATACTCCTAAGATGTATAGAGAAGGATGAGGCTCAAAGAATACTCCATGAGATGCACCATGGAGTCTCAGGTGGACATTTTTCTGCAAGAACCACAGCTATAAAGATAAGTCAAGCAGGTTATTTCTGGCCCACTCTATTTACAGACTGTTATCAACTAGTCAAAGAGTGCCAATCTTGTTAGTATTATGTGGGGAAAAGAAGGAATGCAGCAATACCCCTTAGTCCTATAATTGTTGATGAACCCTTTGCCCAATGGGGTCTAGACTTCATTGGAATGATCAATCTGGTGTCAAGTATGGGACACAAATGGATTCTAACTGCCACATATTATTTTACCAGATGGAGTGAGGTAGTACCACTCAAAGAAGCAAGAAAAAAGGTGATCCTAGACTTTCTGGAGGGTATCACTACTCACTTTGGGCCTCCTCGTACCATAATTTTAGATAATGCTAAGGCATTTTTAGGGGCAAAAATATCCGACTTTGCACTAAAATATGGAATCTATCTGAAAACTTCCTCAAATTATTACCCTCAGGGTAATGGTTTGGCAGAGTCAACTAACAAGAATCTGATTAGACTTATTAAGAGAATAGGGGCTGATCATCACAAAGAGTGGCATAAAGTGCTTAATATAGCACTATGGGCTGATAGAATTACGCCTAAACAAGTGACAAAGATGTCCCCATATGAATTGGTCTATGGAAAGCCTGCTGTAATGCCCCTGAGCTTGGAGATTCCTGCTCTCCAGCTATTAAAACAAATTGAGATTGAAGAGAATGGCCCCATGCAAGTCAGACTTGCTGAGCTCCTGGAAGTTCAAGAAAAAAGGGATACAGCACATGAATCATTAATGAAACATCAGAAAATAATCAAAGACTATTTCGATAAGAAGACATCAAATCCTCATTTTGAAGTAGGATCAGTTGTTTTGAAGTGGGATGAGAGAGCTACCAAGTCAGGTCGACATAGTAAGTTTGAGTCATTGTGGACTGGCCCTACAAGATCCACTCATGTAAACAGTAAAATTCATTTGAGCTTGAAACAATGGAGGGTGAACCTGAAGAGATTCCTGTGAATGGGATCTACCTGAAACATTTCAATTAAGCAGTGTCTCACATGTATTATAGTTAGATAGTTTCCCTTTCCTTGTTGCTTTGTTTTCCCGCTTTGTTTTTCCTACTCTTTCTTTTAAATGAGTGTTCTATGAACTCATGACCACGGCTCAAGTCTCTTAAAATTTTGAAACTCTCACATTCATTAAATCTCACCAATCCCCAAAATTCTCCAAAGTACCACTTTACGCAGCCACCTTATAAAGTGTCTGATACTCTGTCCCACGTAGATTTCATAAGATTTACTAACGGTTTTCCATCTTTGATGCCATTTATGAAACTTAATGTGTCATCAATACCCCAATATTTAGAGTTAAAGTTTAAACTGTGTCTCATTTGTTTCTACTTCTACTAAGTGTCTTCCCTGTTGCTTGCGAATTCCTAGTGAAACCTGCTTAGTAAACGTGTCTTCCCTGTTGAAAAGCTTCCATACTTGTTACATAGGTTCACTAGTTTCTAGTATAGACACAAAGATGGCGGTGGCACAATCTTCACAGCAGGGGCTAGGCATTTACGAGTCCATTGACAAGCTTCTCGCCAGCAAATCATACGCTTCAGCCCCTGCACAACCCTTAAAGACCTATCCAAGGACCAGGGTCCCCGAGGTTCGTTATGTAGTTGACCCAGCTAAAGTGAAGGATTTCGTAGACAGTATTGTTGACCCAGCCCTTCAAAAGCCTGGCAAAGCTCTACGAGAAGGAGCACACCAAAGATGTATCCAGAAGGCCAAGGCTAAACAATTTGAAACATTCGGAATGAGGATATGGACCTCTCAATTGGCCAAATTTATTGTCCCAAGCGTACATTTATGCCCTAACCTAATTGAGGTATGCGTAGAATTGTTTCATGCACCCTCAAGTACCATACAAAAGGGTCCTTTCATGGTGCAAATTACACCAAAGGCTATCAGGGACATGTTGGCCCTATACCATGATAAGACAGCCACATTTCCCACCATTTCCAAAATGTAGAAAACATGGGCCAATGTCCATCATCAGTTGAGGTTTCTCAATTCAGAGTTGCAACTGGGAGATGAAAACACCCAAATACTAGTGCTACCAACAGGAAGGGCACAATTTGCACAGGCCAGTCAAGAAGCACTATCCATGATGGCATTTATCTTTGGAATGAAGGAGGACATCACTGTCTATGATTGGCAGATCGCCATTTTGTTCAGAATGAAGACTGTGGACAAGTCTTAGGAGTTTTGGCTGGATTTCTCAGAGCAGATTGCCTACTCAATGGCCGACCAACTCACCCATTTCAAATCAACAAGGGTTTTCAGGTATTCTTCTTATTTGTTTCACCTCATGTTATATCAAAACCCTGCCATCTTTTCGCAATATATGCATCTGAACATGTATGACCCAAGTTTTGGTCACAATAGGACCATTCCCGTGTCCGCATGGACACATATCTTATCCGAATCATCTAACCCCTATGAATTTTGGGAACTTTTCGTTGCCCCTACCTTTAGTCACCTAAGCCCAGAGCCTGTTGAGAATAGATTAACATTAAGTATCAGAGGCCTCATGGCAAATTCCCCCATTCCCTGTGATTATTTCTTTGGGGCTCACCATACTATCATTAGGGTCCATGGTTTTAATGGAGAGCCAATGTTGCTACCCAAGATTTTGACTCCTAGGTTAGCCTTCTTAGAGGTCACCCGACAAATGTCTGTGGTTGATAATGATTATGGCACTAGGAGGAAGAAAAAGAAAATGTACGATATTCCATGGGTAAAGAAAAACATGGTCCTAGAGGTCAGAGATGCTAAGCACTTGTTGCTGAGGAAGTTAGTTGTCTTGGGTTTCTTTCTAGTTGAAGATAAATGGAGATATGACCCAAGTAGTTTCATAACCTTATGGGTCAAGAATAACAATGTCGGCGCTAACATTGTGCATGAGGGCCGTCCCTTTTGGGAAGACAGAAGAAATCCTAAAGAGGATATCCCTGATTCATATGTAGAACTGATAGATTTGCCCTTTGAGGGTCCCAAGCCATGGGAAATATTTTATAATAAGAAAAAGGTTTTTGACCCTAAGCTTAGAATGGGCACTGGGTTGAAGAAAAATTTAGTAAGGGATAGAGAATGGAAACCCGAGAAAATAGAAGCCTATTGGAAATATAGGCAAGAAATATCTGAGACAACTCACTCTTTTGGCAAGGTTGATATAGATGAGAAATGGGAGTCCATTTGGGATGAATGGAATCCCTCTCTAGTTTCTAGCACTAAGACAAGCAAACTGCAGACACAGGGTAGAGAGTCAGAAGGGGAAGCAGAACCAACTCATATAGTGCAGGCCCTAGGACAAGCCTCATCTTCAGCCACTGCAACAGTCTGGCCCCAATCCCTTAGTATGCTAGAGAAGCAAAAGAGTGTGGTATCATCACCACCTAGAGGGACCCCATCAGTTTCAATGACTGGGGCTTCCAGTTTTGTGCAATCACCACTAGCAACAGTGGTAAATGTTGAAGAGAAGGAGGTATAGCAAGAAGAAGAGAGGCCAAGGAGACATAAGAAGCTGAAACTTTAGCCTGATTCAGATGAGGAAGCAGAGCCTACACAGTAGAAACCACCAGCCACATCTGCAGCTCCTCGGGTAAGTGCTACTTCTCCTTCTTCTCAGTCTCTTTCTTCTTCTATAATAGTGGCAATCCCAACTGGCCAAATATTATCCCCTGCCACTTCTACTGTGCCAATTTATTAGTTTTCCCCACCTGTTACTACTCAGGCCATGTCATTACAGGCCACATCATTGCCTCCCTTTTCCCCCTTTGTTCGAAAGAGAATACCTTCCCAATTTCCACCAAGACAACATTTGGCTATTCCCTATGGCTTGCCACAGGGTCATCCTTTTGCGGGTGGCTATAATGCCTCTCCCCCTACTTTCCAAGCTCAAGCAGACACTGCCAAGAAAGCTAGGGAAGCTCAGATGGATAAAAAGAGGAAGAAAGACAATAAAGCTCAGGCTATACCACACATGAGGTCACTCTTTGACCCAATCCAGTAGCAGCTAACTGTGACTCATTTGTCACCCAATGTAGTTAGGCCAAATGAGCAGATGCAGCCCCAAGATTATATAATGAGTGTAGTGGCCATGGATATGTCACTTTTTAGGCCACACGATAGGGTAGAGTTGCTGAATGAAACCACTTCTGCTATAGCCACTGACTATTTGAAATTATCAAGGAAGCTACAGAAGGTGGAGGCTGATCTAGCTCAAGAAAAGGCACAGTGTGGTACCCTGACTGCAGAGCTTAAATCAAAAAATGATGAAATAGAGAATCTTAATAAACAGTTGCAAAATACCGTTTCTTGTCAGATTCATCAGGTTACACAGAACCAAAATGCTTCTTTGAAAGAAGAGCTAGTCCAAGTGAAGTCTGTAGTGACAACCCTAAAGTAGGAAAAGGCCACACTACAGAAGAGACATCAGGATTCCTCTCAACAAGCCACACAGTTCCAACAGCAGCTATTGAAGGAACAGAACAATGTTGCTGCCATGCAAGCCCAACTTCATGCCAAGCAACAAACAACAAAACAGTTGACCCTTGAGTTGGCAAATAGGCCAAAGGATGCAGGAGTGTTGAACCTGGTTAAGGAGCTATATGCATTAGTGTGGAAGAGAATCTCTGAGGAGATTATTTAGCTTAAACCTTCTTTAACTTTCTTGCTACATGCACATCAATTGTGTGAAAAAGTAGAGACTTTAATTCAGGCCACTTTGTCCACTATTTCCTTGAGAGTTTTAGATTCTCAACTGCTGCTAAAGAAACTGTATGACACATCTGATGAAACATTATCAGCAGCAGGGATCAGTGATAGAATGGTTGCTGCAAAATGGGTGAACGAAGTTCTCAGTTGCAACTCTGCTGCAATTACTTGCCAGGAGATCCTGGATGTGGTCAAAGAGGGAGTGAAAGACATGAAGAAGCATATTGAAGACCTGGTGAAATTGGGTCTTCCCTCCCCTTTTCCTGATAGTAACACTGTGCTTATGGTTGATTAGATCAAGCCTTTATTGTTGACCAGGTAAAATGATCAATCAGTTTTCCAGGGTTTAATAGATGCCTCAACAGTGCCAAAAGTGGAAGCTATCTTGATACCCATGGCCCAGCTTGATTTCCAATTGAAGGCTGCAATTCATGTTTTGTAGAGTTTTTCACACAAGGATATCATTAACCTTGATTTAGCCTTCCAAGATTTGCAGAATAAATAGGGCCTCTCTGATGCTGAATGGTTTGTTTATCAGACAGCCTTACAGAATCTGTGAATTTTTGTTGTATATAGATTCATTTTTGGATTCTTTTTGAGTAGGCTCAAAAGTCCTCGGGGTCACCAAGAATTGTAGAGTAAAATACTCTAGATTTTGTTCTCAGTTTCAGTTGCGCAAGTTCCATTTTTGTCTCTACACATTTCAGTTTTGGCAGTGAGGGTTTTGACACAGAGTGCGGGTGTGGGTTTTCAATTTTGCCTCAGTTTTTGCCTAAGTCTCAAAGTCACGCAAATGAAGCCAAGTGTCTTTTTGTATTAAGGGGGAACACGCCAAGTGTCATCTTCCGTGTTACAGTTTTGAGCCACTTTTATGTTTCAAAGTGAGTCCGGCAGGCCCCATTTTAAGTTTCTTTTAGTGTGCGTGGAAGGCGCCAAGTGCCAGCTACAGAGAGTTTCTAAATGTTTCTTAAAGTTTCACAGATAGTGTCGCATGTCCCTTTTAATATTAGTGAAGCGCGCCATGTGTCGACATCTGCGGCTTCTTCTTTTGTTTCATTGCTAGGTAAAGACTATTGGTGGGCCCCCGGTGAAGTAGCTAAAGTAAGCGGAGTGCTTCAAGTGTCACCATCTGCGTGAATCCAAATGAGTCTTAAATGTTTCTATTATGTTTCTAAATCATAGCGTAGACCACCACGTGTCATCTTCCACGGGACTCTCAACAGTTTCTAAGTTTCTTTGAAATGTTGCGGAAGCCGCCACGTATCACTTGGTGATAGCAGTGGAAAGCGCCACCTGTCCCTATTCCTTTTTGAGGCTGCTCGAGCAAGAAGTATAGTGGGTCCCATTTTTGGTAAATGATTAAAGGTTCAAGACAGCGGACCGTGACAGATGTCAAAGGTGGAGCACTCTGAATATAAAGACAAGTAAAGAGCAAAATGTTGCAGAAGCCGCCACGTATCTTTTTGCAAAGGCCACGGATGCTGCCAAGTGTCGTTTTCCAGTGCCTCCTGAATAATGAGATGGTTTTTCAAGTAACTTATGCAGATTCTGCCATCTATCTCAAGGGTTTGCTTTTTCAGTTACAGCGGAGGTTGCCACGTGCTAGGTTCCTGTTTGTTTTTCTAGAAAGATGAAGGAGTTTCAAGTGAAGGGCGCGTATGCATGCCAACTGTCCCAAGGGTTTATAGTCGCAAAGACTATCAAAAACTGCCAGGTGTCCCTACCTGATTCAAAGGAAGGAGAGTTACATGTATCTGTTTCAGCCAATGAACTTGCAGAGGGGCTAACCGTTTCAGATCCAAAAGATATCTTCTATCAGACACTTTTAGTTAAGTTTTAGTTTGGTTAGGCCGTTGGGATTTGATCGTGCGGGCAATCTTGAGCCAGTCCTGTGCTATAAATATGGGTCTGAATCGCAGTTTCAAGGAGGGGGGAATATAGATGAGAAAATAGAGAATTTTCTACAGATAGATTGTTATCAGAGATTTACCAAGTTTTTGAAGATCTTTTGTTGTGGCCAGTAATATCATTTGCCTTTGTTCTGTTTTCTTGATTCAAAAAGTTTGTATAACTGTGCATACATCAGTGCCTTTTATGTGACTGAAAAATTAATAAGAAGACTGAGTTCTATGCCTTTGCTGATATTTTCTATGTTATTGCAAAATCTTCTAAGTTGTGAGCCTTTGATTCTATTTGTTTTCATCTTTTACATTGATCATGCATTGTTTTCTCTTTAATGTAACTGAATCCTAAAGATAGCTTCACTATGCTTAGTGTTAACAAACAAATCACATTCAGGTGCATCACCATAGTTAAATTTCCCTTTCATTGCATTTGTGATTCTGTTTAGTTTCTACCCTTTTCTCCTAAAACATATTTGAAGATAAAGAAGAGCCAGCTTCTTTAAAATCTGGAGGTCATTTTAGGTCACAAGTCCCACATTCCTGAAACTTCCCATGTTGGTGTTAGAAACAGTGTAATTTTAAGCATCAACATGGCCAATAGCCAATTCCTTGATGAAATTCCTCCTGCCTTTCTTTAGTCAGCAAAAATGAACTTCGCTAAACCCTTTCTGCTTTTCCATATTTTCCTTGTCAGAAAAATGTTTCACTTTGAAACCTTGACCTTTCTCCTTTGGCTCTATCTTATCACTTTGTCGGCAAAATGGGAAAAACACGAACCTCTTAGAAAGTTTAGTTTCCACACGATTTCCTGACAAAGGCACTAGATCACTTTTGCCTTAGCCAAAATTTCATTTTGTTGTAAAACTTGCTTCTACTGAGCCATTCCTTTACACCCTTTTCACCTTGTCAACAAAATGCCCTATTGGCCAACTTGAAGAAAACCAAACTTTTGCAAGGTTTGGGACTTTGTCAATTCCCTGACAAAGCATAGTTTCCTATCTTTCCTTATCCAATTTTGTCTTATCAGAAAATTTAAACCTCTTAGAACCCCTTCACATTGCTCTTCGCCAATTCTCTTATCGCTTTATCAAAAAAATGCATAAAACATGAACTTGTAGAAAAGTTTGGTTTTGGGCAAGTTCCCCGATAAAGTCATTGTCTTTCCTTTCCTTGGTCGTTGGGTGAACTTCCTATCAATGAACTTTAAGGCTTTGCAATCTTCACATTTCACTGATAGACTTCATCTTTCACCTTTATTTTCCTTTGTCAAAAAATTGTCGCCCTCTGCTCTATTGTCACCTTATCAGCGAATCGACTAAAAGCCTAACTCCTGAAAAGTTAGTAAGTTTGGGAAAAAGCTGATTGTTGATGAGGGAAAATTATTCTAAGGGAGAAACCACTTGTTGACCAAGGCAAAAAAAATAAAAAATCCAGACTTTGAACAAGCATAACTTCTTCATTTTATAGAATTTTGAGATGGTTCAAAAGGAAACGTTTTTTAGAATTCAAATCTCTATCTAATGATGACCTTGGCTAAGAAATTTGCACATAAATTTGGGATTTTTAGGGGAAAAATGAGCACAATGGGAAAAAATTTTGTAGGTGCCAACACTGTCTCTAGTTGGGAACATGTGACAAGAAGTGTAACAATGAGGATTCAGATATCTGAGAAGACCAAAAAGACACAAAACACAACAAAAACACACAAGGGAAACATCACACACTAACGTATTTACAACCACACCATATATACAAGGAAAAATATAGGGGAAGCACTTATGAAAAGTAAAGCTTCAGATGTTGTCCATGATTGGGCAGCTCCAGAAATTCTCCCTCCATATTTTTGATGTAATATGTATCTTGTCCAACTTTTTCACCAATCTGGTAAGGGCCCAAACACAGGCTCAAACTTGCCATGGTTACCCTTGTATTTTGCTTTTGCATCCCATAGGAGAACCAAGTCACCAATCTGAAAGCTTCTCTTTACTATTTTATTGTTGAACAAGTATTTGGCCTTTTGTTATTGTTGTTGGTTTTTATCATGTGCCATCCTTCCAGCCTCATCCAACTCAGCCAACTCATGCATTCTCAAAGTTAAAGCATTATCCCCATCCTCACCGATTTGTTGTAGCAACTGATATATATGCAGTTCCAATGATGTTGGAATTTTTTCCTTTGCTCCATATACTAGCTCAAATGGGCTCCTTCCATTGGATTTCTTGAATGTTACCCTATTAGCCCATAAAGCATATTTTAGTTTATCAGCCATCTTTTCTTATTCTGATCCAACATCCTCTTTATAATCTTCATTAAACTCTTATTACTGGACTCAACTTGTCCATTACTCTAGGGATGATATAGCGATGAATGAATCAGCCTAACTCTGTATTTAGAAGACATATCAGACATATCCTGATATCTAAAACACATGACATTATCTGTAACAATTCTCGATGGCACTCCAAATCTGGTTATTATATTGCTCATAAGAAAATCAATTACCACCTTGGATTTGGCATTGTGAGTGGGGATAGCCTCAACCCACTTTGTGAAATAATTGGTGGCCACAAGGATCCACTTAAATCCATTGCTATATTTCTCCTAAATTTATCCTATGAAGTGAATGCCCCATTGTTGAAATGGTGCTTCAATTACAACTGGCATAAGAGGTAATGATCCAACAAATTTCATCTTGCTAGAAAAGTTGGCAATCATCACATTTTCTAACTTGCTTGACAACATCCTTGAAAAGACTTTGCCACCAAACCCCTACTTTGATGATTTTATGTGTTGTGGTTTTGGCATGGAAGTGCCCACCACATATTCCTTGATGATGTTCATCAACAACAACCCTTCATGGTTCTCCACATTAATACTCCTTGAACTAAGAAATACCTCTAGAACTAAAGTTTAAGGGTCCTTTGCTATGTGACACTCATGCCTAGAGGAGAATGCATGTTAGTAAGGTAAAAGACAATATCTTTATACCATGGATTATCAACCAATGAACAATGAGAAGCTACATCATCTTCCTCAATTTCATTTACCTCTTCTTCTTCAAGATTTGAATTTGCCATTAGCTTGGCTAAGCCTTGGTCTCTAACCAATTTAGTGACTTGTATGTCCATATCATATTCTTGGATTCTATTAATCCATTTGCACCTCTTACCTGAAGCCTCTTGTTGTATGAATATATCTTTCATTACTATGTGTAGAACATATGCAATAATCTTGGCCCCTGTGAAATGGGGTCTAAAATTTTCTATAGCTTTGACCAATGCATAGGTGTGCTTCTCTATAATGGAGTAATTCAACTCAGCAGCCTGCAAAGATTTACTAAAAAATTGTATGGGTTGCTCATATCCATCTTTTCATTCTTTTGTAGTAACACAACAACAATAGTGTGAAATGAAGCAAAGGGAAAGAGTTGGAAAGACTTGGAATACTCTGGACTTACCAGCACTAGCACATTTTTCAAATCCTTATTTATGTCAAGAAAAGATTTAGTTGATTCCTTGTCCCACATGATGGATTCTCCCTTAAGCATCTTGTAGATGGCTTTTGTCTTCTCAACAAAGTTAGGGATGAATCTTCTTACAAAATTAATTTGACCAAGGAAGGAATTAATACCTTTAATGGTTTTACGTTGGGGGATAAAGTCAATGGCCTTAACTCTATTTGGATCAATTCTAATCCCCACCTTTGACACATTGTGTCCCAACAGCTTTCCTTCTTCAACTCCAAATTGAAATTTTTGGGATTTAAAGAGATCCCATACTCTAAACACCTCTCAAAAATCAATTGCAAATGTTTGCAATGATCATTTCTATCCATTGAAAATGTAGTTAGATCATCCTAGTAAACAACCATGATCTCATCAATGAGACTAGCAAAGGCCACATCCATTGCTCTTTGAAATGTAGATCCTGCATTTTTAAACCGAATGGCATTCTCAGATATACATAGTACCCCAAGGAGTGGTGAATGTTGTTTTGTACTATTCTAACTCCTTGACTAGCACCTGGCTATACCCTAAAAATCCATCCATCATAGACATCAGTTCTAAACCAACCACCCTCTACAATAAATGGTCCATGCTTGGCAGAGGATAGTTATCCTTGAGGGATTTAATGTTCATATTTCTAAAGTCAACACATAGTGTAATCTCCCCATTTTTATTTTTGACTAGGACAAAATTAGACACCCACTAAGAATGCCTAATAGGCTTGATGATACCTCCCTCTTTCATTTTTAGAAACTCCTTTTGCATCTTGGGAGCTATGGTGGGATTTATAGGCCTTTGTTTCTACCTCAATGGTTTTGCATCAGGTTGAAGGGGAATAGTATGCTGAAACAAATCCTCCCTATAAGCTTTCAAATCATCATATGACCATGCAAAACACTTTCTAAATTTCCTTAGTAAAGCAATCATCATTTTCTTTTCATGAGGCTTTAGTTTCTTACCTATGCAAACCATCTTTAGTGCTTCCTCTATTCCAAGGTTAACACCCTCTAGAATATCTTCTTGAAGAGTTTTACCATTGCTTTTCTAGTCGTCAGTGCTATCAGACATCCTCTCCAGTGTTACCAGTCCCTTGGAAATGGTATTGGTCTTCAACTATACCACTTCACTACCAAACAATGTTTCTTTGCCATTTTCCATTTCAACCATTGGCTACCAGTCAATTTCTTGACTTTCAAATTCATCTATACAATTCATAAAACTAAAAATTTGACTGCTATCATTAAACACTTGCTAATTGTATATGTTGTTCGGAATGGTTGGCTTTGTAATTACTTCAACAACTTGATGGTCATGAATAAAATTAGATTGAGGATTATACCTGGATGCAACTATAGCCAAGGCATTTGCTTCTTCATTTTTTGATCTGTCAAACTACTCAATACCAATGGCATCAAACAACTCTGATATCCCATACAACATTTATGTATGCTTTCAGTCTTTTGTCTTTAGCATCAAACATTTTTCTTATTTCCTACACAATTAGCTCTGAATCTCCATATATCATCAGACATTGGATGCCATGTTTAAGAGCCACATTCAGACCCAACAATAGTACCTCATACTCTACCACATTATTTGTGCATTAAAAATCCAATGTGAATGACATGCATGACCACTTACCTTCTGGGGATGTTAAAATAATCCCAACACCAAAACCATCTTTTGAAAATACACCATCAAAGTACAACATCAACAAATCATATGTATCATGAACAACATCAATAGGGTCAGAAGGTAAAAACTTTACATTAGGATCATCATCTTTGCAATATGCCATAAAGTAATCAATTTCAGTGTCAAAGAATTTTGCATGATCATCCTCTGTTTTATATCTATCTTCAATGTTCAAATATTCTACCTTCCTTTTTCGATATAATTTCACTTCCATGCCTGGACAGGAATGGTTGCATATGATAGGTCCATCTAAATGTTACCACCCATTGAGGCAGCCCACTTCCTAGATAATAACATGTCCCACTTGGCTGGGCAGTCCACAATAATTATGCCCATGAGGAAAGATTTGTCTGGGTAGGCAGTGAGTTTGACATCAACATCCTTGACCAAGCCTATGACATTATCTTCCCTAGAATCCATGGAAAAGCATTTTCCAAAAGATTTGGATACTTTCAGTTCCAACTCATCCATAATTTTCGATAGCATGACATTGTTGGATGCCCCAGAATCAAGCATATAGTTGTGTAACAACCATCCATTTATAATTAGAGTGGTGTAGAAGGGGTCAACTCCTATCTTGCTATTAACCATGGAAGACCCTAAATAAACCTCTATTATTTCCTCATTTCCTACATCCTCATCATTACTGTTGGGAACAACTTTAGGTTGTTTTTGTGCATCTACAGCAATAATAAGAGATTCTACCCTATCTCTGTGTTTAGGGATTCTGAGTAGTTCCACTATTGGCACATAAACTTTAATTTGGCTAAAACTTTGTGGCATGTCAATAGGGAGATAATTGGGAAAGGGATTGTCACATGAAACAGTTACATCATTTGCAGAAGGAATGTAAGAAATTATTTGGTTTGATGAAATATTATTACCTTCTTCCTTTGCCTTTGCCTTTTCTGGCTCCTTTGGTGTTTTGGGCTGATCCTACTTACTATTTCCTTTTGGCTAATGGACCCCTAGAATGGACATAGAATCTATAGGCTGCACATTTGGTGTTGAATTCTTTTGAACATACTTATTTTTTGCTGTTGAAGATGGCATTGGAACCTTTTTATTTTCAGGGATGTTTTTCTTGGGAGTGTTACTCTTTTTCTTCTCCATGTTCCCTTTACCTTTGTCCCTTTTCTCATTAGGTTTCTACTATTTCAATTTCTTGGAAAAGACATTTTGAACAGGGACAATTATGTTCCTTAGCTAATAGTCTCCTTGGACTTGCAAGATAGAAACATTAGTTAATGATTTCATATCCTCTTTCGAGGGTTTGGATTGCTGATATTTTTCTAGATAAGGTCCTTTAGATGGCCAAAATCATTGGCTGGCAATTGATATTTTTTCAGACCTTCATCATAATCGTATTGAAAAATATGATCACCCTCCTCATTTTTATCACAATTAGCACCCTGATCCATATGTTCATACTTATATGCATCGAATTGATTTATCTCTTCTTCATAGTACTCAGTTTCACCTTCCTCATTTGGGAATTACTCTTCTCTATTCAATGAATGAGCCACAGCACAATTTGATGGAACATGGGGAAGAAAACAAGCTTGGCACCATAAGGATTTATCTTGGAAATTAACTTGATCCTTTCTCAAAGGATCGGGTGTGTCCTTTTCAGGTTGTTTGAAACTCACATGCCTAGGAGCAACTCGTCTATCATTCTGTTGTGGTCTCTTAGACCAATCATTATTATAAGGCTTGTTATGAAGCCTTTGTCTTTCATTAAAATGTGTTGCAACACCTTCAGGTGGCAACCTTTTTTCATTTCTAGCAATCTTATAATTCAAATCTTTTACTACCCCATAAGATTATCCAAGTTATCATTAGTAGTAAGGGGTTTATTGAAAATAGCCTTGTTAGGCTAGGACAATTTCACATCAACCCTTTTGATATGCTTTCCTAAAGATTTGATATTACTCTCAATATTTATTGCTATAGCATAATCCTCTCTTAATTTTTGTGGGTTCTTGTCTCTAAAAAACTAAGCTTTGAATCAAATACACCACAATTTAAAACTAAACACATTGATTCATCAGGTTTTAAATATGAGGGGGTAGATTTCTCATTGTAATGATGAAGTGGCTATTAAACTCAACTACTATCACATTGATGGAATTTTTAATGGTAATGAGCTCATGAATGGAAAACTTGGGGTCAATCCTATCTCCATACTGCAGTCTGAAAACTCTTATGAACTCCTCCCAAGAATCAATTCTATATTCAAGGAGAGCCTTGTACCATTCTTTTGCACTTTCTTCTAATGAGTGCACGAATAACTTTATCATCACATCTTAATCTTCAATCCCATACTCATCAGTGACATTAATAAAATGTCTTAGGTATTCCTCACTAGTGACAGTGTTGTTGCCCTGAAATCTTAGAATCTTCCCTCTAATATTAGTTGTAATGGGTTTAGGAAAATCAAGAATGCCAATGAAATCAAGCTGGTTGTACCTTTGATCAGTTCCCAAAGGCTATCTATGTGCAATAAACCTATGTTCTTTCCTTCTCTAAGCATGCCCAATGGGTTGAATGTTTCCATGCTATTGGTTAACTTGATTCTGTGATGGCTACATGTTGATGTTGTGAGCAAGGGCTTGATTTGCACCCTACTGTCCTATATGATGTTGTTGTTGTCTCTAGTTATTTTGTTGGCTATGTGGCTACTGATATTGTTGTTGACATGCACACTACTACTATGCATTCTAATCTAAGTCATGCTAGGCTAGTTGAGCTTCCTATAGATCAAGCAAGGCCTACACTTCCCTTTGTCTATTTCTCAGATGATTAAGCAGATCCAACTCATCTTGGATCCTTCTTTCTCTTTCTTCATCATTATATGGATCTTACTAATCACTGTCATTAGGGAGAGTGTCATGCTAACTTCCAATTAACCTTGTGAGAGAATCAAGATGCCTGGCATCTTGATATATCTCCTCATTATCACTGGGCATCCCAATCATTCTCAAATGCAGATCATGAGATCTATCTCCACCTCCTCTACCAATAACATTTGCATTCCTTCTAACATCATAGTCACTTCTATTCTATCTTTTGTTTCTTTTGAACATGTTATCAGCTGAGTCCTCAAAAGTATAGTTGTATTGGCTTTTGAGGTCGACAAATATATTGTCTTGGGTATTTCTTCTAGGTATCGCATTGGGAAATTTTTCCCTATACCTATTCCTTCTATTTCCAGCATTGCTAGAGATTTGCTCATGTCCAGACTACTAATAATTTCTTCCTCTATCCATTTTGAACTTCTTTCACACTGAAATTAATTCAGGGTTAACAAAACAGAGTCACCACTCCCCCACTGGGAAGAAACCTTGAACAAAACTATATCTCAATATCAACAACCAAAACTAAATGATACACTGCTACCAAGGATTTTGAATTTGAAAAAAATAACTGGTCCACAACAATGAAGCCAAAATGTTGGTGCCCAAAATAACAACATGAACTCTAAAACTTTCCTAAAACACCTAGGGTAGGGATTGTCATTAGGGTGAAAGGAAGAGGTTTATCAATAATTTTTGGGTGATTTTGGCCAACTACAAGAGTGGTTAAACTCCTCTGCTCTTCAAGCTCAGCTTAAACTCTGGAGGCATATTCTAAGGGTATTATACCTAAGTTTGTATTAAAATCGAACTAGATGAACAACTAAAAATATTAACAACCAAACCCAGGTTGCTCACTTAGCCTCAAATCTATCACTGAACTAAGAAGAGTTGGTTTTTGTATGACCCCTATATAGCTGATAAGTGTTGTGATAGGAAAAACTTGTAATGCAAGTTACATAAATGAAAGATAAATGAAATAAGTACAATTTACCTCCCTTTCAAACAAACAAATTTCCTACACTGATTGAGCGAATTAAAGTTGCACCCAAACTCAATTGATTGCTCCGTGCTCTTTGATTATGTGGATTACTCTATAATTGTAACGTAAATATTGATCTCCAAAGGAATGAAAATGACAACATAGGTTTACTAAAATGAGAGATGCTGAGAAATGGAGAAAGAGGTTTGATTTATAGACATGTGAGATATCAGATCCACGGTTGAGGATGATCAGAAAGATCAATGGTTGAGGATGGTTGAGAGAATGTGTGTGAATGAGAGAAGGACAAGTGTCCTTGTCCTCTCATTCATCAAGAGAGTTAACAGATCTTGTTAGGGTAAAATTTGGATTAATCAATTGAACAATATCAAACCCAAACATCAATAGAATAATGAAAACAAGAAAAATTGAATGAAATGAGCAATGAATAACACAATGCAAACCTTCCCTGTTTCAAAACTTCTATTGTTCGCCTATTACA
The DNA here is from genome assembly GCA_027924645.1 of Cunninghamia lanceolata. Classification (NCBI taxonomy): domain Eukaryota; kingdom Viridiplantae; phylum Streptophyta; class Pinopsida; order Cupressales; family Cupressaceae; genus Cunninghamia; species Cunninghamia lanceolata. Next base: position 391,259 of record BSBN01001409.1, on the reverse strand, counting down.
ATCGTCCTTTGCTGATGAAGTAGGCCCTCAGTGAGTGCACTCTTTAAGATGTGTTGTAGGATGTCGGTAGTAAATGGCTGTGTTGATAGATAATGCTATGAAGTAGAGCTTCAAAGCAAAGGGTGATCTCAAGTAGATTGTATTGGGGGTGCCAAAGGCGTGTGGGTAGAATTCTGCAGAGTAACAATACAAATAACCTGGATGAATAGAATGGAGGGATGAAGCTTCTTTTATAGACTCAGAAGAATGAGAATCAATGGTTGAGAAGAAGTGTGATGATCAACAGCTGAGGATGGTTGAGGAATGTGCAACCAGTAGAAATATGACAAGTGTCTCATCTCCGTCATGAAAGAGGGGACTTGACAACATTGATTGGAGAGTTAACTCCTTTAACTGATTAGTTAACAAACTTGATTAGTCAGTTGGAAGAATGAATTATGGAATTGACTGAATTGATTGAGGGATTAACTCAATTGACTGGTTAGTTAACACTTCTAATTGATTAGTTAACTAACTTTTGATTTGAGAAGAAATAGGACATATGGGTGAGGGGGAAAATAGGTAATTAAATATTTAATATATTTAATTACATGTGCAACCCGATGAGGTGGACAAGGTGAGGTGGAAAAGTGAGCTATAAGTGTGAGGTGTAAGTGTGAGGTGGATTTTTGGGATTAGAACTTAGGATAGGGGGATTTATGAACAATTAAATAATTTAGGATTATTTAATTGGGTGAGACATTAGAAGAATTTAGGGAATTTAATTAAATAAATTGATTTTATTTAACTACGGAATAGTGAACCAATTAAATAAATTTAGAATATTTATTTAATTGATAGAAGAATGGAATAAATATTTAGAATGATAGAAGGAATTCAAAAAGGAAATAAATATTTAGAATATTTATTTAGAATGAATCGTGCCATTTTTAGGCGTATACATTTTTGCCTCTCTTTGATGCAATGCAATTTATAGCATTGCTTCAAAGAATAAATAGTCTGATAGTGATACATGCCCTAGTTTGCCCCTGGTACAAGTTTGATGACAGGATGCCCCCTCGGGAGATTGGACGGGGAGAAGGCAAAAGGCATGAGACGGACAATCTCATGATGAAGAAGGTTAGGTTTGAAGAAAATCGGATGAAGAAAAGAGTCGAATGATACATGATGCAAGAAGAATGATGAGACACACAAGCAAGTGAGCAAGTATGCACAAATGATACAAGAACAAACAAGGTATTGCCCCTGTCAAGTAGTAAACCAATGATACACTAATAATGATGTATGACAGTGTTGTCATGGCAGGGAATGATATATCCCTAGACCAACATGGCAAGCGTGTTGTCATGGCGGGGAATGATAGATCCCTAGAGAAACATGAAGGATAGTGTCTGGTTTTAGGAAATGAAGCATGTCATGTACGATGCGTATATTGGTCTGATTCTGACAATGCAACATCATGTATAAGATAATTGATTGATTAATTGATCGAGTTGGTTTACGACCAGACAAGGATCAAGACCACTGATTGTGATTGGATCATTTGTGCAAGATTAACTTGACTTGATTGGTATGGATTAAGGATGGACCTTGCATTTGGATCATTGCTCAGACTGACTGATGAAAGATATGATGATAGATAAAAATCTGATTGATAGAAGAAAGACTCAATAGGACTCACAACTTTTATTTGTATTGATACTCTACATTGTTTGGATCTTTTATTGCATGGGATATGGATGTATGGATGTGTATATGGATATAAGCATCTAGGTATAATTGAACCGAGATGACCTGAGTACTGCTTACATGGATTTTGATTTAGCAATTTGATACAAGCATCTAGTCAAAATTGAATCTAGATGACCTGAGTACTTCTTGCGTTTCAACAAACAAGGATTGCCCTCGTTCATGTTAGACCTTCGATGTCCTTGATGATCTTTTGCCGATCATGTCCTTAGACAAGGTGTCACATTACTAAAGCAGAATCCACAGATAGCAAACAAAGAAAATGATCATGCCCCCATAATAGCATCTCTAGTTTTTGGCATCCTTGAGTAGCATAGGAGGACATTATAACAAAAATCAAGACGATGTAACTTAACCATGATTTCAATCCACAAAACATTCTTGCATTTAGATGTGTTTATTTCTTGCTGTAATTCAAGTAAAATCATTTAGAAGGCCTTGGGTATTTTGCCTTGTGTTTGAATAGGTTAAGCTGTTCATAGTCAAGATTTCTGCTTGAAGCGCAGGTTCTACTTGCATTTGCTTGTTTGGTGAGAAGATTGCACCATCCTTATTGGGGAGACGAACCCTAAGGGACTGACCTAGTGCCTCGGGGGCACATTGCTAAATGGCCTTGCCTACGTGACGATGCAGAGACAACATAGTTCAGGAAGAACCCTAATGGACCTAAGATACGGATCGGATGAGACACGATATGGATCAGATATGGAACAGCTACAGATCAGCTATGAAATAGATATGGATCAGATATGGAATAGATATGGATTAGATATGGAATAGAAATGGAATAACTATAGATCAGATATGGAACAAATAACACTAATGACAGAGGCTATGCTAGGCTGACACTGTGGACAGGATACAACCCGAGAATTTTGGATAGCCTTAATGCTAGATATTGATGACAAGGGAAACACCACGGATAGGTAGATGGATGGGTGATAGGGGATCAATGGCAGAGTAGGTAGAAGGAAACAAGGATGTGATCTCCAAGGACTATGTCGCATAAGAAAAACATGCCCCATTGTAGGTAGAATACAGAGGATTTTTCATGACAATGCTTAAGACGAAGGAGGAGGATGAGAGGATAATGAAGGATTTGTGTGGTTTTGGAGGGATAAGGTATGTCAAGAGACATCTAGAACATTTGTCAACATTGTGCCCCCAATCTTTATCAAGATCAAGAAAAATAGAGAAATGGAAGATTAGGATGGATGGACTGGACTGTATAGGTATGTAATAGATAGAGGAATAGGATAGGAAATGGTATGATGGCAACTGGTAGGAGAAAAGTGATATGCTAATGAGATAAGGTGCCCCCAAGTGTAGGTGACATAGGAGATCAACTTACACATGACGCCTGCTTGCCAGGGTTTCATCATGGTACTTATCCAAGGCGTCTATTTGCCAGATTTTCACCATTGGACGAAGGGATTTTTTTTTTTTTGAATATTTAGATAGGAGAAGGTGGATATGGAAAGGAGAAGCTCAAGCATCTAGCTCCCTGAAAGGTGAGAGTCCTGCTAGATGGATGTTGTTGCATGGACTATGTCAAGTGTGCTCATAGATGTTGGTAAGGGAGTGCATGAAAGTGAGATATGAGTATGTAGATAGTGGATTATGGAAGGTGCGATAGTGGATGATGATGTAGAATACAGAAGGACTTATGCAAGGATGGAAGGAAGGTTTATGCAAAAGCATGGACCATAGGATGAGGGAGATATGTAGGATAGTAGTGGAGGGGAGGGGAGATGGAGTTATATGGAAGTGTTGTGGAATGGAAGGGAACCATGACCAACAGTTGCACATACTGTGATAAACATTGAAGTTGATGATGGGAAGGTGGTGTAGGAAGCAATGGAGAGCTTTTCTTGGTGGATGAATGATATAGGCCTTTAGGGACCCACATAGACTTTGCATTGTTTTAATTTTTGTTTGTCATGTGGGATGGAAGGATTTGATACTTTTGGATGGAATTGGAGAAAGTGAATGGTTGGAATTCTTGAGAGGTGGATGCCTCATGTAACTTGAGGGATTTTTGCTTAGGCACCCAAACTATTTTGTTTTTAGATAGTACCTGTGAAGGTATGGGTTTGGGTGTATGCAACGTTTGTGTAGCTTCTAAGATAATTATTTGTTGCTTGGGGACCCACACTTTTTTCAATTTGGCATTGAGGTGTGTGGGTGTATGCAGATTTTGATATAGATAATTCTTTGATTCTTGGCTTTTATATCCTAATTCATGAGGAATCTTAGGATTTGTGAGTTTATAGGTAGACACATATTGGTCATTGAATCCCCATGGGATGGTGGAAGTGAGGTTGGTGAAAGCTCCTTGTTTAGAAAATATGTGCATTTGTCAACCATGATTGGGATATTTAGAGGATTCATAGATGGATGGATACGGTGTTAGAAGAAGTGGTGGTAGGATGCATAGAGGGCTATTAGGAGTTGGAAGTAGTGAAGGTAGATTGGATGGTGGAAGGTGTATGGTCACATGCTTTTGACAAATGTAGGATGATGGAGGTGGAATGGCGACATATGTTTTGGGGATATGATAGGGTTTGCGATGGAAAGTAGTAGACTTAGGAGGAGTGGAGGAAGTACCAACATCTTGAGATTGCTCACCTTGGGGTATGTATCCAAGGCTGTATGAAGGTGGAGGAACATTGACATGGATAGGTTCCAAAATACCTTGTTCATGAAGGCCTAAGCCTTTGCCTTGATAGTTCATATTCTAGAGTATGCAGTGGACCATGGGATTATGTATAGGTGCACTAGCCATGAGTTCCTTACTGGATGAGGAAGATGAGATAGCGGATAATGGTTGTTGGTGTTCTAAGGAAGAACATTCATGCATGAAGGTAGTAAGCCCAAGGATATAAGACAATGGATTTGTAGCTTGGTCAATAATGGATGGTGAAGGATTGTTAGAATCTTGATCATCATTATGCTCTTTAGGATCTAAGTTTTTGGGTTGATCATTCATGTGCACTTGGGAGGCAAGTGTCTCATCCGAGGAAGTGAAAGTTGTTGGATCATGGATGGGATTAGATGGAAGAGGGATAGAAGAAATGGAGGCTTCTTGCGCACAAATGGGTATGGGATCAAGTTGTTCAAGGACATCTGCTTCATAGGGATTATCTTGATCATAGAACAAATAAAGGTTATGGATGGGTTGGAGTTGGGTTTGCATCTCATGTATAGGATCAAGTTGCTCATGGATAGCTTCTTCATCAAAGATAGTATCTTGATCATAGAAAAGATAAAGGTTATGCATGGGACAGAATTGGATTTCCTTCTCATGTATAGGTGTTGGGAGATGGATAGGATCAAGTGGCTCATGGAGAGGTTCATTATTATGGATATCATCGTGATCATGGAAAAGATACATGTTATGGATAGGTTGCAAGAAAGTGATTTGATCTTGACTTAGACTAGGGATTAATGTTTCCTCATGCTTAGGATTACACTTTTGACATACCTCTTGGGTTGCTTGAATGGAAGTGGATAGCTCTTGGATAGCTTCTTGGTTGACAACATAGATGTTTGATGGACCTTGACTTTGGTGCATGGTAGAAGGCTTTTTGATAAGCTCAAGGAATTGAGGATCGCATGAAGGGGTTGTAGGATTTGACATGTTATTGGAAGCATCTTTTGTAAGGTCAAGGACCAAAATTTGGGGACATGGTTGATTCTCTGCTAGTAGCCCTTGGATCACATCCTTCGTAGGTGTATGGGTAGATGAATGAGTGGATTTAGCTTTCTCCCTAGCTTTTCTCTGGTTGTATAAATTTGGAAAAACTCTTTCCCACCACTCATCTGATTCTTTTTTGGTCATCCATTTAGAGTTTGAGGAAATAGATGGTGGTGTTGGTGTAGAACTGGTATGTTTTGGAATATGTGTCTTAGAAGGTGGTGAAGGAGGACTAGTAGATGGGGTCGTATACAAGTTCCAACTTGGCGTGGTGCTTGCCTTGTCATGAGTATGGGAAAAGGATATATGATTTTGGGGCGAGGCGTAGCAAGTACTGGCATGTTCAGCTTGCAAGATTGTCATTTCTTGTTGTAAGACTTGGATTTGTTGAGAAATTGCTATACAATCTTGGGGCGAGGGACCTAAGTTTATCTGTAATTGTAGATATTGGAGTTTTTGACCCATATATTCTAGTTGGTTTGCTATTGACACAAGACTGGAAGAGCTTACTGGTTTGGATGCGCTGAAACAGATGTGCAGCAGAAATGCACATATGCGCAGGAAGTCGCAGTATATGCACCGTATTGGTGGAAAATGTATGCACAACAATAGTCTGTATATGCATAGCAGGTCTAAATATATGCGCAGCTAGTCGGCACAAATGTGCAGGAATAAAGAATGGATGTGCAACTCTGACTTTTTTTGCAAATTTTTGGAGTTTTTCTGTTGTTTTTGGTATTTTTGGCTGGAAAAAAGGTCTTCTTGATATGATTTTATGAATTAACAACAAGAAAACACAGCAAGCACAAAGAATATTTTATAGTTTTTTATTGTTTTTGTGGTTTTTCTGACTCTATTTCAGACTAACAGGAACAAAAGCAAGCACAAAGATCCTAGGCTAGAAATGGATTACAAGGGTTTTTGGCCACTAGAACAAGAGGTGTTTAATGAGGGCAACTGTTCAAGTGGTTACACATGCGGCGGCACTACTCTCCGTTATGGAGTCTCCCAGCCTCAAAGGGTTACGCCTTAGAGGGTTTTGGGGGAGGTTGGCTGTCGGTGTAACACATCAGCACTCGTTGCAGGAGGTTTTCACCTCAAGCACATTTATTTTAAGTGGATTGGTAGAGCTTGGATTTAGCCTGTTTCCACTCAGGGTCGTTCCCACTTGGATAGGCGTGCATCCAAGGGCAGGCCCCTCTTAAAGGTTAAATAGATGGAATGACAAGTCTGGCACTCTGGTCGCCCAGTAAAGGGGAGAGCATAAGCCTATTGTCATTTGTCAAGCACAGAAGACACTGATTAATCCAACCTAGTTAAACGTAGAATAACTAAATGAGCTAATATTACTTGTGCACTCACACTATTGTTAACTTTGAAGTGGTTAAAAAGATAGCATTGTTCATTACCATTTGTAAGATAGCAATAATCTAACTATGGAAGATAGCATTATGTAGATATTGCAATGGTTCAATTACTCTCTTCCTAGTTAAGGCTATGTGGGATTTGTATGAACGTTTGTTTTACTGTCCTTTTATAAATTGAAGTGTGAGTTTAGTAAATGCAGCTAGATGAGTCTAAACCAGTGGCCTAACCTACAAAACAGATCCAGAGTATTCTTGCAAAGATGTTAGCATTAGCAAAAAATCTTCTAAAAAATCCTAAAATCACTACCTACTATAGAAGCGCCACTTCAGAGATTGAATGCGCAGAAACAGTCAACAGAAATTTGCATTTTTCTAACCCTAGTTTGTAAATATTTGGATAGAACTATATGTGGATGATCTCTTAGCTCAAATCTAACCTCACCATTACATTTAGGGGGCCATTTCCATAAATTTTGAGTACAAATTTGCCTAGATTTCATGAAAAATAGAGCGTTTGGCGAAGAAAACAACGTTTCTAAAATTCACTGCAAAATAGATGCGCTGCAGGAAGTAACATATCTACTGTAGGATGTAACATATGCGCTACAGAATTTAACATATGCGCTGCAGGATAATAGATGCATCGCAGGATGCAACAAATGCGCAGAATCAGTAAATGCATCGTATCAGAGGTCATATACGCCGAAACAGAGCGTATATGCGCAGAAAGAACATATGCGCCGTGAAAGAAGGTATATGTGCCGGAATAATGTTTAAAAGCACAGTAAGAATAAACAGATGCACCATAATAGTGTGTAGAAGCGCAGTATCAAAGCACAGATGTGTCGAAATAACAAATGTGCCACCGAAATAGGTATATGTGCCATAGAAATGCTCAAATGCACTGAAGTAGCCTGTGCGTGACCTGTACGGAACCTGTCTTCAACAAAGCTCAGATTCTGATGAGATAAAGGGGCAAAGGCCCCACAGTGGGCATCAAAAATGTTAGGGTAAAATGCGGTTTAATCAAATGAATAATAACAAACCCAAACATCAATAGAATAATGAAAACAAGAAAGATTGAATGGAAAGAGCAATGAATAACACAATGCAAACCTTCCCTGTTTTAAAGCTTCTATTGTTCGCCTATTACAACCGTCCTTTGCTGATGAAGTAGGCCCTCAATGAGTGCACTCTTTTAGCTGTGTTGTAGGATGTCAATAGTAAATGGTTGTGTTGATAGATAATGCTATGAAGTAGAGCTTCAAAGCAAAGGGTGATCTCAAGTAGATTGTATTGGGGGTGCCAAAGGCGTGCGGGTAGAATTCTGCAGAGTAACAATACAAATAACCTGGATGAATAGAATGGAGGGATGAAGCTTCTTTTATAGACTCAGAAGAATGAGAATCAACGGTTGAGAAGAAGTGTGATGATCAACGACCGAGGATGGTTGAGGAATGTGCAACCAGTAGAAATATGACAAGTGTCTCATCTCCGTCATGAAAGAGGGGACTTGACAACATTGATTGGAGAGTTAACTCCTTTAACTGATCAGTTAACAAACTTGATTAGTTAGTTGGAAGAATGAATTATGGAATTGACTGAATTGATTGAGGGATTTACTCAATTGACTGGTTAGTTAACACTTCTGATTGATTAGTTAACTAACTTTTGATTTGAGAAGAAATAGGACATATGGGTGAGGGGGAAAATAGGTCATTAAATATTTAATATATTTAATTACATGTGCAACCTGATGAGGTGGACAAGGTGAGGTGGAAAAGTGAGGTGTAAGTGTGAGGTGGATTTTTGGGATTAGAACCCAGGATAGGGGGATTTATGAACAATTAAATAATTTAGGATTATTTAATTGTGTGAGACATTAGAAGAATTTAGGGAATTTAATTAAATAAATTGATTTTATTTAATTACGGAATAGTGAACCGATTAAATAAATTTAGAATATTTATTTAATTGATAGAAGAATGGAATAAATATTTAGAATGATAGAAGGAATTAAGAAAGGAAATAAATATTTAGAATATTTATTTAGAATGAATCATGCCATTTTTAGGCATATACAGATCTTATTAAGGAGTTGACTAAATTGATTGAGTAGTTAAGTGAATTGATTGATCAATGAACTAAATTGATTGATTAGTTGAGTGAGTTGATTACTTAGTGAATTTGCATTTTAAAAGGGACAAAAGATAAATAAAAAAATAAAATAACCAACTGATAAGACCAATAGACAACCAACATGTTTTCTTGCCAAAAGCTGGTATTCTAGAAAGATTTGAGGCCTTATCATAGGAAAGATTATCTGTTAAAGGCTTTGAATCCAAGATGTATGGGTATACCTAGATATAGGCAAATGGTATGCGGTGATGTATTTCTATTTAGGAGTAGTCTTGTTTGTTTTAGATTTGATAAGCAATGTTAACTTCCACAAAAATGCATAGTTCATTTTTTCTTGAGTTAGTCATGTCTAGGTGGTAGATGGATAGGATGGATTGTGGTAAATGGATGAAGTGACAAAGATGAATTTATTATGGGTTGAGATGGAGGATTGCGTGAATTGTATGTCCTTGAGTACTGGACACTTCCTTCATATTCCAGACTTCCTGCGTACCCTATATCCACGGGATCAAGGAACATTATGACGATGACAACGACGATGACAACAACGGTGACGATGATGATGATGATGATGATGATGATGATGACGATGATGATGATGATGATGATGATGATGATGATGATGATGATGATGATGATATGTAGTTTTGGGTGGGGTGATGAATGTGTCGATTGATGAGGTGTTATGAAAGTGAGGATGGATAATGATAGTGTTAATGGTTGAGCGATAAGAGTGTGGATAGATATCGTCGATAAATGATGATGGTTTTCAAATGATGAGGGAAAGTGTGAAAACTTCCCTTGATGTAAACAAGGATCCATTTCTAGCCCTAGGTTAAGGAAACTTGCCCCCATTGCAGTAAAGGGTTTTATTATGAAAAAGATAACTAACCATGGATGGAACTGACTATGAGTGAAACTAACTATGGCTGAGACGGATTGGATGGAATGACTATGGGTGAGACATGGATAGAACGCTTGACACTAACCAATTCCTAAGCCATGATAGATGGACAAATGGGAATGTGAAGGTCAACAAGTTTTATTATGGAATGATATGGATGGATGGGAAGAGAACAAATAGATGGTAGTGTTGACTCCTACGCATAGCACATGTTTGTCAGGTTTTCATTATGGTACTTATCTAAGGCACCTGTTTACCAGGTTTTCACTAGAGGATGAACATTTTTTTGTTATTTTTCTATTTTTTCTATTTTTTTGTTATTGTTTGCTAAGATATTCCCCAAGGATGAGCCATAGAATTTCTTGACATGAACATTGTTTAGGGGTTCATCAAGAGGAATTCCTTCAGGTGTTGCTAGGGAGTATGCCCCTGATCCATATGCTATTGTGATGATGAAAGGACCCAACCAGTTAAGTTCAAACTTACCTTTCTTTTCTCTGTCTTGCAAGTTTCTCTGATTTTCCTTAGGACTAGATCACCTACTTGGAACAACCTCTCTTTTATTTTCTTGTTGTAGCTATGGTGTAGTCAGTTCTGGTAGTCTTGAAGATGATTTAATGCTGCAAGGCATCTTTTCATCTAGAAGCTCTAATTCATGTAGCTTGGATACTTTGTATTCTCCTCTGTCTATCAGATGTTGTAGGGATATACGGAGTGATCAGATCTTGACCTCTATAGGTAAAACAACTTTAGATTCATATACCAAAGCATAGGTTGTGGCTTCAATTAGAGTTCAGATACTTGTTCTATAGGCGCAGAGGGCAGGATTAAGCTAGAGATGCCAATCACAACTGGCTTCATTGACTATCTTTTTAAGTATTTTAAGGATTGTTTTATTCAAAGACTCAGCCTGGCTGTTGCTTTGGGTACTGTATGCATAAGGCATGAACATCTCAGTTTTTGAATGGTTTACCATTATAGGTCAATATAGCCATGGGGATACCATACTGGAAAATGATATAGTTCAAGATAAATTTAGCAATTTGCTTGCCAGTTATGTAGGTCATGGGAATAGCTTCCACCCACTTTGTAAAATACTCAGTGGTGGTAATTATGAATTTGTGGTCATTGGGAGAGGAGGGATGTATCTTGCCTACAAGGTTGAGACCCCATTATGAAAATAGCCACATAGTGGTCACTGGTTGCAACTGATGAGTAGGCGCATGAGTCAAATCTTTATGTTGTTGACACTGAAGACATTTTTTGGCAAACTGGTTGGCATCTTGTTCTATTGTGGGCTAGAAATATCCTGTTCTTAGCAACTTGTTTGCTAGGTTTGGTCTGGTGGAATCTGCTCCACATATACCCTCATGTATATCTCTTAAAGAAGTTTTAGCTTCTTCTAAGTTTAAAGATCTTAGGAGGATACCATCAAGACTTTGTTGGTATAGTGTATCTCCTAGGATGGTGAAACGGGAGGCTCGGTGAATGAAGGTTTTCTTTTGTGTTGATGTTACATCGGATGGGAGGATGTTGTTATGAAGGTAGTTGTATATATCCTGATACCACGTTGAGTTAGGACCAACAAGCTCACAGATGATTTTAGTTTGCGGAATATCAATAGACAGTATCAACAATTGTTTACTAAGAACTCACAATTCTGTATGTTGGTCGACATGTCTAGAAGAGACCCAATTGTTGCCATTACATCAATAGCCTTGTTGTTAACTCTTGGGATCTAATGAAAGGAAAGACTACGAAAATGTTGTTTATAGTTGTCAACCATTTTCTTGTAGGGCATCAACTTGTCATCCTTAGTTTGGTATTCATTTGTGACTTCATTAATGACAAGTTGAGAATTTCTGTAGACCTAAAGTTGTTTGATGTTCCACTAGATAGCCATTCATAGACCTATTAATAATGCTTCATACTTGGCTATGTTGTTGGTACATGGGAAAGTAAGATGATATGATTTAGGGATATAATCACCTTGTGGGGTGATGAAGAGAATCCTTGCTCTAGAACCATGCTAAGTATATGATCTGTCAAAGTATAGTTTACACTCGACTGATGTAGAAAGATTAAAGATCCCTTCATCTAGAAACTCTGATAGCATGGGGTGCATATCTATTAATGGTGCCTCATCTAGTTGGTCTATAATTACTTGCCCTTTGATAGCTTTTTGGTCCACATAGTCGATGTCGAACTCAATTAAGATCATTACCCATTTCCTAAGCATCTCATAAGAGTTGCTTTGGAAATTAAGTATTTCAAAGGATCAACCCTAGATATAAGCTTTGTATACTGGTTCAACATATAGTGCCACAACTTTTGGGAAGCAAACACTACTACTAAACAAGCTCTTTCCATAGGGGTATAGTTGAGCTCATATCCTACTAGAGTGCGACTGATGTAGTAAATTGCTTATTCTTTACCTAAGTCATCATCTTGTGCAAGAAGTGCCCCCAAGGCTATTGATGTAGTGGATATGTAAAGCAATAGAGGTTTCCCCATTACTGGAAGCATCAACACTGGTGGTGAAGCAAGATAAGCTTTTAGCTATTCAAATGCATCTTGGCACTTACTTTCTAATTTGAAAGTGGCATCCATATGGAGTAAGTGAAAGAAGGGTTGACATTTGTCTACCAATTGTGAGATGAACCACCGGATGGACTGCAGCTTTCCTTGAAGACTTCTTATCTGTTTAAGGTTACTCAGAGGAGACATTTCAACAATAGGTTTGACATTAGTAGGGTCGACCTCAATGCCTTGTCAAGATACAATGTAGCCCAATATCTTGCCAGATGTTACACTAAAGACACACTTCTTTAGATTTATCCTTAGTTGATATTGTTCTAGTTGATCAAATATTTGCTCCAACATGTTCAAATGATCTGCCCTGGTAGATTTACCTAGGAGTTCATCAATGTAATCTTCCATAATAGTATGAAACAAATCATGAAAGATTATCATCATCACTCTTTGGTAAGTAGTGTCAGCATTTCTAAGGCCAAAAGGCATGACTTGCCAATAGTAGTTGCCCTAGGGACATGTGAAAGTTGTTTTATCTTGGTCCTCAGGTGAAATCATGATTTGGTTGTAGCCAAAAAAGCCATCCATGAGGGAAAGCATTTCATCACCCACCATTAAGTCCACGATGATGTCGATGTCGGGCAATGGAAAATCATCTTTGGGATAGGCTTTATTCAAGTCTTTGAATTCTTCACAAATATGAATGCCCCCATTTTTCTTGGAAACAAGTACTAGATTTGATGCCCACTTTGTATAATCCACAAGATGAATAAACTTGGTATCAAGTAGATTCTCAAGCTCAACTTTGACCAATAAAGCAATATGTGAGTACATCTTACGCAATTTCTACTTGACTGGTTTAGCTCCTGGTGCAACTGATAGATGGTGGACTACTAATGCAGGATCCAATCCTAGCATGTCAGCATAAGTCCATGCAAAGTTAATTGCCCTTTTCTGAAAGAATTTTGTGAAGCTATTTTCCTGCTAAGACAAAGAAGTTGCTAAGAAGGTAATCTTTAGATTTTGAACCATGCCAAGATTCATTTCCTGAGATTTCTCTACCAATAAAGAAGACTTCTCTTGATATTTTGATGGTGGGGGAAGGTCAAATCTTGCATCCTTGGGCACCTCATAGAGGTTTTCACTGTCGGATGGATCCTTTCTTTTTACTATTTTGAGATCAAAAGGTGCCTCAAAGAGGTTTTCACCTAATGATCAATTTATTTTATTCATATTTTTGTGACTGAAAGATTTGACATTCTCCTTGAAATATGTCATAAGAGAGAGATCCATGACAAAACATACTTTATGGTCATCATGGGGTATACCATCTCGAAGTCCCAGAAATTTTGCAAGTGCTTCATCATTTTGAAAAGTGTCTAGGACATGAGGCCTTTGTTGGTCCCAATCGATTAGGTCTAGATATACAAGGGAAATAATTTTTGTTTTGGTCATAGAGGTAAGTGAAATGGATAAGATCATGAAGATAGAGGATTCCTAAAGTCATTAGTTGTTGTAGTGTTGTCTTTTGTCTCTTTGAAGATTTTTACAAGACCTTTAGCAATAAGGGCTTTTTCGATGTTGGTGCCCTTGGAAATAATCTATTCAAATGTGTTAGCACATTGTATTTGTAAGTGGAACCCAAGTTTGGGATTCAAATTTTGGACAAATATGTTGACCTTTTGTTTTTAAGGTATTTGCCAAGGGCATCTACTGGCCATGTTTCACCACCACTACAAGAACGAGGTGAATGTTTTGCCATTTCTTTATTTTTTGTTATATAAGTCTATCATGGAGACTTCTTGTTCAATGTTAAATAAGAAATGGTTAACAATAATCTTGGCAAGATCACTAAAGGATTTAATACCCGTAGGTAATCATGAAAACCAATCCATGGCTTCCCCTCCAAGTCTGTGGGGTGTAGTGCCCCTCCAGTTTCACCTTGGATGTGCAGGTGGTTCGATTAAGGAGTAGGAGGATGAATGGAAATACTCAGGATATTTAGGGTATGATAGGCATGTTGATGGTAAGTTTACTATTTTGATGACACTCATTGACATTACTATGATGATACTGTTGATGTTATGATTGGTACATTATGCTTTTGATATATTCAGTTACAGGTTAGTTGATTATATAGATTGATTTTATGTGACTGTTTGACACATAATTAATTAGTTATTGATGAACTGTTTAATATGGATATTGTGATGTGTTGTGAAGGGACGGTGTAGTATTACTCATAACGAGAACCCTACTATGTTGCGATTCCCTGTCACTATGTGCCTATTTGGATGATGAGATATATGGTTGTATACGACACTTCAGTTTGCTACAGGCTGCAAGTACCAAGCATCGACTCCACCTGAATTAATAGGTCTGAGCGTGCCTTCATACCAATGGAACTGTTAAATGGAGATAACATTGGGTTCCCTTAGCTTAGCCATCATCCTTGAAGAGGATGAGTATCCAGTTGTGCACCTATGGTTTGGTAGTTGGGTTATTTTGTTGATATTGTTTGGTTATTGTTGCCTCAAAATAAAATAGTTATGAAGTATTTTTGATAAATGTATATAAATGTCCTTATGTAAATTTGATTTATGGTAATCATATTAGAAATTAAGATGATGATAATAATAATAATAATAGTAATAGTAATAAATGTAATTAATATAATTTAATGTTGTGTGGTGGTAAAATAAAAAATTAAAATAGATAAAATTAGGAAGAATCTTGGTCTAGTTGTAAATGTTAACTATAGCAAACTGTTATTGGCATAATTTATTGCACCTTTGTGAGAAATAAGTTTCTAGAGGATTTGGAGGATTTTCATTCTAAAAATAGATAAATTTGAGTTGTTGTGGGGAAACAACACTCTCTAGCATGCATAAGTACAGTCAACTAATAATAGGTTAGGCATTTTAATAAAAGAATCCACGTTTCTATTTGATGAAGGGAATATAAGAGAAGAAACCTCAGTTTTGGGGGGGAGAGAAAAGATTTGGGAAGAATGCAACAACAATTTGGGGAGGAGAAACAATAGAGAGGAGGAGGTGATCAAGCAACAACAGGAAGCAATAGACCAATCTTTGGAGGGCAGTGACAATTCTCAGGTACCACACTTGATAGATTAGAACTTTTATTCCATGCATGTTGTTTATGTCTTTTAGTGGGGTTCGAGTGTATGTTTTAATTGAAGTTTGTCTTTTATGATAATTCTATGATTTATCCTCCTGTAGCTTTCATGCAGACACTAAATGTCACTCCATAAACTCAATCCATTAACTCTGACCGGGCTCGCATTTTCTTTCCTTATCAAGTGCATTGAACTCACCATCTGTCACCTATATTAGTGCCTGAAAATTTTTAATGTCTTTATCAATCCCATTAAGTTTTTCAATTAGATCTTTTAGAACATTCACTGCATTTCATATTCATATAATCACTTTACGTGTATGGTAGATTACATGGTTGTTCGGGACTTATTGAGAGAACCGTGGTCTTAATCTATGAAATATTGTTTAATTTGATCCATGCATCAACCACCGATCTAATAAGATGTATGGCATCGATGGGCCATTTAAATCATTTCCCTACACCATTTCAACGAACCCCAGTCAGCACAATGAAATCAATCACTTAGAGAAACTATATATTCGCTTCAAACTTGAATTTAGTCTTATGCCTATGCTGCTAAAGTATTTGTCAAAGACGTTACCTTATAATGTTCTACAACTATCAGAGGTCATCCTTCTGGTATCTGATTGATTCAGCTTCTGAGTAGACTAAATTGAAATCTTTTTTTGAATTGTAATACCTGTTAAATCATGCGAATCATCCCTAGCACTGATAGCAAATCCATTTCCTTATATTGACGGCTTAGTTAGAAATATTTCTTCATGCACCCGCATCGAAATCAATGCATAGCCTCTTCAACAATTATTTAATTTAATTTAATTTACATCTCTTCTTCTGTGTAAGGTAAATCCATTCAAATATCTGACAATCCTTGTAAATGTTGAACAACCTCAATTGAGGCATTCTGGCTTGAATTAACAACTATGCTTTTGAATTATAATTGCGATCAATAACATATCTTTAAGCCTTAACTTTCTTCTCTTGTCACACAAGTTCTAATGCTGCGTTCTTCAGAAGTGGCCTAGACGTTGGCCTGGGGATAAGACAACAGGAATCTTTATTTCTTTACCTATATTTTATTTATCGACCAACAACTAATTCATCTATGCATCTCTTGCAACCCCCATTCCAGCCATCGTACAACGTTTCTAGGTAAATCTTTTTCAAATCGAAGGCTTGAACAAGTCTCTTAAATTCTTTTCTTTGAAGCTCTCCAATATCTGCATAAATTTATATCCTTATGATTGGTATCATTAAATTATTGTCTCTGAAATTTTATTTGCTATAAATGGCCAGTCTCTGTTTACAAGGAAATGACATATTAATATGCTTTAGTAAACTGGAGTCGTATTAGAAAGATTCTATGTTAAATTCCATTCATATCAGTTAGAATATATATATTGCATTGAATTTGAGATATTACCCACTTTATGTATTAGATGATAGACAAATTCTTATAACGTAATCAAATTCATAATTAGAGACCTTCTAAACTCGACGATTGTTCTTATCAGCATATTGATATAAAGTGTCTATGCTTAGATATTTCCATAGAAATCTTTCCAGATTATTGCAATCTGTGCCCACTTGTATGACTTTTCATCAATCAAGTCATTAATTTCAGCTATTTTCTATACTTGTAGTGGTCCACTATGGGGAAATAGTCTGCGAATAACTTAGGTGAGCATATCAATTGCTAGCTATAAGATGAGTTGAAGGGGACTACGAATAGAAAATAATGAATCACCTTCTAAGGAAATGATCCATGGCCGTGGAGGAAATCTTCTTTTAAAAAATGAGGCATTATATCAAACTAATCGTGTGCCTTGTCTGTCAAAGCTTTCCCAACTATATTATCTGACAAAAATCTACCTTCTTTCATGCCTAGATGGATATGTATTTTTTTTTTCATGTAGATCACATATGAATATAGGCTTAGGAGTATTTACCATGGCACTGTCTTTAGATTTTGCTCCTAAAATTGATTAGATTGAAAACCAGAAAACGGTTTATGTTTTAGATGACATCTTAAGACAAAGATAATCCATACAAAGTTGGGGAAATAGCTGTAGAAATAAAGAAGGCTAGTTTTTCTAGAGTTTAGACATTTTCTTGTATATATAGTTCTTTTTCAAGCATGAGTTGGTTTCGTTTAAAGAAGAACATATCATAAAAAGAATGTATCAAGCTTGCATTATCTTTCTACTTATATAAAGAGTCAAGTTTATTTTGCTTCAAAAGTAGTTTCAATTTGTTAAATTAATGTTTAATTATTTATGGTAATATGTTTTCAACTTTTGATCTAGATTAGCATTGAGTTGGTAATCTGAATTTTCTTTACATTACAATTAGAGGAATCTTTTGAGATCACATAGAAATGATAGGAGATAGTACACACTTTATCTTCTGCCTAGGTTAGAGAGATGGCAATCTAGATCTATTTTTTTATTAATAATTCTTGGACCAACATTTGTACGTGTTTTAATAGAAGTATAATTTTAGATGGATTGCAAGCTCTTTATTTGAGCACATTCCTTGTATAGTTTTCAAGTTATCCTCTAGTTAATGATGTCTTACTATGTTGTTATCAGAATATAGATCATAAACTAGTTATTAGGTTAGTACTTACTTTCAAACCTCTAAAATAGTATGATAGCAAGCTAATTTCTTTATATGATGACTTGAATAATTAAAGTATTTAGAGTCTAAGTGTTAGGACAAGGTAAAATGTTGCATGGCTGTGATTAGTACTACCATTTAGCTATTGTTACTTTTCTCTTTATCCAAAATGAATTAAATAAGTGTTAACTTTTAGAGAAATCATCAGCTTTGTATAGATGGACTTAGTAATAAATTTAGTGATGAAAAATAGTTGAATTGCTTTAGAAAAATATGTGTGGAGTTAGGAATATGGGTTGTATTGAAATTATTTTGTTCATATTAGGTCAATTATGCCTTTGATGTAATTAGGTACTTCGATTATTTATGAAATGAAAGCTAGTTCATAGATGGAAATACTTCTTAATTATTAGGGACCCAATCTTACATTAGTATGTATGTAATAAACTCCTTCGGTATTGTAGAGTTGAAACTCATGAATGACCTAGGTTGTGATATGTTCCATTGGGAAAAAAATTAAAAAAAAAAATTAAAGAAAGGTTCTTGAGTTAGAAGACATTCTAAGTCATATAATAGATAATTTTGCAAACCATGGTGGGTATAATGAGTCAATTGGGAATGGCATAGAATTTTCATTAATTAAAAGACTTGTTTAATCTCTTTTGATATCTAACTTGTTTAATCTCTGTTGATGCCTAAGTATTATGAGCCTAGTAGAGTTGTTAGACAAAGAAGCAATGTCCACAATTGTCTTAAAATCTGTTATCAAATTAAGCTAATTGAATAGTAGGTTAGTGTTATTGTTAATGATTGATCATGCTTGGAATAATGTTACATACTTTAAGACCATTATTAGTGCATCAGATCATATGTTACATTTGTGGTTTTCTATTGAAGTATTGATGAGGAATTTTGGTTTATGATGTGTTTGGAAGTGATTGTGATGTGTGACCATTGCATTTCAATGGTCTCATGCATTGTGTTAGTTGGGGAAAGTGGCTTCCAGAGGCCTAGGAGGGTGTGATTGTGTGGGGTTGGCTATGTGTGTATCTTGTGAGTTGAATGAAATGTATTCTTGAAATATTGTTTCTTATTCATGTTGGAATGTTACATGTGCAAGATGATTGTGCCTTTCTCAGTGTACCTATACATTCTGATTATATTGGTTATGTAAGAAGGTAAATGCCTTGCATTGTATTTAGGCACTTGTAGTTAAGTTGGTAAAAGGCTTTCTTGATAGATAGGGTTTTCTAGATGCAGATAGGGGAGTGGCTTTCAATGTGGGGTTGAGGCCCAAAGTGGATAGCTAGGATAACCCATTGGAAGTTGGTAATTAAGTGATAATCTAATTAATGAATTAAGGGGTTGGGTTGTTTATCACATTAATCAAGATAAAGTATGCCTCACTCATGGGTCAAGTGCTTGTTTAGGCTTGAGATGAGATGAGAAGGCATGGAATGGAGAATCAACTTCCTTGTCCTCATGAAAGGTATGTTGGTTCTGCATGAGTTTATATGGGGGCCAGCAGTCAAGAGAGGCTACCAGGATAACCTAGGACGGGGCCCAGTGCCTAGGAAGACTTGCCAGGATAACCCATGACAAGCTATGCGATGACACCCCTCCCTATTGCAATCTAGAACTACCAAGTTGTAATTTCCTCCTTTGGTAGTGTGAGTGCCTCTGGAATTACATGTTAAGTGTGTAAGTGTTGTTTGAGTTGCTTGTGATGTCCATATTGACCAAGGTTGTATTGGAGTCATGTGTAGTCCTTGCATCTGGTAGCCTTTTATCTTTTGAAGGTTGTCTTTGTGGGACCTCATTGTTATCTCCTAGCATGGGGGGTTGACCTCAGGGTTCCACATGGTCAGGTGGTTGTGTTTTATTGCATTGGTTTTATGGTATCATGGCTCGTGTGTTAGGAAGATGTATCTCTCTTGATTCTAGTTTTGTACCTATATCGAAGACGAACATTTGTACTATTTGTATTTAGATCTTTTGTATCAAAAGAAATCCTTATGTAATTGATGTATTTAGAAAGAGAGCTTTTGTATCAATGAAATTATGTAATTCCTCTTGTAAGATAAATTATTCTGCATTTGTAGACATTATTGCAAAGATGTTGATGTATGTATCTAATGATGTAATCAAGTTGTTAGTTTGAGTTATTTGAATAAATTATGTATGTTGTTGATTATTGTTTAATTTCAATAATGCAGCTGTGTAATCCCTAGAGATGCTAGTTTAACTTGTTGATATTAGACTATGTCATGTTTTGTTATCATTATTCTATTTTTTTTTTAAATTGCCCTTTTATTGCTTTAGTTGAATTTATCTTTAGGCTTGCATTGCAGGGCATTACATGGGGAAAGAGGCATAAAAGATATGTGTCATCATGAGCCATCTCTAAACAAGGCATATGGAATTCTCTCAAATGCTCTTGTGGGTCACTTTTTCCTTTATACTTATCAAATTTGGGTATTTCAAAGTGTGGAAGAAAAGGGAGCATTGGGCTAGTTTGATCAAATGGATAAGAACAAACTTCCTCAAATGAGAAAAGATTTTTCATGCTTCTAAGTGTAAGATCAGAAAGTTGTTTTTCCATTGTTTGGATTTTGAGTTCCATCCTGGATAGTGGCAATGGTGGTGTATAATATTGATGAATGGTGGAAGAAGGTGGTTGTTGATAGTTGGTTGGGGGTTGTTGATAATTGGATGGTGGTTGTTGGTAGTTGGATGGTGGTTGTTGGTAGTTAGATGGTGGTTGTTGGTAGTTTTGGAATGGAGTAATGGGTACATTGGTTGTGGAAGAGTGAGCATGAGATACTTGTGGAGGATTTGCACAAGCATTGTTGGCAATATATAAAGATGTTTGTTGTGGATTAGTAGAGGTATTGTGTGGGATAGAAGAAGATGATGGTTGTGCTGGATAAGGAGATGGATTGTTTGTGATGTTTGAGGAAGGTGGTTTTTGTGATTTTATAATGGGATTGCTTGGAGAAGGTTGTTTTAGTGATTTAGTAGAGGGGTTGGTTGGACTTGAAGAAGACAGTCATTTTGAAGTACGATATTGGTGTTGGACACCTATGTATGATGGCTTTAGGAGTGGTTCCATTGGTGTTTTGTTGAATAGGTTTGTGAATGGAAGATCATCATTTGGAAATAAAGTTGGTAAGGTAGATGTTGTGGGAAATGAATATGGATGACCTTCACTAAAAATATATTTTTCTTGGATTTGTGAAGTATCAAAATCATAAGGCAACTTAGCTCCTTTTTTAGCAAGTAGATGGAAGTAATGATTGCGATTTTCCTCCAACATTTTAACAATTTTGTCCAAGATTTTGGGGTCTTGTAGGTCATCATCTAGTTCTGGGGATTCTTTAGTTGTTTTTTGAGTGAGATTTTGGGATGAAGAAATACCTACATTATACCTTATAGGAACAAAGACACTAGAGTCCATGCCCATGGTAAACTTTGATGCATCGATGACTACTGTGAAGGTAGAAACCTCAAGATTGCCTTGCAGTGGATTTGGAGTGTTCTCAATGATTTTGTTTTGTTTTGATCAAGTCGTAGGCATGTGATTTGGATAAATCATGGGATTGGTTAAAATTTATAAAATCTAGATCAACAAATTTTGGCTTTTGGGATTATGTACTCTAAAATAGACTAATGACTTCAAAGTGAGACAAGATAAGGCTATAATGATTTTGTCTATTCTTAAAAGGAGATCCCCTTTTGAAGGTAGGTTTTGTTCACTAGTTGGTTTGATACTAATTAGTCTAGAAGACAAATTAGGAGATTGTATGATCTAGATCTTGGGATTTTGATAACCAAGTTAATGGGATGATTTTGGATTTTTTAACCAAAGGAAGATGCAAAAAGTGAAAGTTTTATGTTTTTGGATTTTTGGATTTTTTTACAAGGAAAAGGAAAGTTCTAATCACTATGTTTATGGGATTGTTTGATTTTGATGAGGAAAATGCAAGAAAGGGAAAGTTCTAAGCCTATGTTTTTCTATTTTTATTTTTTTTTGACAAGAAAAAGGAAAGTTCTAGTCACTATGTTTTGGGGATTTTTTAATTTTTTGACAAGGAAAAGGAAAGTTCTAGATTCACTATGTTTTTGGGATTTTTTGATTTTTTGATAAGGAAAAGGAAAGTTCTAATCACTATGTTTTTTTTTTGGGAATTTTTTGATTTGGTTTTCTCTTGGACAAGAAAAACACAATAGTTAATAGACACACTGACAGGTTTCAACAAATGTGTATGTTCAAGGATCCTAAAAGCCCAAGTTTTCACAAGGATAAACAAAATTAAATACACATCAAGCACTCTTTATCTCTAAAGACAAGGCTTCACTAGGATAATATTAGCTCACAACTTGGAATCTTTGTCAACTCAAATGTCATCACACCTAGTATGGGTGTGTACATTTTTTCGTATTTGTGAGAGAGGATAGGTAGGGACCTCCAAGACTGGAAGGATGACCAAATCAACCTTTCCTTAGAAAGCTACAAGTAGCTTCTATTATCTCTAAAGACAAGGCTTCACTATGATAATATCAACTCACAACTTGGAATCTTTGTCAACTCAAATGTCATCACATCTAGTATGGGTGTCTACATTTTTTTGTATTTGCGAGAGAGGATAGGCAGGGACCTCCAAGACTGGAAGGATGACCAAATCAACCTTTCCTTAGAAAGATACAAGTAGCTTATGTGATGCTAGGGAGTTGTGTCTCATCTCAAGGGAGCCTTATGGTGAGTAATCTTGGGGGGTGTCATACCCCTGCACTGAAAAATTATTGCAACATTTAGAGGTGAGTCAAGTGGACACTAACTACAAGGGTGCTAGTTACTTCGAGGTGCTAATGCCTTGTGAGAATCCGACAAGCTACCAAAAGCTTTAACCAATTCTACTAAGAGTCTCATATACCTCACACAATGCAAAAATCATTTTCACAAAGTTTTGACTGTACACCTCTTTTCAATTTGGCACCGTAAGGCAAGGCTAACATTGGTTAAGTCTTGGCTTTTGTCGCAACAGATTTACATAGTGGTTCGAAGAAAAGATCTGCTTAGGGTTGTCCCTCTTGGATGAACTACAATTCAAAAGTGCAAACCCTTCTAAAGGTTGATAGCATACATGGAAAGCAATAAAATGAATAACTTAAATGTTTTTATCCTCAAGATCACGTTGCCATGCAAAGGAAGAGCATACACATTTAAGAAATTCCAATCACAGAAGACACATGTAAATTCCCTTAAGCAAAATTGAAATGTGTGCTAATATTATAGTGATAAACAAAATTACACATACATATCAATTCCCTTAACAAAAATGAAGTGTGAATCCTAATAATTTGTGATAATCTAGATTACACATACATGTCAATTCCCTTAAGCAAAATGAACTATGAATCCTAAGAATTTGTGATAATCAAGATTACACATACATGTCAATTCCCTTAAGCAAAAATAAAGTGTGAATCCTAAGACTTAGTGATAATCAAGATTTGTCTTTGGTATACATCCTCCATCAAATCACATTAGTAGTCTTAGTTTTTAAGTTGTTTGCAAGAAAAGGTGTGGTCTTTGTCAAATGATAAGAGGCAACTCTTGATGTCCACCTGTATTCCACCAAAACAAAAAAGAATAAAAAAACTTGCGAGCTAACTTGTTAGGTAAAAAATAAGTAATCTAGAAAATTTCTAAGAAATATGATTAGTGATAGAAAAATAAATAGCATGACTAGATTCTATGTGAAATTCTATGTAATTTCAAAAAAAATTCATGAAATTTTGTTAAGAAATGGAAAAGTTATAATGATTTAAAGATTCTAAACAAAGGGGAGGTTTGACTGATAATACATAATAAAGTTAACGAAATGGGATCTAGATATCTATACCTAATGCAGAGCATCTAGGACAGCAGTCTCATAGTTCAAAACTTCAAATGGAACTATTCTCTAGGTTCCCTATTTTACTAGAGGTTCACTCTCTTACCCTTAAAGGGCTTCAACACAATCACTACCTTGTTCTTGACATGCAACATGAGGGAGGACTCCAAGACACCTTCCAAGATGCCCAACTCCATCTAACATCCATTCAACTCCTCTACATAGGACCGCAGGACAGCAATATTCACTATGTTCTTCATAGACTATCATAATCTCACTGCTCCATGGGAAGGACAGTCACCATATCTTCCTTGTCTTGATCACTATTGGGACAAACCCTATCTCAGGCAACTAATCAAGTCTATAACCTACCAAACATCTACTGTTTTCTTTGGCAAAACAAATGACATGCCAACATACCTGTGTTCTTCTCTTTGTTGCTATCCTCTACTCCATCCCAAGACATGACACTACAAGGTCATCCACAAGGTAAACTCAGACCAAACCCATTCTCCTGCCTTCAAGGTCTTCACAAACCATTAAATTAAACTCTACATGACTCATTCCACTGATTATAAGACATGGTGGTTCAATGGAATGAGTATAGCATCAGGAATTTGCTGACAGAACCCTAACTCAGGGTTAATAAACCACTCTCAAACAAAAAGGGAATACAGAAGTAAAAATGGATGTCAAGAGCCCAAATAAGTTTCAAAGCAAAGTTGATTCAACCCTCTGACTGCCCATGATAAACTAGGGCTTTGACTGTTCCGTACAGGTACGGCAAACACAGAAAAAATAGTGAATTTTTTTATTGAAACAGCAGGTTAAAGAGCAGTTTTATCTTCTACAGTCATAACATTCTTTCTATTCAATGCTAAGAACCCAAACTTGCTTCAATGGATAGTTAACTCCTCAAGCTTCACCTCCAAACATTCAACATCCCATGACAAGGCCGTACTGTACAGTGTACGGCTCAAAATACACATAAACTCAGAAAATTTTAGAAAAAGGCAGGAAACAATGGTTTTTTTGTTATATCTTTCAAATCCTTCGAATCATCCTCTACAAAAAAACATTGGCAGGCTAATATAATCCTCCTACATGCAAGAAGTCAAGTGGGAGAGGTTGGGGATCCAAGAAAACTGCCCCACATTGTGCGTTTTCCTCATTTGAAACTGCAGCTTTAAAGACTAATATAGAACTGTCCTTTCTTGGACTGTGGTGACTATTTTTTTTTGGCTAATCTTGCTTTTTAACATAAGGTTTAACCTATGACAAGGTGTAGACATTCTTCCTAACCCAACACATGCCTTAAAGGCTTACAAACATGAAAATTTAAAGACTATCCTATACAAACATTAAAACTTAAATGACTAACCTATATGCCTATTACCACAGGACTGTCCTTCTTAGGACTAATAACCTAGCAATAGTAGATTCTAGTTATTTGGACATAGTCCATTACAAAATATGGCTTTCAAGACTTATGAGAACATATAAATGGTCTCCAAGATCTTTTTGGAACAAAACAAGACAACTTGAACATTAACCAAAATTTAAACATCTAGGTGCTCCTGCACCAATACCTCTGCGAAGTTGAGAAAATCATCTTTCAAATGCAACCTGTTTCATAAAAATTTGATATACCTACAAAACGTTATGCTAAAAAGAAAAAAATAGCCTATTTTGGCAGGTAGGAGTGAGCTAGGCAAGCCTGACAGTCAATAATAGCTAGCAGTCACAAGTGGTAGTTTAATGCTAGCAATTAATGTTAGTGGTTAAGCATTTTAAGGCCCCTAGTCCTCCATGTGACCAGGGGCTGAATGCCTTAAAAAATATTAAAAAAAGATAAAAATTAATTTGAAAACTAAAAGAATAACATTTGAAAATAGGGTTTTTTTGGTTGGTTTTTATTTATTGGCTCTATTTTTTGTATGAAAGAAATTATTGTATTTTCTTGTTTCACTATGTGTATGCAGGGGCGAGAGAGTACTATGCAGGGGTGGAGGGTTGGCAGAAGGAATGGGTGGTAGCAGAGCAGCAGTGGGTGGAGGCAGAAAAGGGCAAGCCTAGGGGGTGGGTTTGAGTGGAGGGAGAGGTGAGAAGGGGGTTGGGGATTCCAGGGGGGAGTGGGGATCGTAGGGGGGACAAGAGGTAGAGGGTGGGGAGTTAGGAGGGTGGTGTAGGGTAGGGGATGGTGGGGGAATGGGTAGGGGGTGGCAGGGAGATGAGGCTAGGAGGTGGGGTAGAGGTGGGCCTATGCGGGCCTATGGCCCCAAAAAAAAAATTGTTTATTTATTTATTTTTTTGTTTGATTTTTATTTTTTGTTTTTTTTGCTAAAAAAATCTAAAGTAATTTTTTAATTTTGTTGAACAACCAAAAAAAATAAAATAAAACATGTGGTATATATATATATATATATAATTATTTTTAAGGCTAATTTGTTAAAACTAGGCAAAAAATGAATAAAAAATTAAAAAAAATTGATAATGAAAAGTACGGGTGTTTTATATTGTTTTTCACCTGCGAGGCCTCCTAGACTCAACAACAACGTTTGTTTGAGCATAGGAAGTCATTTGTGAAAGTTGATTCCCAAATGTGTTGTCCAAAAATACATGAATCTTCAACAAAAAAACCTTAACACTCACAAACGGGAGGGGTTAGAGTACCAGGGGTACCAAAATGTGATAGGAAAAACTTGTGATGCAAACATAAAAGAAAGATAAACCAAATAAGTACAATTTACCTCCCTTTTCACATAAACAAATTACTTACACTGATCGACTGAATTGAAGTTGCACCCAAACTCAATTGATCGCTCCTTGCTCTTTGATTATGTGGATTGCTCTATAATTGTAACGTAAATCTCCCAAGGAATGAAAATGATAGCATAAATTTACCAAAATGAGAGATGTTGAGAAATTGAGAAAGAGGTTTGATTTATAGACATGTGAGATACCAAATCGATGGTTGAGGATGGTTGAGAGAATGTGCACAAATGAGAGAAGGACAAGTGTCCTTGTTCTCTCATGCATCAAGGGAGTTAACAGATCTGATTAAGGAGTTGACTGAATTGATTAAGTAGTTAAGTGAATTGATTGATCAGTGAACTAAATTGATTGATTAGTTAACTGAGTTGATTGCTTAGTGAACTCAATTGATTGACTAGTCAACTAAATTGATTGATTAGTTAACTAGATTGACTAACCTATTGACTGATTTGACTGATTTAGTTAACTAATTTGATTGATTAGTTATCTAAATTGATTGAGAGTGAAATATGGATGAGAGGAAATAATAGGAAATTAAATAAATAAATTATTTAATTTCATGAGCACATGTGATAAATGAATTAAATTTTAATTTTAATTCATTTTGGAGGAAAAAGACTAATTAAATAAACAATTTGAATTTATTTATTTAAATTGGAGGGAAATTGATTTAATTGAATAATCAGAATTATTTAATTAACATGGAGGATAAATTGATTTAATTTAATAATTAGGATTATTTAATTAACATGGAGGATAAATTGAGTTTATTAAATAATCCGGATTACTTAATTAAGATGGAGGATAAATTGGATGAAAGACTAATCTAGCAATAGGTCAAATTTAGGTTTCTACAAGTGCAATCCTACATAATGAGGATGCATAAAGACTACTTTTGCTTCTAAAGGTAAAATGTATAGTTTTTGTTTTGAACATAGGTGATCTAAGGCTACTTAGATAGGTGCCTATACATTGGGATGCAGTGTCTAATGTGGAACAGAGGAAAATAATCACATAAAAGTGTATAATTGCTTATTTGATGAATCAAGTGCAAAGAAATAAATACTAGATTACTGAAAATACTTAACAATGGTAGGCATGAGTTTTCCACAGTCCATGAAATGAGATAGAGTGCTTCTGGATTAAACTGTGTATGTTTTTGCATCAACGTTTCAAATCATGCTCAATGATCCATCATTAGGAAGAGGACATTGTATAGATAGGATACAAGACTTGACCTTATAAAGGAATGAGAGAGGAAGATGAGACAAGGAATGCATAATGAAAGACAGGATGGGTAGTGTGAGCCAGAGAATAAATTGAAAATAAAGAAATAAAAATATATACCTACACAAATAAAGTAAACCTACCAAAGCTCAAGTATAAGCATAAAATAAAAATAGATGAGAACATAAAAATGCAAATGAGCACCCATATTAACTTAGATATAGCCTATATAATACTCTATAAAGCTAAAAAATGCTAAAAAATACAAGCATATATAAAGCTAAAAAATAACAAAATAGTAAAGTACCAAAAAACTATAAAGGGAGAGACCCAATATATATATATGCACCTCTTAAAACAACAACTAAATTAACAAGTATGAAATGGTACTAAATTTTTTTATTAAAAAATGCAAAATAGGACACAACTATATAACACAAACCTAAAAAAGGGGAATGAGATGTAAAATAAATCGAAAAGGAAGAGGGAAAAAATTAAACAACAAGGAGAATAGTAGACAAAAGCAAAAAATATTGAAAGAGAAACCATAGGACGAAAACAAGGCAAGCACATAAATGGGTCAAGGAATATAATCCTACCCAAAAATACATAAAAGAGAAATAGGAAAACAATAAGCAAGAAAGATAACCAATAAAATAATAAACAATAAAATTCAAAACAAAAGCACATAAATGATCCAAAATGTACACTAAAAAACTCACATACAAAAAATAAACAAGACCTATAGATTAAGACACAAATAGACAAACACAAAATTATATGCAAAACACTACAACATGAAACCCCATAAAAGAAAAGGGTAACCCCAGATGTGCAAAAGAGTAAGAATGCAAGGTGGTAAGAGAGTAAGCGGGTGAAACAACAAGTGAGTAAGCAAGGGTATAAGCAAAAAAGATAGCAAGAAAGTATGAGGAGGCAAGGAGAACAGTGGGCAAAGAAGGAGAGGACACAGACCAACAAAAACAAAAAGAACAACCCAAGGGGAAAAGAAGAAAAGGGGGAAGGGGAGGGGAGGATGAGAAACAAGCCAAGACAAGGGAAAGAGAGGAGGGGGGACGAGAGGGTGAAGAGGTTGGGAGGGAAACACCTGAAGAGGGAAGGAGAACGCGGGGGCTAGGAGGATCACACTGGAATAGGGGCCAAAGGGAGGGAGTTCAATAAGGGTTGCTAGGTGGGGATGAGATGCCACCCTTCATCCTGATTGAGGTTGGAGGGGTGACTTTTAATGAGGATCACTTCTTGGAGTTTCCTCCTAAAGAAACAATCGTCCTTCACTAAGACTTGGGTACACTCAAGATAAATGTGGTGTTTGGTGTTGAAAGAGTGTTCTGCTAAGGCGGATTTGGAGGTACGATCATGCCTGATGTCTACACAATGCTCTTTGATCTGAGTGCTAATGGATCGACCCGTTTCTCCAATGTATGGAGTCCCACAAGAGCAGACAATCTTATAGACCCCAGAGTTGATAAGATTATTTCTAGGGTCTTTGATGGAAGGAATAAGATTCCTAAGGGTTGCGACAGGTTTGAAAGTACAACGAAGCCCCTTCTTGCATAGGATTCTAGAGATTTTGTTTGAGAGGCACTCTATGTTGGGGAGGGTAGCAACCCATGTTCGATCTAGGGCATACAACTGAGAGGGGGGGGTGAATCAGTTGTATAAAAACTTCCTTTCTACTTCAAACACTTGATTCTTCTTTGTTAGTTAACTGCATATCAATTAATCATCCATGAAAGCATAATGCACAAATACAAGAGCAGATAAACATCAACACATTGAACACCAAGATTTTGACGTGGAAAGCCTGGTTAAGGGATAAAAACAACGGGGTGATTAACCCAAGAATTATTCTCTGTTAGAAGAATAAGAAAAAGAATGGCACTTGCCAATTAGGGCTCACTGCCCGAGCACACTACTCACAAAGAGGCCCATTGCCTACAAGGAGACACACTATCTACAAAGTGATAAGAATCATAGTCTTGAACTAGAGAATGACATCTCTACCATGTCCGGATCAGTTCCATTTAAGCCCAAAACCCCTGCTCTACCTTTCGCACTTATCTTCGCTACACCACTCTCATCTACGCAATCCTCGCACCAAAATGAACTCACAGACCTTTATTTATACAAGACATCGACTTAGGAACAATCATCTAAGTCAGCAATCAACCATAAGAATATCCGCAAGATGAATAACATATCTGGTCGGCCACCACAAGAACATTCGCAGGATGAACAACTCATCCAGTCGGCTAGTCAAAACAAAAACTTCATCTGGAAGAATATCTTCAATTCCGGGCTCTACCATCAATATGGACCAACAACACAACCTCAGCATGATTCAAGAATCTTCACAAGCCTACCTGAATGACCAGGTACATCCGCACTTCTTCTACTTACTGGAATCTCTTCTCTTCCTTATCTGGAACTTCAAGAACACAGTCTGTCGCCACTGTCACAATGCGAAAGGTACTTCCGGACATCCAAATCATACACAACTCAAGATGACACATCACAAGGACATCACAAACACTCCTTCCAATCCGCAGATTAAGATTATACAATTCCAGACCTCACCGGACCTTTCTGTGATCCTCTGTCACCTCTGAACACTTGCCGGAACCGGTTCCACACTGACAGCCACAGCTCCTTCAGATCTTCATGCGGTTCTCTAAAATCTTAACTAAAGCATCTCAAGACTCATATCTACAAACCCTTTAATCCATACCCTCTGGTTCTCATCCTATACAGTACATTTGCCTTCTTCTCATCACTGTTCTTCACTGTTCCTGACTGAGGCTAATTTTCTCAATATCCTCAGCACACTGCTCATCCAATCCTTCTTGTTAATGCAATATGAGTATGTTGACATCAATGACAACACTGGTTCACCTCATACTTGCAACAATCTCCCCCTTTGTCATTGATGGCAACATATGATGTGAAAAACCATCAAGACAAGAACTTCTCCTTTTTGTCACAGCTCCCCCTATCAGCAACATGTCTTCTCCTCATTTACTGCTCCCCCTTTAATTATCAGCCACTTGTTTTTCACATGTCTTCTCTCCCCCTTTGACATCAATGGCAAAGGGCTCATACTTGCAATTCTAACACATCAGAATCATACCAGCTGCTCCCCCTTAGTAGCAGCTCCCCATCATCAATCCGGATCACAAGATATGACTGTGATATCCACCAGACTGATGCACATCAGTGCATCCTAGTTCATCACCAGAGGGGCCATGACCCCTAACTTCTCCCGGAGATATTCAAAAGAGTCCTTGGGAAGAGGTTTAGTAAAGATATCTACAATCTCATCCTTGGAGGGAACATACTCCAACCTGACTTCTTCCTTGTTCACTTGTTCTCTCAAAAAGTGAAACTTGATAGATATGTGCTTAGTCTTAGAATGCAATACTGGATTCTTAGAAATATTAATTGCACTTGAATTATCACAGAAAATTGTGATAGGCTCCTCATATTCAACTTTAATGTCTCTTAATATCTGCTTCATCCATAAGATTTGAGTGCAACTACCTGCTGCTGCAATGTATTCTGCTTCAGTTGTAGACAGAGATATTGCATCTTGTTTCTTGCTTAGCCAAGAAACCAATCTCCTCCCCAAAAAGAATGCTCCACCACTAGTGCTTTTTCGGTCATCCACATCTCCTGCCCAATCTACATCTGTGTAAGCATGAAGAGAGAAATCTGGATCTCTAGGGTACCATAGACCATACTCAGCTGTTCCTTTCAAGTACCTGAAAATTCTTTTGATTGCCATAACATGAGATTCTTTAGGATCAGCCTGGAATCTTGCTACAAGACCAACAGCCTGCATTATATATGGTCTAGTCTGAGTGAGATACAGCAATCCACCAATTATTGATCTATACTTTGTCTGATCTGCCTTTGGGGAGTCATCATCTTTGCTCAACTTGCATCCGGTTGCCATGGGAGTGTTCATTGGCTTTGAATCTTCCATACCAAATTTCCTCAACAATTCTTTCACATATTTGGTCTGAGAAATGAAGATCCCTTTCTTTGTTTGAGTAATTTGCAGACCCAAGAAGAAATTCATTTCACCAAGCATAGACATTTCAAACTCACTTTTCATCTGATTTGCAAAAGTTTTGCATATACTATCTCTTCCTCCAAAAATGATACCATCCACAAACACTTCAACAATCAAAATGTTTTCATGATCAATTTTGAAATATAAGTTACTATCAGCAGTACCTTTGTTGAATCCAATCTATACAAGATGCTTATCCAACCTTTCATACCATGCTCTTGGGGCTTGCTTTAATCCATACAATGCTTTCTTCAACTTGCAGACCATATCATCATTATCAGACAATTGAAATCCATCCGGTTGTTCAATGTAAACTTCTTCTTCCAGATCACCATTTAGGAAGGCAGACTTGACATCCATCTGATATACCTTGAAGTCTTTAAAGGCAGCAAATGCAAGAAATAATCTGACTGCTTCAATTCTTGCCACCGGAGCAAAGGTCTCTTCAAAATCAATTCCTTCTATTTGAGAGTAGCCTTTGCAGACCAATCTAGCTTTGTTTCTAATTACTTCACCAGCTTCATTCAGTTTGTTCCAGAAGACCCATTTGGTTCCAATTACATTCCT
This sequence comes from Cunninghamia lanceolata, assembly GCA_027924645.1. Taxonomy (NCBI): domain Eukaryota; kingdom Viridiplantae; phylum Streptophyta; class Pinopsida; order Cupressales; family Cupressaceae; genus Cunninghamia; species Cunninghamia lanceolata. The sequence continues at coordinate 358,555 of BSBN01001409.1, read as the reverse complement.
GTCTCTAGATCTGGGAACAAGATCCCAAGTATGATTTTTCTCAATTTGCATCAATTCATCTTCCATTGCTTTGGTCCAGTTTTCATCATTGCAGGCTTCATTTATTGTTTTAGGTTCAATCTTTGAAATCAGACAACATTCATCCTGATTTTGAGCAACATTCCTTCTAGTTTGTACACCTTTGCTTCTGTCACCTATGATCTGATCTTCAGAGTGGTTCAGTCTTACATACCTTAGAATTTTGGGAGTATCCTGCACTACTACTTCTTGATCAAGCTCATTCAGACCTATCTCTTCTTCCTGATTTACTGGATCAGGCTGACTCTGACTTACCGGAGAGGATTGAGTTCCTTGAACCTGAACACCATCTTGGTCATCTTCATCAAACTCATAAAATCTTGAGGGCTTCTCAATTCCTTCATCAACTTTCACATTAGTGCTTTCTATCATCTTCCTTAGTCTCTTATTGTAACACCAGTATGCTTTGCTTTGAGTGGAGTAACCCAAGAAAATTCCTTCATCACTTCTAGCATCAAACTTTCCTAGATCTTCATCTCTTTTAATATAACACTTGCTACCAAATACTCTGAAATATTTCATAGTAGGAGTGATGCCAAACCAGAGTTCATAGGGGGTCTTACTGGTATTGTTTCTGATTTGAACTCGATTGAGAGTGTAGACTGCAGTGCTGATAGCTTCTTTCTAGAACATCTGAGGAACATTAGCTTCCAACATCATTGTCCTGGCAGCTTCCTGGATGTTCCGGTTCTTTCTCTCAACTACTCCATTCTGTTGTGGAGTCCTAGGAGCAGACAACTGTCTCCTTATACCCTGCTTCTCACAAAAGTCAACGAACTCACTAGATGTAAATTCACCACCTCTATCAGACCTTAGACACTTCAGTTTCAATCCGGTTTGATTCTCTACCATAGCTTTAAAGATTTTGAACTTCTCAAGGGCTTCTGATTTCTCTTTTAGCAAGGTAACCCACATCATCTGGGAGTGGTCATCAATTAGCAACATGAAATATCTATCACCTTGCAGACTCTTAATTCTTGTCAGACCATACAGATTAGTATGTACTAATTCCAACAATCCGGTAGAGGACTAATCTTTGCTGTTGAAAGAGACTCTGCTCTGTTTACCTAGCTGACATTCTTTGCACAAACTATTTGTAGGTTTCATCAATTTTGGAAGATCTCTTACAGCCTGATTATTGCTTATCTTGATGATGTTATCAAAATTTACATGACACATTCTTCTATGCCATAACCAACTTTGATCAATTTGAACAAACAAACAACTTTTATTTGAACCAACCAGATGAAAGATGTTACCTTTTGTCTGAGTACCGAATGCAATTTCAGTTCTGGAGCTTGTAAAGATTCTGCATTTTCCATTTTTGAACTGGAGATCATAGCCTTTGTCCACTAACTGACCAACATTGAGAAGATTGTGCTTCAATCCTTCAACATATAGTACATTACCTATTTTGCTCTTTCCATCAAAGGAAATAGTTCCCCTACCTCTAATTCTGCCAGCAGAATTGTCACCAAACTTTACCATTCCTCCTTCATACCTTTCCAAATCTAAGAACTTATTCTTCTCACCAGTCATATGGTGAGAACATCCACTGTCAATAACCCAACCATCCTTTTCTTCCACTTGAGTAGCCAAAGCTCTTTCCACAACCTTGTGATTGATAGATTCAGAGGATATTGAATCTTCTTCCTTGATGGCAATAAACACCCATTCATTTCTGGATTTGCTTCCTAGTTCTGATTCATCATCTGTTACTCCTTCATTGTCATCTTCTTCATGAACATAATAGCAGTTCTTTTGAAACCTTTGTCTGTTAGTATTAGACCTTGCAGATCTTTCCGGACATCTTGAAGCAAAATGACCAATCTTATTGCAGTTGAAGCACTTAAAGGGTAGTTTTCCTTCATACTTACTAGATCCTCTTGGCAGTCTCTTTGCAATGAGGGCTTCAAGTTGAGCTGTTTCTGCTTCTTCTTCCATGTCTCTTCTTGCTTGATCATACCATGACATCTTCCTTGAAGAGTTTTCACCTAGATCAAATCTCTGTTTGCCTTTCACATAGGCACTGGCTTTGAAAGTAGATTCAGTCTTGGGAGGATCATCTCCAAACTCGGTCATTTCAAATGCAGCTAGTTTGCCGGCCAATTGTTCTCTTGTGATAGTTGTGTGAGCTCTGAATTCATCAATGGCAGCAACCTTGATTTTGTAGGCAGCAGGAAGGGATCTGAGGATTTTGTAGACAATCTCATTTTCATCCAGAGTTCCACCAGCATTTCTAATTCCACACACCAGCTCATTCACTCATGGCATAAAAGTAGTGATGTTTTCATCATCTCTCATCTTCAATCTTTCAAATTTCCCTTTCAGACTTTGTAACCTTGCACTCTTGACAAACTCATCTCCTTCATATAGAAGTTCCAGTTTAGTCAGGATCTCATATGCAGTTGGTAGGTCAATAACATTTGAGAGATCTGAGTCATTCAGTGCGCTTAGAAGAGCTTCTTTGGTCCGCAGATTGTTTTCAGCATCTGTGATTTCACTCAAAGTTGTCGGACCACTCTGTGGAGGTACATATGGTTTTGAGACCATGGCCAAGTATGCTTTTCCCATACATTCCAAGTGACATTTCATGCGACCTTTCCAGAGAGTGAAGTTGGTTCCATCAAACTTCAGACTATCCTTCTTGTATGACGACATCCTTGATCTCCTCAAGCGGTTAAGCTCCTTTCAGAGGAACTTGGCTCTGATACCAATTGTTGGATCTAGGGCATACAACTAAGAGGGGGGGTGAATCAGTTGTATAAAAACTTCCTTTCTACTTCAAACACTTGATTCTTCTTTGTTAGTTAACAGCATATCAATTAATCATCCATGAAAGCATAATGCACAAATACAAGAGCAGATAAACATCAACACATTGAACACCAAGATTTTGACGTGGAAAACCCGGTTAAGGGAAAAAACCACGGGGTGATTAACCCAGGAATTATTCTCTGTTAGAAGAATAAGAAAAAGAATGGCACTTGCCAATTAGGGCTCACTGCCTGAGCACACTACTCACAAAGAGGCCCACTACCTACAAGGAGACACACTGTCTACAAAGTGATAAGAATCACAGTCTTGAACTGGAGAATGACATCTCTACCATGTCCAGATCAGTTCCATTTAAGCCCAAAACCCCTGCGCTACCTTTCGCACTTATCTTCGCTACACCACTCTCATCTACGCAATCCTCGCACCAAAATGAACTCACAAACCTTTATTTATACAAGACATCGACTTAGGAACAATCATCTAAGTTGGCAATCAACCATAAGAATATCTGCAAGATGAATAACACATCCGGTCGGCCACCACAAGAACATTCGCAGGATGAACAACTCATCCGGTCGGCTAGTCGAAACAAAAACTTCATCCAAAAGAATATCTTCAATTCTGGGCTCTACCATCAATGCAGACCAACAACACGACCTTAGCATGATCCAAGAATCTTCACAAGCCTACCTAAATGACTAGGTACATCCGCACTTCTTCTACTTACTGGAATCTCTTCTCTTCCTTATCTGGAACTTCAAGAACACAGTCTGTCGCCACTGTCACAATGCAAAAGGTACTTCCAGACATCTAAATCATACACAACTCAAGATGACACATCACAAGGACATCACAAACACTCCTTCCAATCTGTAGATTAAGATTATACAATTCCAGACCTCACCGGACCTTTCTGTGATCCTCTGTCACCTTTGAACACTTGCCAGAACTGGTTCTACACCGACAACCATAGCTCCTTCAGATCTTCATGTGGACCTCTGAAATCTTAACTGAAGCATCTCAAGACTCATATCTACAAACCCTTTAATCCACATCCTCCGGTTCTCATCCTATATAGTACATTTGCCTTCTTCTCATCACTGTTCTTCACTGTTCCTGACTGAGGCTAATTTTCTCAATATCCTCAGCACACTACTCATCCAATCCTTCTTGTTAATGCAATATGAGTATGTTGACATCAATGACAACACTGGTTCACCTCATACTTGCAACAACCCAGGCATCACTTGGGGCATCAACCTTGGGCTTAGGGTTGACCCTACTTTTAGCATGTTTAAGGGCATGGGTGATACATTTATGGTGGTAACCAGTGAGCTTGAACACTTGGGATAGGTGTGAGAGCTCAAGGTCAATGTGATCCTCATCACAAATGTGATAAGCATGGATGGCTAGAGACTTTAGGACACCAACTTTTTGGGAAGGATGGTGGTGAGAGGAAGCATGGAGGTAGAGGTTAGATAATAATTGTAACAAAGTAATTACAGCAATATGAAGAAAGGAAGTTTGTTGTCAGACTCAAGCTCTTTAGTGAATTGAATGCAATGCACCAGATTATTAAGGTGAGAGTGGAAAAGCTCTAAACTCTCAGGACCATGGGGCCAACATATGTTGGTCTCATCAACATAACATTTCCACCATCTGGGCTTCAATGGGAAGGAGTTGAGGGCTAGCTCCTCAAAGTGCTCCATATAAAGGTTGGCAACGATAAGGGATAAAGGAGAACCCATGGCCACTCCGTCAATTTGCTCATAGACAACGTCCTAGTCATGAGGAAAAAGGATGGTTCCCTTTCTCACATTGTCTATACTTGACGTCCTAATCATGAGGAAAAAGGACAGTTCCCTTGCTCGCACTGTCTATACTGGACGTCCTAATCATGAGGAAAAAGGATAATTCCCTTGCTTGCACTGTCTATACTAGATGTCCTAATCATGAGGAAAAAGGATGGTTCCCTTGCTCGCACTGTCTATACTAGACATCCTAATCATGAGGAAAAAAGACAGTTCCCTTGCTCGTACTGTCTATACTGGACGTCCTAATCATGAGGAAAAAGGATGGTTCCCTTGCTCACACTGTCTATACTGGATGTCCTAATCATGAGGAAAAAGGATGGTTCCCTTGCTTGCACTGTCTATACTAGACGTCCTAATCATGAAGAAAAAGGATGGTTCCCTTGCTCGCACTGTCTATACTGGACGTCCTAATCATGAGGAAAAAGGGCAGTTCCCTTGCTTGCACTGTCTATCCTAGACATCCTAATCATGAGGAAAAAGGATGGTTCCCTTGCTCACATTATCTATAGAAAATCCACTCACGCCGACCTCTACCTCCATGCTTCCTCTCACCACCATCCTTCCCAAAAAATTGGTGTCCTGAAGTCTCTAGCCATCCGTGCTTATCACATTTGCGATGAGGATCACATTGACCTTGAGCTCTCACAACTATCCCAAGTGTTCAAGCTCAATGGTTACCGCCATAAATGTATCGCCCGTGCCCTTCAACATGCCAAAAGTAGGGTCAACCCTAAGCCCAAGGTTGATGCCCCAAGTGATGCCTGGGTTGCTACCCTCCCCTACATAGAGGGCCTCTCAAACAAAATCTCTAGAATCCTACGCAAGAAGGGCCTTTGTTGTACTTTCAAACCTATCGCAACCCTTAGGAATCTTATTCCTTCCATCAAAGACCCTAGAAATAATCTTATCAACTCTAGGGTCTATAAGATTGGATGCTCCTGTGGGACTCAATACATTGGAGAAACGGGTCGATCCATTAGCACTCAGATCAAAGAGCATTGTGCAGATATTAGGCATGATCGTACCTCCAAATCTGCCTTAGCTGAACACTCTTTCAACACCAAACACCACATTTGTCTTGAGCGTACCCAAGTCTTAGTGAAGGAAAATTGTTTCTTTAGGAGGAAACTCCAAGAAGCGATCCTCATTAAAAGTCACCCCTCCAACCTCAATCGGGATGAAGGGTGGCATCTCAGACCCACCTGGCAACCCTTATTGAAATCCCTCCCTTTGCCCCCTATTCCGGTGTGATCCTCCTAGCCCCCGTGTTCTCCTTCCCTCTTCAGGTGTTGCCCTCCCAACCTCTTCACCCTCTCTTCCCCCCTCCTCTCTTTCCCCTATCTTGGCTTGTTTCTCATCCTCCCCTCCCCTTCCCCCTTTTCTTCTCTTCACCTTGGCTAGTTCTTTTTGTTTTTGTTGGTCTGTGTCCTCTCCTTCTTTGCCCACTGTTCTCGTTGCCTCCTCATACTTTCTTGCTATCTTTTTTTCTTATACCCTTGCTTACTCACTTGTTGTTTCATCCGCTTACTCTCTTACCACCTTGCATTCTTACTTACTCTTTTGTACATCCAAGGTTACCCTTTTCTTTTATGGGGTTTCACGTTGTAGTGTTTTGCATATAATTTTATGTTTGTATATTTGTGTTTTAATCTATAGGTCTTGTTTATTTTTTGTATGTGAATTTTTTAGTGTACATTTTGGATCATTTATGTGCTTTTGTTTTGAATTTTATTGTTTATTATTTTATTGGTTATCTTTCTCACTTATTGTTTTCCTATTTCTCTTTTATGTATTTTTGGGTAGGATTATATTCCTTGGCCCATTTATGTGCTTGCCTTGTTTTCGTCCTATGGTTTCTCTTTCAATATTTTTTGCTTTTGTCTATTGTTCTCCTTGTTGTTTAATTTTTTCCCTCTTCCTTTTTGATTTATTTTACATCTCATTCCCCTTTTTTAGGTTTGTGTTATATAGTTGTGTCCTATTTTGCATTTTTTAATAAAAAAATTTAGTACCATTTCATACTTGTTAATTTAGTTGTTGTTTTAAGAGGTGCACACACACACACACACACATATATATATATATATATATTGGGTCTCTCACTTTACTATTTTTTGGTACTATATATATATTGGGTCTCTCCCTTTACTGTTTTTTGGTACTTTGCTATTTTGTTATTTTTTAGCTTTATATATGCTTGTATTTTTTAGCTTTATAGAGTATTATATAGGCTATATCTAAGTTAATATGGGTGCTCATTTGCATTTTTATGTTCTCATCTATTTTTATTTTATGCTCATACTTGAGCTTTGGTAGGTTTACTTTATTTGTGTAGGTATATATTTTTATTTCTTTATTTTCAATTTATTCTCTGGCTCACACTACCCATCCTGTCTTTCATTATGCGTTCCTTGTCTCATCTTCCCCTCTCATTCCTTTATAAGGTTCAGTCTGCTATCCTATCTATACACTGTCCTCTTCCTGATGATGGATCATTGAGCATGATCTGAAACGTTGATGCAAAAACATACATAGTTTAATCCAGAAGCACTCTATCTCAATACTTAACAATTCCACACTAAACCATATTCTTCCCTATGCAATACTGAAATGACCATTCACAAAGCTTGAAAATGGATTATGAACTATCACATTCATCAAATTAGAGCTTAAATTCATACCACTAAATGTGACAAAAGTAAACTGTAACTTTGATTATAGTTTACTAGGAAAAACACCTACAACATTGGAGAAAAACAACAATCTAATAAAAAGATTTGTGAATTATATTACATACACTTCATTATTGATTCATGTATAAACAAAGCCTACAAAATATCCTTTCTTAATATGCTTCTTGGAGCTCACAACCCTGTTGAGAAATTGCCAAAATGACCAACCCTTAACACAAATTCAAACCTTGCATATATAGAAATTCAATTCAAATTGATTACACCAATTCACAACACTTCACTGAGTCAATGAGTACACACCATGATACATTAAACTCATCCCCCAATTTCTCAGGAGATTTGCATGTTGGGGAGGTAAAACCCATGCTCCGTCATCTCTGCAAATAGTCAGAAAATGATTGCTTGCAGTCCAACTACACTTTGAGAAATAAAAAGGGAAGGTTCTAATCCTTCCCTGCCACCTACAACATTGACTTCTTAGATTTGTCCTTGATACATTGAAGATTTTTACTATGCCTTCCCCATGCATAACACTATTTTGTAGGCTCAGTAAATTATAGATACAAATCAGTTTGTGTATACAATAATGGCATGTATTTAGGGAATTATCTACTTCAAGTCTTGAAAGCACACCCAATGTGTCATCCTTCTTTTTTGTTTTGGAGCACCTGATCACTTACTATACATTTCTACATTTTTTCATTCTATCAGTTAATCCTCTTCAATCTTTGTATTTTTTGTTTGCCATTATCCATCACATTCTATTCAAATTGGTCTTGCTTTGTCTTTTTCATTCTATCGACAACTTTGCCCTATGGAGAACTACTTACCTTTTGCCTCTATTGGCAAATCTTCAATTTGTCAAACAATTCTTTTCTATCTCTATCTATCTTGTCGCCAAATTCCACCTTTTCAAAACTTGAGCAGCTTTCTCTTTTATATCGCCCTTTATTGGTAAACTTTAGTTTCTTCAAACTTTTCTTCAACGCCCTCTTTCTTTTTTAGTGAGAAATTTTATCTTTTTCTAACTCTGTCGTCTTCTCCATTATTTCTATCTTATCGGAAGACTTTGTTGGAATACTCAATATCACTTAGAGGGGGGTGAATAAGTGATATGCAAAAACCTTATTCAATAATCTTAAAAACTTTTCACAAGGAAGAATATAAGAGCACATCAAGTAAAACATCCACACATAACATGGAAACCCAATGAAGGAAAAAACCACTGAGAGTTTCTTGAGTCTACTACTCAAATCTAACCTTAAAAGAAAGAATAGTACAATTGCTTATGAAGCTCCAACTTCAAGGTAGAAAGAACACCTAGGCACTATTTTTCACAACTTCAATCTCTAAGGTACAATGCACACCTAATCAGAACAATATCACCTTAAAACACTAATCAATATGAGGCACCAACTTCAATCACCTAAAATAGCCATACACCACAAAACCCTTGAAAGGAAGAAATGAATGTGCAAGAAATGATTCTATAAATAATCTGATTTGCACCAATAAAAATAACTCTCTACACATACACCTCTGATCAATAAATCATCTTCACAAGAATGTATACCAGTCCACCTCTATTAATTGTTCACTACATGATAAGGTCATTCCATTTGTCTTCTATTGACCCTCTCTAAATAAAACAAATAAAGTATGTATCTCATACATAAGTCAAGATTCCTCTGTATACATCATATTCGCCTCAATCTACACAAGGATTCAATATATTCTAAAAGTGTTAAGTTCCTCAACAAAACAAATCTTTGTATCTTTTTGAGTTTAGGACATTCATGTCAATCCAATGCACAATAAGAGCATCGAGTCCAATGATCAAGACAACACATAAGCTTAGTCAAAAATACAACTTCAACAAACATATCATATTACTTTTACACATTATCATAACTTCCATGACAAATGACTAACATTTATTTACCATACCTCTGTAATTATCCTCTGTTAAACCTCTGCAACCATTGCGATACATTGTCTTCATATTATTCTACAATCTTTTCACTAACAACAACATGGTTTACATTTATCAAAATTCTTTGTACATTTCTACATATATACAGTGTATATCTCTACATCTATTCAATACATCATGATATGTCAAAGATGATATCCACTACACCCTAAAGATCATTACATCCTCCTCTACAAAATAAAACACTGATAAAACTCTCATAGACTCATTACTTCTTTATAAACACTTTTATTGTTTTGTATCACCCATCACAAACTCCCTGAAATCTACACTAACATTCAATATATATACCCATAATCAAACTCCTCTCAATTCTATTATAGAGATTCAAGTTCACTACATTTTCTACTACTCTATGTGTAATTAAAAACCCTAAAAGCTATGATGATGTCTATAAAAAAATATTTCTAACCCCACTCCATTCATTCATCAAACCTCTTAATGTCATCGATCAAGTATCTATCTTTTGATGGTAGTTACAAAACTACACAAAGACAGTTAGGGCTTATTCTCATGGATGCCCGTCAATTTTATATTTGGGGAATAGACATTGTAATTTTAAAAAATATTTAAATCTTAACATTGGATGATGACTTTTGTGCTTCTATGTAATCGAATTTACACTGTAGATTTGAGTCCCTGCTTCAAGACTTATGGAGAACTTGGGTGTGCTGGTTGCCTTAGGTAAAAAGGGTCAGTGACCCAACATTTTAAAAACCTTACTTGACCATCACTTAAGTTGGAGGTAACCTTTTATAGAAAGTAAACGATCTTTTAAAACAAAAGTACACACATCATAATATGAGATTTAGTTTTAAGGATGCTAGGGTTTCTAGGATTGCATTAGGGTTTTAGGATTGTAGAACCCTAGGTATTCAAAGAATTTACAAACCCTAAAATTTATCATTAAGATTTTATCACCTGAAACCTATATTCTACATATACAAAACTTCATAAAACCTTTGAACTCCTTATCCAAGCACCTGATTTGTATATCAGTATCCTTCCATCATCCCTTCAATACAAAATTGATCATAAACACTTCTCAATCCAACTAAGAGCACTCTGACATATCACTGAATATTCTGATGATTAGAGAAAAGATCTAAGCCACTGAACCTGACATATTAACATTAATGACATTGATCCACTCAAACAACTTCTAACAGACAAGTGATCTCTTGATGACAGCTTGTGTTATGATGTGACCTTGTGAAGACTCTGTGAATGACAATGCATTGACATTATTGACTCATGCTTATCAAAGACAAACTTGACTGATATAGAGTGGAAGCTCCCATTCAAATCTGATCACAAACACACATAGAACACTATGCAAGATGGCAACAAATTAATTTGAAACACATAAAATGGAAGAGAAATCTGCAATATGTATTATATTAAAAATCTGAAATGAGATACATAAACATGGAGCTCATATGCTCTAATACAACATGGGCTTCAAACATACAAAAAAAAAATTGCAACTCAACATTCCAGCTTCATTCCAGTAGCATCTAGATATGCAAACACATATTCTCCAAAAGCCACTCTCTCAAATGAGCAATCCTCAATATGTATAAATTGTGTGAGAAGAAAACCATTATTGGTTTCTCAAAACAACCTCTCCAAATCCACAAGAAAAACCAGTCAATTCCAACCTGTCATCGCTCCCTCAATTTTTGGGATTTTTTAAAATGGTTTCTTGGTTTCATGTCTCTCCTTCCCAGTTTCCAGAACATTTTAAATTTCTTAATTTTGATAAAATATGAGAAAGTTATTCTCATTTTATTGAGACTGGGTTTCATAATTTCGAGCCAGACATGCAACAACATGCAAAGCTTCTGGCTCCACCTCTTGTAAATCAATTCCAAGATTCTTGGCAGCCCCACTTATGACAAAATCAGTCAAATCCCACTAAAATTACATTTAAAATTGCACCTAAGGGAAATTACATTTGTTACAAATTAAAATATGATTTTCTCAAAGCTCTAACATTATTGAAAAAGCCAAACAACTAAAAATTAAAATATTTTTGGTGATGTAAGAATGCCATCGACCATGAATGCTCCTGCACCATACTCCCGAAGAAAACAAAATTCAAGTCCACTTGAATAAGGAATATCATCATGAAAAATATGTTTGATAGTCTTTGACTGATGTCTTGCATTTCCTCATTCCAACTTTCTTGAAACAAAGTAATGTCCACTTCATTTTCACTCTTGGCTTTCCTACCTTCTTGCTCATGTGCTTAGGCCTGTCAAATGGAAATAACTTCTTCTTATCTACTGCTTTGGATACTTGCACCTAAATAATGACAACTTCATTCATCAAAACAACTTGGTCAGTACCATTACCAACAATGCATTCTTTACTTTGCTTCTCACACTCCTTTGGTGATCCCTACAATATAACATCCAACTGTACTATCTCTTCTGCATTCACTAATTGTTCTTCTACACTCACATGCAAATCATTCTTCACAAATTCAAAAGAATACACTTTTACCTTTTTCACCTGTTCCTCTATTGTTGTTGCTACAACATCTATCTGCTGTAATCTTTTCATCTTCATACACTCTACTATCATCCTCATCATAAAAATAAAACATATTATGTATTACCTCTTTCTTTGCAATCTTTTCATCGCCATTGTCTGCGGCCCCATCTTCTTCATGCTCATTCTCTACTGCTGCAACCTCATGATCTGCAACAACTGCAACCTTCTTCTCATCCTCAACCATGTCTACTTTATCTTCTTCATTGCTTGATGTCAAAACAATCATAGGTATACTCACTATTTCATTTTTTACCTCTTCTATTGATGATGTCCTTTCTTGTCTCATTCTTCTTGAATAGTCTTTCTAATGGGCCATGTAATCTTCCTCTTCACTGATAAGTGCCAACTTTGCAATTGTTGGAATTCCTGAACTATTCTTTCCATATCTTTTTCTATCTCTTCCACAACTTGCCTTAGTTCTCTTATCTCTTTCTCAACCTCTATTTGCCTCATCTTTTCCTCTTTCCTCTTCCTCTCTTTTTCTTCTTGCTTCTTCTTTTGTGAACCCCCAGCCTATAAGTACCTTCTAAACAAATACATCTCCTCTTTAAGTAAGCCCCTTTAACCTTGCTTACTCTTGTCTTTACCTCACATAGGTCTCTTCTCTTTTCCTCTACCTAGTCTTTTGGCGACCAGGTTTTGTGTTCAACATGCACAAACAAAAACCCACAAACACCAGACTCTCTTTTTGCCCATACCTTCTGAGCTCTGATACCAATTGATGCAGAGCGGAAACTCCCATTCAAATCTGATCACAAACACACATAGAACACTATGCAAGAGGGCAGCAAATTAATTTGAAACACATAAAATGGAAGAGAAATTTGCAATATGTATTATATTAAAAACCTAAAAATGAGATACATAAACATGGAGCTCATATGCTCTCATACAACATGGGCTTCAAACATACAAAAAAAATCTGCAACTCAACATTCTAGCTTCATTCTAGTAGCATCTAGATATGCAAACACATATTCTCCAAAAGTCACTCTCTCTCAAATGAGCAACCCTCAATATGTATAAATTGTGTGAGAAGAAAACCATTATTGGTTTCTCAAAACAACCTCTCCAAATCCACAAGAAAAACCCGTCACTTCTAACCTTTCATCTCTCCCTCAATTTTTGAGATTTTTTAAAATGGATGCTGAGTTTCCTGTCTTTCTGTCCCAGCATTCCAGAACATTTTAAGTTTATTAATTTTGATAAGATATGAGAAAGTAATGCTCATTTTACTGAGACTGGGTTTCATAATTTCAACCCAGACATGCAACAACATGCAAAGCTTCTGGCCCCACCTCTTGGAAATCAATTCCAAGATTCTTGGCAGCCCCACTTATGACAAAATAAGTCAAATCCCACTAAAATTACATTCAAAATTGCACATAATGGAAATTACATTTGTTGCAAATTAAAATATGATTTTCTCAAAGCTCTAACATTATTGAAAAAACCAAACAACTAAAAATTAAAATATTTTTTATGATGCAAGATTGCCATTGACCGTGAATGCTCCTGCACCACTGACTCATGACCTCTGATGATAATCCAACTTAGATGAGGTACAAATAGTTGTTATGTAGTACACCATATGAAGCCAACCACTTTAGCATGAATATCAAAAACTGAATAAGATAGTCTCTGTCATCTTAGATGATCAAGGCATGAAGCATAATCATAACAAATACTAAAGCATGACTGAACAAGCATAACTGAAGCATGAACACCATAGATGACCAACATACAGATCCCAACTCCAACTTTTACTCAACTTTTGACATCAATGGTCCAAACTTATCTCATCAAACTTCCCCTTTGTCATTGATGGCAAAACTATATCACTCAACTCTCTCTCTCCCCCTTTGAAATCAAGGAAAAAAGACATTCTGTAACATCAGAAATTTTGATACATTATGAACTTACTATATTTAAAACTATTTGTGGATAATTATATGTGGATTAAATAAATGTTAGTTAATGGACTTAATTAAATAGATATACACATATTTTATGTTGATTTGAATTAAATAGATGGTATTTTATTTTAATTTGAAAGATGGAATAAGTGAATATTATTTTATCAAATAAATTATTATGCTTTGGCTATTGGTCACTAATCTATCAATGAAAATTTGAGTTTTATGAGCTGCAGGTTGTCGAAGACAAGGGTGTGGTCAAGGTTGAGGTGGTTAGCTCCCTGGAAGGGTTAGGATGGAGGGGATACTCTCAAATACACACACACACACATGTAGATGGCATGTAGATGCATTAGTGTTGCTTTAATAAAATGTTGTTCCTTAGTATTTTATTAGAAAAGATTCTTTATATTTTCTAGTTATTATTTTATTTATATTAAAAAAATTATAAAGTAAAATTAAATTATAAATTTTTATAGATATATATATATTTATATACTTTATTTTAAATGATATTTGAGTTATAAAGTAACTTAAATTATATATTTACATAGTTATATATTTATATATTTTATTTTAATTTGTATGTGAGGGAAATAATTATATTTTATTTAATTAAATTATTTTAGAAATAAGTTATGTGGCAAATTTATTATTAGAATCACATTAGTTATTAAAATTATGTCTTTCTCGAAATTAGAATTATTATCTATATCTATTCCGAGATTTAGTAATAAATTAAGTTAGTCCTATATGCGAGTTACAAAATTAGAAAAATCTGTCTTAATTGCCAATTAGAAATAAAGAACTTAGAAAAAAGAAAACAAAATTAGAAAATCAAAAAAAGGATAGAAACAAATAGAAAAATGGAAAAAGACATAGATTTAGAAAAAGACAAAATCTATACAAAAATTAGGAACTGGGAAATATAGTAAGAAAATTGGAAAAAGGAAATAAAGGAATTTAAATAAAGATTTAACTCTCATTATTCACACACAAAAAATATTCACAGGAATTTGGAAGCCAAAGAGAAAATTAGTGCAAAAAGAGAGAACAAAGAAGAGGAAAAAATAGAGGAAAAGAGGAATATCAAGAGATCAACAGAAGAATAGTAAACCAGGTTCCTATGCATATTTTTTTTATATATATTCGATCATTTTTCTATGAAAACTTAAAATCATTTTCTTTTATCAAATTTCAATTTTATATATTCATATATTTATAAACTTAATATCACTGTTGTATTTATATTATTATTTTTATCTATCACATAGATCTAAAGTTATTGAGAAAGCATTTTCTCATATATGTAATGGTGATTGTAGTAAAATTATAATATTATATATATAATATTAATTTTTATGAAATATATATATATAGAACATCTGATTCATTTATTAAAATCACTTACAAATTTTACATGTTGCACATTATAATTTATTATTGAATGATTTTTACTATTGCTCCCACTAAAGATATTTAATATTATACATTAAGTTAAATTCTATTTTAACATACTTTCATATGCCAAACATTAGTTTTTCTATGAGGATTATTTGCTAGAAATTATACTATTTGCTGGTCTTTTATCATTCCTAAAACTTCTATCTATAACATTTGCTAGAAATTTTGAGTTAGAATCATTCGTTGATATATATATACACATATTATTTAATTTATATATATTTGGAATTAAATTAGTATATATTCAGATTAATTGATTTCTATCATAAATATATTTATTTTACTCTATTTTTATAATGGGACATATATAAATATATATTCAAACGATTATATCTATGGAATTATATTAACATATATTTAATTCGGTTATAATTTGATTTTATCAAAAATATAAATATTTTACTCAGAAATTCTGTGTTATATTGGAGAGTTACTTTACTTCCAGGATAGGATGCTGAATGTGGGCTCCCAGAGACGGTAATTTAATTTTTCTAAATTACCAATTTTTGTTTATTTAAGCTTGTCCAAGCTATTAGACCATTGAAAAAGATGGATTTGAAAAGCCTAGAATTATATGTTATATGTCTCTGCCACATCCTATTGCAAGAGTTATGTCATTTCTAGTATAGTTTAGGAATGCATACAGGCACTAGGCATGCATCGAGAGCTCCCTCCTGCCTTTACCATTTCGGGTTGCTAAGCTCCTCATGTATGGTCGGTGCTTCCTTCGACTTAGGAAGGAAACCGGGGAAGTCTAGTACTTCGTGGCTGGGTGGAAAAAACACCTTGACCACATTCTTGACCTCAGCTTGTGAAAGATCATTGGGGTCATGGCAGTTGAGATCAGAGGTTCTTTTATATATATGATTCATATGGATATACTTGTATTAATTTTGTATGGCTTGCTCAAGCCCAATTGTAATTGTACTTTTATTGAAGTAACTAAAATATTGATATAATCTCTTGTAACATGGAATCAAATGTCTTCAAACACCCTTTTTGGTGAAAGTATATGGAAATGTAATTTATTGATTGATTAAATTTGTACTTCATTATTGGAACTTGCTATCTTTATGCAACTATGAATATTTGAGTATTAAATCATTTTTCTTTCAAAATTTAGAATTGCATTTTCTTTTGAGTTTCTAGTTTTAGTAACTAAGAATAATGTATCATTACATTTGGTATCAGAGCTTAGGTTCAACTCTAGGACTTAGGCCTAATTACGCTTTAATGAAATGTTTCTAGAGTAATTCAAATGGATACTAGATTCACTTATTCACGTAGAGAAGGATCTCATGATGATTCGTTTGCGAGACTAGATCAGATTGTTACTATGTTGCAGCGCCAAGGGACCAGAATGAATAGTCTTGAACAAGAAATTGAAGTTGGTCAACTTGAGGTGAACTCAGGTGGTGGTGGCAGTAATGGTGGTGATGGTGGTAGTGGTGGTGATGGGGGAAAGGGTGGTGAAGCCAATATAGAAGAGCGGGAACCTGAAAGACACCCTAGCAAATGAGAGCAGGTGGCTGAAGAATTGGGCAAAGACCTCAAGAAGGTTACCCCACCAAAATTTGATGGAAAAATAATTGGAGATGGAGCAGAAGCCTAGGTAATCAAGATGGAGAAGTATTTCTCTCTAAGGAATTTGTCTAGTGAGACGAAGGCTATTTGGGATCATACCAACTCACCGGTGAGGCTGCCACTTGGTGGGACAATGAAAAGGTTGAAAAACAGTTGTTGCCTGGTGAGGTGACTTAGGAGCAATTTTTGCAGATATTCAAGAAAAGGTGGTTGCCACAGTTATATTTTGCAAGAAAATGGTAGAATTTTCGAATCTCACACAAGATGGTATGACGGTAACACAGTATTGGGAAAAATTCTCACCTACTTAAGTATGTGCCCCAGTATCAACAGGATGAGAGGTTTCAAATCCATAAGTTCATCATGGGGCTTAGGCCTCAAATTGGATATGATGTGGATATACATAGTCCTTCCACGATGGATGAAGTTTTTGAGAAAGCCATATATCAAGAACAGAAATTGCAGTAGGTGGCTAATTTCAGGAAAAGCAAAGATGCTAGATATGGCAATAAGAAGCCTTAGGGAAATAACCAGAACAACCAGAACCAAAACAATCAAGGAAATAACAATAGGCAAATAAGGAACCTAAAGAGAGGGAATAATTCTCAGGACTGAAATCAGGGCAATCAGAATAGTAATAAGAGGACAAACTATAATAACAATAACTATAATAACAACAAGAGGGATGGATCTGACAGACCTAGAGCACTCCATTGTGGTTGCTACACTTGTGGCGGGGAGAATTATGCTAATGTATGCCCTCAAAGGGGAAATAATCAGAAGAATAGAAATCAGCACCACATTCATGCAGCAGTAGATAATCGACAGGTAGATTTCCAAGCAACTCCTATTCAGTTCTTAGGTAAGCGTTTTGGATGCCCTATTTCAATTCTGATAGATACCGGTGCCACTAAATGCTTTGTAGATCCTAGTGTTTTATCTAAGTTGTCAATTAGACCCAGATTTATGGCTAACTCATGGAAAGTACAATATTGGAACCCGGTAGAGAAAATGGTAGAGCAGTGTCTTGCATGTAGTGAGCTTGAGCTTCCAAGCTTTGAGACACAGGTCAATTTATATGTTGCACCCCTAGGATCATACAATGTCATTTTGGGTATAAACTAGCTCTTTGAGCATAAGTCTGTGGTTGATTGTAAAGAGAAAATAGTAAAATGTCTAGATGATTGTGGTAATCAAGTTGATATTCATGGATTTAAAAGACCCTTAGAGCTCAGGCAGATTTCAGCTATGCAGCTGAAGAAGGCCAATAGAAAAGGATATACTATTTATGCAGTAAAGGTTAGGGACTTGGATAGCTTAGAGTCATCAGCTTATGATCACCCTATCTTGAAGGAGTTCAAAGATGTCTTTCCTGATGAAATAACTGAGTTACCTCCAAAGCAAGAATTTGATTTCTTGATTGAATTGTTACCTGGTACTGAACCTTTGTCAAAAGCACCATTCAGGATGAATACAACTGAATTATATGAACTAAAGGCATAGTTACAAGAATTGCTTAACCAAGGTTTCATTAGACCAAGTGTGTCTCCATGGGGAGCACCTGTTATATTTGTAAAGAAGAAGGATGGCACCTTGAGATTATACATTGATTACAGAATGTTGAATAAGGCCACCATAAAAAATAAGTATCTGATTCCTAGGATCGACAAGTTGTTTGATCAAATGAAAGGAGCAAAGGTGTTCTTGAAAATTGATTTGAGGTCAGGATATCACCAACTTAGAATAAAAGAAGAAGATATTTCAAAGACTACCTTTAGGAATAGATACAGACACTACGAGTTCATAGTGTTACCGTTTGGGCTAACTAATGCCCCGACAGCCTTCATGAATTTGATGAATAATGTTTTTCGAGATTGCTTAGATGACTTTGTGCTTATTTTTCTTGATGATATACTGATATACTCCAAGTCGATGGAAGAACATGAAAAACATCTCAGGATAGTACTGCAACGATTGCGGGATCATAAACTCTTTGGAAAGATGTCAAAATGTACCTTCTATCAGACTAAGGTTCATTATTTAGGACATGTTATTTCAGCTGAGGGGATAGCAGTGGACCCAAATAAGATAAAGGCACTTATGGAGTGGCCAGCACCACATAATATGTTAGAAGTCCAGAGCTTTATGGGGCTCGTCGGCTATTATCAAAAATTTGTGAATGGGTTTTCAACCATTGCAGCACCCATCACAACTCTCCAGAGAAAAGGAAAGAAGTTTGAGTGGACTGATAGATGTGAGTAGGCCTTTCAGTTGTTGAAAGAGAAACTTACCTCCGCACCTATCCTAATGGGCACTTTACAGTGATTATAGATGCTTCAAGGGAAGATGTAGGAGCAGTTCTTATGCAGGAAGGTCAAGTAGTGGCTTATGAGTCATGAAAATTGAAGCAAGATGAAGTGAATTATGTGCCACATGACCTGGAGTTGGTTGCCATAGTGCATGCACTTCAAATGTGGAGACACTATTTGTTGGGGAAGCCTTTTGACCTTAAGATTGATCATTTGGGATTAAAGTACATATTTACTCAGCCCAACCTGAATGCTCGACAGAGAAGATGGTTGGAGTTCTTGAGTGAATACGATTTTGGCATTGAATATATAAAATGAAAAGAAAATAGGGTGGCAGATGCCCTAAGCAGAAGAAGACATCTTGTAGCCATGATCACAGTAAGGTCAAATTTCAAACAACAGGTGACACAAGAATTGTCTAATGATGAGTTCTATGATAGGGTGAAACAAGCCCTACAATAGGATCCTATGGATCACAGATTTGATGGATATGTATTTGAGTCAGATGGACTCTTGAGATTTTAGGGACAAATGTATGTTCCAGATGCAGTAAGATTGAGGGAACTCGTGTTAGAAGAGTTTCATAATGCACCATATTTGAGGCACCCCGGTGTGACAAAGATGATAGAGGGGCTCAAGCCTTTGTATTTCTAGCCTAGACTTAGGAGAGATATTATTTCTTTTGTAGCCCGATGCTTAGAATGCCAACAAGTCAAGGCTGAGCATATACATCCGGTGGGACTTCTTTACCCACATAGGGTGCTGGAATACAAATGGCAGGTGATTACCATGGATTTTCTTCAAGGGTTGCCTATGACCAAGACTCGACATGATGTCATCTTGGTAGTGGTTGATAAATTGACTAAGGTTTCTCATTTCATTCCTAGGAACCTTAAGGATGGTTCTTTAGTGTTGGTGAAAAAGTTTGTGCAAGAGATTTTCTGTTTGCACGGTGTACCTAAAACGGTCATCTCTGATCGAGATACACGAATGACCTATAGATTTTGGACTAACTTATATGCTTCATTGGGGAAAAAACTAAACTTTAGTTCAGCATATCACCCTCAGACTGATGGTCAGACTAAGAGGGTAAACCAGGTAGTAGAGGATCTCCTCAGAATGTACTGTATAGATTAGGAACATAAGTGGGAGGAGTACCTACCTCTAGTTGAATTCGCTTATAATAACTCTTTTCACGCCTCTTTGGATATGGCACCTTTCGAGGCTTTGTATGGTCACAAGTGTTGCACCTATTAGCTGGGATAGAGTGGAAGATAGGATTGTTGTAGGACCAAAGATGTTGAGGGAAATGGAAGATCAGATGAAGCTCATTAAGGAAAAGTTGAAACAAGCTTCAGATCGATAGAAGAGCCTTGCGGATAGAAACATAACTTTTAGGTAGTTTGCAGTGGGTGATAAGGTTTTCTTAAGGGTACAACCATAGAAGAGTTCTATCTCTTTTGGGAAGGGGTCCAAAAATGCCCCTAGATATGTGGGACCATTTGAGGTCTTGGAGCTTATTAATCTGGTTTCTTATAGACTTGCTCTACCACTGGCTCTTTCTCAAATACATAATGTTTTCCATATTTTTGTTCTTAAGCCATACCATTCGGATGCATCTCATATTCTTGATTGGCGTGCATTGCAGGTGCAAGATCAAGGGGTGGTGCTAGTGGAGCCCACCAAGATTTTGGAGATGCACAGCATTAAGCTACAGAACTGTGATATTGTGTAGTATAGGGTCTAGTGGGACTAGTATTCGGTGGATACTGCCACCTGGGAAAATGCTGAGGACATTGATAAAGCATATCCACATTTGAGAATTTAGCTTATTTTTCATTTCTACATATTATGACTTTATTATAATATGGATATTTGATATGTAAGTCTTCTTTATGTGGTTCTTTGATATAATAGGACATTGGGACGATGTCTCTTCCAAGTGGGGAAGGATGTCACGTCGCAAATTCTGATACATTATGAACTTACTATATTTAGAACTATTTGTGGATAATTATATGTCGATTAAATAAATGTTAGTTAATAGACTTAATTAAATAGATAGACACTTATTTTATGCTGATTTGAATTAAATAGATGGTAGTTTATTTTAATTTGAAAGATGGAATAAGTGAATATTATTTGAAATGATAAAGTGAATATTATTTTATTAAATAAATTGTTATGCTTCGGCTATTGATCACTAACCTATTAATGGAAATTCAAGTTTTATGAGCTGCAGGTTGTCGAAGACAAGGGTGTGGTCAAGGTTGAGGTGGTTAGCTCCCTGGAAGGGTTAGGATGTAGGGGATACTCTCGAATACACACACACACACATGTAGATGGCATCTAGATGCATTAGTGTTGCTTTAATAAAATGTTGTTCCTTAGTATTTTATTAGAAAAGATTCTTTATATATTCTAGTTATTATTTTATTTATATTAAAAAAATTATAAAGTAAAATCAAATTATATATTTTTATAGATTTATATTTATATATTTTATTTTAAATGATATGTGAGTTATAAAGTAACTTAAATTATATATTTACATAGTTATATATTTATATATTTAATTTTAATTTATATGTGAGGGAAATAATTATATTTTATTGAATTGTTATTTTAGAAATAAGTTATGTGGCAAATTTATTATTAGAATCACATTAGTTATTAAAATTATGCCTTTTTTGAAATTAGAATTATTATCTATATCTATTCCAAGATTTAATAATAAATTAAGTTAGTCCTATATGTGAGTTACAAAATTAGAAAAATCTATTTTAATTGACAATTAGAAATAAAGAACTTAGAAAAAGAAAACAAAATTAGAAAATTAAAAAAAAATTAAAAAAGAATAGAAACAAATAGAAAAATGGAAAAAGACACAGATTTAGAAAAAGACAAAATCTATACAAAAATTAGGAACTAGGAAATATAGTAAGGAAACTGGAAAAAGGAAATAAAGGACTTTAAATAAAGATTTAACTCTCATTATTCACACACAGAAAATATTCACAGGAATTTGGAAGACAGAGAAAATTAGTGCAAAAAGAGAGAACAAAGAAGAGGAAAAAATAGAGGAAAAGAGGAGTATCAAGAGATCAACAGAAGAATAGCAAACCAGGTTCTATGCATAATTTATTTATATATATTCGATCATTTTTCTGTGAAAACTTAAAATTGTTTTCTTTTATCAAATTTTAATTTTATATATTCATATATTGATAAACTTAATATCACTATTGTATTTATATTATTATTTTCATCTATCACATAGATCTAAAGTTATTGAGAAAGCATTTTCTCAGATATGTAATGGTGATTGTAGTAAAATTATAATATTATATATATAAAATATTAATTTTTATGCAATATATATATATATATATATATATATATATATACAAGCAGTATATACATATATCTAGAACATCTGATTCATATAATAAAATCACTTACAAATTTTACATGTTGCACATTATAATTTATTATTGAATGATTTTTATTGTTGCTCGCACTAAAGATATTTAATATTATACATTAAGTTAAATTCTATTTTGACATGCTTTCATATACCGAACGTTACTTTTTCTATGAGGATTATTCACTAGAAATTATACTATTTGCTTGTCTTTTATCATTCGCTAAAACTTCTATCTATAACATTTGCTAGAAATTCTGAGTTAGAATCATTCGCATATATATACATACATACATATATATATATATATATATTTGGAATTAAATTAGTATATATTCGGTTTAATTTATTTCTATTAGAAATATATTTATTTTACTCTATTTTTATAATGGGATATATATAAATATATATTTAAATGATTATATCTATGGAATTATATTAACATATATTTAATCCAGTTATTTAATTTTATAAAAAATATAAATGTTTTACTCAGAAATTTTCATGGAATATAAATGAATTTATTATTTTTTTCAAAAATTGGACAATAAATGAATATAATTGATTAAAAACTTTCTATGTTGGTTTTGTAGAAAAACATGTTAGTGGGATCATATTGTCTAACTTTTTATCTGAAAATATACTAAACCCAATAGGATGAAAATGGACCAGAACCAAAGTAAAGTAATAGAATTAACTTTTGTTTCAACAATAATTTCTTACCAAATTAGAAAATTTCTATTTTTCGAAAGATCATTATAACCCTTTAGATTTTTTTTGAAACTTAAAAATTATGAAGCATTACTTTAAACTTTGGAAATTGATTTATTCCTCCTATCGGGATAAATTTTGTGTTATATTGGAGAGCTACTTTACTTCTGGGATAGGATGCCGAATGTGGGCTCCCAGAGATGGTAATTTACTTTTTCTAAATTACCAATTTTTGTTTATTTAAGCTTGGCCAAGCTGTTAGACCATTGAAAAAAGATGGATTTGAAAAGCCTAGAATTATATGTTGTCTCTGCCACATCCTATTGTGAGAGTTATGTCATTTCTAGTATAGTTTAGGAATGCATACAGGCACTAGGCATGCATCGAGAGTTCCCTCCTACCTTTACCATTCTGTGTTGCTAGGCTCCTCATGTAGGGTCAGTGCTTCCTTCGAGTTAGGAAGGAAACCGGGGAAGTCTAGTACTTCATGGTTGGGTAGAAAAAGCACCTTGACTACATTCTTGACCTCAGCTTGCAGAAGACCATTGGGGTCATGGCGGTTGAGATCAGAGGTTCTTTTATAAATATGATTCGTATGGATATACTTGTATTAATTTTGTATGGCTTGCTCAAGCCCAATTGTAATTATACTTTTATTGAAGTAACTGAAATATTGATACAATCTCTAGTAACATGGAATCAAATGTCTTGAAACACCCTTTTTGGTGAAAGTATATGGAAATGTAATTTATTGATTGATTAAATTTGTACTTCATTATTGGAACTTGCTATCATTATGCAACTATGAATATTTGAGTATTGAATCATTTTTCTTTCAAAATTTAGAATTGCATTTTCTTTTGAGTTCCTAGTTTTAGTAAGTAAGAATAATGTATCATTACACATTCAAAAACTCCCCCTGTCTAGAAGGCACTGAGGCTTATAAGAAACCATTGCTCATGAGACACTGATGCTGATGAAGCTAATCAAGACTATTGTCATACTAACATAATCTTAGTGACATACCATCATCAAATCACAAACACAGTGTAAACACTTGTTAATGTTATGCATATCATTGTTATAACACTATCTAGTGTACTCAGAACTTGAGATAACACAAAGATGGAAAGCTATCAAAGCATTATCAACTAAAACATGGTCATCCACCACTACATCAATGAAGATCTCCACTATGTAAGGTACCTTATGACACTGCACTTGATAGTCCTCTCTCCTCACTGTCATAACTAAAAAACACTATCACACTTGTCAAAACTCTGTCAAGATAGTTTGCTCTGTATTTGCTCTACATTTCTGACACTATCAAAACTTTATCATTCTTCTCTCACACCATATCTTACATGTCTCCTTGTTTTGCAAAACAAGTTGTATTTCAAACTACACCTCTCCATATAAACTGACTCCTTCTATCAAAACTGCACACTGCACTGAGATTTTTTTTTTCTTGCCACATTGTCAAGTATATTGTTCTATCATGCTTAATCTAATGATACAGAGATATCTAGTCACAAACTGTCTAGATAATAACATATCAATGTTGTGAAGTGGTTTATCTTTATCTACAACAAAGCAAATATTGTCCTATAATCATGACATCTCATTAGACCACTTTTTCCTTGAAGCATTTTGTCATGTGTCTTGTCTGATCTTCTTCATACAAGTTAATCAGATCACATTGATAATCCTTCATACCATACTCTATTCCAATATAGCAAGAATGTTGGCACCCTTTAATAGTACCATCACCCAACAAAGATAAACGAATGCCTACAACTAGTACATTACTCATGTCTTAATCTGATTTGTTTTAACATGTTTCAGTTAATCTACCACCTGCACATTATCTTGCATTTTAGACTTTGTTGCCAACTGTATCATGAATGAACATCTACAAAGATTGTAACAAAACATGAAAGGCACTGTTAAAAAGCACTATAATACTATTAAAACTCCTTGTCTTGTAATTGTCTATATCATACATGTCTCCACCAAGTTGCATCATGAACATGAAAATCACTATTCAAAGACATTCCTAAACACATCACTTCTTAATACAACAACATTTGTAACCTCTAACATCATTGATATGCTAGGTAACCAATTTAATTGATGGACAATGCCCTTGAAGATGGTAATATTTGACTAACAATCTAAAGAAGGCAACAACACAATTCCTCTGCAAGACTCATTACAAACATGAATAAACATAGCATCAACATACCCTTGATCAAATGATCAACATCATAGAAAGACTGTAGTATTGTCACCTTGTGACATTCCTTAGAGCAAAAATATGATTCAAAGTGCTATAATTTGTTAATGCACTATAACACTGTAAGGCAATACTAGTGGAGCAAACTTGCATCCTTGTAAACAAGCCTATTGCCAATACATATTAACTAAATTGAGGAGATGAACACATAATTGTTTGATAATCATGGCACACAATGCTAAACAATATTTTGAGATCATGATGATTGTACATAGAACATATTGACTACTGAGATCCGCACCTTGTTATTGTTTCATGTAACATGGTTAAACCGATGCTACCACTAAGTTGCTTATGTAGTAATTCTTCTAACTCCTAGGGGTAAAAAGATAAGACAATGATTGTCTCCCCTATCTTCAAGGGTTACTTTATGCAAATAGTGATGTTTCTTGTGCATTGTGCACAAGATTGGGTTGCTTCTTCTCTTGATCTTGTTTCAGTCTCTAGATTTTCACATCTAACTTCTTCTTGCACAAGGTATCTGCTCTTTTGTTTCTTTATAATTTCTTCAACTTACTCCTACAATGTTGTGCCTTATGCCCAATGTTATGACACTTAAAGAAAGTGACATTATTACCAACTAGAGGGGCAAAGGAATCATGTCTTATTGTGTTCCATACATGACTATGTCTTTCATATGCTCTACAGTCTCTTCCTATGTGACCAACTTTGTTACAATTATAACAAACTACATTCATATGTTTAGACAATGTAAATGAACTTCTATTTGGCCTTCTACTATGTGTAAATTGACAAGTTGTAGCCTTATGAAAAAGTTATGACAAAAATGACAATAACTAGGAAAGAGTGAATAGTTGTACCTTATTGCTTGACAATGTCTGGTAGGTGGAGAGCTTGAGGACATGTTTGTCCTTCTCCCTTCATCAACAAATCTATGTATTGTCTTCTTCTTATTTTTAGGAGCAGCAACATGATAACTTAGATCAATTTTCTTTCTAGGTGCATTGCTAACTTTAGAATTTTGTCCCACTTCATACCCTAATCCTGTAGTACCATTATTACACTTTTGTTTGCCCAACATTTCATACAATTTGTTGGTGATGTTCTAACACTTATGATTTTTCTCTAACTGCTTTCTCAAGGACAAAACTTATGCCTCTAACTTCTGACAGTCCACTTCTTTTGGTTGCAAGTCCAACTTTATGACTTCTTCATTCCTTTTATACTCTTCCAACTATACTTTAAAATCTGCAAGGTGTTTGTCAGGTTCTTCAAGGACTGAAATTGCTTTAGCCTTTGATTCTTTTTCATCTTGAAGCCGCATCTTTAGTTTTGAGTTTTCCTCTTTTAGATTTCCAATCATCTTGTAAGCATAAAATAGTTCTTCTTCAAGATCCACTCATTCGTCTTCTTCTAGATCAGATTGGACTTCACCTTCTTCATGTGAATGTCTCCTTTCATGGTCACTATACTCAAAAATCAAGTTGTCCTCTAATTTTGTACTTGAGTCAACATCACCAATTGCATTTGGTAAAGTTGATACCTTTTGATTAGTATGTGGGTTGGCATTTCTTCTTCCCTTGTTTCTTCTACTTTTTACCATTATATTCCACCTCTAAGATCTACCCTGGTTAGTTAGACTTCTGCAAGGAACACTACTCTAATACAAATTGTTAGGATACACACTATCACTGAGAGGGGGGTGAATAAGTGGTGTAGGAGCACCTAGTTGGTTTCATGCCTCTACAAGGCAATTTTGTCATTTTTGGTCTTAGATTATGTTTATTTTTGTAATAAGGTCATGTTTGACCATGTTTCATGGGTTAGGGTCCTTGTTTGGTTGCTAGGTTTAATTTTACAAATATTATCATTGTTACAAAATACAAAAACAAGTGCAAAATGGGAATATGAAGATGATGGAAGTAGATTGTCATTGATGTCAAAAAGGTGTTGGTATTGATAAGAGATGTCATCAGGATTTCTTCATGTTTTGGTGTTCATATTGGTTCATTTTTTATCACCATGTTTAAGACTGGTTCATACTTGGTTCATTCTTGTTTTTCTTGGTTCATTTTTGTAGATCTTATGTAGTGGTGTTTTAAGGAATGATGATGCAAGAATAATGCAATGCATATGGCTTTTTATGCAAGGTTGATTGATAAGGTGTGTTTCATGTAGCCATATTGTTTACAAGTTGTCCACCAAAGCAAAAAGGATAAAAGATATTTGAAGACTTGTTTGAGTTGGTTATGATCTTTCTTCATGTTATGATTAGTTTTTTCTTCACACGAAAGTGTTCAAATGCTTAGAAGGTATTATTTATGATTGACAAATTTGCAGGATTGAATTCTTGTATCATCTTGACACATGCATTTTTGTTCAGTTTGGCTTATGACAAGGCTTGAGTTTTTGGCCACATTGGTATAAAGTTAGACACAAGAGTTTGAAGTGTGTGATGACATGAGGAATGAGTGTTGAGTGGATATCTTCAATTTACCCTCATCAGAATTCCTTTAATATGCCTTCAAGTTTCTCTCTGCCAAGATAAGCCTTCTCTGACATTTGGTTGATACTACTAGGGTTTAATTTTTGTCATTCTTATTTTGTCTTTAAACCCTAAGTCTATTCTTAGAGTTCTAACTTCTAACACAATACCTATGTCATAAGTTTCTAAGCCCATTATTTGAAAAAGTTACTTTTGTTATAAAAAACCAAGACCTATGATCATAGGTTATCCACTTAAGCTTGACCTGTTCTAACCAGTCCCTTTTTTTTTTTTTACTAGTCTCTTTTATAAGAGATGTGCAGCATTGAATATTTAATTTTGGTTTAAATGTGTTTCATAAAAATTCCAAGTTTTTTTTAAGGGAACCTGAATAAGCCATAAGTGGGTTTATTTTTTTAAAATTTTTCATCTCCTATTTTAATGGTCTTCTAAAAGGCATATTTCTATAAGATGGAATAATATGGAGATTGAGTTTTTTAAGGAGATTTTCAACGAAGTTTTTTGGAAGTTTTTTTTGGCAAATTTCAAGGAGATATGTGAGGATTTTTTTTTTAATATATAGGTCAGCCTCTTGGTGTCATTTTTTATGACATTAAATAAAGTTTTTTATGAGATTTTTGCAAAGTCATAAAAGGTGGGATGAATTTCGTAGAAAATATAAAATATTTTTTTTAAAGACTATTTTTAGTCTTTTTAAAAATAAAAGGAAATTTTTCTTAATGGATTTTTTTTGTGGAGATTTATTTCTATTCTCAGTGGCATATTGGAAGGCTATTATGAAGGAGACTTATAAGTAAACAAAAATTACTTTATAAAAACTTTGATTTTTTGGAAAGTTTAAGAGATGTATAAAGCTCTTTTTTATATTATTTTTATGAGGATTTTTTTTCATGAAGAAGACTTTTGAGCTACATATTAGAGAAGATAAAAAATGGAAGTTTTGTTTTATTTTCAAAGGTAGATTGGTTATATTATTGAAGATTTGAAGAATCTTTTTGTGAGGAGGTTGAAGAGTTTTTTGTTTCAAAAGAAATATGAAAAGTCTTTTTGCAGAGAAGATGAAGATGAAAAATGTTGAAAATATATATTTTTTTGGAGCCATTTACATATAATTTGAAGAGGTTTTTGAAGCATTTTATGCACAGTCTTTCAATTTGTTCAAACTTTCATTGTGGCAAATATGATCTCAAGTGTTATAATGTGTGGCAAAAAGATTTTTTTTGATTGAAAACATTAAATGGAGAATATGAAAGGTCATGAAAAGATGAAAATGATTTTGCAGAATTTGGAAAGGTATGTCATATTTATTGGCTTCACAAGTGCATTGACGGTGTGTATGTGTGGAAATTTATGCAGAAATGAAGACATTTTCTACAAGATCCTTTTGAGAAGAAAACATAGATGAATCAGATATTGCTATGTGTGTGATACAAAAGGTAATGTTTTTTGTAGGAATGAATTAAACGAGGATAAAGACAATATAAAATTGAATGTGCATCAGGTGGATCAAATTTGTAGAGATAAGAATGTTGTAAATTTGTTTACCAGAGCTTGTTTGCAGAGATGTGTAAAAGGAATTATTTTTTATGGTCTTGACTTGAAAATCAAATAGGAGGTATAAGGGTGTATGATGAAACGTAGAGTGTAATTGGTACAAATAAGATTGAGGTTCAATCATTTCTTGCACACTAAGTTTTATATTTTGATGATGGTGATTGTTTATGCCAGAGAGGCCTTGTATCATCTAATGAGGCACAATGTATGCCAGTGAGGTTTGTAGGTCAGTGAGACCTTACATTTGTCAGTGAGACATATATCAATCAATGAAGCCTTGTAAAGAAGTTTTTCAAAGTTAATCTAGTGAGGTAGTTCATGAGTGGTTTTTCTACCCCTAAAGGGTTCTCCACTCCTAATTCTTTGTGTCCTTGTTTCATAAATTGTATGTTGTTGATTGTCTTTCAAGTCTAAACATTCAATGTTTATTTCTTAATGCAAAATATGACAATTGATTGTTAACATGTTCTCCCTCAATTTTGATAAGTTTTAGATTGTATGGTTTTACACAACACTGATTCACACCCCTCTCAGTGTTGTCCTAGACTCCAACAAGCGGTATCAGAGCCTAGGTTCCCTTTTTGAAGTCTGATAGGCTCAGGCAGGTCCTGTTAGTGGAGTACCATGGGTAAGTGCAAAAGAAATAAGAACATGAGAAATGTCAATTCAAAGGTTGATATAGAATCTATTGATAGAAATGTTCCCCAAGTTGAATCTGATATTATTTTAGAAGAAAAGATTTCTGGAGCTCCTCTTTTTGATGGTTCATATTCTTCAGTTTGGTGTATGAGAATGTAGATTTATTTATCGTCTTTAAGATATGATGTTTTGATGTCAGTTGAGAATGGGTATTGTGTTATTGCAAATGACAAAGAAGCTTTTGAATGTAATCATGTTGCAAAGAAGGCCATATTATTTGCTCTATCTAATGATATTTCTTGTAAAGTTATGCAGTGTGTAATAGCTCAGGACATCTAGAAAGAATTGAGAAGAATTTATCAAGGTGATAATAAAGAAGAGGATAGCCTGGTGTGTGAAGAAAGTAGCATTAACAGGAGACTTTCATATGAAGAAGATAAGGTCCAATCAAATTTAGAAGAAGAAGATCACATTATAAGTGATGATGAACAAGAATTTGAAGTTGATATTGAAGGAGAGCTTATGTGTGCTTTGGGTGAAGTTAAGAAATACAAAAAGAAGAACCAAAATTTAATGTTGCAGATACAACAAGAAAGAGACTTCAAAGACAAAGCACTCTCTAATCTTGAAGAGGCAAGTATTCAGATTGCAAATTTAAGGACACAAATTGATAACTCAGACAATTTGATTATCAGTCTAAAAATAGATGTTGAGGAAGCTAAGAGGATAGCAGATGTTTCAAAATCTGATCTTGAAGTTAGAAGGATTGATAATCTAAAATTAGAGGGTGATATTATCAATCTAAGAAAAGAGTATGATGGTCTCAAGGCTTTATCTAAGAAGTATAAGGAGTTTAAAGAAAACACAAGCAAGCTACATGAGATGCTAGGTAAATAGCATCATCAAAACATAACTGGTTTAGGATATGAAGAAGGACAGTGTTCCAAATCCAGAAGAAAAAATATTTTGAATCATCATGTTGCTACATCTGAAGGTAAAAGGAAGAGTGAAGCTAAACAAAAAACCAGAGATGAATTTGTGCATAATCAAAGAAAGAATTTTAGAAAACCTGCTCCTTTAAGACAAGCATACATGTACAGGTATAACTATTCATTTAATGGTTATTTTTATACTTGTAATCATTTTGGACACAGAGCAGAAGGAATATTGATATTGGTTATTACAAGTGCAATAATGCTGGTCACATACAAAGAAACTACAAAATGGATAGAAGGAATGATCCTACATGGAAGCTTAACATGAATGCTCAAAGGTACTATCAGTCATTTGATTATGATTGTAACATAGTTTGTTATAATTGCAATACTATTGGACACAAAGCACACAGTTGTAGAATGTATAGAAAATTTGTAGCACCTGACTTGATAGGTTTGAAAAGGACAGGCGCTGAAAAGTATTGGAGGAAGAAAAATCTTGTGAAAGTGTGGAAGCAGAAACAAAGACAAAAGAGTACAAATCCTAAACTTGTGCATCTTGCACAAGTTACATCATTAGTTGGATAATTGAGAGCATGAAGTAAGGGGGAGTTGTTCATGTCCTATCAATTATCCCCAAGAAGTTATAGGAGGAGATCAGTTGATGATCTTGATGTGATGATCTTGTTTTGTTTATCATGCTTGCCTGATAATGTTTGAAATAAAGTTTCTGATGATATTGATTTTCAGTGTATGTCAGTAATACAGGTGTTCATGATCAGTGACATGTTTTGAGGTTCATGATGCATACAAGTGTTGATAAGTTGTTAAAGGGTTCAATGCACAAAGAGATTGATGAAGTTGAGTATATTGCAATTCAAATGTTATTGATATTAATCTTCATATATTTTGTTCATGTGTTTTGAGTTATGTGCCTTGCATGAGAATTGAAGCCTTTAGGTGGACTGGATGTCAAGTCATGCTCATTTGGAAGTGTGATGTGATAATTTGACATGTTTCTTTGATGGTTCGCATCATTAATATGTTTTAGGGATGTATATGCAAATTGTGTGGTTCCAGTTTTGAAGTGGTTTTGTATTTATATCAGATTTGACATTTTATTGTAAAAAGTGTCTTGTACAGTTACAGGAGGATGGTCCTCATTCTTAAGAAGTGTGGGCAGGAGTAGATTCATTGCAGACTTTATGTTTTGGGAGTTATTAGAGATTTGTCATGTGGGTCAAAAGGTGTTGATGATTGAAGAAGAATTGTTTGTTTGGAAAGTTTGTCTTTCAATCACATGTGATGTCATCAGGAGTGTGTCAGTCTTCATCTTCATAAGTGGTTTTTGTAACAAGAAGTCGTATTATGCTTCAAGATGTAATTTTTTAGATGTGTGGTTCATGGTATCTTGTTGCTCTCAAGTTTGAAATGTTGTTCAAGGTGCAGATGTGCAAGGATAGAGCTCTAAGGATAAGTTTTGGACAGCAAATTGTAAATGTGATCAGTGCCTTAAATTTTCAGAGGCTAGTGGTATCAAAGGTTTGGGTAAGTGATATTTCAATTTCTTGGTTAGTATGAAGGATAAAAAGGTCAGTGATGGTGCTTGTGATCCAAGAAATAAATGAGCAGTTGGTTGATATCAATATAATTTGCTAGTCTCATGCTAATGTTCTTTATGAGTTATTCTTCACAGGGGGAGACAATAGCCTTTGTCATCAGATGTCAAAAAGGGGGAGAAAGAAAAATTGCATCGTGTATTTTTAACATCAATGACAAAGGGGGAGATTGATGGAATTAGATTGTCATTGATGTCAAAAAGGTGTTGGTATTGATAAGAGATGTCATCAGGATTTCTTCATGGTTTGGTGTTCATATTGGTTTGTTTTTTATCACCATGTTTATGACTGGTTCATACTTGGTTCATTCTTGTTTTTGTTGGTTCATTTTTGTAGATCTTATGCAGTGGTGTTTGAAGGAATGATGATGTAGGAATAATGCAATGCATATGTCTTGTTATGCAAGGTTGATTAACAAGGCGTGTTTCATGTAGCCATATTGTTCACAAGTTGTCCACCAAAGTAGAAAGAAGAAAAGATATTTGAAGAGTTGTTTGAGTTGGTTATGATCTTGCTTCATTTTATGATCATTTTTTTCTTCACATGAAAGGGTTTACATGCTTAGAAGATATTATTTATGATTGACAGATTTGCAGGATTGAATTCTTGTATCAACTTGACACATGGATTTTTGTTTATGACAAGGCTTGAGTTTTTGGTCACATTGGTATAAAGTTGGACACAAGAGTTTGAAGTTTGTGATGACAAGAGGAATGAGTGTTGAGTGGATATCTTCAATTTACCCTCATCAGAATGCCTATAATATTCCTTCAAGTTTCTCTTTGCCAAGATAACCCTTCTCTAACATTTGGTTGATATTACTAGGGTTTAATTTCTGTCATTCTTATTTTGTCTTTAAACCCTAAGTCTATTCATAGGGTTCTAACTTCTAACACAATACCTATGTCATAAGTTTTTAAGCCCATCATTTGAAAAAGTTACTTTTGTTATAAAAAACTAGTGACCTATGATCATAGGTTATCCACTTAAGCTTGACCTGTTCTAACCGGTCCCTTTATTTTTTTTACTAGTCTCTTTTATAAGAGATGTGCATTGAATATTTAATTTTGGTTTAAATGTGTTTCATAAAAATTCCAAGTTTTTTTAAGGGAACGTGAATAAGCCATAAGTGGGTTTATTCTTTTAAAATTTTTCATCTCCTATTTTAATGGTCTTCTAAAAGGCATATTTCTATAAGATGGAATAATATGGAGATTGAGTTTTTTAAGGAGATTTTTTAAGGAATTGTTTTGGAAGATGTTTTTGGCAGATTTCAAGGAGATATGTGAGGAGCTTTTTTTTATAAAAAATATGTAGGTGGGCCTCTTCATGTCATTTTTTATGACATTAAATAGCATTTTTTATGAGATTTTTGCAAAGTCATAAAAGGTGGGATGAATTTGCTAGAAAATATAAAAGATGTTTTTTTAAAGACTATTTTTAGTCTTTTTAAAAATAAAAGGAGATTTTTTTAATGGATTTTTTTTGTGGAGATTTATTTCTATTCTCAGTGGCATATTGGAAGGCTATTATGAAGGAGACTTATAAGTAAACAAAAATTGTTTTATAAAAACTTTGATTATTTAGAAAGTTTAAGAGATGTATAAAGCTCTTTTTGATATTATTTCTATGAGGATTTTTTTTCATGAAGAAGACTTTTGAGCTATAGATTGGAGAAGATAAAAAATGGAAGTTTTGTTTTATTTTCAAAGGCAGATTGGTTATATTATTGAAGATTTGAAGAATCTTTTTGTGAGGAGGTTGAAGAGTTTTTGGTTTTAAAAGAACTATGAAAATTCTTTTTGCAGAGAAGAAGAAGATGAAAAATGTTGAAAATATAATTTTTTTTTGGAGCCATTTACATATAATTTGAAGATGTTTTTGAAGCATTTTATGCAAGGTCTTTCAATTTGTTCAAACTTTCATTGTGGAAAATATGATCTCAAGAGTTATAATGTGTGGAAAAAAGATTTTTTTTGATTGAAAACATTAAATGGAGAATATGAAAGGTCATGAAAAGATGAAAATGATTTTGCAGAATTTGGAAAGGTATGTCATATTTATTGGCTTCACAAGTGCATTGACGGTGTGTATGTGTGGAAATTTATGCAGAAATGAAGACATTTTCTACAAGATCCTTTTGAGAAGAAAACATAGATGAATCAGATATTGCTATGTGTGTGATACAAAAGGTAATGTTTTTTGTAGGAATGAATTAAACGAGGATAAAGACAATATAAAATTGAATGTGCATCAGGTGGATCAAATTTGCAGAGATAAGAATGTTGTAAATTTGTTTACCAGAGCTTGTTTGCAGAGATGTGTAAAAGGAATTCTTTTGTATGGTCTTGACTTGAAAATCAAATAGGAGGTATAAAGGTGTATGATGAAACACATAGTGTAATTGGTGCAAATCAGATTGAGGTGCAATCATTTCTTGCACACTAAGTTTTATATTTTGATGATGGTGATTGTTTATGCCAGTGAGGCCTTATATCAGCCAATGAGGCACAATGTATGCTAGTGAGGCTTGTAGGTCAATGAGACCTTACATTTGTTAGTGAGATAGATATCAGCCAATGAAGCCTTGTAAAGAAGTTTTTCAAAGTTAAACCAGTGAGGCAATTCATGAGTGGTTTTTCTATCTCTAGAGGGTTTTCCACTCCTAATTCTTTATGTCCTTGTTTCATAAATTGTGTGTTGTTGATTATCTTTCAAGTCTAAACATTCAATGTTTATTTCTTAATGCAAAATATGATAATTGATTGTTTACACGTTCTCCCTCAATTTTGATAAGTTTTAGATTGTATGGTTTTACACAACACTAATTCACCCCCTCCTCTTAGTGTTTTCGTGGACTCCAACAGAAGAGTCATTGGTGGTTAGGAAGGCATTTATATGGTTGGTAAATAAAACTCAGTTGAAAATAGTGGGAAATAGTTATAATATGCTTTGTGAAGTCAAACACATCGTGGAAAGGAGATTTTTGATTAAAAGAACAATAACAAACTCTGTTTTTCTACATTTTTCTTGTGTTTTTCACTATTCCAGCTCATTGTACGGCCCATTACAGTACTGTCACGACCTAAAATTAATTGCATGTGATAGAATAGTGAATCTACTTTCTTTTGATCTTTGTTTCATTGAATTTCATCAAAATTGGAGAGAGTTAGAGTGATTTTACTGTGGACAGTTAGGAAACCATCGATGGTGAGGGTTTGGTTGAAAATGAGTTTTTTGAACAAATTCACTAGTGGAAAATTCTAAAAATAGGTGGACTAAAAATAGACACAATACTTTTAATGATTTTGGCATTTGCAGGAGCAAGGGATGGAGTTTGGGTCAATTTTGAGGCAGCCTTAGTCTGAATTTTCTGTGTATTAGGCTTAAAGTGAGTAGGTAGGTATAGTGTCTTGTGGTTTGGCGAATTGGTGATAATTCTAGTTGACAAAATTGGCATATTTAGACCCCATGAAATGTGAGGAATGTCTTGAAGTTGAGTTTTATGTTTTGGGTTTTGAATTTCACATACTTGGTTTGTAAAACAATGCTAATTAAGCATAATTAAGTTGTAACAGTCAATTTTAGAGGGTTTTGTTCCAAAACAACCCTATCCAAAAATTGGATATGTTAACAAGAGGCATAAAGGTTATCTAGAATGGTGATTAGATTCTAGGTTTGAAGCATCCTTCAAAAGTTATGATGAAATTCCTTGTTTTGGAGTACTACTAGAGGATTGAAGGATTTGAGAGAAAACCCATCAAGTAAGAGTTTGTTCTTTTGTGATTGTGTGTTAATCTCCACCCTGTTCTACATTGAAGTGGTATTAGAGAACTGATGAGAAGTGAGAGAGTTGAAAGAAAAGCATGCCAAGGATTTGAGATAGGTAAAAGAGGCCCAGTAAGCTATCCTTGAAAGACTTGCAACACTTGAATCAAATCAAAGAAGAGGTGTGGTCACTGGAGACCAAAGTGATGAAGAGGAAGAGGAAGGGGGTGAGAATGAAAACCCTCAAGAAGGAGTCCAAGAGGAAGAGTTGGACCCTAATGAACTAAGAATGACAAAGTTGCTGAAGGATATGAAGGGAGATACTCCTAAGGTGAAGATAGAATTGCCCATGTATGGTGGGAAGATGGATAGTGAAGAGGTTCTAGGTTGGATTGATGAACTTGATAACTATTTTGATTATGAAAAGGTAGCAGAAAACCAAAGAGTGAAATTTGCCAAAACAAAATTTGAAGGCCCTACTTTAACTTGGTGGAATTATGTGTAGGAAGAGAGGGTAAAGAAGAGAAAGTCAAAAATTAATTCATGGGATAGAATGGTGGCTAAAATTAAGAGCCAATTTCTACCCAGTGATTATGTAATTCAGACATTTAGAAAGCTTCAAAACCTCAAACAAAAGGAGATGGATGTCATGGTCTATACAGAGGAGTTTCACAAGCTAAGTATAAGGATAGGCTATGTTGAGGAT
Organism: Cunninghamia lanceolata; assembly: GCA_027924645.1. NCBI lineage: Eukaryota > Viridiplantae > Streptophyta > Pinopsida > Cupressales > Cupressaceae > Cunninghamia > Cunninghamia lanceolata. The sequence continues at coordinate 321,248 of BSBN01001409.1, read as the reverse complement.
GAGGTGGAAAAGGTAGCAAGGTACATAAATGGGTTGAGGTTCAATATACATGATGAGTTAAGCATTGCCACCAAGAATGGTGGAAGAATGTTTTCAAATGGCAATCAGGGTAGAAGAAAGGTTGAATAGAACACAGGAGAAACAAAGTATAGGTAGAGGAAAGAACTTCAGGGGTAGAGGAACATTTGGAGGAAGAGGATAGTCCTAATAGCCATAAGGAGAGACAAGTGGTCATCAATAACAGAGCTTGAAATCAAGAGGCAGTTTTAGAGGTAGGAGATCAAATAGCAAAGGTAGATTGGGTGGTCAAGGTAGAGGATCAAATACATACTCAGGAAGATGCTATCAATGCAATCAGTTTGGCCTTCAAGCATGGAAATGTCTAGATAAGAAACCTTCTAGTTCACATGGTGGAGAAAGGAGAAATCAATTGGTGCAAGAGGAAGTTAATGAGAGTGTCAACTCTCCATCTTAGCCTGTTGTTCTAGAAATTAGAGAAACTCTAATGGTGAGGAGAACATTGCTCAAAGTTCTTGTGGTGAAAGAGCCTCCATAAAGAAAATACCTATTTAGAAACACATGCAAATCTCAAGGTAAGGTGTGAAAAGTTGTTATTGATTCTAGTTCCATAGATAATTTGGTTTCTTTAGAGATAGTTGAAAAGTTGAAAATGAAAAGAATCCCACACCCCACTCCTTATAAGGTCTCCTAGTTGAATTATAAGGGTCAGCAAGTCCAAGTTAATGAGCAAACATGGGTGGAATTCAACATAGGAGGATACAAAGATAAAATATTGTGTGACATCATACCAATGGATGTTTGTAATCTACTTTTAGGGAGATCTTGGCAGTATGATAGAAAGGCTAATCATAATGGGAAAAACAACACCTATGTGATTGAAAAGGATGGGATCTAATTCACTCTTATTCCATTGCAAGATGAAGGTGTAGATACACAAGTTGGGTCTAGTGTAATGCTGGTTGGGGAAAAAGAGTTTTTAAAAACCATGAAAGAAGAAGGTGGAGAAGGTTATGCCATTCTAATCAAACCAAAATCTGTCATGATAGCAGCAAATATTGATGATGTGCCTAAAGAGGTCCAAACATTGTTGAACAAATACAAAGACATAGTGGTAGATGAGCTTCCTAGTTCTTTACCACCAATAAGAGATGTGAGCTGCCATATAGATTTTATACCAAGGGAAAGACTACCTAACAAAGCTGCATATAAGATGACCCCAAAATAGAATGAAGAAATTAGGAGACAGATTCAAGAGTTGCTTGACAAAGGTCTAATAAGGGAGAGTCTTAGTCCATGTGTTGTCCCCACAGTTGTGGCACCAAAGAAAGGGGGAAATTGGAGAATGTGCACTGACTTAAGGGCAATTAACAAGATTACCATAAGGTATAGGTTTCCCATACCAAAAATGGAAGATTTAATGGATTGTTTAGGAGGTTCTTGTTACTTTTCTGAGATTGACCTCAAAAGTGGCTATCACCAAATCAGAATTAGAGAGGGGGATGAGTGGAAAACTTCCTTCAAAACAAATGAGGGGTTGTATGAATGGCTTTCCATGTCATTTGGGCTTTAAAATGCACCAAGCACTTTTATGAGATTAATGAATGAAGTTTTGAAACCCTTCATAGGTAAGTTTGTAGTTGTCTATTTGGATGATATTATTGTGTTTAGCAGGACTAAAGAGGAACACATGCAGCATCTAGACTTGGTTTTGAAGAGGTTTAATGAAGAGAAGTTGATGATTAATTTGAAGAAGTGTGAAATCATGAAGGAAGAATTGGTCTTTCTTGGCTTTGTGATCTCAAAAGGTTCTTTAAAGATGGACTGTAGCAAATTACTCCAACATCAGCAAGTGAGGTAAAAAGTTTTCACAGTCTAGCTAGTTTTTACAAAAATTCATTAAGAATTTTAGTCACATATGTGCTCCAATCATTGACACAATCAAAGGAGATAAAATAAAAAGGTTTGCATGGACCGATGAGGTAGAAAAAAGCTTTCAATATCTGAAAAAACAAAGTAGCACAACGACCTATCTTGGCATTACCTAACTTTAACAAAGTTTTCACAATTGAGTGTGATGCAAGTGGGTATGCAATTGGGGTAGTATTGAGCCAAGAGGGTAGGCCTATTGTATTTTCTAGTGATAATCTCAATGAGACAAAGAAAAATTTTTCCTCTTATGACTTGGAGTTATATGCCATGGTGCAGTCATTGAAGAAGTGGAGACACTATCTCCTACCCAAGGCATTCATTGTTTTTACTGACAATCATGCCTTGCAATTTTTAAATAGCTAAGACAAACTTAGCCATAGACATGTGAAGTGGGTGGAGTACCTACAAAGTTTCACCTTTACCATCAAACACAAAAAGGGGTAGTCAAAAAAGGTGACAGATGCTTTGAGTAGGATAACATTGTTGGTTCAAGAAGTTCAACTCCAACGTGTAGGTATTGATGCATTGAAAGGTATGTATGAAGGAGATGATGATTTCAAGGAAATTTATGTTGTTTGTAATCAGTTCAATGGAACTTTTCATGAAGAACATCTTGATTTTTTGATACAAGATGGCTTATTGTTTAAAGGGGCTCAATTATGTATTCCCAAATGCTCTATGAGGACTAATCTAATTAAGGAAAAGCATTGTGGAAGCTTTGGTGGTCACTTTGGTGTGGACAAAACTTTGGATCAGGTAAGAATGTATTATTATTGGCCAAAGATGCAAAGTGATATTAGAAAATTTCTGGAAGGGTGTGTTGTTTGTCAAATGGCCAAGGGTTGTAGTATAAATACAGGTCTCTATCAACCATTACCAATCCCAAATAGGCCATGGGAGTCCATCAGCATGGATTTTGTGTTGGGGTTGCCCAAAACTCAAAGAGGATTTGATACTGTGCTTGTGTTTGTAGACATGTTTAGTAAGATGGCACACTTTATACCATGTAAGAGTACAAATGATGCCTCATACATTGCAGAGTTGTTCTTCAAGGAAGTGGTCATAATTCATGGATTACCATTGACTATTGTTTCAAACAGGGATAGTAAATTTGTGGGTCACTTTTGGAGAACCCTTTAGAAGAAGTTGGGAACAAATTTGACCTTTAGTTCTGCCTATCATCCCCAAATAGATGGGCAGACAGAAGTATTCAATAGAAGTCTTGGGAATCTCCTTAGATGCTTGAAAAAAGAACATTCAACTTAATGGGATTTGATCCTTCCCCAAGCTGAGTTTTCATATAATGACTCTATGAACCGAAGTGTTAGAAAAAGGCCATTTGAGATTGTGTATGGATTGAAGCCTAGGGGAGTGTTTGAACTCAGAGATTTGAGTGGAATGGAGAGGACTACTAAAGGAGAAGAATTTGAAGTGGCCATGAAAGACATACATGAACAAGTTAGAGAGAATCTTCAAAACAATGTTGATAAATACAAACAACATGCAGATTTCAAAAGGAGAGAGGTTCATTTCAAAGTGGGGGACTTGGTCCTAGCACATTTGAGGAAGGAAAGGCTACCTAAAGGGAAGTATTCAAATCTGTAGATGAAGAAGATAGGGCCATGTAAGGTGGCCCACAAGTTTGGAGCAAATGCCTATGAGATAGAACTCCCTCCTAGAGTTGCTATTTCCCCAATTTTTAATGTTTCTGACCTATACCCTTGTAAAGGGGCTATGATTGAAGGTGAAGATGCAGGTTCCTCAGAGGTTCTAGATGAAGATTGGATCAGGGATCTTCCACCAAGCCAACCCTTAGAATTAGAAAGCATTTTGGACAAGAAGGAGCTTAAGAAGACAAGGAATAAGACCTATTTCCAATACCTAGTTAAATGGAGAGGACTTCCAATGGAGGATGCCACTTGGATGATAGAGGAAGACATAAAAAGGCATGGTGTGACTATTGAAGATCTGCTGTCAACTAGAACTTGAGATTTTGTTTTCCCCATGAGTATGGTGCAGGAGCACCTAGTTGGTTTCATGCCTCTAGAAGGCAATTTTGTCATTTTTGGTCTTCGATTATGTTTATTTTGTAATAAGGTCATGTTTGACCATGTTTCATGGGTTAGGGTCCTTGTTTGGTTGCTAGGTTTAATTTTATAAATATTATCATTGTTGCAAAATGCAAAAACAAGTGCAAAATGGGAATATGAAGAGTCATCGATGGTTAGGAAGGCATTTAAATGGTTGGCAAATCAAAAGCTAGTTGGAAATAGTGAGAAATAGTTAGAATATTCTTTGTGAAGTTGAAGACACCATGGGAAGGAGATTTTTGATGAAAAATAATAATAACAAACTCTACCTTTTTGCATTTTTCCTGTGTTTTCCACTGTTCTAGCTCGTTGTATGGCCCAGTATAGGACTTTCATGACCCAAAATTAATTTCATGTGATAGAATAGGGAATCTACTTTCTTTTGATCTTTGTTGCATTGAATTTCATCAAATTTGAATTGAGTTAGAGTGATTTTGTTGTGGACAGTTAGGAAACCCTAGGTGGTGAGGGTTTGGCTGAAAAGAGTTTTTTGAACAATTTCACTAGTGGAAAATTCTAAAAATAGGTGGACTAAAAGTGGACACAACACTTTTAATGATTTTGACATTTGTAGGAGTAGGGGATGGAGTTTGGGTCAATTTTGAGGCAGCTCTAGTATGAATTTTCTGTGTATTAGGCTTCCAGTGAGTAGGTATGTATAGTGTCTTGTGGTTTGGTGAATTGGTGATAATTCTAGTTGACAAAATTGGCATATTCTGAGCCCATGAGATGTGAGGAATGTCCTGAAGTGGAGTTTTGTGTTTTGAATTTCACATACTTGCTTTGTAAAATAGGGCTAATTAGGGCTAATTAAGCTGTAACAATCAATTTTACTGGGTTTTGTTCCAAAAAACCCTATCCAAAAATTGGATATGTTAACAAGAGGCATAAAGGATATCTGGAATGGTGATTAGATTCTGGTTTTGAAGCATCCTTCTAAATTTATGATGAAATTCCTTGTTTTGGAGTACTACTAGGGGATTGAAGGATTTGAGAGAAAACCCATCAAGTAAGAGTTTCAAAAATTGAAAAGTTTGTTCATTTGTGATTGTGTGTTAATCTCTATACCCTACTCTACATCAATTAGTGATATATAAAAAAATTATTCAATAACCTTAAAAACTTTTCAAAAGGAAGAATATAAGAGCACATCAAGTAAAACATCCACACATAACACCAAGATTTACATGGAAACCCAATGAAGAAAAAAACCACTGAGAGTTGCTTGAGTCTACTACACAAATCCAACCTCAAAAGAAAGAGTAGTACAATTATTTTTGAAGCTCCAACTCCAAGGTACAAAAAACACCTAAGAACTATTTTTCTCAACTTCAATCTCTCATGTACAATACACACTTGATCACAACAATATCACCTTAAAACACCAGTCACTATGAGGCACCAACCTTAATCACATGAAACACCCATACACCACAAAACCCTTGAAAGAAAGAAATGAATGTGCAAAAAATGATTCTATAAATAATTTGATTTGCACCAATAAAAATAACTCTCTTTGAATATACACCTCTGATCAATAAATCATCTTCACGAGAATGTATCCCAATTCACCTCTATTCACTGTTCACCCTCTCTAAATAATACAAATAAAGTATGTATCCCATACATAAGTTAAGATTCCTCTGTATACATCATATTCACCTCAATCTACACAAGGATTCAATATGTTCTAACATTGTTATGATCCTCAACAAAACAAATCTTTGTATTTTTTTGAGTTCAAGACATTCATGTCAATCCAATGCACAATAAGAGCATCAAGTCCAATGATAAAGACAACACATGATCACAATCAAAAGTATAACTTCTACAAACATATCATATGCCTTTTACACATTATCATAACTTCCATGAAAAATAACTAACATTTATTTACCATACCTCTATAATTATCCTTTGTCAAACCTCTGCAACAATTGTAATACACTGTCCTCATATTATCCTACAATCTTTTCACTAATAGCAACATGGTCTACATTCATCAAAATTCTTTGTACATTTGTGCATATATATATACAATGTATCTCTCTGCATCTGTTCAATACATCATGCTATGTCAAAGACGATATCCACTACACCCTAAAGATCATCACATCCTCCTTTGCAAAATAAAACACTGAGAAAACTCTCATAGACTCGTTACTTCTTTATAGACACTTTTATAGTCTTGTATCACCCATCACAAACTCCCTGACATCAAAACTAACATTCTTTATATATATATATATATATATATATATATATAGTGAACTTGAATCTCTATAATAGCATTCAGAGGAGTTTGATTATGGGTGTACACACACGCGCGCGCGCGCGCGCACACACACACACACACACATACACACCCATAATCAAACTCCTCTGAATGCTATTATAGAGATTCAAGTTCAATGCATTTTCTACTACTCTGTGTGTAATTAAAAACCCTAAAAGTTGTGATGAAGTCTAAAAAAAATATTTCAAACCCCACTCCATTCATTCATCAAACCTCTTAATGTCATTGATCAAGTATCTATCTTTTGATGGAAGTTACAAAATGACACAAAGATAGGTAGGGCTTATTCTTGTGGATGCTCGTCAATTTTATATTTGAGGAATAAATATTGTGGTTTTAAAACATATTTAAATACATGAACCTTGGATGATGTCTTTCGTGCTCCTGTGTAATCAAATTTACACCGTATATTTGAACCCCTGCTTAATACTTATGGAGAACTTGGGTGCGTTGATTGCCTTAGGTAAAAGGAGTTAGTGGCCCAGCATTTTAAAAACCTTTCAACGATCTTTTAAAACAAAAGTGCACCCATCATAATATGAGCTTTAGTTTTAAGGATGCTAGGGTTTCTAGGATTGCATTAGGGTTTTAGGACTATAGAACCCTAGGTATTCAAAGAATTTACAAACCCTAAAATTTATCATTAAGATTCTATCACCTGAAACCTATATTCTATAGATACAGAACTTCATAAAACCTTTGAACTCCTTATCCAGGCACCTGCTTTGTATATCAGTATCCTTCCAACATCCCTTCCATACATAATTGATCATAAACACTGCTCAATCCAACTAAGAGCACTCTGACATATCACTAAATCTTTTGATGATTGGAGAAAAGATCTAACCCACTAAACCTAACATATTGACATTAATGACATTTATCCACTCAAACAACTTATGATAGACAAGTGATCTCCTAATGACAGCTTGTGTTATGATTTCACCTTGTAAAGACTCTATGAACAACAATGCATTGACATTATTGGCTCATTCTTATCAAAGACAAACCTAACTCATGACCTCTAATGATAATCCAACTTAGATGAGGTAAAAGCAATTGTTATGTAGTACACCATATGAAGCCAACCACTTTAGCATGAATATCACAAACTGAATAAGATAGTCTCTATTATCTTAGATGATCAAGGCATGAAGCATAATCATAACAGTTACTGAAGCATGACTGAAGAAGCATGAACACCATAGGTGATCAACATAGAGATCCCAACTCCAACTTTTACTTAACTTTTGACATCAATGACAAACTTATCTGATCAAGCTTTCCATTTGCCAAACTATTCTTTTGCTTTATGTTTTGCCCCATATCAGCAAAATCCTCTTTTGTCGAACATTATCTTTTTGCAACCTTTTTTGCTTTACTGACAAATGTCAATAGTTTCTAACTAGGGCTCCTTTGCCTCCTTTTTTGTTTTAATGGCAACTTTCACTTTTGCCAAACCAACACCTTTCTCACCTTGTCAGTGATTTTACACTTTTCAGAATCTAGAAAAAAGTCATGTTTTATCACCTTATCATCAAATTATGAAAGTCCTAAACTAGTTCACTAGTTCCTCTTTCCTCTGATTTGTCAATATCTTTTCTTTCTTAGCCAATTTCCCTTCTCTTTGTTGGCAAAAATGCCTCATCACAAACCATGGACTTTTCCCCTTTGGTCTTATTTACCTTATCGACAAATCCTGAATTTATTGAACCAAGCTTTTGCCACATCTTTTCGCCTTTATCCGTGTATCTTCATTTTCTCGAACTCAGGGCCTTTTCTCATGCTTCTTCTTTATTATCAAATTGTCATAGTTCAAAACATTGAATTTGACCTTATCGCCTTATTGGCAAAATAAGAAAACTTCAAACTTATGAAAAGTTTTTTCCTTAGCCAATTTGCCAATAATACCATGCCTTAGTCCTTTTTCCTTTTATTAGCAAATTGGACTCTTTTCAAACCATGGACTATGGGGCTATTTTTGCTCATTATTGACAAAAAAAGGCACTTTTTGAACTCTTCATGCCTGAGAAAAATATTTCCTTTACTTTCCTTGTTAGCAAAAAGGACTCATACTGAACTTGTTTCCTTTTGGTGAACTTTCTTCCCTGTTGGCGAACTACTCCTTTTCTGAGCTTTTCTTTAGTTCGGCCAATAGTTGATTCCCTGATGAAGCTCATCCTACCTTGCTTTAGTCGGCAAAAATAAACTTTGTCGAACCCTTTCTGCTTTTCCATATTTTCCTTATAGTTAAAATGTTTTACTTTGAAACCTTGACCTTTCTCCTTTGCTTCTATCTTATCACTTTGTTAGTGAAATGGGAAAAAAATTAGAAAGTTTGTTTTCCACCCTATTTCTTGACAAAGGAACTAAATCACTTTTACCTTAGCCAAAATTTCATTATGTTAGCAAACCTTGCTTTTCTTGAACCATTCCTTTACACCCTTTTCTCCTTGTCGGCAAACTTGAAGAACACCTAACTTTTGCAAGGTTTGGGACTTTGTCGATTCCTCAACAAAGCATAGTTTCCTATATTTCCTTAGCCAATTTTTCCTTATCGACAACTTTAAACCTTTTAGAACCCCTTCACATTGCTCTTCACCACTTCTCTTATTGCTTTATCGACAAAATACAAAAAAATGAACTTGTAGAAAAGTTTGGTTTTAGGAAAATTCCCTGATAAAGGCATTCCTTTCCTTTCCTTGGCCTTTGTCGGCAAAATGGTCATTGGGTGAACTCCCTATCGGCGAACTTCAAGGCTTTTGAACTTCACATCGGTGAACTTCAAGGCTTTTGAACTTCACATTTCACTAATAGACTTCATCTTTTACCTTTCTTTTCCTTTGCTAAAACATTGCCTCCCTCCACTCTACTATGGCCTTATCAACAAATCAGCTAAAATCCAAACTCGTAAAAAGTTAGTAAGTTTGGGAAAAATCTGATTTCCTGACAAGGCAAAAATATTCTAAGGGAGAAACCACTTTTTGACCAAGAAAAAAAACATAAAAAAGTGAGACTTTGAACAAGCATAACTTCTTCATTTTAAGGAATTTTGAGATGGTTCGAAAGGAAAAGTTTCTTAGAATTAAAATATCTATCTAATGATGACCTTGGCTAAGGAATTTGCACATGAATTTTGGACTTTTGGGGTAAAATGGGCACAATAGGTATAAAATTTGTAGGTGCCAATAGAAGAAATTCGATTTCGTAGTGACAATAGCATGCAATGATGTATGGAGGGACACAACAATTGAAATAGATGAGAATGAGGTGGTGATAAAGGAATGGATCATAATTGGGTGATTTGACACATATTTGACTTGTTTTAAGCTTAAAAATAGTCAAAATGAGGCCTAATTATGTCTAGAATTAGTGGACTTAAAGTGAATACAACACATGAAGGGAAAAGTGCAAAGTACTCTACACTAAGAAAGGAAAAGACAACAAATATGCAATTTGAATTTAAAGTTAGGGAATTTATATCTAAATATGACTCAAAAAATAAGGTGAAGAAAAAGTGGAAGAACCTCATATCCTAACTTTGAGGTGAGTTGTTCAAGAATGAAGGAAACTAGAATTGTATAGTCCACTTGATTTTTGTTTTACTACATTATTTTATCTACTACTAATAATGATCCTATAATTGCTTGGGGGGATATTGATTTAAAGGAAATCAAATTTTACAAGAAGACCATGGATGAAGAAAATGGAGGTCTTGGAAAAAATATGACATTTGTTTTTCTTAAACTACTTATTAGAAGAAAATACATTAGTTGTGCAAATGGGTGTTCAAGAAGTTATTCAATGCAAAATGTCAAGTAGATAATGTTAGAATCATGTAGTTCACCATTTCCTTCAAGGACCTATTCTTTCGTTCTGCAACACCGTTCTGCTGAGGATTGTATGGAACTGAATGCTGCAAATCAATCCCCTCTGAAGTGCAAAACCTCTCAAACCGATGGTTGACATACTCACCACCATTGTCAGTGCACAAAACTTTGATGGCTTTCCCGGATTGCTTCTCTACAAAAGTCTTGAAAATGATCAAATACCTCTCTGACTTCTGTTTGAGAAAGTACACCCAAGTATTTCGAGAAAAGTCATCAATGAATGTGAGGACATATCTAGCCCTGCTGAAAGAAGGATGCTGAAATGGACCAGCCAAATCACTGTGAACTAACTCCAGTATCTATGAAGCTCTCCATGCCTTACCTTTGTCAAACTTTTCCTTAGGATGCTTACCAAGAATGCAACCTTGGCAAACACCACCTAAAAACTAAACTGAAGGCAACCCTGTGACCATGCTCTGTTGGTTGAGCTGCTGCAAGTAGCAGAAGTTAGGATGGCCAAACCGCTCATGCCATAATCTACTCACATCATTAGAATGAGTGAGCAAAATAGTCAAAGGAGGATCAGGAACAAAGTGAGAAAATAGATAGAGCTGTGACTGATGATCTGCTCTCCCAATTGCAACTGTAGAACCACTGTGCAACTCACGAATCTCCACTGAATCAGGAGTGAACTCAACCTGCTTGCCTGAACCTGTGTGAGTGATCTGGTATACCGATAGGAAATTAGTTGATAATGAGGGCACACAAAGAACATCATGGAATGTGCCATCCCCCACATCAATAGACCCTCTCCCACACACCTCAACAGTAGTGTTATCACCCATCAAAATAGAAGGCATAGTACATGGATCCAAGGATGCAAGTTCTTCCTTAGATGAAGCCATGTGGTGCAAAGCACCCGAATCAAGAACCCAAGTGGATGGTGAAGAAGCAATTGCAACAAGGGCCTTGCCCTTTCCTTTCCCCTTGTTGTTTTCTTTTGCCTTATTAGACCCCTCATTAGAACTCTATTTGACAGACTCAGGAACACTGATATTAATCTTCTCAAGAATGTGTGTCAAGTGATCAATTTGTTTCTTCAGACATTTATGTTTATCATGACCGGGTCTTTTACAATAGGTACATTGGACCCTCTCTTTCTTAGGCTTGTCGCCCTTGGAAGATTGGGTCTCATTAGTTGCCTTTGAAGCAACTGTTATCTGATCCTTCTTCTCCTTGCTATTCTTTTGTTTCTTATCCTTACTATTGTTGTTACTACTTTGTCCTTTCTGTTCTTTTGTGCCTTGGTTGGCAGCCAAGGCATGTGACTTAGAGGACTCAAGAGTGCCCATCTGAATTAGCTTGTCCTATTCCTAAGTGAGATTGATAGCAAAATCATCTAAAGATGGCATGGTGAATTGAGTACCAAGTGCACCCTTAGTAGCATAGAAAGTAGAAACAAACACAGAATATTCTGAACTTAGCTTAGAGAGAATACTAAGAATCAGTTGTTCATCTTTCTTTTCAATTCCACATTGTTTTAACTGCAACCTTAGTGATTTCAATTTGGTGAAGAAATCCTGGATTGTGTTGAAATTGCATGGACTTAAACTAATTAGTTCATTTTCCAACATATGACCCCTCATTGAATCTTGTGTGCCAAATAGTGTTTCTAGCTTTGTCCAGATTTCATTTGGTGTATTCAAAGACTCAATGTGAAAGAGCAAATCAGAAGAAACAGACAAACACAATGTTCCATATGCCTCATCACATTTGTTAAACCACTTAGGCTTATCTTCATCTTTAGCAGGTTCAGTTTCAAGTCCCATAGTTATCCTATTTAATCCAGCTTTCCTTAAGTGAATTGTCATGCGTGATTTCCACTCAAAGTAATTTTATGGAGTTAGGATAGGCAAATTTGTTTGATCCATGATGAAGAAATGTAGAGAAGAAGTGCTGAAAAGAATAGAACCCAACCAAGACAACCCCCCCTTTTCACTCAATCAAAGAACCCCCCCAAGAAAATATGATTTGGCACTTTATATTAGTACATTTACAACTGCCACTAGTAAGAAATACTAAGTGGTCTTGATTTCAATGCATTACAAAACCCTCATGAAGAGCATATGTTAAAAATACAACATTGGCACAATACTCAGATAAATAAACAGCACCACTGCGATCTATTCAAAAAATCATGCACTTTCAAAAACTAATCACCTCGATATGAGATCATATGTGAAAGTTATGATCCTTCGAAGTTCTCAAAATGAGAACTATGTAATGTCATGACTGAGAATCTATAATTTCTGAAAAATCTTGGCATCAAAATCAAAAAATGACTGCACTAGTGCATAGAGCATGAAAAAATAGCTAAAATAAAAAAAAAAATTCATGGGAAAAGGAGTCCATATGAGCAAGAATGGAGCATTTGAAAAATATCTTCAAAACTGTAGCTGCCAATGGAGAGGGGTCCTGTTGTAGCTTTCTAAGTGCATTTCTACAAAATATACATACTGCATGCAAAAATAGAAAGCTACCCAGATAGTTTTTCTATGCTGCGAACAAAACCCAGAAGGCATTTTTCTTCCAAAAACACAGACAATGTTGCTCCAGTGTAAACAGAATGCCTTTAGCTACGAAAAATGACCCCAACAACCAAAAAATGACATGCAAAGGCTGAATCAAATGCTGGAACCTGCAATATTGATTCAAAAGACCAAATATGCAAGTTGGTTGTCAGATTTGAGCTCGAAACCCCAGTTTCACAACTGTGTATGACGATCTCTGATTTCGGTGAAACGAAAGCCAAATCTAACTTTCTCAAGCCTCCTGGACATGTTGGAACAGCTAGAAATGTTGTCAGTAACTAAAAATGTTACAATCACCTATATTTCATAAAACAAATGTGCAATCCCAGAGATTAAAAAAGTTTCCGTCAAACTTTTCTGATTCTCAAGATCATCCGAAGATGCAAGAGAAGAGCATACTAGGTTTTTTGAAAACCTGCAATAAGATTTATTACCCCCCCTGAATCTCTCAAATATGGAAACTAAAATCTACTCTTGCACATAGAACTACTCTTATACCATGTTAGAATCTGAAAAGATTATTAACCTAGAAAACTAGTGCAAAGAATAGATATCTAAACTATGAATGCAAATGATATGAAATCAAAATAGCAACACAGAGTTAGTCTCTAAGAGAGTAATGCAAATGCTAGAAGCAAAATAGCATTAAGAAGATGCAAAAGCAAAAGATGTCAAATACAAGCTAGGTAGCATGCTTATATAGACTAGAAAGAGGGAGGAGGTGGCAACACCGACCAATGAGGAGCAACCATCTATCAGACTAAAGATAGCAAAGTATCTTCCCAAGATAGCTAATGGATGCTCACATGTAGGAAGGTGACAACTCACAACCACTCACCTAATAAGACATGCTTTATTAACCTAAGCGAGATTAATAGAAGTGTAGAAAAAACCTAGGAAAATAGGGAAAAATAAATAACCCAACTAGGAAATAAAAACCTATACTAACAGATAAGTTTAAATCTCACTAAGTATAAAAGGGATATTCACAAGTAGAGGGATTTGAATTTGGTGATATTTTCTCTCTTGTTGTTAACTTAAATTTGATTTGCTTTATTTTGTCTATTTCCACTACTTTTGATCCTAAAGTGTAGGGATACATAGGAAGCTATCATGAAGTTGTAGACTTTAGGTATCAAACCATGGAATAAAAAACCACCTAAGAATATTACAGAAAGATTTTACATAAAGAGAGATAAAAAAAGATTGAAGAAGATGCTTCAATTTATATGAAATTGATATGTTACAAATGTACAATAGCCTTGCTTATATAGGCAAGTGAGGGAGAAGGTAGGTAAAACTACCTGAACAGAGAAACTAAAACTACCTAGACTATCAAATAATAATTATTGGTTGCCAAAGTAAACTTAAACAAACATAAATAGGTAAAATCATATTTACTCCAACACCCCCCTTAAGTGCAACTTAGGGGGAAGAATTATAATGCAAATTATGCAAGACTAATATGAAGAATGCAATATGGGTCTTGGAAACTTGGCCATGTTAGGTACCCATGCAAAACTAATCATGCAACTAATCTCTTGCAAACGGAGAAAACCCTATGGGACAAAACTCCTCTTTAAAAAGAGATAATGCAAATCATGTACAAGTGAAAGATGAAGTGATGTATGGAGGTCTCAGAAACACCCCCTAAAACTACATCCATAATGAGAATACAATACAATCACCCCTCCAATGAAGGGATAGTTAGAGACTGGTGAGTATAAAGAATACTGAGAGGGGGGTGAATCAATATTCTAAAGAACTTTTCAATCACACATTTATTAATCCATTTATCAAGCATGAATGCAAAGTAAACACAAGAAGAACAACCACATATTCATAACACATAGACACCAGGATTTTACGTGGAAAACCCAAAAAGGGAAAAAACATGGTGAGTGTTAGGTCACAATATATTATGATAGTAATACTAAATTACATGAAGGCTCACTGCCTTAGGGCTCACTGCCTTAGGGCTCACTGCCTTAGGGCTCACTGTCCGAGGACTCATTGTCCAAGAAGTGTTCATTGCTAAGTGGGGACTACTATAGATGCATCTACAAAATGTTGTCCTACAACACCAATTTTCTCAGTATACAGATTCAAAGGATTTCATACTATCTACCCTGCTTTTCTTCTCTACTTCACATATGCCCTACTTTTCTACCTTTTCTATCTTTTTCTGATCTGCAAACTACCTTAGATCATGCACACATCAAATTGGTATATTCTTCACATGTCTATCTGTCTTCAACACTGAAATCCATTCGATATATATATATATGCAATAAGATTTATCTCATGATTAGGTCGGCAAGCCAGACATGAAACATGTGTACAATTGTTATCACTTGTCTTGTGCACAAAAAATAATGCAGACCCAAACAAATATACAATGATCTTCATATAGGTTAGCACCAATCATGTAACCACTTAGATTAATTATTCAAGCAATATATCTTCTCTGCATATAGATCTAACATATCTATCAGCTTGTCCCTTAAGAACACACTTGACCAATCCATTTGTCCCATCATAACTTCTATTATGGACCATATGAGACTCTAAAACTCATATCCAACATTCATCATTGACCTCTTAACATACCTTCAGAACCGCAAGCCAAAAATGCCACAACGAAGGAATGCGAACCCTTTTACTCTGGTATTGTGCACTATTTTTGTCTTAACTCTGTTCACCTAGACTTAGACACTTCACCATATGACTTCTGGAGGAATTCAAGACTTGAACACTGGAACATTTGATCACTAGGTAGTTGTGAACAACATATCTAAACCACATACAAATGTCTTTAACTATGGAGGCATACCATCTCAAACACTATCCCGTACTTTATATAATGTATACTACCCATACTTAGTCATTTATTCTTCTAGAGTAATATCTTTTTGTAATGCTGATAGAATCCCTTAGCCTTGTTGCCATCAATGAGAACATTCAATAATCATCAGACCAGTGTCTCTTGCCAACAATCTCCCCCTTTGGCATTGATGGCAACACTTAGTGAAAAATGCTTATTTGCTCCCCCTTTCTACATACACTCTATTTTTCTTCTCCCCCTTAGGTATTTTCTCATTTTTCACTAGTTTTCTTCTCGCCCTTTGACATCAATGGCAAAGTTGTATGTATAGAACTCAAAATTGTGTCAAAAACTGTAAAAACTACAAAAACTATCATACTTTTCTGCATATGTACAGGTGCAATCTTTAACATAAATTGTTGGAAGTTGTAGGATGTCTTTGAAAATGATCTTGATTTGAGCTAGCTCTCTATCCCAACTCTTCTTTGCATTGTCCAAAATTTGAATATGACCATTTATGAGGAACACTAATTTCTCTATCTTTTTTAAATTAGAGGGTGTGTCAATTAGTGTACTTGTATAGATTTTGTTGCAAGATTTGACATTTAATCAAGCTTAGGACTTATTAGTCCTCTCAATTAACACATTCTATTTTTTCTTTCATCCCTCTTATTCAGTAGATCACTCAAGTTATTATGAATATTGATGACTTGTATCTCTTTATTACCGACTGAGTTAGCTGTCAGATCAAATGACTTAGATATATTTATCAATTGCAACTCGAGATCCTTGATCTTTTGTTCTAACTCTCTTGTAGCTTTGGTCCATGATAAACAAAATTTGTACAGGTCACAAGATTCTTTAATAGCACTCTATGTATCTTTTATTCCATTATCTAACAGAGTTCTATCATTTACTAACATGGTCTTCAACTCAGCTAATCTTTTCTCATCAAAATCTTTCCTCAGTTTTGTTTCTATAGACTTTTTAAAAGATTCAAAATGCATACTTCCAGAGTTTATGAGTCCCTTGAGTTGATTTTTTGAAGACATCAAGGTATCCTTTTGATATGATGGAATCAACTTCTCCAAAATCTTGGATGCTTCACCAATTAACTCACTATCCTGTATGTGTGACTTCAATATTTCTTCATGTTCCTTTGCTTGTACAATTGATACCAATTTAAATTTTTGCAAAGGAGACATTGACTCCATGTTTATTAGACCTTGTAAAAATTCAAGCTCATCCAAGACTTATTTTTCTTTTTCTAAGAATTTCTTAACAGACTTCATAGTGTCTCTTGCTATATTTGAGACTTCTTCTTCTTTATCTTGTTCTGGAGGATTCAGATCCATAGCCTCAATCACATCAACATTTTTCTCTGGTATAGGGTTCATCTCAGCTGATTGATCATCATTTTTGTTTTGCTCCTTAGTCTTCTCCTTGGGTGCTTGGTTATCAGTTTGTTGTTGAGGAATACTTGTCTCAATTTTGTCCTTGACAACAGTATCTGAACCATTCGTAGGGACTAGATCTTCTTTCTCCTTTGACTCTTCATCGCTTTTGTCTAGTCTTTGATCCAAGTTCACCTCAGGAGTAGATGTATCATCTCCAGTATTTGTTTCTCCTCTCTCATATATAGTTTGAAGATGATACTCCTTTAACACTCTTAAAGTGATTTCCTTAGTCTCGTTCACTACTTTCTCGATGTCATCTTCCATTAGAGTGTTCATTCTCCTCTTTGTTCTGAATTCTTTATGAAGTGCTTTGGAGATTTTTTTGTCTTTTCTTCTAGAGTGATTTCAGGACAGTTTTATTAATGTATGCTCTTTAAGATCAACGTCCTTAGCCATAGCAGCTTCTTTTTTTGCATACATTATACTTGCCAATTTTTCTGGGAGATTAGAGATTATTTCAATGAGAACTTTATTGTATATATTTAAGTATTGGATGATAGTACCCTCAATGACCTTTTTATTTACATCATCAAAGTCATCATACAATTGGGCAATAGGTTTTAGATTTCCATCAACTGTAATGGCCTTAAATACTTCCTCCAAACTCATTGTAATCTTAGCCTTCTTTCTCCCTATATCCTTACCAGGGGTGTTCCTTTTTACAACACCAGAGGATTTGTCTTGCTAAAAGTGTGGTGCACTATGTGCCTTCATCATATTTACCTCTTCATCAGTCTCAGTTTCCTCATCATCGACTGCATCAACAATGACATACACTCTTTGACCTTTGGTCTTCTTCCTCTTTCCCATTTCCTCTTCTGCAGTAGTTGAGGAGGGAATACTAGAGGATTTGGATGTTATTCAAGAGAAACTTACACCTCTTGTTCTTCTTTTTGGTGTAGCAAGTGCCTCTTGTTGTACGTCTTGAACTTCTAGAGATTTATTAACTTCCTCTTCTTGCTCCTCCTTTTATTTAGCTACTCTTTCTACCTCAGCTCTAACTCTTGTGGTTGATATTTGTTCTTTAGTGAATCCTTTTCTTTGAGCATATTAGTTTGCCATTTTCTGGGCCTTCTTTGAAATTTCTGATTTTCTTACTTTAACATGGATTTTTGTTGATAGCTCCTCATATGTCCCAAATCTTTCTTCTTTGGGGTAGCTTAGTTTCCTAACAGATGTTGGGCATAATTATCTAGTATTTCTCCATATACTTCATAGCCCATTGGCATAACCCATAATGTTCTAGGCTCAATGGCCTCTATCAAGCATTGGTCTTTTGTCATAATGAAGCATATGGTGTCCTTGTATTTATCAACAACTGATCTGGGCATCCTTTCCCTAGATTACATTAACCTTTGGAAGTTTTTGAAATAGCCCTATAGGGCTAAGTTTTGTGCATCAATATTTCCTATGCTACTCAAATGGTTTCTAATCTATACTGCAATAGGTTTGTCTCTAATCTAGAATACATTTTTCATTTCTGGTAACTTTTACATAAAGTAGAAGAACAAGCACATAATTAACATACTGAATTTGAAGGGATATTTTTTTAGTTTTGTCTTTTTCAGGTTATCCATTAATTGTTGTCAGAGTAGTTCACATAGGTCATACTCTGCATTTTCCTTAACCATTTGGTAGGTAGTATATATGGCAGTATTAGAGATAGAGTTCTCCCAATTTGTGAAGTAGACCTTGTAATCAATTACCATGGATGCAAACCTAACTGCATGATCTTCAATATCACTAATTGTCAATGCCCTTTTATCAAATTTTTCTTCACTATCTTTCATCACTGTATCATTTTTCACCGCTTTTAATATAGGCACTGTACTGGTAGAGTTTAGTCTCATGACCTATCCTATGGAATCTTTGGTGATTTTGAATGTAGATTTAAGCCATATAAACTCATCATGAATTTGTCTTAAGACATACCAGACCCATTCATCTTGTTCAAAGACTAGAAAATCTCTATATTGAATGAGTTTCTTCTCCTCCAATGCCTTGTATTCTTCTTTCAAGTCAAATGTATCACCACTTAGATGTTTTAGATATAGGTCTGTGAGTTGACTACCTCTGTGTTCCTCTAGGGCAACATGAATATAAGCCCTAACATCTTCTGCATGCAACACACTAGACGGAATCCCTGAAAACACACCATTTGGATTGACCTCCATTGATTTGAATGGATGCTTCTTGAATTTTGGTTGGGCTCTGTTAGTTATGTCTATCACTTGTGGTGTTTCCATTTTCGCAAAGATTCAAGTAAATTCATGCAATAGGGTTTTGAATCTAAGAAATACCTCTTGTCGATTTAGGGTTTTGCTTGAACTTGCCTTGAATTGCTTTGGAAATCACTGTAGTTGCTAGGAATTTTTCTTTAGTTCACCTTAGACACTTGAGAGCTTGGATGTAAAGTGATTTTTCCTTCGAATACAACCCTTTTAACCTTCGTTTGTCGAAACCTAATCGTCATAAATTCTATCTCTCAAAAAGTTTTCAGAGCCTTCTCTATCAAACACAAATGATCTAGGTTGCTCCACATTATTTTGCATTTGATCCTTTTCTTCTAGAAAATACTTTCAAAAGATTTGTCATATGAAGATTTTCATTATATCTTCATGCCGGATCTCAGCACTAACTATCTGGCTAGGGGATTAGGATTTTCAATGCAGCTCCCCTTGAGCTAAATCTCCCAATTTACTTCTCGAAGGAAGTATCAGCTCCAGAAGCTGGTGCGGATTCATCCTTGACTTCAATCACATCCTTTTTTATCTAGATTTTTCCCATCTCTTTCTTAGTTTCAATCGAATCAAAATTTTCCTTTCCCTTATCATTCCTCTTCTCTATACTTTTCCTTTTTGGAGAGTTGTTCCTTTTCACATTTTGGCTTCTGCATAAATTTTCAACATGTCTAGGTTTATTATTGTTATAACACACAATATTCCTATGTCCTTGACTCCTTCCATTGAATGGATTCATCATTGATTTGCATTGGTTAGCCATATGCCCAAATCTATTCCATGCAAATCACTTTTCATTGAAGGATTGAGTATTCCTTAAATAGTTAAAACCATTCCTAACCAGACTTATGCATTCATTTGATCTATGACCAATTTTCTTGCAATTGAAACATTGACCAAAGAATGATGGAACATTCTGATTTATTCTACTCCTACACTGAGTAGTCTTGTGACCAAATTTATTACAATTAAAACAATAGCAATTGAAATATGGGTTGCATTTGGCTGCCTGACCGGAGATTTTCTAGATCTTCTTCTCTGATTCCAAAATTTGTTGTCTTTGTTTTGCTTAAGTTTAGTGTTTTTTTGGCCTAATTTTAAACTATCTCCTTTTCCAAAAACCAAGCCTTGCTTGTCATCTGAACTATTTTGATTATCAATTAACTCCTTGATCTTTGTAGATCTTGTTTTGAATTTTTCCTTATAGCTATTAGCTACTTCCAGATCAAATTTCAAAAGTAACACATATTTAGCCAAATTTTCACATTCCTCAGACTTATCCTTTACAACTTGATTTAGGTGCCTTTCAATCTCCTCTTTCTCTTCATCTTCCAATGTTAAGTTGTTTAAGGTTTCATGTGATTCATTCAATTGATCACTTAGCTCCTTGCTTTTCTCTTTAAACTTCTTGACTTGCTCCCTTAGCTTTAGGATGCATTCATCAGCTTCTTGAACATTAGCCTTCAAATCCTTGATTTCTACTTCAGACGTTTCAAGATCAATAAGATCTTCTTTTAGTTCATCATTACTCTCATATGGACAATTTCCAAATATTCTTGCTGCCATGAGTGCATTATCCCAGATCCTCCTTAAGTTGGTAATCCTCTTCTAAGGAACTTGACTTTGATACCAATTGCTGAGTATAAAGAATACTGGGGGGGGGGTGAACCAGTATTTTGAAAAACTTTTCAATCACACATTTATTAATCCATTTATCAAGCGTGAAAGCAAAGTAAACACAAGAAGAATAGCTACAAATTCATAACACATAGACACCAATATTTTACATAGAAAACCCAAAAAGGAAAAAACCATGGTGAGTGTTAGCTCACAATATATTATGATACCAATATTGAATTACATGAAGGCTCATTGCTCAAGGACTCACTATCCAAGAAGTGCTCACAACAAATAAGCTCACTGCCCAAAATAAGAGAAGAGAATATAGAAAGAAGTGGCTCATTGCCAAGTGGGGACTGCTACAGACGCATCTACAAAATGTTGTGGTGCGGAACCAATTTGTTTAGTATATAGATTCAAAGGATTTCATACTATCTACCCTGGTTTTCTCCTTTGATTCACATATGCTCTGCTTTTCTATGTTTTCTATCTTTTTTTGATCTACAAACTACCTTAGATTCTTCACATCTCTGTCTATCTTCAACACTGAAATCCATTCGATATATATTTGTAATAAGATTTATCTCATGATTAGATAGGCAAGGCAGACATGAAACATGTATACAATTGTTACACCTTGTCAGTTTGACCTTGTGCACAAACAACAATGTGAACTGAAACAAATATACATTGATCTTCATATAGGTCGATACCAATCATTTAACCACTTAGATTAAGTATTCAAACAATATATCTTCTCCACATATAGATCTAACATATTTGTCTTGTCCCTTAAGAGCACACTTGACCAATCCATATGTCACATCACAACTTCTACTGCGGACCATATGATACTCTAAAAATCATATCCAATATTCATCATTGACCTCTTAACATTCTTTTAGAACCGCAAGCCAAAATATACCACAGCGGAGGAATGCAGACCCTTTTACTCTGGTAATGTGCACTATTCATATCTTTACTTTGTTCACCCAGACTTAGACACTTCACCATATGACTTCCGGAGGAAGTCAGGACTTGAACACTGGAACATTTGAACACTGGAACATGTGATCACTAGATAGCTATGAACAACATACCTGAACCGCATACTAATGTCTAAACTGTAGATGCATACCATCTCAAACATTGTCTCGTACTTTGTATAATGTATACTACCCATACTTAGTCATTTATTCTTCCAGAGTAAAGTCTCTTTGCCATCTTGATAGAATCCCTTAGCCTTGTTGCCATCAATGACAACATTCAACATTCCTCAAAGCAATGTCTCTTGTCAATAGAGAAATCATTGCCCCACCATAATGAAGTATCCTCAAAACCATTTAAGTATGTTTGAAGCCAAAAGAGAATCCAATGACAAAAAACATGTCTCCCCTTGGGAAGAAAGAAATCCATTGTTGCATGTAGAAGAAACTCCATATCCATGGTGAAATTGGAAGGAAGAAGTCTCACAAATGAAATCTTAGAAGAAAATTCAAGTGCCTCCTAATGTGTTTCATCAAGACTATGAAGATCCTCAATCAAAGAAGAAACAATGGATGAAGAAGACTCAAGAACATCCTCCAATGTAAAATCTACAAAGAGAAGTGACACCTCCTCAAGAATTTCCTCTAGATCTAAAGTAGTAGAATGAGAAGACAAGTTAGATAGGCCTAAAATGAAACCATCCTGGAACCACAAATCTAAAGAACCAATAAACTCCTATTGTGTCGAAGCCCTAGAATCCATGTTGATTACCAACTCTGATGTAGTAGGTAATGGGGGAATCATGATTAGATCCACAAGTTATGCATTTGATGGAACTGAATTACTCCACAATAGATGGAGGAGTCAAAGGAACATAAGGATCATCATCATCAATAAAGTGATCAAATGTAAATACCTTAGACTGATGATCAACCCTACCCACTGCAAACATCTCTCCTATAGCACGATGAATGAACAATGAATTTGAAGTAAACTCAATTGTGTCGCCTACCCATGTAATATGATATACTAAAAGTAAATTATAGGAAATCTCAGGAATGCAATGAACATTAGCCAGCAAACCATCACCCTAATCAATATTACCTATTTCATCAACATGAACGACCTAATGATTTACAGTCAAGAGTCTATCATAATATGGCTCTCTAAGAGTACATAGAACCATAAGATCAGGTGAATGAGTAATATGAACTAAAGCTCCTAAATCAATAATCCATCTGACATCCCTAGGTGGATGAGTAGTAATCAATGCATGACCCTTTCCTTTGTAACTAGGGAAGTATCCTCATGTTTGGTAGAAGAAGAAGAAGATGAACTAGATGAAGAAGGAATGGCAATATGATGTTCCTTAAGTAATTGTTTCAACTCATGAATTTCCTTCTCATAGAAATTTTGTTCACTATGCCCATCTTTCTTACAAAAGGTACATTTGGGTCTTTCCTTCTTAGGATTATCCACTTTAGAAGAGGTGGTGGAAGTCTCACTAGATTCTATCTTGGGTTTATTCTTTTTCTTCCCTTTCCCTTTGGGTGAAGTGGCAACCAATGCATGAGACTTAGTGGCATCATTTAGACAAATTTTTTTTCTGTTCCCTATTCAACCACTCGAAAAATTTCTCAAAAGATGGCATAACAAATTTGTCAACCAACCCATCCATAGTGGAATAAAAGAAAGTGGCAAAATATGAAAAGACACCCATTGAAATTTAGACAAAATCAATTAGAATATACATTTCTTATCAAATTTCTCTTTCCCACAACCCATCAACTAAGAACTTAAAGGCTTGAACTTAATCAAATAATCCTCAATAGAAGGAAATGTCTCAATAGAAAGAGATGCAATTTCTACTTCTAACTGTATAGATCTAATATCACTAATGGAACCAAAGAGATCCTTAAGATTATTCCATACCTCTCGTGGTGTATTGTACTCCTCAATTTAGAAGAATAAGGAATCTAAAATATGTAGTGAAATCAAGCCCATCACCTCATCACACTTATTTCGATGTGTAAACTTGTCAAACCCCCTAGTGTGATTTGGTTGCTCTTCATTAAAGGTAGACCATAATCCCTTGGACCAAAGTAATCATTGCATTCTCACTTTCCATGTATGATTTAATTATGAGTAAGAACCTCAAATCCTGGTTCAGCCATTTGAGCCACAACAGATTGAGCAAAAATAGCCAAAAATTGAAAGAAACTGATATGAAACTCCCTAGATAAAAAAAATAGCCAATGGGGCCAAAAAAATGAAGCAATCTAATTTGGTGCAAAATATGTGGGGCTCACTAATTGGGTTAGGTGATAGCTTATGTGTTGGCAGGCCAAAAACGACAACCAACCTCCAAGTTGCCACAAACCATGCCACAAGGCACCACATAATCTTGGCACATGCACACAAGCGTGAGTCTCTTCAAGTGCTCACAATGTAAAGGATATGTGTGCTTAGTATATAAATACCAAAAAAGAGCTTCACACCAACAATATGGGACTAAAGTCCCAATCCCACACCTAGAAAAGATAATGGACAGGCCTGCTACCAGTAGTGCTCCTTCAGTGTGAACCCTAAAATTTAGTTGATACTTTGTAATTCTTATAAAGTATTTGCCAAATATATTTTAATCGGCCAATCAAAGGTTTCATAAATCTCTTCATGACTTTATCATTAGGGCAACATTTACCGCAATTGGAGCAGTAGATGAAGTTAACATGGTTGCGGTGTATATGAAAATGTGCCACTCGGAAGTATAGACTATGTGATCACCAGTTGTAACAAAGGCCTAGGTAATCTTAGGTGAAATAAAAATTTGGATAAAATTTCAAATGTCATTATATATCATACCTCAGACCATAATTCATGAAGGCACGAATCGATGCCTCTTTGACTAGATGTAGGCACAGATTGATGCCTGTGTGATAAATCTCTTCTCTAGCTACTCAATTCTCCAATACGGGCTAGAATATCCTTGCTTCAGGCTCTGATACCATGTAGGGATACATAGGAAGCCAGCATGAAGTTGCAGACTTTAATGATCAAACCAGGGAATAAGCAACCACTAGAGAATACTTGAGCAAGAGTTTGCATAAAGAGAGATAAAAAAATATTGAAGAAGTGATGAAGGGGATAAACCATAAAACACACAACAATAGAATGGCACATAGAAAATAGAATATTTCTTTATTGATTTGGACAACTTATTACATTATAGAAGCTCAATTACAATCAGAGGAATCAATCCTCCATAGGCTGCAACCCACTACATCTACACATCACCAGGCTTTGGAATCTTCTGCCTTCTGTAACCCCAAATCAACTAGGGATTTTGTTTTCCCATCTATTCTTGAGTCTACACTTTCCCACTTAACTCTACTACTGTCCAGGGTTCCCAAATTAGTCATAAATAGCACTTTTTGGCGGCCTCTAGCTAAATTTTGAAATTTGCAACTCCCTCAAAAAGTAGGTTAACTTTTGGGAAGCATAACTTTTGATTCGGGTGTCTGATTGATGAACCGTTTTAAAAGACAAAAAGCTCACAATGTGAACTATCATGCCAGAAATATGTAAACAGATTTCCATCAACTTTTTAGGACGTTATGGGATGTTTTAGTGCCTCATATCTCATTTCGTAAATTATTAGGGGCTTTTCAGAAAATAAAAACTTAATATCTTTCAACTCACAAGTGATCTTTGTCTAATTCCTTCGCCAAAGGTCTTATATTTTAGTTATGAAGCTTTCTATAAATTTTCACTTCAATCCATGTCCAAATGCAAACTTTCCTAAAATGGTAGTTAAACTTTCCAAAACTGGCAGTTTGCTCTTTTTAGTAGTTTGGGAAAATTGAAAGTCCTACATCATTATTCAAGAGATTATGGAACTAGAAACACTAATTATGGAAAGAAATGAAAAAAAAACTACAATGATTTTGATTCAACTTCTTTTTGGGTGATACAATATTGCCCTTACACCACTGGACGCTCCTATATCAAGAAGATGCTTCAATTTATATGAAATTAATGTATTACAAATGTATAATAGACTTTATTATATAGGCAAGTGTGGGAGAAGGTAGGTCAAACTACCTGAACAGGAAAACTAAACCTAACTAAACTATTAAATAATAATTATTGGTTTCCTAAGTAAACTTAAGCAAACATAAATAGGCAAAACCCTACTACTCCAACATGAAGTATAATAAATGGATTCTAGGACAACTTTTCTACATCGAGATATTGAAGAATAAATACATATCATAGCTAGAAAATTTTATAGTTAAAGTAAAGGAGGACCTAGTTTGTTGGTTTAAGAAGTCCCTTTATGGCCTAAAAACCTCATTGAGGATTGGTATTAGAATTTTTGTAGTTATGTTTTTGGACTTGGATTTGTATGAAGTAAGAGTTATTACTTTATGTATTTGAAACAAGGTGGTGAGAATTTTTTTTTTGTAATTTGATATGAAGGATCATGGTATCACAAAATTTATTTTGGGCATGGAAATTAAAAAAGATTGTTTAAACATGAAACTTTGGTTTAATAAGATGAAATATGTTGAAACTATATCATAAAGGTTTTAAATGTAGGAATGAAAACATGTTAATGTTGTTATTTTTGTTAGTTTAAAGTTATTTATAGAACAATGCCCCAAGTCACAAGAGTGATATTGATGACACACATATCATGTTTCTTATGTAAGTTAACAAGGAAGTCTAATTTATGCCATGGTCTATAGTAGACCAAAAATTTCCCATGTTGTGGGATTTTTGACCATACATATATATGGAATGTAGGGGAGGAACATTAGACTATAATAGAGTCTATATATTTGTGGCACATCAAACTATGTACTCTAGTCTAAGGAAGACTTGAGATGGACATAGTTCTTCATGTATAAGGATTTGTATATGTTGATTTCAGTGGAGGTATTTGATTTTCAAATATAGTGGACCTAATATGTTTAATTTGTTTGGTGAATTGGTTAGTTAGATGAGCAAGAGATAACTAATTGTTACACTTTCAACTACAAAACTAAGTTCATGGTAACCACTCATAAATTCAAGGATGACACATGATTGTACATAGGCTATGTTTAAATGCTAATTTCTTACATAAATATACATGTAGTTGTATATCGCATGAAAATTAAAGTGAAATCTATTTAGCAAGGAATGAGGCATCTTATCATGATCAAAAAAGGCATGTTGATGTGTAATATCATTTTCTTAAGCACCTACTTAAAAACAAAAAAAGCATTAATAAAGAAGTTTGATAGCTTACAGAATGTTTTGAGTTGTCAACAAAGTCATTTAATACTGAGAAGTTTTCTTAGTACTTGAAATCAATGGTCATGGCTTTCCTTAGTCATTGATTTATTTATTTATGCTACGTATGCAAAGTATTCAACAAGTGAAGAATTTGTTGGATATATATTGTAAAATTTGTATTTTATACATCCCTTATAGACTACACATCTTTCCATAATCAATGGGCCCCAAGGAAGTGCCATGACTAGGGGATAAGGGAAATGGATAACCAATTTAATTTTTCATAGTTATAGTGGTCTTTCATCCCATGATTTTTTAGTTATTGTGTTGTAATAACACTTAACAATTCTCTATAGTAAAATCCCTATAAATAATCACATATAAATTAAGATTAAATATAATAAAAATAACTTATTACTGTAAACAATTAAACTAGTAAAATAAAGTAATTCTATATTTTATACTTTTTAAAAATATTCTTAATCTAATAAAATTTTGCTTTCTATTGCATTTGATATTTTATTACCACCAATCTAACAATATGTGTATCCAACCATATAACATATTAAACTACCCATCAACTGCAATTAATATATTTTAATCATGTCTAATGTACAATAAAACATAAGTCAATAAAAAATGTAAAACATTTGTTAAGACCCTTAAAATACTTTTTAGATGTTCTTGAGAAGAAAAACAAAAATATTGTTTATGCTATGTAAGTTAGTTTTACTCTTAGTCCAATAATACTAAGTTAAATTGCTAGGAAAGCTAAGATATTGCACCATAGAAAAATATAAAGTTAAAAATGATTCATCCTACTGTAATGGTGAATAATGTATTTTCTATACTTTTTTTCTTTATTTAGGATTTAAGTGGAATTATATGTCTTAAGTGTAATGACTAGTGTATAAGTGGTAAATTTTTGTGTAAAATGTGGAAAATCACTTAAGCCTTGGCTAAAGGGTAAGTGCATGGAAATGGGGGATGAAAAGAGGGGAAAGTGGCCACTTTCTTCCTAAAATCAACTCAACCTGAACTTGGGTAAGTAATTTATTATGCATGCACTTAAAATTTGAAGATACGAAAAGGACAAGAATTGTAGTAATTTGAATCTAGTTTCTAAACTACTAAAGATTTTTTAAATTGTTAAGATTAAGAGGGTAAAATTTTGTGTGCACACAAAAATGATCCTAGTTTTCACTAAAATATAACAATGTCTAATTTTTGTTGTTGCATTTAGTATTTTTTTAAACTGCTTAGTAGAAATATAGTTAAGAGTGAGTACTAGAAGTTGTGTATTTTTTATTATTTTTTATTGAATATTTTGTTTTATTTTTCAAAGTGGATGTATCCTAAAAATTGCATCATTGAGAGTGAGCATCACATAATTGCTTATATCTATTTTAGCACTACTCAACTTAGATAAACCTTTGAGTACATTATCTCTCCTAATAGGAATCAAATCTAAAAATTAGAAAATGAGTACCCCAAGGTCTCTCCTAGCCATGTTTTGTCCTTACAAGATAATTCAATTGTGAAAAGTAAATTGTTAACTACACAAAGGGATTTAAAAGATTTGGACAAACTTTCCAACACATAAGGGTTAAATTGCACATAAACAATTTCTTTTTTATATTAATCAATCAATAATAAAACTAATTCAAACATATATTACCATAAAATGTGACTTTTCATCTTATAACCAACAATATGTCACCTTACATTCATGAAATTTAAACTCTATAATAGCACTATGTAAGTTTGGAAATTATCCTATTCTAATACTAAACTACCTAAACCAAATAAAAAAAGTGCAAAAGATAGGGCATGGAAGAGAAAGTTTATATAGAAAAACTGATGCAGGAGCATCTAGAGGTGTAAGAACAATCTTGCATCACCCAAAAAAATAATTTTTTCTATTCTTTTCAATTTTGGTTTTTATGGATACCCATTATCTTGAAAAATCATTTAGAACATTTAAATGTTCCAAAAGAGGCTCAATTTGACAAGGATTTCTATTCTTAGTAAGTTTATATTTGAGCATATAGATGGACCTAAAATTTTCCCAAAAGATACAAAACTACCAAATAAACATTCTAGGTGTGTTTTGACACAAGATCATGTGTGGATGTTAGGATATTAAAGATTCTATTTTTGAAAGTCCTAAAATATTTTTGAAGTCAATTTGAGGCACATAGAAGCCCTATTTTGCCCTAAAAGTTATTGTAATTGATGAAACTAGTTATATCTTGATGATCTCATGTATGCTCTCTCCTTGCATTTCACACAATCTTGGAGATCAAAAGTGAATTGTATTTCTTTCATTTAGGAGGCATGATAGGGGATTTCATCACCCCTAGGGATGATCTCAGCCATGTGTGCTAGTGGGGTTTATAAAGAAGCGAGAGCAAAAGTTGTACCTTCATGGTGAACCTGATAAGTCCAACTTGATCCCCCAAACCCTTGGTCCATCAAGACTCGGTTTGGTGACATTTGTGGCTTGTCGCTGTGGAATCGTATTCATAGTTTAGGCCCCACATACCTTGTGTATATAGGGGACTCCCTAGAAGCCTTGTCAACCCTAGATTAAGACAATCAGGGCCATCATATCTTGTGGTGTACCATTGTAGTAGGAGGGAAAGATGCTCACACGTACTATTATACTTGAGATAGGGGCTACTTTGGGTAGGATGAAAGTTTCCAAGGTAAGGGGTGTATGGTGGTCCAGGACCATATATTCCAGGCTATTTATCCAAGCTATTGAATTATGGTATTAATGGGGGTGAGAATCTCTTCTTTTTTTTATTTTGGGTTGACCCACAACCATTTCATGTGATATCTACAAGATATTTCACACCTACGTGATTAATTTTAGGTTTTGTGATCAAGTGTTTGGTGTGTCTTCTTTGAGTGAAACTAGTGGAAGCCAATAAGCCTTTGTCACCTTGAAGTGTCTATAAACCATCATGTCTTCTTGTTTGTTATCAATCCACTTTTAGTCAAATTATCACACACATCCAAATCATAGGCTTGCAACCTACTTCAATCATCCTACATTTGCATAAACCATGATTGAATCCTCTTTGCAACAAAGTTGAAATTTTCCCAAGTATCATTATCCAAGTCATAATTTTATATCCATCTTGTACAGAGTCCATCTGAGTCTCATATCAAGTCTACCATGTCCAAATCCATCCTAGTTCCTTGTTTCATTGAAAATACCTTTGCAATTGTCCATCATGGACACTAGATATACTTTGTTTGAAAACTTTATCATGCAAATCAAAACACCTAGTCATACAACTATTGGTAAAGATAATGTCAAGCCCAAAATCACAATTAAAGTTTGTCCTCAACTTTTCAGTGATGATAATGATAGTCTTGTGGATCATGATGAATATTTCGATAATGATAGCTTTGATGATGAGATGACTGATAACAAGTTTTCCACACTCATGAAATGTCCTTGCTTTCAAAATCTTAACACTAGTTATCATACCACTTCCAAACCTTTATCTAGTGATTGTCCTAAGACTAATTATCATGCCAATCCTAAACATTTGTTTAATGATCCTCTATATGATACCTTCAACAAGGGAAGCACTAGTTTAGAACAAGGTCCTTATGTCCAATCCATGTTTCCAAATCCAACTCCAATTTCATACTTCATGTCTTCCACATCATCCTTTGTAAATCCCTCATCCTCATCTTTATTCCCTAGTTCACCCCATCAAACCAACTATCCATCCATTCAAAACATGAATTTACAATCCAAATATACTACACCCAAAGCATCCTTTTCAGATTTCCTCTTAGGAATATTAGCAAAGGAAGAAAATGAAACTAGAAAGCTCCAAGTCAATAAGGATACCTATGCCAAAACTATCCAAGAATCTCCTAGTAGCATGTCTATCCAACAAACAACACCATATGATCTAAAACCAAATAACAAACTCATCCATGAGAAAGTGTCAACATGTGAAGATGTTTTCAATCCTATGTATCCAAAGTGTGAACAAGAGTCCTCTAGTGCCATGCCTATTTATCTAGCACCCTTAATCAATCCTATGTCCATCCAATTTATGCAAGAGTCTCATGTTAACAATGAACCATTATCATTGCCTATCAAGCCTATTCAAGAGTCCCTTACCACAAGCCTAAGTCACAACTCATTATGAAACCATGATGTTGAAGGTCCAAATCATATCAATCCTATCTAGGAAACCTCTATGTTCCTTCAAACTCAAGAGCTTTGTCAAGAATAAAATCTAAAGCAAGGTCAAACATGTACTCAACAAAATCAAGATCATGTTATCCAAGCTATTCAAGATCAATTTATCCAAGGCTTCCAAGATCAAACTCACCAAGCCACTCCCATTTATGATCATGAACCTCTATGATCTTAAAAACCAAATTGATCCTCTTCTTGAACTTTATGACATCCATGATCATAAAAGCCAAGTTGATCCTCTCCCTGAATTTTATAATATTCATGATTATAAAATCCAAAAAAATCCTATCACATATCCAATTAGTCCTCTCAAATATCCAACTACAATATTCATGTCCTATGATGAGACACTTGGTCTCCAAGGCAACATAGACAATCAAGAAAATCACTTGGATCATATCACAATGGCTCCCAATGAGCATAGTTGCAACCAAGATCCTATTCATATCAAGCATGAAGAAACACCAGTCATAATCTATATCGTTGAGCATTCAAATGATCAAGGAATGATAATCACAAACAATGATCATGAAACTACAAGTGAATACAATGAGCAAGATACAACGAGTCTATATGATGAGCCAGTATAGGAATCCCATTAAATAGGATTTACTATCTTTATCAAGACAAATTTACTCATAGAAGATACAATAGAAAATTCTAACTACTCTCAGTAAAATACTAAAGAGCTTGAATTATGTTTTAAAAAAGACAAGTATCCTATCATGAAAAAGATATGTCAAAGCATGGACTATCATGGAAAATGATTAAGCCTTTTTGAACAAGGAATCCTAGAACCTATCCCAATCCACATTAGACATAGTTGAAGTATTGGTACAAAATTATCTAAGAAAGCCAATGATGTTAGTGATACTTCCAAGATCACTAGGGAAACCTCATCCAATGAGAGCATCGCGATAGGGACCATTTGTAGCCCTTACACTAAACCTGATGTCAACAATCTTGACAATCCTTCTACTTCCACTCCACCATCACTTATCTTCCACTTCTTCCACCCATTGACTAGGACCAACAAAATCATAGAGCATTCAAAGTAAAATCTTCACAACAAATGTCAAAAGTGTATGAAGCCAACAATCAAGGAAAGCATATCAAAGAAATATGGGTCCCAAAACAAAATGGATTGAATAAATCAAATAAAGCAAACTATCCAAATACCATGAGCTATCAAAGATATAAAAAACAAAGAACATGCCTTGCGTATAATAGGTGACCAACTCCTTACAATCTATACAAAAACATTGGTCCTATTCGTCATCCTAGATCCACATCTACACATCATAATGCTAAATCCAAATTTCATAATCCACCTACACAAGTTTGCGAGTCAAAAATTTGTCAAACCCATCTATATTACAAACTTATTCATCCAAGTTGACTATATTACAATCACCTAATTTTGCATCCAATATCCCCCATACACATCCAAAATCATGTCCAAAACCCAAGAAATCCAATTTCTAAATCCATCGTGTTGTGGCAGAAACACTTCATTATAAGGGCTATGATGGTTCCCTATTGAAATGTAATCATTTGGACAAGGCCAACTTAGTTATCGATGAAGATCACATAAACATCAATGACTTGTACAAGAGCACTTTAATCCTCACAAAGTAGTTACTTCAATCAAGACACTATTGGCATGTTATGACAAGTGTGTCTACATCGACCATCTGAAGCAAACATGGATACATGAAGACTAGGTTTGAGTATCAAATTATTAGTGTTATCCAATCAACATAGCAAAAGTCAAAAAAATTAAAAAATAAAAAATAAAAAATTTAAAAAAAGAACAAGAAAAAATTAAAATAGTAAAGATAAATCATTCGTCCAATGGTGAAAACCATTTTTATGGCACCTTGGATAAGTACTATGATGAAAACCCATTTGCGGGCATCATGTGTAAATCGATTATCGATAAATATTATACTTGGGGCAGGTTGTCTTATCTATACCAACATATCCCTTACCTATCATCATATCCACAGTTCCTTGTTATCATTCCCATTCATCATCCTTCTTACTCAATTTTGATCTTGATTATAGAATTGATCTTGATAAGGGCTGAGGCATGATTTTGATACATGCTTTGATAAATGCTTGACATAGCTAATCCTTTTGGAACATCTTCACCAACATCTCTTGTTATATCCTATGCAATTCACTAGATCCTTTAGTCCAACTTCCTAAATGACATTTGTAGAGTAGGGGCATGTTATTCATTTTTGACATAGTCCTTGGAGGTTACATTCTACATCCTTGCATTCATTTTTCCTATCCATCTCTTATCATTAATCCCTTCTCTCATCCATCTATCAATAATACCCTTTTTTATTCATTATCTCTTCCATCATCCATTTAATCCAATAAGTTCATTAGCCTAAATTGACAAACTTTCCCATCCTTGTTTATACACTTTGTGCTCCCTTGTCAATAATTCTCATATGGAGATCACAATCCTATCTAGATGCAATCTAATTTTCATCCAAAGCAATCCTTTGCAGTCTAATCCAAAACAATCCTTTCAAATCCAATCCAAAGAAATCTTTGTAATCATCCAAAGAATTCCAAGCAAAGCTTCATCCTAAGCACTCCAATGCAATACTCCTATTCCATACAAATCTTGCCAAGCAATCTATCCTACCATCCAAAATAGTCCATCAGTTTTGTTGTCAGCCTTGCTGCAAATTTTAATCAACTTAATCCAATCAATTGTCGTCATCCTTGGGATTTATCATTCCCAATGTTTGTGTTGTTCTTGGGATACATCATTCCCACATCAACAACACAATCTTCAAACTTTTCTCGGGATATATCGTTCCCACATCAACAACGCTATCATCATCATCATCAACCTATCATTGATTTTCAGCTTGACTAGGGGCAACATCATGCCCATCTTTATCTTTGAATAATTTTTATGCATGCTTTCTTTCTTTTCTTGTGTGTGTATTATCATTTTGTCTTGCATCTACATCAGTCCTTCCAACATACTTGCCACAACATCATCATAGCCTTTCATACCATGGTGTCATTAGCATATGCTTACTTATGACTTTAATCATTTTATGCATCTAACAAATCATGACCTTGATCTTTATATCGTGGTGCATAACATCATGTGCTATATCAAACATCAGGTTGCTCATATTGACTCAGCATGACAATCCTTTCCTCCATCATTTGCATCCAATCTCTTAAGCCTTATATTTCCTTTCCATCCCTTTCAAGAGCCTACCCATGTGCTTTACACCTACCTATCCTCTCAAGGGGGCATCATTCAATCCTCCTTTTTTATAAACCCCATCCCCTTTTCCACCATATATATTTTATTCTTATTTGAAACGACATTACTTCACAACATCGTCTTAAAGAGGGACAAAATGTAGACACCTTAAATTAACTACTTTATCCCAATACAAGTCTCAGTTCCCAAAATTGATCATTTTATCCCTAAATTGACTATTTATCCTCTAAATTTGATCAATTATTTCTTGATTGCCCTAAGCCATCCTATATCCAGGTTAATATCAATCAATTATCCCTGATTTATCACATCTTTACACTTATCTTGATTATCAGGACTTATCCCTAAGTATCTCTCATTATCCCTAATTATTCCCATTTATCCCTAATCCTAGTCATTTATTTCTAAGCCATAAATCATTTTCCTATGTCATAAAGCCCATTTCCTAGTCTTAATAACCAATGTCCCCTCATTGACATGATTTAATCAATGTTCATTAATTAAATCCCACTTTCTCTCTCATAAATAAATAAAAGAAATATAAAATTATT
Organism: Cunninghamia lanceolata; assembly: GCA_027924645.1. Lineage (NCBI taxonomy): Eukaryota > Viridiplantae > Streptophyta > Pinopsida > Cupressales > Cupressaceae > Cunninghamia > Cunninghamia lanceolata. The sequence goes on along the minus strand of BSBN01001409.1, from coordinate 286,030 downwards.
TTATTTTTCACCCTAACCAATTCATAAATATCTTCCACAAATATTAAAAATCAAATAAAAATCCCTTTTATTCTCCACCATCGATCTCATAACTTCCTAACCAACTTAATCCTAGCCATTCATGTTTCATTGAATCCTTGCCATTGATTTGCTTCTTCTAAGGTCTATAAATTGATCTATTCAGAGTTCATTTTTACAAATCAATGATCATTCAAAAAACCTCATGCTGACCAGTCAAGCAACCACATCCATATCACTTTGAGTAAATCTACACTCATGGTGTAACAGGAATCATCTCATCGGTAACTTTGTGTTGTTTATTCATTTGATGTTTTGGTTTCTAGCTTAATTAGAGGCATATTTAATATAGATTTGAGGTTTTATTATGTAGTGTTTAAAATCTATTGTTGAATCTATATTTCTTGTGTACATTGTGGTACTACAAGCTATCTTCAAACTCAAGGTAGATAAATCACTAGATACAAAGAGCCTAAGAACAAAGTTTCTTCACATAGTCCAATTTTCCTAGCAACTCATATTTTTTATGAATTTAACATGGTTTATTCTCATGGACTTCCACTTGCATGTATGTCTTATATCATTTGTCCCATATTTAAATCAATAAAAAAGGAGGTTATAGGCACCAAGATGGGGGACCAAAAAGTGTCCAAAAACCAATTTGAAGTAAAATATGTTATAACATGAGTGCATTATAATGCACTAGCATTATGGCTCGAGATGGCTTGGAAATATTGAACCATAACATGAGCACATTATAATGTACTTTCATTATAACATGATCATGTTATTTTCATTAAAAATAAAGAAATTTTTTTTTTTGAATTTATAACACATCCACATCTTATAATGCACACACATTTCATTTAAGCTTGATTTGGAATCCCACCCTTAGGCTTGGATTTTACTTACATGTAAGGTACCGAAAGACCTATTTTATATTAAACATGAAAAAACAAGTAAATATTGAGTGTGCTCTCTATCACATTTGCACATTTTAAGACTTAATTCTAAAAAAATATCACAATAACATCAAGTTCTCTCTTAGCTTTCTAACCATGTAATTTTTCCTACATTTGAATCCGTTAAGGTTTTGATCTTCAATTTCTTTTGCTAGTGTCTTCATTTTTCTTCAAAAACCTACATATAGCTTTTTTGGTGTCTTTTTTTAATTTTCTCATCCAAATTTAAAATAAATTACATTTTTAAATATTAGACTACATTCTATACACATTAAAAAATTAATTTTGATTAATTTTCTCAAAATTAAGAGGGGGCGCACACTCAATTTTTTGTTTTTTAGGATGTGCCCACTTTGAAAATTACTAAAAAAACATATATTTATTAAAAAAATAGCAGAAAAATCTAGCATAAACTAAAATATGTTAGCTAACTTTTCACTAAACGAATTTGTGAAATATATAAAAAAAAAGTCAATATTTTATGGGGAGCAAAGTTGATCCTATTATATAATTTTTTTGACAAAAATAGGAGCAGTTTGTGTGCTCCCTCTATTTGACCCTCGTAATCTCCACCATATTTTTTTTAAAATAGTAGTTTAGAAACTAGATTATGAGAACTACTAATCTTGTTCTTGTTACATAATGAAATTTTGATTGTGAGTATTTTGAATTTCTCATCCAAGATTAGTTTTTGTTAATTTTAGAAAAAAAAAAGTGGTCACTTTCAACCCCCTTTTGGTGCCCCATTTCCATGCACATACCCAAGAGACAAATAATTATAGAACCATAATGGTTAGGCACACCTTAAAAGTTACAAGCTATTTGTTATAGTGTTGGATGATTTGATTTCTAGATTTGTAGATTCTAATAAACTTTGAACAAAATGACAAGCATCTTTCAAAAAGAACCACCAAATAATATATCATATGTTGACATCTAGAGCTATATTTGAAGAAGCAAAAGCTCATAAAGATAACATTTACTATTTTTGTTTATTTCCAAAAGTTATTTGATATTGTTCTTAGACAACTAATCTAGTGGACCTTAGAGACTTACAGATTTTCAAAAAATTGGTTGTTTTTGTTATGATACTCTATGAGATGGTGGTTGGCCAAGGTTGAACTCCTACCAAGTTTACAAATGATATTAATAGCACCACTAGTGTTAAACATGATTTTCCACTTCCACTCACTTTCATTGGTCTCTGGATGAAAGTTTAGAACTGTGTCCCACTTTTATAAGAGAACAACCAACACAAACATATTTTTCCAACTTAAAAGTCAAAAAGTCATATGTATGTTATGAATTTTAAAATGACCTAAACTAATGAAATGTAGAATTTTTAATGTAGTTTATGCTTATACTTTTTTAATTTTTTAAAAAAATAGTTGGATATTTCTTTTTTAAATTTAATTGATGAATTTTAAATGCTCATATTTTTTTTAAAAAGTGACATCAATGGGACATCAAGAAAAATATAGCAAATTTAATTTTTTTCTGTAAGTTTTTTTCCTAATTAGTCAACTCAAATATCTAGAGCATGGAAAAAAAATTAATTTTTGATAAATAGTTTTTTTTTTTTTTTTAAAGTCAATTTTAATCATAACATAGCAGTTTCCATGGGATGTCAACTTTTTTACATTAATTTTTTTTTTTTAAAATACCCTCTTGGAGAGAATTCCATTCTCTAGTGAACCATATAATTTTCAAATTTTTTGAATATGTTTTGCCTATTGATATCTATTTTCTAATGAGCTTCATGTTCGATGGGAAAAACCTACTTACAATAAATCTAAAAAAAATATAATAAAAAAATCAAAATATGAAAAAAAAAACATATATCTACATCTACGTTCTGAGTACTACAAAAGGGTATTCGTCAATTTTTTAAAAAGTGTATTTTAATGGCAGAAACTAATAGTAGAAGATGATTTTTTTAAAACCTGTGGGAAAGGTGGGTTGAGTGCCACATAGGATGCCACATAAGCAGTTTTAGGCATAACTTTACCAAGCGGTACGGTTCCATCTCGTAAGGTTACACCTGTAACCCTACAGGGTGAGTTAAATGAGGGCGAAACCTTACCACTCGACAAGGTTCCGCCTGGAACTATATTTTAAATTAAAGTTTTATAAATAATTAATTTTTAATGTAGATTCTATACAATATAGAATAATAGGGTTAAAATAGCATCAACACACGATAGCAGACAGAGAGAATGTATAGGACAAATACAAGACAAAAAATTTACAAGCAAGGGTAAATTTTTTTAATAAACAATAATAAAGTTTATTATTCTATAATTGATTTAATTTTATTAGGGTTTAATCTTTTATTTAAGTTAGGTTTAAATTTTTATTTAAGTAGGGTTCAATTTTTTAAAAATTATATTTTAGGGTTTAATTCAATTTTTATTTGGGTTTAAATTTTTAAAATACAATTTTAGGGTTTTAAGTGAATTTTTTATTAGGGTTTAATTGATTTAAAGTAGGGTTTACTTTTTTAAAGTAGGGTTTCATTGATTATTTGTTAATTAGGATTTCTAAAAATTGGCAAATACTATACAAATAAACACCTAGATTAATAACAAAAAAAAATCAATACAAATTAACAAAAAATAAACTTAAATTTATGTGAACTTCCCCATCCATATCCACCTATGCTCTTTCCTCGCATTGTAAGATGATCTTGGAAATTAGAAATGGTGTGGTTTCATTGATTATTTGTTAATTAGGGTTTCTAAAAATTGACAAATACTATACAAATAAACACCTAGATTAATAAGAAAAAATAAACTTAGATTTATGTGAACTTCCCCATCCATATCCGCGTATGCTCTTTCCTCATGTGGTAAGATGATCTTGGAAATTAGAAACAGTGTGGTTTCATTGATTATTTGTTAATTAGGGTTTCTAAAAATTAACAAATACTATACAAAAAACTCCTAGATTAATACTAAAAAATTTAATACAAATTAACAAAAAATAAACTTAAATTTATGTGAAATTCCCTATCCATATCTGTGTATTCTCTTTCCTCACGTCATAAGACGATCTTGGAAATAAAAAATGGTGTGGTTTCATTGATTATTTGTTAATTTGGGTTTCTAAAAATTGACAAGTACTATACAAAAAACTCCTAGATTAATAACAAAAAAATCAATAAAATTAACAAAAAATAAACCCAAATTTACGTGAACTTCTCCATCCATATCCACATATGCTCTTTCCTCACATCGTAAGACAATCTTGGAAATTAGAAATGGTGTGGTTTATGTGAACTTCCTTGTCCATATTTGCGTATGATGTTTCCTCACGTCATAAGACGACCTTAGAAATTAGAAACGATGTGGTTTCATTGATTATTTGTTAATTAGGGTTTATACATATTTGTATAGGCTCAAATTAAAAAGTGATTTGTGATGGGGAACAAAAGGAATAGGTCAAGGATTTTTTATCGAAGAAGGTCTGATGAAGATAAAAATCTAAGAAGAAGAATTAAGAGAAATTCAACCTTAGAAGGATTGGTTGAACATAGTCAAGAAGCACAAGATCAAATTACTAATGAACAAGAGGAAGAACATCTTGGGTTTGATCAAATCAAAGAATAAATTGAACAAGGTACATAAAACATTGTGACCAAGGAGGAAATTCATAACAGAACACATTTTAAGGATATGGAAAATCTAACAGATTTAGATGAAGATGTGCTTTTTAGTAAGATTTCGCCCTAGGAAATGTTACCTGATAGTACAATAAAACTTCATTCCAAAAGAATTTGGGATGAATTTTTTGAAGACAAATCTTTGATTGGAAGAGCACAATTATGTGCTAAGTTATTTAGGTGAAAAGAAATGACCCCTATTTTGGAGTTGCTAGGGATTGATAATAGGAAGAAAAAAACAAATCTAGCAAAAAACATGTATAATAGTTGAAAACTTGCAAGAAGCTTTGAACTCTATTCAAAGTACAAGTAGAACAAGTGATTTAAGTGCAGCGCGCAAGGCATTGATGACCATGATTTCAAGTAAAAAACTACCACTGATGAGATATGTGAAAGCAATTGGAAAGTTACTACATGTATCCAAGAAAATTGTTCAAAGATATATTTCAAAGAGAAATAAACTTGATGAAAACATAGAAAAAATTGGGTAAATATTGTTTGGGTTCCCAAAAAAGATAGAATCCCAGAAGATGTGAAGAAACAAGCCATTGAATATTGGATCAACCACTCGCGTGTTTCCTCTAATAGAAGGGATACTATACAAGTAATAGGTGAAGATGGCAAAAAGTATCCTCATCCAAAACATTTTATAGATACAACATAGAGTGAATGTTTTGAAGCATTCAAACAAGAATCTCCATAGGTAAAGATATTTCAAAGGGTGTTTGAAAAGTTGTGTCCATGTTTTGTATGCATAAATAAAGTGCGTGAAACTTGTTGTTCTCGAAATCACGTAGAATTCCATTTACATCTTCAATCATATAAAAAATCAATGGCAATGAGTCATCCAAATGTTATTATCCATGCAAGTACAATACAATTTATGAAGTCCCTCTTATGTGAAAAAATAGAAGGTTCCAATGAATTCAGTGCATAATGTATCAAAAATACTTGTGAAAATTATGGAGATTTGAAGAAGCTTCCTCTGATCAAAAATATTGATCAACCAATGGAAATTAAATGGAAGAGATTTGAATATGAGAAAAACACAACCAGGTCAAGAGTAGAATAAAAAAAAATTGTTATGAAAGAAAGTGAATTACCCTGCAATAATTTTTGAATAAATTTTATAGCCTCATATATTTGCACATCCAACATTGTCATGGTGTAAGATGGCAGGCAAATCAGTTTCGTGAGTCAAAGAATTGTTTTCCACAAGGTTGTATTCTTTCGGTTGTGGATTTTGCTGAGAACTATACATTTAGTCCTCAAACAGAGATTCACAGTCAGTATTATCATTCAGAGAAGGTTGCAATCTTCATACATGTTTGTTATAGACATGCTAAGTTGCAACTGGATGGTGTACAAAGTATCCCACATGAATGAAATATTATCAAAGAGGTTCATTTTTCATAGTAGTGATGATACTGATCATGAAAGAAGCTATGTAGCCCATTGTTTTGGAATGTTTTTTGATGATATGAGACAATGTGGCATACATTCTTCAAGTCACTAGATTTGGTTAGATGGATGTGCTAGTAAATGTTGAATTTAATAAATATTTCAAATTTTTAAAAATTATTTCCAACTTTTAAACAAATTTTAATGTTCATTTGTTTACTTTATAGGACAATTCAAATCCTCTAAAGCATTAAATTAGTTGAGCCAACAACATGTGAGACATTCCATAAAATTTGTGTGGAATTCTTTTGAAAGTAGACATTGAAAAGGTGAGCATGATGAAGCTAGTGCATGTGTGAAGCATGCACTTCACCAACATGAGCCTGCTGGTAACACCATTCGTAGTGCAAAAGAAACTGTTGAAATGTGTAAGACTCATTTTGGAGCTCGTGAAGGAAAAAGTGGCTCAATAAGTACTAAATGCTATTTTTAGGAAGTCAAAGGTATTTCTTGTAATTCTTATAGATCTACATTTATTTATGTTTAGTACATGTACATTTTTTGTTCATACAAATTTAAATTTCCATTATTGTAGATATTGATCGATCAAATCTCTATAATTGTCAAAAGATTGTCGGTATTAGAAGACTTCATCAAGTGATGATGACTAGACATAGTAAACCACCTGCAATCCAAATTAGAGAAAAAATATGTTTTTTGTGTTGATTGCATTGAAAACAATCTAAATGTTCTACAATGTCAACATATTATTGATGGACATGTTTCAGAATGGGAGATGAAATAATTAGTTTCAATGTCTCCTTATGAAGATGATAATATAGATCTCCATGATCCTTTATATTCAGTTAATTTTGAATGTGTATCCGATCTAGTTGTTGCAGGTAAATAAACTATTTACATGTATATTGTTATTCAAATAGTGAATTTACATGTATATTGATTATTTAAATAGTGAAATTTTGTCTAAATTGTCTAAGTAACTACTTGTATTTGAATTGACTTTTGAATCTATGTATTTGTTCTAGGAGATATCTTTGCTATGATTGCAAATGCTAATAATACCAAAGGTGTAGATTATTATCTACTCAAATACACGCAACCAAAATGCAACTTGACAAAATCTATGATAGATGGTGATGGACAAGAGTATCCCATTGGATCTATAGTGGTTGAAGGTACGTATTATCAACAAATGAAGATAGATAAAAGTGGTATTATATTGTTGATTATTTGCTAGGACAAAAGGTTGTACATTACAGTCACTTAGTTATAGCAACATGGTTAAATTTGGAAACTTTGTGAAACTAGGATGTAGCCAACAAAAATGGAAGTTGAGTATTGAAGACCATGAAAGAATTTTAAAGATAATAAAGGATAGAGAGGATCCTGGAGATTTTATGTACCAATAACTAAGTTAAATGTATTTAAATTACATGTTGCACATGCATGAATTTGTATGAAATATGTTCACAATAAAATGTTACAATTTCTAGAGGTTCCTACACATGCACAAGTTCATTGAAGCTCTTTGATCATTGTATGTAATATTTGTATTAATTAGTGCATGTAATTGAATTTGAACCATGTATTTTGACGGACTATGCTATATAATATAGTTTCATTATTTACTATATTGGTTGCAGTAATTTCTATGTCAATATGGGTTTGAAGACTATATTTTAAAACCTATTAACAAGTTAACATGTTTGTAAGTCTCACACATTTTGAGTTTAAATCTCTTCTACTTGGTTGTAGTATCACACATATTGAGCTTAAAGGTATCTTATTGAACATTCTTGATCATCATAATATTGTTTATGTAACTTATTTATATGCTTAATGTTGAATATACAAAAATAATTTCTTTTTTATTTCTATTTATTTTAAAAATAGTTTCTAATTTTATGATTTTAAATATTAACCTCATAACCAAATTTGAATATAATATTTTAATCAAGAGTGCCTAGTTATAACATATATATGTGATATCCCCTTCAAACCGTACTATATTTTTTAAAGTGTTTTTAACTTAATAGTTTTAAAGTTTATTATTAAATAAAAAACATAGATTGTGACTACTAAATGAGTTTGATTCCAAGTTTTATCTTGCTTAGTAAGACACTTTTCACATGATGAGTCCTAACATGAGTGCAAAATTAAATAGACAAGTGGAAGAGATAATAGAGAGAGGTCTAATTTAGCCTATAAAGGATTACAATTTTGACCATTATATCAAGATTTGACTCTAATTAAGCTCCAAATGACTTTTTAAATTCAATCTTGAATGCATTGATTTTATTTTTATTTGTTATAACTTCATAAATAAAAATAAAAATATTAAAATTTATATTTTATTCAATAAATTTGATTGAATATCATATTGTTGACAAATTAAAACAAGGACTAAAGTATCGAAGACATCGAATAAACTAACTAATTATAAATAGTTTTTAATTGATTAGAATTTATATTTGATGGAATCATGGATTTGGCTTCCTAATAATATTATGTAGAGATGATCTTATCCTAGAATAAACACTATGTTTATACTGATCTTAAAGAAAAATTAAATCTTTAAATTATTTGGAAACTATAAATAGTTTGGAGTTATATATGTTTGGTGTCCACATTAGACTATTTAACTTTATTCACCACCACTTAATTTCAATTACATACTTTCAATATTACACTTTACCTATGATAGTCATTTGAACCTATGAATTCTACTTTAATCCAATATAGTTCAACTCAAATCCTTCTATTGCCCTCTAGATGGGTGTTTATACATGTTATATAGACTTGAACAATCTTGTCAATGATATTAGAAGTCATTATAAACCAAAAAAAAAGAATAATTCAAAGTTTTCTTAAGTTTTATTAGCCATATAAAAACACATGACAAAACTATCAAATTTAATGTACTGGACACATCCAATGAGGGACTAATTTGAAACACAAATATTTTATAAAAACTAGATTTTAATTTACAAGATTCAATCTAATATAAATTAAATTAAATTATTCATCATTTTTAAAAGTTAGTACACAACATAATATCTATTTTTCCATACATTCCCAAATAAGTATAGGAATACATGAAGAATACCTCTTATCCTTTAAAATAAAGTGATGGTCCTTGATTAGAAGTTATAAGTATGAATGATATGAATATAAGATAGCTTTAATATATTATCACCAAATCATAGCACAAAACAAATAATGGGGTTGATCCTAAGAATTTTTTAAGCAAATGTTTTGTTGCCTATTCCTATCAATGCCTAGTGAGTATTAGACCTAAATTTATTGTAAATTTAAAGTTAATAATCATACATTCACATTAAAAAAAGAAAACAATAAGAAACATTTCAAAAATACATTGATATTTTTCCACAGGTATAAGTAAATTTATATGCAACTACAAGTAAACATATATACACATTTAAACTATAAGTTAACTAAAACTTGATTTTATCCAAATTAAGACTCGTATATGAAGGAAAATATCCATACATCTATAACTAAACATCTAAATGTGCATATACATATCATATATACAAAGAAATAACTAAACATGTAAGCTCAAGAACATTCTAACTACAACATGCAAACTCTACAACAAGTACAAACTCAAGAACATCAAGTCTAACTACAACAAGTAAACTCAACATGTAAGTTAGAAATAACATCAAATCTAATTGCAACATCATGAGAATTCAGACAAACATAATAAAGAACATGAATGTCAAACTACAACATCATGACTTGTGCCTCCTATGGGCGGAATGGGCCTCACTCAACCTAGGACTAGAATGATGAGTTGAGCCATGTTCTGAGCCCTATGATGATCCCTGTGGAACTTGTGTATCTAGTCTCATCCATCTATGAATATTTGAGTCATGTGTAGATCCCTAAACATAAAAATTATCTCTATTCAATTAAATTTATATATTAAAAAATATGAAATCTCAAGTACATGTGTTCAAATTTTATACAATTAAATACTTTACCTCGCATCCATCTTCAACCACATCCGATGTCTACTACACAGTGTCATGTCCTAGCACCACTCTAGTAAGTCCCTGATGTAAGATTGATTAAATAAGAGTCAACGCACATGATGCACACTTGACTAAATTTTATAATTTAAATATATTATTTATTTAACAAATAAATTACACTAGATTAAACACAAAATTTAATATATACATCGTCATCAGCAACCTGTGTAGCTCCATGGATAACCCTCCCAATCCCACTAAGGTCAGATGAATTGAGAGTCATTGCAATGTTTTCCTCAAACAAAAGTCCATGGAATGTGTTGAAATTAGGGCAAACAACTAAGAGAGGGGGTGAATCAGTTGTCACAAATCTTTATCTTTTGCTGCATTTAATCTTCTTTACCACTTATAAACAGATTAATGATATAACCATGAAAGCATGAATCAACAACACGAGAAAAGACACAATCAACACACATAACACTAGGAGTTTTACATGGAAACCTAGTTAAGGGGAAAACCACGATGGGGGTTAACCCACAAGATTTATTCTCTGTTAAAAGAATAGAAGAATGGGAAGGCACTTGCCTTCAGGTGCACTACCCTAAGCTCACTGCTCAAAGGAGGCTCATTGCCTACAGAAACATTCACATGATTAACACTGAAAGGTTGAACTGAGAAACAACATCTTCTCCATGCCAAGGTTCAGTTTCATTGAAGCACACAACACCTCTACTCTACCCCCAAACACTTCTTTGCTACCTCCGCATCTTCACTCACACTTGACACATTTACATGACTTCATTAAACTTATTTATACATGACATCGACTTTGGAATGAACAATAAAGTTAGACTTACAATCATCTATCTGGAACATTCTCCAAGATAGGCATTACAATCACAAGACTTAAAATGCTACATGCGAACCATTACACTATTAGCCAAACATAGCTGGGACTCAAATCTTCCTCGAACAACATGCCACACTCCATAGAATTTCTCTTAGATCATCTGCAACATGCACCAATCATCTGGTTGGCCAAGAATGGAAAGAACAGTAACACCCAAGGAGAAATCTGCAACTACAAGCTCAAACCTCAATGCGGACCACCAACACAATAGGCACACAATCTAGAGTACTCCACAAGCACAATGAAATCAACAAGAACAACCGCACCACCTCAAATCACCAGAATCGCTTGCATCTTCATATTAGAACTTAAGAACACTAACTATCATGACTGTCACACTAGAAAGATTACTTGCGGACCGCCAAACCACGAACCACTTGAGTTGAGGATAAACACCAACATCCCAAACATACCTCTAGAATTGTAGACCATAATATTCCAATTCGAAGCAATCCGGACCAAATTCCTATCACTCTATTACCTCTAAACAACTGTGAAACCCGGTTCTACTCAGATGGCCATAACTTCACCAATACTCTATGTGGACCTCTCAAATCTTACCTAGAGAAACTTTAGACAATCCTCTACAAACCCTTTAATCTATAGACTCTGAACTTCATCTTACTGGAAATGCTAAGCAATCTATTTTGTTGAACTACACTGTCTTCACTGTCTCTGACAAAGAGATATGTTCACATCAATGACAACACATCATTGGCACATATTTGCAACAATCTCCCCCTTTGTCATTGATGGCAACATATGATGTGAAAAACTAATTCAACCATCAAGACAAGGACTTCTCCCTCTTTCTCTTATCACACCTACAACCACTTTCTTCACTGCTCCCCCTTTCACCAGCAACTACTTACTTCCAAGTTTTTCATATGACTTCTCTCCTCCTTTGACATCAATGGCAAAGGGCACATATTTGCAGTCATCTCTCCCTCTTTGTTTCTTAGATAAAACCAAATTGAAATCTAGACTTAGCATACTGACTACTCCCCCTGAGTAGCATCCCCTTAACACCAATCCGGATCACAAAATATGACTGTGAGTTCCACCGGACTGATGCACACTAGTGCACCTTAGTTCTGAAAATGAGGGTAATAACCCCTAGCTTCTCTCTGAGATACTCAAAAGTGTCCTTAGGTAGAGGCTTAGTGAAGATATCTGCAATCTGATCCTTTGAAGGAACAAACTCCAATCTGACTTCATTCTCATTTACCTTCTCTCTCAAAAAGTGAAACTTGATGGATATGTGCTTTGTCTTTGAATGCAACACTGGATTCTTTGAGATGTTTATTGCACTTGAATTATCACAAAAGATTGTAACAGGCTCTTGAAACAAAATTCTGATATCCTTCAACATTTGCTTCATCCACAAAACTTGAGTACAATTACTTGCTACTGCTATATGCTCTACCTCTGTAGTAGACAGAGATATTACCTCCTGCTTTTTGCTCAACCAAGAAACCAATCCCTTTCCTAAGAAAAATGTACCACCACTAGTACTCTTCTTGTCATCCACATCTCCTACCCATTCAGGGTCTGTATATTCATGAAGAGTGAAATCATCATCCTTACAATACCATAAGTGATAATAAGATGTCCCCTTCAGATATTTGAACTTTCTTTTAACTGCTACAACATGAGATTCTCTAGAATCAGCTTGAAATCTAGCAACAATGCTAACTGCATTCATAATTGTTGCATGAGTGCTTTTGGATTTGACTGTGATCAAGATTTTTCTCTCCATGTTTCAGATCACACTCCATGATCCATCATCAGGAGAAACAAAGTAAGAGAAGAGGCATAAAAATGATAAATTGTAGACCCAATCTGAATAAAAAAAGAGCGAGAGAGGAGTGTGACGTGGTATCCAAGAGAATTCTAGGGGAGAGAGAACAACTACAAAGATGGAAGGTATAAAAAGAAAGGAAATTAAAAAGAGTCAAAACAAAGACAAAATATATAAGTAAAAAAAGGTTAAATTACAAATATATATATATATATATATATATATATATATATATATATATCAAAAAGTAAAATATATATAATATAATAAATTATTATATATGTCTATATACATCAAATATAAATACACCTAATACATATATATATAATTATATATATATATATATATATAAAGAAACCAATCTTATATAGAGACCATTTGGTTTTGTGGTCTCTTATATTCTATATAGCACACATTATTATATATACTTTTTGTCATTCGTGATTGGTTTCTTTATATATATATATATATATATATATATATATATATATATATTAGGTGTATTTATATTTGATGTATATAGACATATATAATAATTTATTATATTATCTATATATTTTACTATTTCATATATATATATATATATATATATATATATATATATATATATTAGGTGTATTTATATTTGATGTATATAGACATATATAATAATTTATTATATTATCTATATATTTTACTATTTCACACACACACAGAGAGATATGTGTGTGTGTGTGTGTGTTGATTTGTAATTTAACCTTTTTTTACTTATATATTTTGTCTTTGTTTTGACTCTTTAATTTCCTTTCTTTTTATACCTTCCAGCTTTGTAGTTGTTCTCTCTCCACTAGAATTCTCTTGGTTACTGCATCACACTCCTCTCTCCCTCTCTTTTTATTCAAATTGGGTATGCAATTTATCATTTTTATGCCTCTTCTCTTGCTTTCTTTCTCCTGATGATGGATCACGGAGTGTGATCCGAAACGTTGAGGGAAAAATCTTGATCACAGTCAAATCCAGAAGCACTCATGCAACAACTATGTACTGTGGAAGTTTAATGAATTGCATTCATAATATCAGGTCTAGTTTGAGTCAGATAATCATTGATCTATACCTTTTCTGATCTTCCTTAGGGAAATCATCATCTTTACTCAACTTGCATTAGGTTATCATAGGAGTACTCACTAGTTTTGAATCCTCCATTCCAAAAAATTTCAACAACTCTTTCACATACTTAGACTAAGATATGAAGATGCCCTTATCTGACTGAATGATTTGCAGACCTAAGAAGAAATTCATTTCACCAAACATGGACATCTCAAATTCACTCTGCATCTGATCAGCAAATTTTTTGCACATGCTCTCATTTATACCAAAGATGATATCATCAACAAATACCTCAACAATCAAAATGTTTTCATGATCAATTTTGAAATAAAGATTACTATCAACTATGCCTTTGCTAAAGCCTAACTTTAGTAGATACTTATCTAATATTGCATACCAGGCTCTTGAGGCTTGTTTAAGTCCATACAATGCTTTCCTGAATCTACAGACCATATCTCCTTGATCAAACAACTAGAATCCTTCTAGCTGCTCAATGTAGACTTCTTTTTCCAATTCTTGATTCGGGAATGTTGCCTTGACATCCATATGGTAAACTTTGATATCTTTGTAAGAAGAAAAGGCAAGAAATAATCTGACTGCTTCTATTCTTGCCACCAAAACAAAAGTTTCTTCAAAATCAATTCCCTCTACTTGAGAATATCCTTTGCACACCAATCTTGCTTTGATTCTCACAACTTTCCAATTACATTTTTTTTAGGTCTAGGAAGATGATCCCAAGTATGATTCTTTTCAATTTGCATTAATTCTTCTTCCATTGCTTTTACCCAACTTTCATCGTTACATGCTTCATTCACTGATTTTGGTTCAATCTTCGAAATCAAACAATACTCCACTTATTCTTCAGCAATTCTTCTTCTAGTTTGAATACCTTTATTTTTATAACCTATGATCTGATCTTTAGAATGATTCAACCTTATATACCTGGGAGTTTTTAGATTTTCTTAAACTTCTGATTCTTGAACTTGTTCCTCAATATTTGCACTAGCTTCTTGAGTCACTAAATTCTTCAGAGCAATCTGAATCTGAGTTTGAGTTTGAACTTGCTCTCCTTTATTTGGACTTTCATTTTTATCATCTGATTCATATCTACAAGACTTGGAAGGTCTCTCCTTACTTTCATCAACCTTGACATTAGCACTTTAAACAATCCTTTTCAATCTCTTGTTAAAGCACTGATATGCCTTGCTTTGGTTAGAATAACCTAGAAATATTCCTTCATCACATCTTGCATCAAACTTGCCTAGATCTTCATCTCTCTTGATATAGCATTTACTACCGAAAACTTTGAAGTATTTCATAGTAGGAGCATGACCAAACCATAGTTCATAAGGTGTCTTACCAGTATTACCTTTAATCTACACCCAGTTAAGAGTGTAGACAGTAGTACTCACATCCTCTCTCTAATAGACATGTGGAACATTTGCCTCCATCATTATGGTTCTAGCAGCCTCTTGAATAGTCTGGTTCTTCCTTTCCACAACTCCATTCTACTGAGGAGTCCTAGGAGCAGATAATTGTCTTCTTATTCCATGCTTTTCACAAAATGCATTAAACTCACCGGAGGTAAACTCTCCACCTCTGTCAGATCTCAGACACTTTATCTTCACACCAATCTCATTCTCCACCTTAGCCTTGAACACCTAGAATCTATCAAGAGCCTCTGATTTCTCTCTCAAGAAAGTGACCCACATCATCTAGGAGTAATCATCAATCAGCAACATAAAGTATCTATCTCCTTGCAAACTCCTAACTCTGGTCGGACCACACAAATCAATGTGTACAATTTCCAACAATCAACCTGAACATTGTTCTTTTCTTTTGAATGTAGCTCTATTCTGTTTGCCCAACTGACATTCCTTACACATGCTATTAGTAGGTTTCACAAGCTTTGGAAGATCTCTCATAGCCTGAGTAGTACTTATCTTGACAATGTTATCAAATTTTACATGATACATTCTCCTATGCCATAACCAACTCTAATCAATCTGAGCAATCAAACAACTTTTACTAGTACTACTTAAATGAAAGATATTACCTCTAGTCTGTGTACCAGATGCAATCTCAGTTCTGGAGCTTTCCAAAATTCTGCATTTTCTAGCCGTGAATCAGAGATCATACACTTTATCAACCAACTATCCAACACTAAGAAGATTATGCTTTAACCCTTCCACATACAAAACATCATTAGTGTTATGCTTACCATCAAAAGAGATGGATCCTCTACAATGGATTCTACCAACTGAATTGTCTCCAAACTTCACAATTCCACCTTCATATCTTTCCAAACTTACAAACTTACTTTTATCACCAGTCATATGATGAGAACATCTACTGTTAATCACTCATTCATCCTTTTCTTCAACCTGAGCAGCTAAGGCAATTTCCACATTCATACAGCTAGTAGATTCAATAGGCACTAGATCTTCCTTTTTTACAGCAATGAACACCCATTCATTTCCAGAGGTACTTCCCATATCAAATTCACCATCTGTGACTCCTTCATCAGCAACTTCTTGGACATAGTAGCATTTCTTTTGAACCCTATGTCTATTAGGGTTTGGCTTTGAAACCCTCTCCAGACAGCTTGAAGCAAAATGACCAATCTTATTGCAAGCAAAAAATTTGAAAGGCAACTTTCCTTCATACTTACCGGATCCTCTTGGTAATCTTTTAGCAATAAGGGATTCAAGTTCTTCAAGCACCTCAAATTCATCTTCTTCAAGTTCCTTCCTTGCCTTCTCATATCTGGTTAGTCTTCTTGAAGAGCTTTCATCTGGATCAAATCTTTGCTTTCTGGAAACACTGGCCTTAAATGCATATTCTTATTTAGGAAGAGAATCACCAAACTCACTCATTTCAAATGCTAAAAGCTTGTCAACCAACTGATCCCTTGTAACATTTGTCACAGTCCTTATCTCCTCAATAGCAACAACTCTATGCTTATATGAAGCAAGTTAGGATCTAAGCACTTTGCCAACAATCTCTGATTCTTCTAGTTTTCCACCAACACACCTAATACTACACACAAGTTCATTCACTTTCTACATGTAGGAAGTGATGTTTTCATCTTCACTCATCCTCAAACTTTCATATTTACCCTTCAGGCTCTGTAACTTAGCACATTTGACATATGCATCACCTGCATACAGAGTTTCCAACTTCTCCCAGATTTCATTAACAGTTTGAAATTCTAAGACATTTGTCATTTCTATATCAGTCAAGGCACTCAACAATGCTTCTTTAGCCCAAATGTTGTTTTCATTGTCTTTGATTTGATCTGGAGTTGTAGGACCATTCTGCAAAGTACACTTATTCCTGGTTATCAACCAATAAGGATCACCCATGCATTGCAAATGACATTCCATACAATTCTTCCAAAGAGAGTAATTTGTTCCATCAAATGTCAGACTATCCTTCTTGTCTATTGACATCCTAGATCTCCTCAAGCGATCAAGCTTCTTTTAGAGGAACCAGCTCTAATACCAATTGTTGAAATTAGGACAGACAACTGAGAGGGGGGGTGAATCAATTGTCACAAATCTTTATCTTTTGCTACATTTAATCTTATTTACCACTTATAAACATATTAATGATGTAACCATGAGAGCATGAATCAACAACACAGGAGCAAAAACATAATCAACAGACATAACACAAGGATTTTTATGTGGAAACCTGGTTAAGAGAAAAAACATGGTGGGGATTAACCCAAAAGATTTATTCTCTGTTAAAAGAATAGAAGAATGGGAAGGCACTTGTCTTTGGGTGCACTTGCCTTTGGGCGTACTACCCAGAGCTCACTTCTCAAAGGAGGCTCACTGCCTACAGAAACATTCACATGATTAACACTGAAAAGTTGAACTGAGAAACAACATCTTCTTCATGCCAAGGTTCAGTTCCATTGAAGCGCACAACACCTTTGCTCTACCCCCAAACACTTCTTCGCTACCTCTACATCTTCACTCACACTCAACACATTTACATGACTTATACTTATTTATACATGACATCGACTTTGGAATGAACATCAAAGTCTGCCTTACAATCATCAATCTAGAACATTCTCCAAGATAGGCATCACAATCACAAGACTTAAAATACTACATGCAAACCATTACACTATCGGCTAGACATAGTTGGGACTCAAATCTTCCTCAAACAACACACCACGCTCCATAGAATTTCTCTTAGATCATCTACAACATGCACCAATCATTCAGTCGAACAAGACTAGAAAGAACAGCAACACCCAAGGATAAATCTTCAACTACGAGCTCAAACCTTAATGTGGATAACCAACACAATAGGTACACGGTCCAGAGGCCTCCACAAGCACAATGAAATCAACAAGAACAACCGTACCACCTCAAATCACCAGAATCACTTGCATCTTCATATTGGAACTTAAGAACACTAACTATCATGACTATCGTGCACTAGAAAGATTGCTTGAGGACCTCCAAACCACGAACCACTTGAGTTGAGAATACACACCAACATCCCAAACATACCTCTAGAACCGCAGACCATAATATTCCAATCCGGACCAATCCGGACCAAATTCATGTCACTCTATTACCTCTAAACAATTGTAAAAACTAGTTCTACTCAGATCACCATAAATTCACCAATACTCCATGTGGACCTCGCAATCTTAACTGGAGCAACTTCAGACAATCCTCTACAAACCCTTTAATCTGCAAACTTTGATCTTCATCTTACTAGAAATGCTGAGCAATCTACTTTGCTAAACTGCACTATCTTCACTGTCTCTGACAAAGAGATATGTTGACATCAATGACAACACATCATAGCCACATATTTGCAATAGGAATGATCTTGTTACGTAAGGTGGCATTATACCACTATCAGGCTGTGATGGAATCTTCTATGAAGGTGCTATGTCAGTCATATATGTAGCTCAGAGATCAGTGTACTGACTGATAAATGTGGCCATGGACTTGAGAGGGGTCTCGTATTCTAAACTGACAAATGGATATACTGATAATAGATCCTACGCTAGACATGTACTCAATCTGTGTAGTGTACTCTCTCCAGAAGTCTACACCACATCACGTGATGAAACTATGTCAACACATATGTAAGGATCATAACTGGTGGAAGTCAAATCAAGTAATCTTATGATGGTGCGTGGATGCAACATATATCTACCAACACAATCTGATGCCCAGTGGTCAATGTCATTTGAAATAGAACCTAAACTCTCAAAAATACATTATCTTGTTGATGCAACTGCCAACTCAACTAATCGTCCTAGATTCAACCTTTTGGGAAGTACCAAATGGTTGGGACCCACTAATGCCCTCTTATCAATGGGCAGATCCTAATCAGGACATCGGTACTGAGGTTTATCTAAAAACCTCCCAAGACCCTATCCTACATGAGGAGGGATAGATAGGAAATCAACATCAAGTTGTAAATAAACTGCAGCATATAATTGTTTGCAAAAATATAAGGGCAACTCATCATTGTGTGGCCATCTATGATGTGTTGCTAACCACTTAGGATATATAAGTGATGCAAGAACAACATTTATACACTTGGTAACAGGATAGCCTCAAAATCTATCCTTTCCGTGATAATGTGGAAACATAGAGTGCACCATATCTAATGAAATGGTCTTATTAACTACTGACCATTTCACTGTCTTAGTAATAGTAGTAGCAAGTGACAGATAGAAATCCTCAATACTGAAATCATCATATTTATTATAGGATTTGACAATGTCAATCATTTGGGTAAATTGTGCTCTAATTCCCACCAACTTGTCTCTATTAGACAGGTTCAGTGTACTATGGATCATCTAATCTAAATGTGTCAAAGCATTATTCAATCTATCAAGAGTACCAGCATATAAGTCACTCCTAGCACTATGTGCATTGATAGTATTATGCTCACTATCATGTGTATGAGTCCCATCACTATGATGAGATGCCATACCATCCATGTGATCTATATGAAAAAAATATGTACACGTGCGTGTATGCACAACTGCATTTTAAAAAAATTGAACATACATTTAATTTATAAAATGAAAATACATTCAATTTTTAGATTTAAATTAACAAAACTAAAAACATTTAAAATCTAATCTAATTAAATACACACGAACAATCTACACATTAAATTAGTTACAAAACTATAAACATTTAAAATTAAAAAATTAAATACATTCAATCTAAACATTTATATTAACAAAACTAAAAAATATAATTGATGTATGTCTCGTAAGGATAAAGAAATATAATTATACTTTTTATTAAATATATTAAATTATATAATTTAATAATTCTTAGCATATGATTAAAAAAGAAGACTTCTTTTTTAAGTCTTGAATGGATAACATTTAGGATTGAACTTATATACATTGAACATGTTGTAACACATATTGAAGATTGGTAAACTAGACAACCTAAGCGTATTTAAAGATCTATTTTGTAGATCTATTTTAATATTGGGAAATGTATGACCAATGTCCATACAATGATTTAAATTATGAGGATGTAAACAACTTATTGAACAATTAATAAGATAAATTATACATAAGGGTGGTCCCTATAAATTATTATCTAAAGGCCATTCAAGACTATTGGACATTGTCTAGGGCTTCTCTAAAATATGTTAAAATAAGATGCGAATCATCGAATGACACGATTTAATGTTAGTGAAGAAAAAAAGACATGACCACAAGTATGACTAACTTGAAACATAAGAACAAAATCAAGAATGATTGTTAGGCATGTATAAGGTATTGACATAGGACCAAGTCCATATATTAATATGATTAACAATCTAGATATACATTTAAATCTATACATTTGATTGGCAATAAATTATTGAAACGTCACAGTCTTTAGTTATTTATAATTTTCTACACACAGTTAAGTCTATGAAAGAACCATGCTTCTAAAACATGATCTTTAAGATAGAAGGATTGATGTTACATCCTTAAATATCTTCATAATTTCTATATCTAGGAGGTGATAATGTATTTTTCTTAATATAGATTCATCTAGCATAATTTGAGAAAGTCACTAACCTTTTCTCAGTGACTTTGCTTGAAATGCATGAGGTGAGTGAAGCTTACTTTGAGTGAAATCTATATTTTGAAATGGATGATAGGCTTTTGTAATCATGTCAAATGCATCTAGATGTACCAACAAGGAGTTGAATAAAACCACTCAATGGCATGTTATTTGAATGAACATATTCAAACAATTTGCATATGTAGGATGTGATTGTCATATACATACTCTAGGCATAAGAAATAGATTATTCCTACAAGATGAAATTCTAGATCTATCTCTTCAGTAGTTCTCCTTGAGGAGTACTAGCTCTGAATCCCATTGTATTTAATTCTCTTTTTGGATAATATTTTAAGTTTTTAGACTTGTTCGAGTTGTTAATGACTTCAAAAATTGATTTATATACCCTTAGCTCACTCAAGATTGATTCTAACCCAATCCTTTCTAATTTCCATATATGCATTCAAGCTTGATATGCCAAGTGTGAGTGAGAGAATCTATGTGAGTGAACATTCCCTTAGAGTAAATTGATTTATATATCTCTTGTTTCAACTCATTTGTGGTTGGTAGTTTGATTTGGTTAAATATTACTAGGTTTAGAGCTCACACCTAAAAAATGCAAGGGCCTAGGGATTGTGTTTTGTTTTGTTTTTATATTTTGAGCTATTTCAAAGCTAATAAAGTATTTATGTTTACAATTTATACTAAATGCTAAAGTGAAAGTTATCAAATGCAATAAACTAAATCTTATCCTATTTTTTGTGTTTTTCCCAATGAATAAATGAATTTAATTAGTGACCAACAAATGATTAAAACTAATTTGCAAACACAACTATTGTTTTGTTTCTTTTCAAAATGACTAATTGTTAATTGATAATCAAGTAATATGAATGCAAACAATATTTAAAGATATTATTTTTCTAATTTCAAATGATTAAAATGCTACTTGTATTAAACTTAAATGCAAGACTATATGGGATAGGACACATCTTGACATCATCTTATTCAATGTAGATATATAAGTTTCAAAATTGTTGGAAGGCCAAGGGAGTACACTTATGGCCCAATTCAGATTTTATTTTCATAGACAAACACTACCATGGTTGTGCTAGTGTACTAGGTCACTAGCATGCCCACATTAGTGTCTATGTGGACACAACTTTCAAGAATGTGAGGATAAAGGATTTTAGTTTAGTTTGCATAGCACTTTGTTGAAGGATCACTTTAAGCTTATAAATGGGCTAAATGGGCCCTAAAACATGTCTCATGGAACATGGATACTAAAATTATTGTACCACATAAAGTGAAAAGTATGAAGTATACATAATTTTTGACTCTACAATTAGACCCCATATTTAGGTCTTCAATTTATCTTCCTTGTAATTTTATATTTCTTATAAAGAAAAAAATACTAACACAAGGTAGGAAAGAGCTATAGAAAGAAGAAAAGATTTAAAACCCAAAAATATAATTGTGATAATTATTGTTCAAAATCAATCAATTATAAATATATTATGACATCATCTTGTTCAATGTAGATACAATAAATTAGACATGAGAAATATGTTATGTCCTTTAAAGAAAAACATTAAGAGACAAAGGATACTAGGTATCATGTTATGGATTTAAAGAGAAAAAATGTAGAACAATCATTCTAGTTGATACATATCATGTTATAGAGTTTTAACAAGCAATTTCATCTTGTGTTTCTATCAATTTCCAATCTATATGCTAAAGTGAAAGTTATTAAATGCAATAAACTAAATCTTATCCTATTTTTGTCTATTTCCCAATGAATAAATGAATAATTAGTGATCAACAAATGATTAGCTAATGCAAAAACAACTATTGTTTTTGTTTTGTTTCAAACTGACTAATAGTTAATTGATAATCAATTAATATGAATGCAAATAATATTTCTCTCTTTTTTTCTAATTTCAAATGATTAAAATGCTACTCAGGTACATGACTTAAATTAAATGCAAGACTAGATGCATGGTTTTTTCATGGGATGTGGATAGGATGATAAGCAAGTGGAGGAGCTGGCATAGAGAGGTGGTATGTCAAGCTAGAGGAGAGCTTGCAAGGTGGTGGGAAGCACACTATATGAGATAGGACTCATAGATGATGTGATTCCGACATGTATAGTATTAGGTGTCATAGTATTATGTGTCCTAGTTTCAAGTGGTTTAAAAATTGATGATTGATATTTGTTAATTCATAGGGTGAAGAAAAGTGTTTGATGTTGCTCATTCTCTAAGTGGTACCAAAATGTTGTCTTTGGTTGTTTCAAGTTCATGGGCAATATTTAACTTGTGATAGTCGACCTTGCCTGTCAAGCAATTTTTTTATGATAGTTATCTATTCAATGGTGCCTTTAAAATACTATGACATACCTTAATATAAGTACATTATATAAAAACTATATATATATATATATATATATATATATATATATATATATATATATATATATATATATATATATATATATATATCATAATCCTATATGAATTTTGATAGTTTGTCTAAAATCTCTCCTTTCATATGATATTATAATACATGTATAATGAGAGCATCTCCATCAAGGCCTAAATGTGATGGCCGTATGGCTATATTTAGACATTTTTGTTGTAAAATATAGTCAAAATTTTAAGTGTTTCAATCACATGAAAGGAGAAATTTTGTATGGACTGTCAATATATATATCATAGTATTTTAAGGGCACCTTTGAAGTCATCATTATACAATTGATTGACAGGCAAGTTAGACTGTCATCTCCAAAACCCTAGAATAATTTATCGCATTATTGCCCAAGAATGTTTATGTTTTTCAAATACCCACTTCACATTATTTGAGTTCTGATCAAGGTTTGAAATTTCAGAGGTAATAACCTTTTGAGGTCATAAAACTGAGTTCTGGCTAGGGTTTGAAATTCAAGAGATAATACGCTTTCAAGGCCATAAACCTGAGAACAAATAGATCAAAACTTTTCAAAAGATAATAAGCCTAGAGCCCACGAGAAATATATAATGTGTACCTAGAGGTGGTGGTCGGCAGGCCTATGTGCCCACTGGCTACTGTGGGCTCCAGGCAAATTTTTTTACTCTAACACCAATCCGGGCAAAAATGACATTTTCACCCTTTTTTTATTTTTATTTTATATGGTTCTACCTGGAACCTTATTGGGCATAAATATACCACTCAATTCATTTATGCGCAGAAACGTATAACCACGTAGGTGCCATGTAGGCACCACGTAGTTCCGGACTATCTGCTCAAAACTATTGAATTGGTTGGAAGTGGGACACAACTCTGAACTTTCACCCCTATACATAGATGGATTAAAGGATATGATTACAAATTTAAGGATTAAAAGTATATCATTGTATTTTTTATTATATAATCATCACTATTTTATTATTTGTAGATGACATTATTCTCATGTCACACAATGTTGTAGGCCTACAACATCATCTTGATATATTTAGCTCATTTACGATACTCATGATTTACAAGTGAACTTGAGTAGAACAAAGGTCATGGTTTCCAACACAACTAAGAAAGAACACATCACTAAATCTCATTTACAAAGGAAATTTGGTGGAACTAGTGTCCTATTATACCTTGGTGTGTCTTTCACATGACCTCCCTTCAATATGATCCCTATTGCAAAAGAGAAATTATGCAAGGCTTATGCTACACTTAATACATTTAAGAAATGGTATTTTCAATTCTAGTTTTAGGATGCCAAAACAAAATTGTGTATGTTTCAAACTTTTGTGTCACCAATAATTGTGTATGGTTGTGAGATTTGGGGACCTAGACTTTGCAATACCAATTGGGCTCAAGTTGACACAATTCTTATTTTCATGCTATCCAAAAACTTCTAGGTAAAATGGTCAGGTCCACATGTAATTATCTTAGTTGAATTTGTCATTCATCATCTTCACATTTCAATTATATTTCATGTAGGTATGTTGCTTCATAGATTAAGATGCATTGTAGATACAATTATTGAACATAATAGATAGTCATTCAAGGCTTTTCAATCATCTTTGAAGTTACATGAACAAGGGCTCAAGAACAATTGGTATGCCCAATGTATGTATTTTCAACACAACTTTGGTAAATTGTATTCCTCCTAATACATTTTCCATAAATGCTTCCCACATGTTGAAAAGTGTTGTTCATCTAGAGGTATTAGGGATGAGAATCAAATTATCTGGAGAGATCAACACATTTGTAAACTTTGCAATAATGAACTACAATTAGAAGAGCATTTTGTATTAAGATGTCAAATGTATTATAAGATCCTTGGTAGGTTTGACTACCTCGTAAGTCAAAATCATGGCTCTCTATGAGATTTTATAAATTATGAAGATCAAAGATGTATAGCTCAATTTATCAAGAGATGACCCAACACAAAATCTGCATTCTTAAGAATTGTCAATACAACTCTTTGTCTTAATACCCACCTTCATTTTTTTCTTTAACCTCGATTTTAAATGTGTAACCAAACACATTATGATTTATAATGTTTTTTTACACTTTTTTATATAAAATATATTTTTGTTGCAGTCTTATTAACGTGATATACAATAATATATAAATTTTAAATTTTAAAATTATTATATTCATTCATATTTATTTTTTAATTATGTAGTGAGGGTTAGTACCAAGGCCCCACCCCTTACAACTAGCAGGGTTACTACATTTATTTGACTCTCCCAGCAGGTGTTTTGCAGCTGCTATTTGTATTTAAAAAAAAAATTTACCGCTTATTCCAATTAAAAGCAAATAAAATAACATAAAAACTAAAAGGACTTATGAGTTGATCACAACATTAATGAAAGGCAGCGGTTTATCTGGTCCCTCGACGACCACAAGGAAAAGCTGGTCATGCTGATATTTTAAAGTGGAGCAATTCATAGGCAAGATGAAGCAGGCCATCCAATAATATTATCACATGTCATATTTCCCGTGTTAAACAAGCAATAATGGTGATTTTTAGGGCATGCCCAATCTCATATGGCTGTCCTTATCTGACGAGATGGACTTGAAAGATAAGTTTTTGTTTTTAGAATTGCCCAAGGCTTTAACGACAATGTACTTAAAATCAATAATTAACTTGTGAGGTTAAGAGTTAAGAATTGTGGGTAGTTATTAGTCGTACAGTTTAAGGTATATTTTTGGTCTCTTTCTTTAAAATGATATGAGTGTGACCTTTCAAATATTCCAAACTAAGTATCAATCAGATTTTAGAACCTTCAACAAAAAGATAATCATTCTTCCATAAAAAACAAAGCACCTTCTCTGTGAAATCTTCATATTATTATTTTTTTGGCATGTGATCATAAAACATCTGCCAACATTTTCGTGCATTGAATACCCCACTTCCACTGCCCACCGTAAACAGCCGGCACTTGTCGACTTGATTATGGTTTTTTCGACCTTGTTCGACCATCTTTAAAGTCATTAGATTTATCAAAAATTAATCTGTGAAATTTCACCAACTGACTATTTTACAACATGCCAAGTGGTTAAGCTATACCCACTTCCACTGCTCTCCTATCATTGCTCAGTATTAATATCCGTTTTAAGTAGAGGTACAACAATCAATGAAAATGAGTGAGTGGACAGTAGTAAATATATGTTCTAGATAATGGTGAACAATCAATATTAATTTTACATTAAAATTTTATTAGCCAAAATAATTATTAATTTCAATGTTACTTAAGAAAACCTTAAATACCCAATATCCACCGCTCACATATCATTCCTTTCCTGAATCGCTAAGAATGGCTTCCATCTCTCTTTTCCATTTCACTGTGAGCTGAAACCTTTTACGAATGTATTTCCAAAGCCAAGCAGGAGGAGGCTGGATTTAATTCTTAGCGACGCACTGCTAATCATCACCCCAACTTGTGGGACGATGATTACAAGGCAACTTATTTTCTACTATGAAGCTTTGCTTTGTTTTGTTATGTTTTTTCGCTTTGTTGATGTTAACTGTGTTTGTTTACAGTCTCCTGAGATCACTTTCCATGGAATGTCAAGCCATGATTCTTCTCTCCACCAACGACTCTCCATGGTGGACAGTGTTGAACGCCTTGGAATCGATCGGCATTTCCAAACGGAAATAAAGGAAACTCTGGATTATGTTTACAGGTTTGTTTATTATCTTTAAAAATGTATATGTTTATATGCTCACTTAATGTTAAAGGTATTGGAATGAGAAAGGCACTGCGAATTTTTCGCCTGCATAGATACGGTGTCTCTTCAGGTGGTATTTAGGATAAATTTAATGGTCGACCTTCCCTGTAAATTTATGATTACATTTTACATGGAGAAACATCTAAAAATCCTCTACATTTATAGTTTGTGACACTGCATGCAAAATACCATTCCTCCATTAATTACTCGATCTGCAACTGGTGTGACCGATGCTCAAATTCAAAACTGGGGGATTTATTCTGATGTCAGCTTTTCCTCTGCTACTGTAAAAGCTGCCATCTATACCTTCAGTCTATGCAATCTCAATCTCAATATCATTGGTGGGGTACCAATATCGTGACTCAATCTCAATCTCAATATCATTGGTGATTTTTGTTGGCAAGAGACACTATAATGGACTCATGATTGTTGTCATTGATGGCAACAAAGGTTATCCCACACATCTACAAGACATGATAGGTCCTCACCAGAACTCAGATTGAAGAAGTGTTAAGGTCCGGTAAGCAGGAACAGAGTAGTCAGTAAAGTCCGACAGACTGGCAGAACATCAGACATTATACCGGATGTGTTACTGATGATGGAAATTTTTTAAAGGCATAAGTTATGTTTGGCCGACATGATTGATGACTTCTACAAGTATATGCTTGATCTGCATTACTTGGTGTGCAAGGATTCAACTGATAGATCAGCGTTTGATAAAATTATTAACTGTTCTGGATGCCGACTAGAAAGGTGATGAAATCACTTGTGCAAATATATATACAGGATTGATTTAGATGTGAATGTGTGTGTGGTGTATTGCGTAGTGCGAAGAAAAGCAGTAGTCCTGAGTAAAAGCAAAAAAGAAGGTCCGGTATGTGAAAGGAGAGCAGCACAAAAGAAGAGGAAAGATGAAGTGCAGCAAATCAGTGTACTGAGCCTAGCAGAAACTGAACTCCAGCATATGTTGATGCTCCTCATCAGTTCAAGTATTGTATTACACTCTTTATAAATTGTAGACAGTGTGTCTCTTGTAGGCAGTGTGCCTTTTTGTGAGCAATATGCTCGAGCAGTGAGCCCTAATTGGCAAGTGCCATTTTGTATTTCCATTCTTCTAACAGAGAATGCAATCTTGGGTTAATCACCCCGTGGTTTTTTCCCTTAACAGGGTTTCCACGTCAAAAATATTGTGTCATGTGTATTTCCATTTCATGATTATGTTTGCTTAATTAAATTAATGCTGCATTGATTATTAAGAAAGTTTAGAAAGTAGAAATTATTAGGATAACTGATTCACCCCCCCTCTTAGTTATCAACAATTGGTATCAGAGCCAAGTTCCTCCTAACAGAGTCTAACAGTTTGAGGAAGATTTGGGAATTCAAATGGATGTGTATGGGTTAAGGGAGCAACTCAAGACTGCCCTTGATGATCTTGAGCAATCAAACTCTGAAGTCAATGAATTAAAGGAAAGACTCAAATAGGTTGATGATTTCATGAGAGAACTAAAAGACAAATTAAGTCTCTCTATGAAAAAGAGAAAGGAGCTACTTCAGCAATTGGCAAGTCAAGGTGAAGCCAATGATACAAATGAAGATCTGAAGGAGAAAACCAAGTTATGTGAAAAGTTATCAAAAGAAATCATTATGATAAGACATGAAATGGAATCAGGAGTTATGAAGTTTACCCAAGAGGTTGAAGAGAAAAGAAAAACTGAAGATGATCTAAGACAATCCCTCAAGGAGAAATCAGAAGATTGCCACAAAATGGATAGAATTATCAGACATCTTGAATCTGATCTTGAAGATGCTAAAGATAATGAAGAAAAACTTGAGGATCTAATTATCTCTCTTAAAACGGATCTTCAAATAGCAAATGAATATAAAAAGAAATTCAAGATAAGTTCTGCTCAACTTGAAGTTCTTCTTGAAAGTCAAAAGAGGGTAGATGACAAGTGTGGTTTGGGATATGAGAAAGGAGAAAGCTCCGGATCCGGTCAGAAGAATTTTAGATCAGAAAATCTAAGAAACAGGCCTAGAAGACCTCCGGTAAGACAGCCTAATACTCAAAGATATCCATCCTTCAATGGATATTGCCACAACTGCAATAACTTTGGTCATAGAGCTAATCAGTGCAGAAAGAGAATGAATCAGACTAATACATCCTTCTCCAGAGAGTGTTTTAACTACAAAAGGTATGGTCACAAATCTCATGAATGCAGAAATATGCAGATGAACAATTCATTCAATGGTAGATGCTTTGCATGCAATAGAATGGGTCACATGGCTAATCAATGCAGATCAAGAGGATATCAATCAAATATGCAAAGAAATGTTGTTTGCCAAATTTGCAATAGATCCGGTCATATTGCAAAATTCTGTAGAAGCAAGAATCAGGACAGAAGAGGTCCAGTATATCATAATCAAAATCAAGATAAGGGAAAACAAAAGGTGACTGTGGATGAAGTTCAAAATGAGATGAACAAGATTTGGGTGAAGAAAAGTACAGAGAATGTAGGGGATGGATCCGCACCAGACTCTGGTGCTGATATTCCTTCCGGAAATTAAAAAGTGAGGTCTGGCTCAGGGGGAGACACAAAGAAAACCTTGTTCCCCCAGCCAATCAATTGGTGTCGGAACTAGCACAAGGAGAGTTGCGAATTAAAGGGTTCCTAAAGAAACATCTAAAAGGGTTATGGTAAAGATTTGAGAGATCCGCAAGAAGATTTGAAGAATCTAATCCTTCCAGAATTTATCCGGTAGAACAGTCTTCCAGTAAAAATAGATTCTTTACAAATTTGGTCTGGTATGATTCAAACTATGGAGTCTTGATCTGCGGATAGATCAAATGACTAGTGAAAGAAAGATAGATCATCACTACTCTCCAAGAATAACTTCAAAATCTATCTTAGTGATCCGAAAAGGTTATGTCTCTGAATAAGACAAACAAGGAAAACCAAAATGAATTAGGTTGCACATTTATTGCAAGATGAAAATTAGGGCTTCTAAGAAATAAAAGAGTTCATTCATTCGTCTTTTGCACATTTACACTCAAGAAGAAAAGAAACAGGAGATCTACATCAAGTGGTCCCAACTCCCAAGGATCAGCCATTAAAATTGTTTCATTCAAATTATCAAATCTGGCTCCTTCAGCGAACCCTTGATACGAAAAAGGTATTTTTCATTACTGAATTTCTCACTGTAAAACCTTTTTAGAAATGGCTACTCTGAATGTTGTGAAGATCTCTGATAGACCTCGTCCTAAATTTAAGAAGCATCCATATAAATCTCTAGAAGTTGATCCCCTAGGCACCTTTTCAAGCATTCTGCATGGGGTTTTGCATGTAGAAGATGTTAGGGTTTACATTCATGCAAACATTGAAGAATTTGGGGATTCAAAGTTAATGGATATCTATCATAAGTAGTTAATAGATGATTCCTTTGAGATCAAACCTTAGTATAAAGCCATCCGGGAAAAGCATTTTGTACAGTGCATTCATTTCCCCTGTTTTGAAGAAGATGAATGGGTTCGGTACGTTCTGAGCAGAATACATGATAACTTCATATGGTTAAATGGACCGTTCAAAATCACAAAAGATGCCATTAAGGTAGTTACCGGATTACACTCATCTGATGGGATACTTGTTCTTAAATATGTTAAAAATCAAACTGTGAGTGAGGCTACCAGATCAAGGTTTGATAAAAGGGCAATGACAATTGAGGATATCACTGAACCGGATGTCAAGTTTGTATCCATGATCATTGGCTACAAAATATATCATTCTAGTAGGGAGAATTTAGTACCTGGAACTACTATCTATACTGCATATGAAATGTTGAAAAAGAATGTTGATTATGATCTCTGTGAACTCCTTCTGAACCAACTTCTGGAAAATCTACAGAAGATAAAGAAAGACAAGAAGAACTCCTTCAAATACAGTGGCTTGATACTCTATTTGTTTTTCTATTTTATCAATGAATTACCTGGATCTAGTAGTTGGATATGGCAAAATGACAGACTGGTTGCCATACAAATCAGGGATTATTTGTATGGACTTGGCGATGTTAAGGCACAGAATACAACACTCTGGGGTTATTTCAAGAACTTTCAGAGTATGATGCAAGCAAGAGAAAGAATCCCCCAAGCTCTAGTTGAAAAGTATAAGGATATTGTTTGCTTCATGGTAGAAATTGATCAGTGCATTATGGAGGCAATAGAACCAAGAATAGTATGGATCATGCCGATGGGGTATGAAGTTGATAAGAAAATTGTTGAGTTGCATGTTGAACACATGCTAAGTCAGCTAAAAGATCCCAAGGCAGAAAGGTTTGGAACTTTTGAGGAGCTAAGTGTAAAGATTCATGTGGAACTCAGACAACCAGAGATCAAAAGAAAGGTGAGAAAAGAAGTTGAAGATGTTGTCAAAGGCTTTGGCATCTCAAAGGAGGCACTTGATGCCAATAGGGAAAAGATGGAAAGGGCTGAGGAAGAAAAGAAGAAGGCAGAAAAGAAAAGTGAGGAAAGTGTTCCAGCAAAATCTTCCACCCAGACCAGATCATCAAAGAGATCTACACCTACCCCTGCCAAAATCTCAAGGTCATCAAAACTGGAAGCATAATCATCTGGAAAAGGAGAGAAAAGAACAAAGACAAAAGCCACAAGGGCTTATGCTAGTCAAAGGGATGAAGAGGAGACTAAATCTAATGAAGAAATCAGGAAAATGAAGAAAAAGAAGAAAAAATCTGGTGAAACCTCTACCGGTCAAGAGGAAGAAGAAAAGACAGAGGAATATGTTGAAAAACCCACTCTTCTCATTGATGACATAATCAAATCAGTCATAGTGGATGGAAATCTTCAGCCAATGGTTGAGTTCTATGATGATTATGGTGAAGCAGATCAGAAGATATTGCAAGATACCATAGTCAGGTACCTAAATATCTACAACAAAGCATTTATTGAAATTATATCTCTGATCCCCAAAAGATTAGAGAATGAACTAGAAATAAGAAAGAATAATGCCCAGGCCAAAGACCTAGAAATGCAGGAATAGATAGCAATTTAGCTATATCCTTCAATCGATCCTAAGAAAATGAATTTGGTATTCAAAGATTGTAAGGATGAGTTCAGGAGCAAAGCAAGGATGAATCAATTTATGCTCGGAGAGATTGATAAAGTTGCAAAAGAAATAGAAGTGATCCTCCAGAATGCATTCAAAAGATTCAACATTCCAATTATAGAGGACTTGGATACTGATCCCTCGACTACAAGTGTTGCTGAAGAGTCTACTGAGAAAATGACAGAAGAGGTAATGAATACCGGTGCAGAAATAGCTAAGGACTTGGAATCCTCTGCTCCGGAAGAGGTGGCCCATGAACAGACTAACATTTCTCCTCCGATTTCCCCTGTTGACTCTAGATCTAAACAAGAAGAAATAATAAAGGAGAAAGAAAAAGAGGTGAAAAGTAAAGAAGGAAGTCAAGCTGAAAAGAACATAAGTGACACTGCAGAAGAGAAAAAGAATCTGTCTCCGGTAAGAGACACTGCAGAATCTATCAAGGACTTCTTGACAAAAGCAACTAATGAGATGGATGAACCGGAATTACTAAAAGGGCCATTAGATTTTGACTCTCTATCTCCGGTACAAATAATGAAGATAGCTTCATTTGCAAATGTGAAGGTCAAAGAGAAACTACTAAAATCTCACATGGAAGACTGTGAGCTTATAGAGGTAGCATCTGGAGTGTTGGAAAAGATCATGCCATCTTTTCAGAAGGATCCCACAGCCTCCTCTTCTAGTAATCTCAAAACTCTAGTCAATAGTGTTAGCACACATTTTGATTCTCTAGAGAAATCAGCTGAGGAGAGGGTCAGGAAAGAGTTTTTGGATAAAAGATTCTCCGAACTACAAGGGATAATTTCAAATGACAGAAGAGTTATGGGTATTGGGATAAAAAGTTTGGAAAATGCCCTTAAGGATGGAGGTGATGTATACAAATTTTGTATATCCTGGTCTAAAACAACAGTGGAGATTGAGAAGAAAATGAAAGAACATGAGGATAAACTGATAAAACTTTCTCAAAATTTTGATCCACTTACTACATCCATAATAAATCAAGAATATCAAATGGTTGTAGTTTTGAATGAAATTAAGAAGCTTGAAAGAGAGAAGAAAAATAGAATCAGTAGGTTGAGTAAGCTCAGAGGGATAATTGTCCCTAAGTTAGAGGCCATGCATGAGGCCATAAACGAAGCTCAAATCACAACCCAGACCAATGATCCAATAGATCTAAAAAGGGCAGATGCATTTGCATTCCTGTTGAGCGGTCATATATCAATTTTGGACAGAATGAAGCAAAGTTGGGTTATAGAATTCATTCAATTAAAAACAACTTTTGCAGACATACTTCAGTATATGTAAGTATGCCATATGTATATACTTATGCGGACAAGTATAGTTAAAATTTTGAAAATTTTGATGTGCGGACCCTACCCTTTGCCATTGATGTCAAAGGGGGAGTGAGGAGCAGTGAAAAATGAGGAATCCAACTAAGGGGGGGCTTCGGTAAATGTACATAGAAACAGAGCATCAGCCAAGGGGGAGTATAGTGTGACACTTAGTCATTTTTCACTAAGTGTTGCCATCAATGCCAAAGGGGGAGATTGTTGGCAAGAGACACTATATGGACTCATGATTGTTGTCATTGATGGCAACAAAAGTTATCCCACACATCTGCAAGACATGATAGGTCTTCACCGGAAGTCAGATTGAAGAAGTGTTAAGGTCTGGTAAGCAAGAACAGAGCAGTCAGTAAGGTCCGACAAATAGGTCTGGATCTCTCAGTAGAAGTATCTCAGTGAAGTACAGATTTGGGGAAGTCAAGAGGAGTATCTTGACTGGTATATTCCAAGGTTTGAGCCTCTAGTGTGGAAAGGATAAAGAGATATGAATGCTTGAGTGTTGGGTTCCCAAGTGACAGTGTGAACAGAGGAAGAACTGACTGGCAGAAGATCAGACATTATATCGGATGTGTTACTGATGATGGAAAAGGTTCTTAAGGCATAAGTTATGTTTGGCTGACATGATTGATGACTTCTACAAGTATATGCTTGATCCGCATTACTTGGAGTGCAAGGATTCAGCTGACAGATCAGAATTTGAGAAAATTATTAACTGTTCTGGATGTCGACTAGAAAGGTGATGAAATCACTTGTACGGATATATATACAGGATTGATTTAGATGTGAATGTGTGTGTGGTGTATTGCATAGTGCGAAGAAAAGTAGTAGTCCTGAGTAAAAGCAGAAAAGAAGGTCCGGTATGTGAAAGGAGAGCAGCACAAAGAAGAGGAAAGATGAAGTGCAGCAGATCAGTGTACTGAGCCTAACCAGAACTGAACTCTAGCATATGTTGATGCTCCTCATCAGTTCAAGTATTGTATTACACTCTTTATAAATTGTAGACAGTGTGTCTCTTGTAGGTAGTGTGCCTTTTTGTGAGCAGTATGCTCGGGCAGTGAGCCCTAATTGGCAAGTGCCATTTTGTATTTCCATTCTTCTAACAGAGAATACAATCTTGGGTTAATCATCCCGTGGTTTTTTCCCTTAACAGGGTTTCCACGTCAAAAATATTGTGTCATGTGTATTTCCATTTCATGGTTATGTTTGCTTAATTGAATTAATGCTGCATTGATTATTAAGAAAGTTCAAAAAGAAGAAATTATTAGGATAACTGATTCACCCCCCTCTCAGTTATCAACAATTCTGCAACGCCTGCATTGAGTGTCAACTGTTTTTCACAATTTTTGACCTGCTAAAATTTCTAACTTCTTTTATTGACCATTTCAAACCATTTCAATCCACAATCTTTTACGTTTTCAACCCTCCTTTACGTTTTTTACCCTCCTATTTGTGGATTGAAACTTAGAAAATCGAGATTTTTAGGCTTGCTTTCATGTTCCTCTTGCTTCAACAGTTAAAGGTCAATTTTAGCTAATTAAAATAAGACAAATCTTTACCACGTTTAATTGTGAATGAGGTGTAAATTACTATTGGCTGTTTGACCATTAAAGTGGATGATATTTAAGTAGAGTGGTTCCTCTCATACCTCCAATTGAGTATTATATGTACCTGAAGAGCACGCCTCAGAATAGCAAAAGCATCAAAACTAGAAGTGGATACAACTATATACATAATATTCTCTTTTGCTAGTGATTTGTATATTTTCAAATAAGTTTTGTTTAAGATTATGAGTTGTACTTATATAATTAGAGAGTTAGGTGATACTCTTTCGCTATTGATTTTTTAAAGATTTAAAATAATGTTTTTACTTTATTATTTACCTTTATAGTTTTATTGGATTGTTTTTATCATCATTTATTATATTAATTTTCTTTATATAATTAAATTTGTGTTAGAGAATTTCAAAGGAAAAGATGGATTATGGACTATGATCCGAAACATTGAGGAAAAAACAAGCACACAGTTAAATCTAGAAATATTAATCTATAATCATTATGGACTGTGGAAATGTGACGTCTTTCAAAGATGGGCAGTTCTTGAGTTCATATCCTAACTCACACGAGGAGATAAGATTAGTCTTAAATTTATTTCGTGCTTCACTTATTGCATTTCCTGAGGAGAAAGTCATGGATGAGGCTAAAGCCTTGGCAACCACATATTTAAAACAAGCTATGTCAAAGATTGATGATTACAATCATTCACGAGAGGTACCCAACACATACATATTAATAATTTTGCATATCAAATTTATGAATCCTTTTTTCTAAAATATGTTAGAAATTTTATATGGTGCAACAAATAGAGTTCAATCTGGAGTATGGTTGGAACACCAATATGCCTAGATTGGAAACAAGGAATTATATTGACATATATGGAGCAAACACTTCATGGTATAACAAGAGGACATCCAAGTAATATCCCATTAGTATTACATTTTAAGCCTTCTAAATCTTATTTGAAGGGCATGATTTTTCAAGTATAACAACACAATGTTTTCATATACAAGATGGCATGCAAGACTAACATGAAGATTTTAGATCTGCCAAAGTTAGACTTCAATATGGTGTAGTCTATGCAACAAGAACTTCAATTACTCTCAAGGGTATTAAAATTTATACCAACAAAGTAACTACAATTTTATTTGGCTTATATATAATTTAGTTGCAATTGAAATTACTATTACTTTTCAAAAATAACCACAAAGGTATTACATAAATGAGTTACACTTGAATGGAACCTAGGCAAAGTCTCAATTACAAAGAGGGTTAATAGTTTAGTGGTAGAGCACCCCACCATGCACATGGGAGGTCCTAGGTTTGTGTCCTAGTTGGTCTAGAAAATAGCATGGTGTTAGAAATAGACTAAGAGCCCCATGCACCAAATGGTGGCTCAAGGGGGATCTTGAAATTTAATAAGGAGCCTATCAAAAATCTTGGTAGGTTAGTGGTAGAGAAACCAAACATGCACATGGGAGATCCTAGGTTTGTATCCTTATTTATCCATGAATAATAACAAAAGTATGACAAAACTAAAAAATAATTTTGTATCCAAATTTAAGACAAAGCACCTATGACACTTCTAAAAAGTAAAATATGAAAAGGTTAGATAATTTTCTTGTTTTTTTAGGTGGTGGATAGAGTCAGGGGTGCCTCAATTAGATTTTCCTCACAATCGTTATGTGGATTATTACTTTTGGGTGGTAGGAGGGTGTGTAGAGCCAAAATACTCTACTTTTAGAATTGGTGTTGCAAAATGTGCTTCTCTTGTAACAGTTATGGATGATATATATGACACATATGGGACACTCAATGAGCTCAAACTCTTCACAGATGTCGTTAAAAGGTAAAAAATAAATTCTAAACTACCCCTACAATGATAATTGAAATAGTTATTGAGAACAAGGATATTTTAGTAAAAAAATCTTATTATTCATAGTATTTTTCTATGTTTTTTGGGTTAGATGGGATCGCTCTACTATAGACTACCTTCCTGAATATATGAAAGTTGTGCTCATGGCTTTTTATGAAATGGTGAATGAAATGGCACAAAAGGCAACCAGAACACAAGGTCGAGACACAATTGACTATGCTAGAAAAGTTGTATGTAGTTGTAAATACTATATTAGCCTTTTAAAGTGTTGGTAATTATCCTTTTATGTAGAAAAAACTAAGAGTTCATAAATGATGAATATGCAATGTAGTGGGAGATTTTCTTGGATTCTTACATGCAAGAGGCAAATTGGCTTACTACTGGTCATATACCAACTTTTGAGGAGAATTTGGAGAATGGGAAAGTTAGTGGTGGTGCTAGAATAGTTATTCTACAACCTCTCTTAACATTAGATGGACTTCTTCCTAAAAACCTTCTTCCAGAAATTGATTTTCCTTCAAGGTTCAATGAGCTTATAGCACTGACCTTTCGATTAAGTAACAATACTAAGAGTTTCAAGGTATGATAGAAAAAATATTAACTTAAATATTTTTGTAAATGTACCATTTATTTTCATGGAGATAGAACTAAGTTGAAATTGTAATGTGTGATGATATACAGGATGAAGCTGCTAGGGGTGAAGAAGCTTCGTGTATAGGATGTTATATGAGAGATAATCTTGGATCAACAAAAGAAGAAGTTTTGGATTATCTTAATTCTTTAAAGAAAAAATTACTCAAAGAACTAACCTGGGAATATTTGAAACTAGATAACATACTGACATGTAGTAAGGATCATGTAATTTCTTTATCAAGAGGTTTTCATTTCTTTTATTGAGAGAGAGAGAGATGGATTCACCATTTCCACCAAAGATACAAGAGACCATATTGTAAAAATCCTTCTTCAGCATGTTACAATGTAATTTTAACACTTCATTAATTAGAATTGCTAAGGTGTTAAAGAACTATATTAGGTAGGTTGATAATTACATAGTAGTAAGAATTTGGTTTTACTAGGTGATAACTTTACATTGCCTAAAATTATTATTTAGTCACTAAACCTACACACTTTTCACACATTTGACTTATGTAATTAATGCTTGTGTTAGGATAGGCTATGTGGTGTAGATTCATTTGAGCAATAATGCATTTCCTAACAAAATTATTTTTAGTTGTATGTTAGATACATAATATTTGTTTTTGTTGTCAATGTTAATAAGAACTCCAAAACTTTAAACTAAACCTCTAAAAAAATGTTTGGGCAATTATAATTTTGGAAGTGGCAAAATATTTTGGGTCTTTAACCTAGAACCTCCTATTTTCAATATTGACCACTCATTAATTATTCTCACTTTTTACACATGTAAAAGTGCTAAATAATCAATTTATTTCAGAAAAAACAACATAAATTATGATTGTTCAAATATTTGTTCATTGAGAAAGGCCTTGTGCTTTCTCTATATTATTACCATTAAACTTTTTATAATACTATTGTGTACTAGTTAGCATGGACCAATTATTAAAATAATTTATAATAGTGTTAATTTTTATATAAAAGGGAGTGAATATTGTTGTAGAAGTTTTAATAATTAGATTAACACTATTAACTAGAAATCCATGTCTCTATCCACATTCTTTTTGTTGACAACCCCATCTTGTCCTTTCATATCTTCTAGCCCCACCATGTTATCATTAGTCATGAGCTTAGCATTAAAATGCTAGTCCCTAATTAGAGGCTCATTGCACCACATATTCTCCATCATCAAATTTCACTTTTAGTGCTAGCTATGTGTTGTATAATTTACATGTTCTACATTCCTTATTGATTGCACACCTCTCCATGATTAGTGGGTCCTAAGGAAGCACTTTAGCTAGATGGTATTGTTGAAATATTGTCATTGATGTCAAAAGAATTTGTTGAAGTATTTTTATTAAAGTGTCTATGGTAGACGAGAAGTGTAAAGAAGAAAAAGTTTCTAAGGCAGAAGGGAAGAAAAAGACAATAAGGATTTAGTCATAAAAAAGTTTCATTCACAAACTTGCAACTTCTCTAGTTTCATTTTTCACCGTTTCGCAGACAAAAGAGAAAGAGGAAGTGTTTTATTGATGAAGACTTGGAAGATAGAAAATGTTTAAGTCTTAGCCAAAGTTTAGTTTGAAATTTTTGAAATTTGTCGATTCACCAATTTCAAAATTTGTTGATTCACCAACAATGCAAGAGGTGTTGAAAAAGAAAGCTTGAAGAGCAAGGGCTTAGTTATCAGAAAAACTTTTGTTTTGCAAACTAAGTTTGTAAGTTTGGCATTTCTCTAATTTGCCAACTGGGCAACAAAGAGCTAAAGGTCAAAGTTTGTAAACAGTAATATTTGCAGATAAAGGAGTTTAAGGCCAAGGTTAGTGAAATGATTAATTCACCAATAGAAAAGGAAGATCAACAAATAAAATGTATTAACAATTATTTTTGGTGCGTAAACTGGATGTTTAAATAACTGGTAAAGAGTGCCAGTGGATGTCTGGCGATGACGATGAAAACAACTCATAAAAGCATATTTTTGCATGCACTTAAATATATATAGAATTATGACTATAATGATAGATAAATAGCATAAAAGCAGATTTGTTGTATGTGTAAAGCCACATGCAAAGTGGATTTTTTGACACATGTAGAGTTGGTTTTCTGTAAATGCAAATGAGCAGGAGTATAGACATACAAATAAATTGGAGTGTGGACATGCAAATGAGAGAATATATATAAAAGCAATTGTAATACAATGTGTATGAGTCATGCGTGACAAGAATTTAGTGCAGAGAGTAAAGTGATGTAATGCGAATCAAAGTTGTAAGCTGAGTTGATTAGAATATCAATGCAAAATTAGAATTGATTACTTAGAATGGGAGTAGAGCAAGTTGCAATCAATATCGTAACATTTGATGTATTTCATCTCTATGTTTGTGTGAAGTTGGTGTTTCATAATAGTGAGGTTGGTACCTCCTGTGGACTAAGTTGGTGCTTAGATCAGGGGATTGGAGTCTCTTTAGAGTTGGTGCTCTTAAATTTGGGGTTTGGTGCCAGCTTAGACTTGGTGCTCTTAAACATTGTAATCAATGGTTTCATTTGTGAGGTTGGATTAGGACAGTAGATCCTAGAGCATTTTCTCACCATTGTTTTTCCCATATTGGGTTTTCCATGTATAACTGGTGTTCATGTGTGCATGTTTTCTTGTTGTTGATGTTAATGCATTGAAAGTTAATTTGATCTGCATTCTAGTGGCTTAAAGTTTTAAGTTTTATTGATCTACTTATTCACCCCCCTCTCAGTAGATTGTTTATGTTCTAACAGGTATGGGGAAAAGTAAATAGTTTTACCAAAATATAGAATAATATTAAGTGCTACTCTCTAGAGTTAAATGTGTTATTTAAACTATTAGTGTGCTATTCTTTTTAGTAAATATGGTCTATAATAATGTAAACAAACTCATGTCCAAGTTTCATAAAATAAGCATGAGAGTTGAAATTCAAATGAATCTAGAAAGGAAATGGAATAGAAATAGAAATGGATGTCTGGTTTGACATTTAAAGTTGATTTGGTAGTTGCAAAAGATGGGAAAGTGCTGGTAAAATCAATTAGTAGAATTTTTAGATGTATGGAAGTGTGTCTATCACTCTATTAAATTATAATGACTCTCCATGTGCACTAGTGATCCTCCAAGCATTCTAGTGACCCTCTAGATGCACTAGTGATCCTCAAGACATGTTAGTTACCATCTCCAAATTGTAATGTCCTTTCACTATCAAGACCTAAAATTTATTGTTCATGTTCACATAATTCTATGCTACTTGGATGAATATAGAAGTGATCAAGGTGGTTACAAAATTCTATGGAAGTGGAAAAATGATGTGTACATATGGTTAGAATCTTTCCTTAGTCAAGCCCCTATTTTCGCATGTTTCAACCATTGGAAACTAGGTTGAATGTATTGGGTGTGTGATCCTAACTTTTACAAGCATGTAGGAGTGATGTGTGTAATGCTAATGGGTAGGCCCTAGAAGCTTTCTAAATTGGGAAGAGTGTGTGCTATGTTTGTGTATGAAGAAACAAGGGTAATGGAGTGATACTGAAAGGTTTTCCAAGGGTCTTTGATGGAGTTTTAACTTTAAATATTTTTAATGGGATTCCTATAATTAAAGGTCCATAAATGGAAGAAGGATTCAAGCTTGGTTGAAATGAATAACCAAGATTGTAAGAGTGCAATAGATCTTGAGAGACCAAGAAAATGTAAGAGAGTAGGAGGGTTTCCAAAAATGGAAAGAATATTTAAATAGACCAATTTTGGTGAATGGACCATTAAAAAACTTAGTAGAGTGATGATGCAAGAGGAAACACCTCAAACTCTCTCGGACACACTCCCAAACACAAACATGCAACATGTATTCTCTACTCACAAATTGATTTAATAAACTATACAAAAACCAATTAAATCAATATTGGATTCTTATTTCAATTCAAAACACAATCTGTAGTCATGTATACAAGATTGGTTTACATTGGCTTTCTCTGGTATACAGCTCCCTTATTCTTCATCCTTGGTTCATTCTCTCTCTCTCTTGGCAGCCTTCTTCTCCTTTCCAAGCAATGAACACCACAAGTTCTTTGTACCCTTCTTGACAACATTTCAATTATCCACAACAGGTCACCTTAATTCCCTTCCAGGCTGACAACCTCTCCTTTGGTGCCTTGGTCTTTTATAGTTATAGAAGCATCCATTCATTTCATATATCTTAACACTTGAAATTAAAAGGACAAAAGAAATCAAATCGATGCCTTTCCAACTGTTGAGGTTCTTTTCACATGGAACGGTTCTCTTTCAGAAGTTGAAATGTCTTCCATACTTCAAACTTTAATTTGAAGTAAAAATCTTTCATAATGACTTTCCTCTCCCTCATTTCCATTCCTTAACTACCTTAGATAAGGTTTTTCATCTTCTCAAAAATGAAGTTCTATTCATGCCTTTAGCATTTATATCTTTTATTCTCCCAAAATGTAATTATGATGCAGCCCTCCCACATCTTCAAGTTATTGATGGCTATGTTGTGAATGTCAGGAATGATGATGCAGATAGCACTATGACTAATAGCAAACTAGACTATTTTTTCTAAAACGTGCATGATATTGAAACACAACATTCCGGCCAAGCAATTTCCCTTGCTCAGAGAAAATGCGGACTTCAAAATTTGCCGGTTGTTTACCAATACAAACTTACAAGTTTCTAGGATGGTAATCATAATGCAATGGCATCGTAGAAAATGTGTTTTGAACATATCTCCGTACCTCCTTTCACAAAACAAGGCAAATGGAATACCTCATATCAGCTTCCTTTTAAAACCAATTTCGATGCTTTATTTGGACCCACTATTGTGAAATGACTTGAAATGGCAAATAGAGAAGTCTTTGTAATTTTGAGTGAAACTATTGATTAACAACTTCAATACATCACCTGAATGTGTCCTATCAATCCATCAAAAATAATAAGGCCAAGATTACAACAAAAGTATTCTCCACATCACCATACGTAATAGGAAGAAGCATGGAGTTTGGCTATTCATCAAATACGAGCAACCCCACTGAGAACTCACACATTCTGGACTCATAGATGCCAACAAAGACCATCACACCAAGATTTTGAAGAAAACAAACTAAAAAAATTTTTGGTCGATGATTATCGATTCACCCAGGGTGCCCCTGCATTAGACACGTCGGGTATCAATTTTGTGAGCATAGGCTCACAAAGCGGAGTTGAGTAACAGCATCACCCTTCCAGGTTGCAACCAACCTGCAGTGAACTCCTTCACTGTATTAGACTGAGAGAATTTCTTCTTCTGTCTCTTCCAGCATCTTGCTGGGACACTTGCCATCCTCCTCCACCAAGTGTGCACCTTCTTCCTCCTTCCTCTCGTGGATTCATGTCCACCATAGCCTGACCTCCTCCTCCAAATACTCTCTACTCTCCTCTCCTCCTTCATGGGATCCAACCCACCATCATCTAACCTCCTCCACCAAAATCCCTCATCACAACCTGCAACATCAACATACAAATCTACACCTACAATTTCACCATTCGTCATAACAACTGCATATAACCTTATACTAACAATATTCATCTATACCATTTCTACATTCACGTCTTTCACATTCATCATCTCATTTGAATCTACAATACAAGATTCAAGAAAACTAATTTTTACCTCTTCCTCCTTTGTTGTTGTGACAACATCTTGTTCATCCTCTACCACAACTTTTTCATATTCACCAGCCACTGCTACCACCATCATCGTGTCCTCGAAAAGACTCACAACTATTGTAACATTATCCTGTTCAACTGCTGCAACATTACATTGCTCCTCAATCTCTATTGCAATCTCACCATCTTCCTCTACAACTATATCATTTTTCTTTTCATCCTCATAAACCTCAGCCATAGCCTCTTCTCTTTCTTCTTTATTCTCAGCCACTACTGCACTTTCCTCTTCTTTTTCAACCTCTCTCTATGCCTCCATCAAGGCATACTACTACAACTTCTTTCACCACTTCCTCTTTTTTACCCTGCAATGGACTCAAAACATACTCTTCCCCATCCTTTATTACACTATATGTATTTTCTCTACCATTATGTATAGCTTCTCTATCATAGAGCCATGGTTGACCCAACAAAACATGGCATATTTCTATAGGTAGTATATCACATACAATCTCATCCTTATATCTACGAATCTAAAAAATCAACAATACATTGTTCACTTACCCATATCTAATGATCTCCTTGCAACCAAGAAATATTGTAAGGGTTTGGATGCTTTCTTCTCTTCAATTTTAGCTTCTCGATCATCTCTAATGACACCAAATTATGTTTGCTACTGTTGTCCACAACCACTCTACAATACTTTCCACCTAACTTGCAAATAGTTTGAAACACATTGCTCCTTTGGATGGGCTCTTGCTTCTCTTTTTGTGGCTTCAGAAATTATTTCTTCATCATAAAACATTCTCTTGGCTTCCAAGACATTTTGTCAAACACTTTTCACACAACCTCAACCTACAACCTGCACAAAACACATAATAAAAAAATGAGTGATCAAAAAAATAAGAGTGATAAGAAAAGTGAGAATAAAGAGACCAAAGTTGTTGTATATCCAATATACCTAGAAAGTTCAAAAGAATTCATTTCCCTAAAAGTCAATATATCAAAAAAAATGAGAAAATCAAGTGATGCATTGCAAAAATACAAAAAAAAAGAGAAAAAATAAAATAAAAGAGTTACAAAAAAAAGAGATAGAGATAAGATTGTTGAATGTTTTTTATTAGTTCAGCTGGAAAAGATGGTCCAGATCTGTTTAACAAAATAGCCCCCTAGGCATCAAATCATTAATGAGCTAGAAACAATAGTTAAACAGCTCTTGAATAGCAAACCAAAAAACAACTAACCAAAAACTACGGAAACAACAACGACAACAAAAAATAGCTGAGACA
The DNA here is from genome assembly GCA_027924645.1 of Cunninghamia lanceolata. Taxonomy (NCBI): domain Eukaryota; kingdom Viridiplantae; phylum Streptophyta; class Pinopsida; order Cupressales; family Cupressaceae; genus Cunninghamia; species Cunninghamia lanceolata. The sequence goes on along the minus strand of BSBN01001409.1, from coordinate 241,416 downwards.
AGGAACTATGAGCTATCAGTCACCCCAAACTTAGCATGGAACTCAACCATTTCCTTATAATCTCCCAAACTGTCGATTCCCACCTACTTGACCTTTTCATCCAGATCTTTAACCGTAGCAAAGATGGAATCAGCCTGGTACAGAGCTTTAGCCACAAACTCTGCCATAACCTTCCAATTCTTCTGGATGGTTTCCATTTTCTTCTAGAGACACTGAATATCCTCCATATTATTGTCACACAAGGTGTAGCTCCCCTTCTTATCTTGATCCACAGCAGCCCTCACGGTATCTTGACTAACAACAGCCCTCATGGTGTCACCCAAACCTTTAGAAATGGATTCATTCATAGAGGTGAAATGACTGGTGCCCTCAACCTCATGGATAGAATCAGTGGGAGAATCGTCCCTACCTTCCTCCATTGTCTCCTCCACAAACGTAGAATCATCAAAAACTTCCACCCCCTGTGGGTTCACCAGCGGCTTACTAGCGATCCGATTGGACTTACGAATCCTCAAATTGACAGCCTCTCTGCCTTCACTGTTATCCATAGGAACTAGCCCAGTATCCATCTCAACTATCTTCATAGGAACATCCACGACAACAACACCTTTACCTTCCTTAGGTATTTTCTTCAGGGTAGTCTCTGTTTCCTCCACCTCCATCCTATCTCTTTTGATAGTCTTCTTTTCAAGCACTGGGGTGGTATGCTTTTTCTTCTTATTCTTAGCAGTAGCAGGGATCCCAGTAGGGTTATCTTCCACAACATAGGGGCCACCTTTAGAGAGTTATTTAGGGGTCCCCATACAAACCTTCACTTTGCCTTTATCCCTGGGGGATGTGCTCGGCTGTCGGTCTTCAAGTATTTTAACTTTGATTTGTTTTGGTGGGCACAAAGCAAGGTGAAGTTGATACAGTCTTAGAATAAGACCTTGGTGTATGGGGATAAGTGGGTGGGGAGCATTCTTGGCACTGAGTTCCCTAACATACTTAATGGAATTGTCTAATGAAGACAACAAAAAGAAAGGAAAGCTAATCTCAACTTTATTTCTGAAATGATTGAGAAGAGCAAAGTGGTAATGGTAATATAGCAGAAATCTTCCCTCCAATGTGAAAATTTTCATTACCATCATATAGATGTGTCCCCATGGCTCCGGCAGCTTCTCCCTCTCAAACCCTCCATGGAGTTTCACAGGCTTCTCTCCCTCATGAAAGAAGAGATTCATGTGCTCTGGGTCAGGGACTTTGCTTCTCCTCGAATGCTTCTTACCTTTCATGGGTAACCCAATGGCTTGCCCGATCACCTCTTCCAAAACTTTGAAATTGATAGCACCAATTCTAACCTCTTTGGTTTCCTCATCCCACATTTCAACAAATTGTCATGACAGATTTTCATCATGGCCCGCCATTCCTTCCAAGAACGGCACCACCTCCCCTTCCTGTATAATATGCCACATGATTAGGTCTTGTTTAAATTCCTCCACTAAGCAAGGTTCTATTTTCACAATATATCCTCTCATCTCTCCAAACTATAAATTGCAGAAGTCGCTGAATTGGGAGCGTTCAAAATAGCAATGTTTACAACTGGCAGTCTTGAAATTAGCAAGAAGCCCATTAAAATGGTAATTCTATTGTGAAGGGGTAATAATGGCAATGTAATTAATGATGTGAAATGCCACATCCTTGCCACCTAGATACATCTCCTTACAAGCAGATTTGGCCACCACCTCATGTGAAGATAGGCGACGTTGGCCGCTGGCTTTGCCCAACCATAATTAACCATGAAGATGGTAGTCTAATCCATCCTCCGTATCCCTACCACATATCCACACGTCATTCCTTTTAAGTGGTAGAATCTAGTCCCTAGATCTCCACCAATACCAATTTACTTGTGCCTATTAGCATGCCAATCAAACTTTCCCATCAACCTCCAAATAGTATGATCGGTAATGTCAGTCCTAAGATCCACATGGACCTCTCTCCTCTTGCTCTTATTAGTTAAGGGTTGTCTACTAGGCTGCGGCCTAGCCACATCACCATGGATTCCTTTGTCATAGTTATGTAAAGTCTAGTCATCCTCCCCATCCTACCTGTCAACCATGTAGGCAATCGTAGCACTCCATCTAGGCTTGGTCAGTCTTTTGGACCACCAATACTTTTCTATCCCTCCGAGAACTATTTAAAAATTTGAAATGTTGATCCCACCTTCCATGAGGTCATAACCACTATTCAAAAGATTGTTGAATGTTTGTACCCTTGGGTGGAGATAAATCTAAGCTCGAAGCTTCAAGGGTGACATTCTATCAGAGAAAATAAGAGAGAAAGGTACAAAGCACACACTACACTAGCTGAGAAAAGCCAATAGTCTAAAAGTATTTAGGACCATCTTCTATTTTGGGACCCCTATTTTTTTCCCTATTTCCTTTACCCCATGTCTATCTTGTTTTCCATCTATGATCTAATTCTAGAAAACACCATTAAAATTTGTTAGTTGAAAGCTTGTCAAATTATTTTATCTAGATAAGGATCAGTGTTTAGCTTCCAGCAAAGCTCAATATTCAGAAGCATTCCATCTCCTCCCCACTCCCACTTGAGTCCCTAGTCCCATCCCAAAGATCAATAAGTCTCTTTATACCAAGTTAACTCGCAATCTCCTAGGTCAAAAATCCTAGTTAAGAGAAATCACATTATTTGTTCCGCTTACATTCATGCCATCATAGAAAATAAAAATAATAAAACATGTCATAACATCATTAAATTCATAGCACTTAGAACATAGTACTTTACATTTCATAGTCGTGAATCACATCCAAACAGATTGCATGTCATTCATATCATAAAAAGACAAAAACAATTTGCATCATCCATATGTGATTATATTAGGTATTCATTCTCATAAGAAAAATAAAATCTCTAGCCAACCATATGCTCAAGAGGAAAATTGAAGTACAAGATGTCAACTAAAGTTATGTATAGATCTCAACCAATCAAGTCTCACATCAATAAGTGCAAAACAATGTCTGAGCATAAATCACTCCTCCAACAAGTCAAAAGAAAAATTCTCCCCATGCAAGGTGGCAAGGGTATATATCTCTTCAATAAATATAGGTTTTCCAAAGGCATCAAAGGGTGTCAAATCAAATCTTCGCAAAATCTCCAAAAAAACCATAAAAATTAGGAAAATCAAAGAAACCTAAAAAATTGTCAAACCTCTAAAATCCCTAAAAATCAAATATGTTCTTCAAAATTTTTAATAAAAGGAGAATCAATTCTTCACCTCTCTAGCTTAGCATGTCTTTTATTTCCATAGTGCTCTTTCACCCTTGTTTTGCATGATTGTATCTTTACAGATCCCCATACTGAAGTGAAGTAACTCAGGTATACATAAGATGTAATTGACGATACGTTTACTCATTTAAAATGCATTATTTATTATAAAAATGTTTTAAATTTAAAATTGATGCTTCTCATTGCAAGTACAAATCCAAGAAATTGACAATAGATAAGGCCTGGTTCGGCAACGGTACCTATCTTTCATATAGACTACCATCCCCGAGGGGCAGATATGTAAGCACTAAAAAGATGCATGGAACTACATGGTAATCCTATGATGAGCTATGATCCTAAAAACATACATGTAAGCATGTATATATGACCTCTCAGTATGCATTCCTCTTGATGACCCACGGATTGGACTCCCCTTTTGCTTTCTTCCTTTGTTTTCCCCTACTAACTTGTGAATTTTTGTCCCTTCTTCATTCTTCCTTTGTCGATTCCTCATTTTCTTCACTATATGGCCTTGTTGCTAGACCTACAAGTTTCATATCCTAGGGCTCCTACATTCTATTGACCTATTTCATATTTTTCTGGCCTCTTGTGACCTCGAATTGACAAGTTGATTTCATCTCCAACCCTAGTTTCTACTCATCTTGCATCTTGAACTGGTTGCTCCCTATTATTTTGGGCTCACCCATGAGTGACCACCTTGGCAAATAGTAACCACCCCTTCTAGCATTATTTTTGTAAAACAAATTTGCCAAGTGTCTTCTTCAGTCTCCCTGGATCATTCTCCAATCTTCAATTTTCACCCAAACCCCTTCCTTTCTAGATCCCCCTTGTGAATTTAGGATCTCCATGGGTGACCCACTTTTCATGTGTTTTCAATAAAAAAATAATAGCATCATTGTGTAGATCTCGATAAAATATGCAATTTTAAAAAAATGACACCCAAAAAGGAGTCTATATGTACCTGAACAAGCTCCGATAAGTTTCATATGAAAAGCATTATTTTTTAACATGAATTCCAAAATTCATTTCTATTTTTCTCATCACAAGTAAATAAAATTAATACTTTATTTATTTTCTAAATTATCCATTATCCATGAAATTAACTCCCATAATTTCCTCCACTAGTCACTCAAATTGACTACTCAATCAAATTTCAATCCAAATAGTTAACTATGCAATCAATTTAGTTAATTATGCAATCAAATTAGTTACCTCATCAATCAATTTAGTTAACTAATCAATCAAATGAGTTAACTATTCTATCAAGCTCAGTTCATTGTTTAATCAACCAGTCCTCTGATCAATCAGGGTAGTTAACTCTCTAATCAAGGAAGTTAACTCCCAAATCAATTTTGGTTAACTCTTCAATCGAAGGAGTTAATTCTTCAATCAATTTCCCCCTCTCATGCGCCTTCCAAACTTTGAATATCCGTCCCCTCTCCATTATTTCTCCAGTTGGAGAATGCTCTTCCCTTCTTCAGAAAAATTTTCAAGCTTCTTCATAGGCCTTTGAGCCTCTTTCTTTAGTTTTTCAAAGCTTCCAAGCTTTCTTTCATTAGTTTCATTTTTGCAAAGATTCAACGCATTTCCATAAGAGGAAAATTCATTGTTGCAACCTAGTTTTGCTTATTTTTTGTTCTCCCCTACATTCTTATGTTCTTTGCAAGACTCTCGTGCCTTTTTCTTTTATTGTTTATGCCCAAGCTTTTTAAAAATCTTCATACAACATTGTCATGCCTGCTGATTTTCAAATCCCAAGTGGTCTATCCAAGCTTTCATAGCTTCATTCCAAGATTTCTCAGGCTTTTATTTGATTTATTTTCCATCCAGTTCCTATCACCAAGAGAAGTACTCCACTATTGTAGAGGAAGGGAAGGCTACCACAAGGATCTCTAAGGATACACTAGCCTCATGTGCCTTCAATTTCAAGTTCCTTCATGATTTTTGTAGTAATAAGAAAATCAATCTTGCTCTTGCAATAGTAATCTTGTCATTGGAAATTCCTTCATAGGTTAATTTAGATTGTTAGATTATCTTGATTTATTGCAATTTAGATTAGTTTCATTTCAAATCATTTCTCAATTCTTAGAGTAACCCAAAACTGATCTCAAAAAATACAAAAACATAAAGTAATTGCATTAGGTAACCTCTGATGCAGAGTGCAAACGCAACGGAGGCAACCTAACAGGAAGGAGTAGCCACTAATACAAACAACCTGATAAAAATGTCTATCGGCTGAACATCATCATCATATTTCCTAACACCAACAGCATCATCACATTTCAACAGCATCATCATATTTCAGATGATCGCAAATATCCTCCTGTCGACTACTATTTACCTCCTTCGACTGTCGCCTATCATCATCATGATAAACAACGGGCGCAAACCTCCTCTGGTTGCACTGTCATCAGGTGCCAAACACAAGCGGCATCATCATGATATTCAATATCACCTTCGTCAGCAGGATATCCAAATATCCGGTTCTCCAAATATCCTGATGACGTTGCACTTCAACAACTTGCCTTCGATGCTCCACTGCCCGACGATACAAGCAACAGCATCATGATATTAAACATCCGGTTCTTCGAAACCTCCTGATGATGCTAATGCCACTTCCTGCCTACGCCGATGTCTAAACCCTTAGCGACAACATGATAAACTCGCATAGAGGGATTTCGGAATATCCTGATGACGATGACGTCATATCCTGATGACGATGACGTCACACACCATCCTGATGAACTCTTCAACACTTAGCCAAAAAAACTCAACTTTCACACCCGCATCCGTTAGCGATATGCGGATGATGACCTTCCCCGAGAGATGATCCTGACTGCGATATATACACTGAGTATATATCCAACTCAAAACATCATGATGCACCTGCAACATGCAAATTTCAACAACTTCATGACCCGATCCTGATGGCGATGGATTTGCAGATGATGTTGCGGCTCGTTCCGACTGGAAACGCACATGCAGACTCCTGTGTATCCTTCCACTGCATGAAAACACTCACAACCGCATAATTTCACAAAGATCATGTGACGACCGGGCCGGATCACCTTCAAACCGAAATCTAAGCAAACTTATCTTCTAGACCTAGCACATGAGGATGCTAGGCTGATTTACAGCATGCTTCTAACAGATCTCCTGAACAATGCAATGCATAAACAGAAAACACAAATGCAATCTAAGCTATGATACAGGACCATTCCACCGATTTGCAGGATCAACCGGTGGAAGGGTTGAAAGTGCCCATTAACTTGCAAAATGGAAAAGGAATCAAAACAGATACAACTGATACAACCAGATACTGCAAAAGATGAGATCTTATTCACTTGAAATTCAAATGTCCTGAATACAGCTTCACAATATCTGAACTGCTCTCCTGAATCTCAACTCAACACCAGTACATCAATATCAAAAACTATATCTAAACCCTACAGATCGAAGGTATATATAACAAATCCTTCGAGTACTACTAACATCACTTCCCAGCGGCTGGGAGCTTCCAAGCGGCTGGGAGAGAGGACAGCTCAGCTAACCTTATCCCGATCTCTAACTACCTCTAACTGCCTACACATACTCCTATGTTGAACTATTACATAGCATCGGTCCAGTGGACCTTATTACATGATAAAGTCAAACATACTAAAAATAGATTATCCCGTCAGCATGATGATAACTATCCTACATCCTGATCATGTATGTCATCATGCGGACCTATATCCTGATCATGTGCGGGTGCTCCTGCACCATACTCCCCAAAAGAAGAGATCTCAAGTCCACTTGAGATGAGAGTATTAAGGTCGGCACCATGTTTCTGTATCTGTTCTGCAGTCATCCAGACTGCTTCAGAGTTCGGTTGTCCCTTCCAAGAGACGAGGTACTCCAAGTACTTCTTGTTCCTGGTCTGTTTGACCACTCTAGTGTCCAAAATCTGCTGTATCTGTGGAGGATCATGTTGAGGAATGTCTTCAGCAACTGTATCCAGTAGAATATCCTGATCTGCATCTGGATTAGCCTTGTATGGAGTTAAGTCACATACATTGAAGATAGGAGATAAACCAAGATTAGGTGGTAGTTGGATCTGATAAGCATTTTGTCCATGTTTTTGCAAAATCTGACATGGTCCAACTTTCTTTTGCATGAGCTTAGTATACTTCCCCTTAGGAAGCCTGTCTGTCTTCAAGTGAACCCAAACCAAATCTCCAACAGCAAAGTGAACATCCTTCTTCTTCTTGTCAGCATACTCCTTATACTTTAAGGTGGTTTGCTGGAGTTGGGTCTTAACCTGATCATGAACTTCTTTGATTGCTTCAGCAAAAGCTTCTCCATCTGCACTAACAGGATCGGCTGTAGGTAGCTCTCGCAATTCTAAAATACCTCTGGGATGCATTCCATACACTACCTGAAAAGGCGATTTTCCTGTGCTCCTGTTGACAGTATCATTGTATGAAAACTCAGCTTGAGACAGAATATTGTCCCACTTCTCTCCATGCTGTTTTGTCAAGCATCTAAGTAGATTCCCCAAGGAACGGTTCACTACCTCAGTTTGTCCATCCGTTTGAGGATGATATGCAGAGGAAAAAGATAAATTGGTTCCCAGTTTCCTCCATAGGGTTCTCCAGAAGTGACCCACAAACTTCACATCTCTGTCTGAAACTATGCTCAAAGGCAACCCATGAATTCTGACAATTTCCCTGAAGAATAAATCTGCAATATATGAGGCATCTGCAGTGGTTTTGCATGGCAAGAAATGTGCCATCTTACTGAACCTATCCACTACAACAAAGACACTGTCAAAGCCTCTCCTGGTCCTTGGTAAACCTAAAACAAAATCCATACTGATACTTTCCCATGGTCTGGAAGGAATGGGTAAGGGCTGATATAACCCTGCATTAGTTGACCTGCCTTTAGCCTTCTGACAAATTACACAGGTTTCTACAAATTTCCTGACATCTGACTGCAACTTAGGCCAGAAATAATGCCTCCTGACCAGATCAAGAGTCTTGTCTATACCAAAATGACCTGCCATTGCTCCACAATGTTTCTCCTTGATTATATTCAACCTCATGGAACACCTTGGGATACACAACTGTCCACCCTTGAACAACAATCCATCTTGGATCAGGAATTCAGAGAACTCAGCATGGTATTTCTCCCCAAAAGAAGTACAGACCTGATATATCTCTCCAAAATCAGCATCAGACTCATACATAGTCTTGAGTGAATCAATACCAACACTCTCTAACTGAATCTGATTTACTGTGAGAACTCTTCTGCTCAAAGCATCTGCAACTTTATTCTTAACCCCTTTCTTATGCTTCAAGGTAAAAGTGAAAGCCTGTAGTGTTTCTACCCACTTCATATGTCTGTGGTTCAGCTTCTCCTGACTGTTGATGAAACTCAAAGCTTGATTATCTGTGAAAACTATGAACTCCTTTGGCATCAGGTAATGCCTCCATTTCTTTAGGGACTGAACTAGAGCATACATTTCCAGATCATATGATGAATACCTTTTCTTAGCATCATTGAGCTTTTCACTGAAAAATGCAATTGGTCTACCCTCTTGACTGAGTACAGCTCCAATGGCCATGTGACTGGCATCACACTCTACCTGAAAGATCTTATTGAAATCTGGAAGTGCAAGGACTGGCTGCTGTGCCACCTTCCTCTTCAATGCCTCAAAGGAATCATCTGCTCCTTGAGTCCAAACAAACCTGCACTTTTGTCCTCCTTTGATGGTATCCAACATGGGTGCACAAATATGACTGAACCCTCTGATGAACTTTCTGTAGAAGGTTGCTAACCCATGGAAACTTCTGACTTCATTCATGGTCTGTGGAGTTGGCCAATTCAATATGGCACTCACCTTCTCCTTATCCATCTGCAGCTTGCCTTGAGAGATGACAAAACCTAAATAGGTGATCTCCTGTTTCATGAACAAACACTTGTCCAAGTTTATCATCAGCTTCTCTTCATGTAACCTCTTGAGAACCAGCTCTATATGCCTGAGATGTTCTTCTCTGGTGTTACTGAAAATTAGAATGTCATCTAAATAGACTATGACAAACTTACCAATGAATTCCTTCAGAACCTCATTCATCAGCCTCATGAAAGTACTAGGGGCATTAGACAAACCAAAAGGCATAACCTTCCATTCATACAATCCTTCATTTGTTTTGAATGCTGTCTTCCACTCATCACCTGGTCTAATCCTTATCTGATGGTATCCACTCTTCAAGTCTATTTTAGTAAAGTACTTAGCATTTCCCAAACAATCAAGTAAATCCTCAATTCTGGGGATTGGAAACCTATACCTGATCGTGATCTTGTTGATGGCTCTGGAATCGGTGCAAAGCCTCCAAGTGCCTTCCTTCTTTGGTGCTAGTACAGCTGGTACTGCACATGGGCTCAAACTCTTTCCAATCAGACCTGAATTCATCAATTCTTCAATCTGCCTGGCTACTTCTGCATTCTGTTCTGGGGTAAGCTTATAAGCTGCTTTATTTGGAAGTGTAGACCCTGGAATCAAGTCTATGCAATGACTGATATCTCTGACAGGTGGTAGGGATCTTGGCATTCCCTCTGAAATAACACCTTTGTACTTATCCAATAACTCTTGGACAGCTGGGTCTATCAACCTTGGCTTCTTCTCCTTCTTGGCTTCTTGCTGTTGTTTCTTATTCACACTCATACAGGGGATTAGGGCATATGCAACTGCACCTTCTGCTGCTACTTCTTTCATAAACTGTTTGCCTTCCATCAGCATGACCTTCACTTCTTTGCCTTTAGACTTCTCCTCTTTCTCCTTCAATGGGAATAGTGTTACATCTTTACCATCTTTAGTGATTTTATAGGTGTTTTTAACACCATCATGCTGTGCCTTCAGATCATATTGCCATGGTCTACCAAACAAAAGGTTGCAAGCATCCATCTTGGTGATATCAAACAACAACTTATCTTTATATCCACCAATCTGGAATTCTACCCAAGCCTGCTCTTCTACAGTTGTCTGCTGACCTTGAGTAAGCCATGAGATTTTATAGGGAGATGGGTGGGGCAATCTCCTAAGCTTCAGCTTGACCACCATCTCTTCAGACACAAAGTTCTCAGTAGAACCAGAATCAATCAGAACTTTACAAGCCTTACCTCCTACTTTGCAAGTGGTTCTGAAAAGGGACTTTCTCTGGGGGGCTTCTTTATCAGGTACCTTCATGGTAGTTACTGTTCTTCTCATCATCAGGGACTCTCCACTTTCTGGATATCCAAAATTCTCAGGACCATTCACACTCTTAAATTCATTAGAGCTTGTCCTGCTTTGATTATCAGGTTCATTGACCAGATTTGTCCTCCTTTCTCCTGCTGAGCTTGTGGCCTTGTCTGGACATCTGCTGGCTATATGGCCTTCTTTGTTACAGTTGTAACACCTGATGGATCCTCTGCCCTGGGATCTTCCTCTGTAAGGTCTTCTACCTCTGAAGTTACCTTGCTGACTGAAATTCTCTCTCTGATTCTGACCATTGTTGCTCTTGCTATTGTCCTGACTGGATTCTCCTTGATATCCCTGTCCTTGTCCTCTGCCTCTGAAAGGACTTCTTCCACCTCTTTGTTGTCTTCCTCTTCCTCTGTTGTTCTGATCTTGTTTTCTCTTCAGCTTTTCTTCCACTTTTAATGCCAACTGAAAGCTTTTCTGCACTGTATCTGGGTTATGCAGACTCAGATCTTCCTGAATATTAAACCTCAGTCCATTAAGGTATCTGGCTACCTTTTCTTCTTCACTCTCTTTCACCTTGGTCTTCATACAGAGTTTCATGAACTCTTCTGTATATGAGCTGACATCTAGCTCCTTCTGCTTCAGGTTCTGCTTCCTCTTGTGTAACTGGATACTGTAATCCAAAGGAATATAAGCCTCCTTTACCAATTCCATCATCTTCTTCCATGTGGCAACTCTACGTTTTCCCTCCTGCACTCTATCATCCTGAACAAAGTTCCACCATGTCAAGGCAGCTTCTTTCATCTTTGACTGTGCTATCTTTACTCTCTGCTGTTCTGGTATCTCCTCTGTTACAAAGAAATTGTTCAAACAATCTATCCATTCCATTACTGAATCAGGGTCCATCTTACCTGTAAATACTGGCAAATCCAGCTTCACATCCATGGTTCTCCTCTCCATGGCCTTGAGGGCGTTCAACAGTGGCCTCTGGTCTGCAGGAACGACCTCCTCGCTCCAATTAGGGATATCCTCTTCTTCCCTATCATCTTCTCTACCAGAACCTACTCTGCTCCTCAACTTTGCTAACTCATCTTTCAACTCCTGATTCTGAGCCTTCACGGCCTTACTTTCCGCAATCTGTTTCTTCACCAGAACTGCCAACTCAGCGTTGGTCATTTTTGTTGGAACCTCAGATGTTCCTTCTCCGTCTGACATCCTGCCTATCTTTTCCAAAAGATCCTAAACCTTCGCTCTGATACCACTATGATGCAGAGTGCAAACGCAACGGAGGCAACCTAACAGGAAGGAGTAGCCACTAATACAAACAACCTGATAAAAATGTCTATCGGCTGAACATCATCATCATATTTCCTAACACCAACAGCATCATCACATTTCAACAGCATCATCATATTTCAGATGATCGCAAATATCCTCCTGTCGACTACTATTTACCTCCTTCGACTGTCGCCTATCATCATCATGATAAACAACGGGCGCAAACCTCCTCCGGTTGCACTGTCATCGGGTGCCAAACACAAGCGGCATCATCATGATATTCAATATCACCTTCGTTAGCAGGATATCCAAATATCCGGTTCTCCAAATATCCTGATGACGTTGCACTTCAACAACTTGCCTTCGATGCTCCACTGCCCGATGATACAAGCAACAGCATCATGATATTAAACATCCGGTTCTTCGAAACCTCCTGATGATGCTAATGCCACTTCCTACCTACGCCGATGTCTAAACCCTTAGTGACAACATGATAAACTCGCATAGAGGGATTTCGGAATATCCTGATGACGATGACGTCATATCCTGATGACGATGACGTCACACACCATCCTGATGAACTCTTCAACACTTAGCCAAAAAAACTCAACTTTCACACCCGCATCCGTTAGCGATATGCGGATGATGACCTTCCCCGAGAGATGATCCTGACTGCGATATATACACTGAGTATATATCCAACTCAAAACATCATGATGCACCTGCAACATGCAAATTTCAACAACTTCATGACCCGATCCTGATGGCGATGGATTTGCAGATGATGTTGCGGCTCGTTCCGACTGGAAACGCACATGCAGACTCCTGTGTATCCTTCCACTGCATGAAAACACTCACAACCGCATAATTTCACAAAGATCATGTGACGACCGGGCCGGATCACCTTCAAACCGAAATCTAAGCAAACTTATCTTCTAGACCTAGCACATGAGGATGCTAGGCTGATTTACAGCATGCTTCTAACAGATCTCCTGAACAATGCAATGCATAAACAGAAAACACAAATGCAATCTAAGCTATGATACAGGACCATTCCACCGATTTGCAGGATCAACTGGTGGAAGGGTTGAAAGTGCCCATTAACTTGCAAAATGGAAAAGGAATCAAAACAGATACAACTGATACAACCAGATACTGCAAAAGATGAGATCTTATTCACTTGAAATTCAAATGTCCTGAATACAGCTTCACAATATCTGAACTGCTCTCCTGAATCTCAACTCAACACCAGTACATCAATATCAAAAACTATATCTAAACCCTACAGATCGAAGGTATATATAACAAATCCTTCGAGTACTACTAACATCACTTCCCAGCGGCTGGGAGCTTCCAAGCGGCTGGGAGAGAGGACAGCTCAGCTAACCTTATCCCGATCTCTAACTGCCTCTAACTGCCTACACATACTCCTATGTTGAACTATTACATAGCATCGGTCCAGTGGACCTTATTACATGATAAAGTCAAACATACTAAAAATAGATTATCCCGTCAGCATGATGATAACTATCCTACATCCTGATCATGTATGTCATCATGCGGACCTATATCCTGATCATGTGCGGGTGCTCCTGCACCAACCTCATTCTAGTTTGCATTCATATTTCAATTCCTATTTTAACTTAGTTCATTTTATTTCAAAATTGGTGAAAAAGAACAAAAGGTTGTTTGCATACATTGTAGCTTGCATTTCATACAAAAACCCACAAAATATAAAAACATTAGAAAATACTAAAAAGAAATTAAAAAAAATTCACAAGCCCTCGATTTTGTCATGAGGTCAACACAAATCAATAAATTCAAAACAAAGAAAATTAAACCTTAGGTTATTACCCTAAGTCAAACTTAAATCAACTTGTGGTTAATTCAAACCAACTCTCTACTTTTAGCTTTGATGCAACATGGTGTTTCTCTTGCCTAGTTATTAGATATGTTATTCCTTTGTTATTTTTTTCTATTATTTCTACTTCTTTTGGTTGTAAAAGAGTTTGCCCCCCTTTTAAAAACATGTGCTTACCCTTATTTTAAAAAATACAAATTTCAATGTTACCATATAAAAAATAAGGCGATGCATGAGAACATACAAATAGTGAATAGTCATAATAATAACATATAAATAAAAACACCACAAAAAAGGCTAAAATAACATGATGTAAGGAACAAAGTGTGACAAAAGGACATGGACATAACAATCATGGTGCAATAAAAAGGCCAAAAGTATAAACCAAACAACAACAAAATCTATGTTTTTAGTTAACATGATAAGAGTGTATTTAAGGCAAAATCTATGTTTTTAGTCTACACAAAGTTTCACCCATGATCTAAGAGACTTGGTGAACTCCAAAGAGTCTAGATAGAACACCTTTGCACTGAACATCAGATTACTTAACATATTCAAACCCATGTGGAACATTAAATCAGCAAAGTTCACACTTTTTCCCTTCATACTATTTTCCTCGAAAATCAATCGAATCATTTGGAAAACTGAATCTCTTCTAACATGTTGTGAAGTTTGGATTTTCTTAGGAGGCAAAATCTCTGTAGCATAAATACGTCTGAATTTCACCAGTGGGATTCATTTTCACCCCATATTATTGAGGACTTGTGGTAAGCAAGTATCTTCACTGAATTTATGACGCTTTTCCCAGCAAAGATGTTGTCATGGGTTTTGATCACCTCCTTCTCCATGGCAGCAGAGGACACCACCACTGTTGTTTTCATGCCAAGAAAGAGGGTCATTAATGGACCATATTGGGCAGAAAGGGCAAACAATGCCTCGTTGGGCGTTTTGCCTATCAGAAAGAGGTTTCCTACAATAGGCCAAATAAGTGGTCCAGGTGGAAGAAGAAGCCTTTTCCTCTTTCTTCTCCATAGCAATACAGAAAAGGCAACCACAACACTACTAACTAGCACAAAAAACCAAAACAACAGTTGCCTATCCATTAGAATACAGGACAATGCTTCAGCAATGAGATATACCTATTTATTCATTCTTCTACAACCCTAGGACATATAAAAATATCCCAAAGTGCAGAGCTATACCTAGCAAAAAGTCAATACACATGAGCTTAGAAAGAAGACCACGTTATAGACCAGCAAAGTGGAATCATTGGAGAATAGAAAACAAACAACATAATATTTATTTATTTATATTAGTATTCTACATTAGCTTGTAAATTGATTGGGGAAGGCTTTTAGTGTAGACTAACTTCTAAGTCGACCTTATGTTGGAATATTAAGGCTTTTAGGTGCTCATTATTTAAGAACTTATTGAATAAGATTGTCAAATCTCAATGTATGTTTCAATTATATATATATTGATGAATAAGCGACTATATCTATATTAAGTAAAAATATTAGTACACATATTCACAAAAAAAGGTGGGTGATTAAAAGGCACACCCCAAAGTCATAAAGTCATGGGCTACACCCAGAAATTAGAAAACATAGCAAAATAAATATTAAAAAAAGGCCATTAAGTAGCCAAAGCAATGCCAGTAGATGGAGGATCCTTGTCATCCAGGTTGCCCCATACATCAGCAAGGTCCGGGATGACATTAGTAGGAGCCCAACCATCATCATATTTTTTTGTTTCTACTTTTTTTATCTTCATGGCAAGGTGAAATTGTCAAATCCAAACACAGGACCCATTTAGAATTATTAGTGGGCCAACCAAAGTTGCCGCCAGGAGTGGAGTCACCAGAAGCCCACCCAAAATCTCTACTTCCTCCCCTTGGAACTCTATCAAAATCCCACCCCAGGCTAGCCCGTGGAGGGGGAGAGGATGACTATTTCCAGTGAGGATGGGAGCCACGACGAGGAGGAGCTTAAGCACGAGGGCGAGAATCCTAGGCAAAGCCACTTCTCTGTCGGCCCCGTCAAGGCAACTAGCCCCTGGAGGAAGTGGGAGAGGGAGGCACACAAGCCATATTGGGGGCAGCATTGCCCTAGTGGTCTAGCAGCTCCTAAAGGTGAGAAACCTCAAGTGTAACTTTGTTATCTTGCACTTGAATCTACAGGAGAACATTAGAACAAGTCATTAAGGTCAAGATTAAGCTTAATTATATAACTTAAACAAGTCATTAATTAAGAATTGATAGAGATAATCAAAATTTGAATCAAAAGAAAAATATTCTTTTCCATCAATTAAGCATGTTAATCAAATCAAGATATAACAAAACTTTCAATCTAATAAATCATTACAATCTTTAGTTAATATCCATCACTCAACAAATACAATATATGCTCTAGGCATCTTAATCAAATTTTTACATTACAATAGACCAACTGGTCAAAATTACAAACACTGTATCTGGAACAAATGACATCTATCTTCATAAGCCTCAACTTGTCTCATGCTTGGGAAGGAGAGCATCATCTTGGTGCTTTTCCTCCGACCATGGACCTGTGGTCCCCTGCTCATCTTCCTAACTAGAAGAGGCTCTACCCTTCATGAAAGGTTAGATATTAGAAACTAATTACACAGCCATCTGAGTATCTGGTGTTGTATCCTTCCTAATGTCTCGTGGTCACACACTATAGATCCACTCTAACTTATATGACACTACTGGAGACACTAGGCCATCTGGAACATTATGGACCGACAATGCATGCAGAGATGGATGCATTACTTTGGTCTAAGTTTTTCATACAAATATGTTACACAATTAACGTCGTCATATGTCCACCACCCTAACTTGACTTATAAGTTGTCTTGTCCTATAGTCAGTTCTTAATGACCTTGTCCTTTAGGTCTAGTATGTGTGAGGGATCAATTCGAATCATTGTCCAAACTTGAACATTTGACTCCCATCATAAGTCAGTTATAACTAAATAGGTTGCTTTTGTAATGCGAAACTACTGACTCCACATCACCTCATTTTGTTTTCAATTCATCCCGAATTCAAACTTTATGACTGTCTTGGTCTCCCATGGTTAACATATTGGTAGCATTTCATCACATATGATGAAGTAATACTCAAGGCATACCCTGCCTTAGTAAAATACATTAGTTTCTTAAGGTTCAATAGCTCTTATTTTCCTAATGAGCTTAAGGTGTTATTCACCAAACCTCATAGTTTACAATAAAGTAAAAGAAATTATATCTCATAACATTATCCAATAAGTCATAATTCAGTCACATATCTAGAACTAGTCTATATTCTTCTATAAACTTATTCCAATTGTCTCATGATGAGACCATGATCATAAAAGATCATACCCCTTCATATTCGAAGGTTCACATAAACATTCATAATAGCTAAAACAACTCTATCTATAAATCATAGTCAGCTTCTCATACAAGGCCGACTTGGGTTAGTTTGGTGTTATAGACACACCAATTTATAATTGCCTTCCCGACATTCATCTTAGTCATTGGACTATGTTTATAATACTAAATGCCTTCACCACTGTTATTACAGTCGAAGGACTGCATGTTAAACATTGATGCCTACACGGCTATCATTACAGTTGAATGACTCTATGGTAAGGAAATAATGCCTTTCCAGCAGTCATTACAGTCAAGTGATTGTATCCATTATTGACTGGAGTCATTCATAGCTCCATTCGAGAGCTCTTATGCTCGACCCTTGTCATTATACGACGTGAGATTAATATATATAAAGAATACATGCTCAACCATAATGGCTTCGAGCTCCAATTATCATATATGTATTATTCAATATAATACAATTGAGTTGAAAGACCCTAAGCTCAAACATAGAAAGAGTTTATCCTTACAAAACTCGGCCTCAAGGGCTTGAGCTTGTATCCACATTAACATAGAGAAGTGATTATTTGGCTCTTTATGCCTTGGGATTAATCAAAAACAAGATTACATAGTACTACGACTCGGCTGAGCATAGTCTTCAAAAAGAGTTTACAAGTTTTATTTGCTCAGCTCATGGCCTTGAACATGGTCTCATAGAGTTTTCTATGTTTAGATAGCTCAGCCTTCATGGCTTCGAGTGTATCACAAATCAAAGTTGTCTTGACAAGGTTCGGCCATACAGCTCTAAACTAAAGCAAATATAAGTTTATAAAACAAGAACAACTCAACCAATTTGGCCTTGAGCCACTACATAGAAATTTATTAACCATATGCATGGCATGGCCTTGCAACCCTCATTCCTCAGTATTTTAACAATAGCAATATATATCATATTTCATAGACTCAACAGAAGTCTTACTGAGAATAAAACTCATCAAACATAAAGTAATTGGGTGTTCATTTCCCATTTTACCTATATCAGGGAATAATTAAGCTACAATTCAGACTGTAAAATAGCCAACTACTCACAACTCCTTTCCACCTATGTTCTCCTCGAATAGTTTTCAACATCTTTTTCCTTTGAATCTTCTAACACACGAACTCCCCCAAGTGACTCTCCAAAACAAGGAAATACTCAACAATAGAAAATCAATTACAAGACATGCTGATTATAGATGATAATTACCTTTCCCACTTGGTAGTCCTCCACAAAAGGTGGCTCGATACAAGCAAAACATGGGATGGTTGAGCTCCACGCTCTCATCAATCCTCATGATCGATTATAACAACTTAGAATATTCCTTAGAATATAATTATTAATGAAAGTAAATAATAATAATAGCATTATTATAGGTAACAACCTATTAAGAGGTTTCATCCTTGTCTAAGGATTATCACAAAGAGATTATAATTGTAAAAATATTCTCATTAATAATGTCAATTATCAGGGTTGAGTGATTCTCCCCTAAAATTAACTATTCCCATTAGTCGAATAACTAGGAAAAATAATGACCCCAAGATTAAAAGGTAAGAGAGACCTCCTCATCTCTTAACACTCTTGTCTCTTGGCTAGGGATGATGTTCCAAGAACATCATCCGGTCATCTTGAGTTGTCGTGATAACTTCAACGACAAAACAATTATACCAAGAACATGGAAACAAAAGAAAAGAGACATGACACATGTCAACTTACGAATGGAATGAGAAGGACATATGAGTTGATTACTCAGATGGCTAGTCAACTTATGTTTTCACAATGTCTAACCCTTCCTCCAGGATGATACTCTCCTTCCTTCTTTGAAGGGCGTTCATTTTCCTGTCACACTCAAGACCACAAGATTACGATCAATGCATCATTATCATATCTCATAAAATAAATCCTTTAATTTACAAAATTATTAAACATCTGTATCTACTTCATAAACAAGAGTTTAATAAGATATTTTCACAATATCAAATCAATTAACTATGACTAATCCTCCTGATTATCATGCCAAGTTAATGATGAAGTCTAATTGTAAGTTAGGGATGTAACATATCTCCCCCCATAAGAATTATCATACCCGATGATTAATTGTCTTAATATAAAGCAACATAATATGAAAAGGTTTTCTAAAGCATAATATCAATTGTCTCAAAAAATATGAGGAATCTAGCATTGAAGTCATCATAATTTTCCCAGGTGGTATTTTCCACTGAACATTGGTCCCACTGGACCTTGCACTATGTTATTTCCTTGTTACGTAATCGTAGATTACGTGTTTTGAGCACCTTGATGGGCTCAATCACCAGCACTCCTGGGTCTTTCACCAGTAGAAGGTTTACAATCAAGTATAGGAATTTGATTATCAGCAAAATTAAACTTTTTCAAATATGAAACATGAAACACATTATGCATCATGGCAAGTGCTGGTGATAGAGCAATTGTGTATGCCAATGGGTTGACTTCTTCTAGAACTTCAAATGGGCCCACATATCTTGGCACTAATTTGGACATTTTTCTAAATTTGATGGAACTTTTCTAGGGTTTTACCCTTAGGAGAACTTAATCTCCCACAGTGAAATGCCTTTCAACATGCTTAGCATCTATGTAACTCTTTTGTCTATCATTGGCTTCTGCTAACCTCTTTTTAACTAGATGGACTTGTTCTTCCATTTCAGATAGCATTTCAACACCAAGGCTAACCCTATCTTCAAGCTTATCCCAGCTTATAGGGGTTCGACACTTCCATCCATATAATGCCTCAAATGTGTTGGAAACAAGGCAGATAACTGAGAGGGGGGGTGAATCAGTTATCTCAAAATTTCCTCGACTTTCTTTTGTTTTTATTATCTTAATAATCAGTGTTACATCAAAACATGAAAGCATATATAATCGTAAGAATAGAAATAAAATCAACACACATAACACAAGGATTTTTACGTGGAAACCCTGTTAAGGGAAAAACCATGGGGTGACTAACCCAAGATTGTATTCTATGTTAAAAGAATAAAGGAGTACAAAATGGCACTTGCCAATTAGGGCTCACTGTCTGAGCACACTGCTCACAAGAGGCACAGTGTCTATAGGAGACTCACTGTCTATATAACTTACAGAAGACAATCAAGTGTTTGAACTGATGAGAAGCATCTACAAATGCAAGCGTTTGGTTCCAATTAGGCACAATACACTAATCTGATGCACTTCATTCTTCCTCTATTTTAATGTTGTTGCTCTGTCACATACCGGACTTGAATTATTGCTCTCACACTTATCCTTCTTTTCTTTGTACTTGTATTTCCTTATTTGTTCACTCCACACCCTTACATGTTGAAATATATCTGGTATATATATCTGCATC
The DNA here is from genome assembly GCA_027924645.1 of Cunninghamia lanceolata. Lineage (NCBI taxonomy): Eukaryota > Viridiplantae > Streptophyta > Pinopsida > Cupressales > Cupressaceae > Cunninghamia > Cunninghamia lanceolata. Next base: position 220,994 of record BSBN01001409.1, on the reverse strand, counting down.
AAGGATTTTTATCAACTTTCTAGTCGGCATCAAGAACACTGCAAGTAATTAATCTGTCAACTGAATCCATGCTTGATTTGTGATGCGTATCAAAAACATAGGCATAGAAGTCATTAATCATGTCGGTCAAGAATGTATAATTCCACAAATTGCTTGATCAACACCTTTTACTCATCCGGATTGAAGTCTGATACTCTGTCGGTCAATTCTTCCTCTGTTTGCTTTGCCTGATTGGAACCCAACACTCAGATGCTCATATATTTTCCTTGATTTATCACCAAAGGCTAAATCTCTGGAGTACAGTAGTCATGATACCCCTCTTGACTAACCCAAGTCCGCAACTTATTGAGTTACACCATCTGAGATATCCAGACCTAATTGTCAGACCTTGTTACATACTCTGTTCTTGTTCACCGGACCAAAACATTCTTCAATCTGACTTCCGGTGAAGGCATATTATGTATTGTGGATGTTTGGGATAGACTTTGTTGCCATCAATGACAACACTTATGAAGCCACACAGTGTCTCTTGCCAACAATCTCCCCCTTTGACATTGATGGCAACACTTAGTGAAAAATGGCTAAGTGTCGCAGTAACTCCCCCTTGGTTGATGCTATGTCTTTTACACTGTTATACTGAAACTCCCCCTTAGCTGGATTCCACATTTTTCACTACTCTTCACTCCCTCTTTGACATCAATGGCAAAGGGCAGAATCTGCATACCAAAATTTTGCAAAAAAGTTATTCTATACATGGTTGCATAAGTATAAATCATACGTTATACTTACATATACTTAAGTATATCCGCAAAAGTAGTCTTTAGCTATACAAACTCTGTGGCCCAACTTTGCTTCATCCTATCCAAAATGGAGATGTGACCACTTAACAAAAATGCATATGCTTTTGCCCTTCTTAAATCTCCCAGATCACTGGTCTGGGCTATGGTCTGAGCATCTGTCAAGGCCTCATGCATTGCCTCTAGCTTAGGGATAATTATCCCTCTAAGTTAACCCATTCTGTTTATGATAACAATAGCCTGGCATTCTTGATTCATTAGAGAGGTAGTAAGGGGATCAAAATTCTGAGATAAACTTGACAATTTTCTTTCTTGTTCTTTTACTTTCTTCTCAATGTCCTTTGTCACTTTGGGCCAAGATAAACAGAATCTGTATATGTCCCTACCATCTTTAAGAGCATTTTCAAGGCTCTTTATTCCAATGTCTAGAGTCCTCCTATCATTAGCAATCAGTCCTTGCACTTCAATGAATCTTTTTCCTAGAAACTCCTTCTGGAGCTTTGCTTCTACTGATTTCTCTAAAGATTCAAAATGAGTGTTAATAGAATTTACTAAGTTTTTCAAGTTATCAGATGGTGAGGCCAAAGGATCCTTTTGGTACGATGGCATGATCTTCTCCAACATCCCGGATGCAATCTCCAACAATTCACAGTCCTCCATGTGAGATTTTAGGAGTTTTTCTTTTGCTTTGGCTTTAGCAAAAGATTTTATTTTCATTGTCTGAACCAGGGAGAGAGAGTCAAAATTTAGTGGTCCTTGAAATAGCTCAGGTTCATCTATCTCCATCATTTCTCTATTTAAGAAGTTCTTCACTACCTCTACAGTGTCTCTTGCTAGTGATTGAGTCTTCTTTTCTTTTGGGATATCAGAACAGTCATCATTCATCTTTTCTGCTTGTTCTTCTTCTTTTCCCTTAACCTCTTCTTCTTAAATCACCTTCTCTTCTCTTCTATCTTCTCCTTTAGCTTCAGAGTCTGGAATGTCTATAGTGGGATCTGAAGGAGAGATTTCACCTATGTTTACTGCTTCATGAACTTCATCTTCCAGAACAGAGGAATCTAAGTCCTCAAAATTCTCTTCATCTATTTTCTTTGATCCTTCTATATCCTTGTCAGAAGATTCTTCATTGATTACATTTAATCCTTCAACATCCATGGTAGAAGGTTCTTCAACTGTTTCTTCTACAATAGGAAGATTGAATCTCTTTAAGGCATTCTAGAGGATATCTTTTGTTTCACTTGCTACTTGGTTAGTTTCTCCAAGCATAAGTTTATTCATTCTTGCCTTACTTTGGAACTCATCTTTATAGTCCTTGAAAATCATGTCCATTTGTTTTGTAGTGATAGAAGGATAAAGTTGAATTGTTATCTATTCCTGAATCTCTAAGTCTTTTGCCTTTGCATTCTCTTTTCTCAGTTCAAATACTTTTTCTAGACTCTTAGGAATTAAGGATATAATTTCAATGAAAGCTTTATTGTAAATGTTTAGGTACCTGCCAGTAGCTTCTTCCAAAATTCTCTTGTCAGTATCACTGTATTCATCATAGAACTCTGTTACTGGCTGTAGGTTCCCATCCACAGCAACTGCCTTGATGATGTCATCAATGGAGAGAGTGGGCTTTTCAACAAATTCCTCTTCCTTTTCTTCCTCATTTTTACTAGCAGAGAATTTCCTGGATATTTTCTTCTTATTCATTTTCTTTATTTCCTTATCGGATTCTATTTCTTCATCATATTTAAGGCTTGTATATGACCTTGTGGCTTTGGTCATTGTCCTCTTTTCTCCTTTTCTGGATGTCTTGACTTCCAGTTTGGAAGCCTTTGAGCTTTTAGGAGTGACAGGTGCAGAGCTCTTGGAAGATCTAGTCTGGGAAGAGGCTTGAACCGGAACGTCTCCTTTCTTTGCTTCTTGTTTATCTTTCTCAACCTGCTCCATTTTCTCTCTATTTGCATCTACTACCTCTTTTGATCAGTCAAATCTTTTGGCAATTTCTTCAAATTCCCTTCTTACTTTCCTCTTTATCTCCAGTTGTCTTAACATGTATTTTTACACTTAGCTCTTGAAAGGTGCCAAACCTTTTTGCTTCGATGTCCTTAGGCTGGCTCAACAGGTGTTGAATATGTAGCTCCAAGATGTTTTCATCGACCTCATATCCCATAGGCATTATCCACACAGTTCTTGGCTCAACTGCCTCCATTAGGCATTGGTCAGTGTCAACCATGAAGCATATTGTGTCCTTGTATTTCTCAACTATGGATTGAGGTATTCTCTCTCTAGCTTGCATCATGCTTTGGAAGTTCTTAAAGTAACCCCAAAGGGCTATGTTTTGAGCTTGAGCATCACCAAGTCCATACATGTAATCTCTGATCTGAATTACAACCGGTTTATCATTTTGCCAAACCCAGCCACTTGATCCAGGTAGCTCATTCATATATTAGAAGAATATACATAGTATTAGATAACCATATTTAAAGGAATTCTTCTTATCCTTTTTGATCTTTTGCAGGTTTTCCAATAGTTGATTTAGAAGAAGTTCACACAGGTCATAATCTGCATCTTCCCTCAACATCTAATATGTTGCATAGATTGTTGTCCTAGACACAAAATTCTCCTTGCTAGAATGATAGATTTTGTAGCCGATTATCATTGAGGCAAACTTGACATCTAGATCTGTGATGTCATCTATGGTCATTCCTCTTTTGTCAAATTTAGATCTGGTGGCTTCAGTTACTGTCTGGTTCTTCACATATTTAAGTGCAGGTAACCCACCGAATGAATGGAGTCAAGTCACTGTCCTAATGGCATCTTTAGTTATCTTGAAGGGCCTCATTAGCCACCTAAAATTATCATGCATCCTTCTTAGGACATACCAGACACAATCATCTTCTGTAAAACATGGAAAATGTATGCAATGTCTAAAGTATTTATCCCGGAGGGCCTTGAATTCAAGTTTAAGTTCAAAATTTTCATCTATTAGTTGTTTGTGGTAAATATCCATCAATTTTGAGTCTCCAAATTCTTTAATGTTGGCATGGATATAAACCCTAACATCTTCTACATGCAATACTTCATGCGGAATGCTAGAAAATGTGCCCAAAGGATCAACTTCTAAAGATTTATAAGGATGTTTCTTGAATTTAGGTCATGGCCTATCAGAGATCTTAACAACCATTGGAGTATCCATTTTGCAAGAGATTCAGAGAGAGATTTTCATAATGGAAATACCTTTTCACGCTTTAGGGTTTGAAATAGGAGTCGGTACAAATCACTGGTTGAATTCATTTTTTAGTTGATCTTGTAGAATCTTTGTTGCAGAACTCTTCTTTTCTTCTTCATGAGTGCAAGTGTGCAAATAATGAGTGAAAGAACCCTTTTATCCTTGTGCAAACCCTAATTTCCTTTTGTAATAAATGCACAACTTAAGTTATCTGGTTGCCATGTTTTGAGAGAGATCTTCTTGAATCACTGCGCCAAACTTAGAATCATTGTTAGTGAGGATTGACAATGTATCTTCTTTTCTTCAATCATGCCATGGGTCCGCAAATCAAAGCATTTCAATTTTGAATCATACCAGATCTGTCTGTAAAATTCTTCTTTACCAAATAGCTGTGGGAACCAGATTAACTTGAGCAGTTAAAATCTTGCAAAACTCCATGCGGATCTTTCATATTTTGACTGAAGATTATTTGGAGGTTTTTCTGAGAACCCTTTGATCTGCAGCATCAGATGTTTACTCAATGTGTCAAATTTAGGCACTAGTTGACTTGCTGGGGGAAATTGTTTTTCTTTGTGACTCCTCCTGAGCCAGAGCTCACCTCTTTAGTTTTTGGAAGGAATATCAGTACCGGATTCTAATGCGGATCCATCCCCAATATTTATTATACTCTTCTTCACCCAAATCTTGCTCATCTCCTTTTGAACTTCTTCCGCATTCATTTTACCTTTGCCCTTATCTTGTTTCTGATTATGTTCCATCGAACCTTTTCTATTCTAATTTTTGCTTCTGTAGAATTTGGCAATATGACCGGATCTATTGCAATTGTAATAGACAACATTTCTTTGCTTATTTGATTGATATCCTCTTAATCTTCATTGATTAGCCATATGTCCTATTTGATTGCATGCAAAGCATCTACCATTGAATGAATTGTTTATTTGCATATTTCTGCATTCAAGAGATTTGTGACCATACCTTTTACAATTAAAACATTGTCTGGAGAAGGATGGATTATTCTGATTCATTCTCCTCCTGCACTAAGTTTCTCTATGACTGAAATTGTTGTAATTAAAACAATATCCATTGAAGGATGGATATCTTTGGGCATTTGGTTGCCTTACCAGAGGTCTTCTACGCCTGTTTCTTTGATTTCCTGATCCAAAGTTTTTTTGACCAGATCTGAAGCTTTCACCTTTCTCATATCCCAAGCCATGCTTATCATCTACCCTCTTTTGGCTTTCAAGAAGAACTTCAAGTTGGGTTGAGCTCATCTTGAATTTCTCTTTGTATTCATTTGTGTTTGAAGATCTTGTTTAAGAGTGTCTATCTAATTCTTGAGTTGTTCTTCATTGTCTCTAGCCTCTTCAAGATCAGATTCAAGATGCCTAATTATTCTATCCATTTTTTGGTAGTCCTTTGTTTTCTCCTTAAGGGATTGTTTTAGATTATCGTCAATCTTTCTTTTTTCTTCAATTTCTTGGGTGAATCTCATAATCCCTGATTCTATTTCATGACTTACCATAATGACTTCTTTTGATAGCTTCTCACATAGCTTATTTTTCTCATTTAGATCTTCATTAGTATCATTGACTTCACTCTGATTGGCTAACTTTTGAAGTAGTTCCTTTCTCTTTTTCACAGAAACACTAAATTTTTCTTTTAGCTCATTTATGAATTCATCAGCTTGTTTGAGTCTTTCTCTCAAATTATTGACTTCAAAGTGGGATTGTTCAAGATCATCTAGGGCAAACTAAAGTTGTTCCTTCATACCATATGCATCCATTAAGATTCCCAGATCTTCCTCAAGTTGTTAGGCTTTGTTCAGAGGAAATTAGCTTTGATACCAATTGTTGGAAACAAGGCAGATAACTAAGAGGGGGGGTGAATCAGTTATCTCAAAATTTCCTTGACTTTCTTTTCTTTTGTTATCTTAATAATCAGTGTTGCATCAAAACATGAAATCTTATGTAATCATAAGAACAAAAATAAAATCAACACACATAACACAAGGATTTTTACATGGAAACCCTGTTAAGGGAAAAACCATGGGCTGACTAACCCAAGATTATATTCTCTGTTAAAAGAATAAAGGCGTACAAAATGGCACTTGCCAATTAGGGCTAACTACCCAAGCACACTGCTCACAAGAGGCACACTGCCTACAAGAGACTCACTATCTACAAAATTTACAGGAGATAATCAAGTGTTTGAACTAATGAGAAGCATCTACAAATGCAAGAGTTTAGTTCTGGTTAGGCACAATACACTGATCTGATGCACTTCATTCTTCCTCTATTTTAATGTTGTTGCTCTATCACATACCAGACTTGAATTACTACTCTCACACTTATCCTTCTTTTCTTCACACTTGTATTTCCTTACTTGTTCACTCCACACCCTTACATGCTGAAATCTATCTGGTATATATATCTACATCAAGGATTTTTATCAACTTTCTAGTCAGCATCAAGAACACTGCAAGTACTTAATCTATCGGTTGAATCCATGCTTGATCTTTGATGCGTATCAAAAACATAGGCATACAAGTCATTAATCATGTCAGCCAACAATGTATAATCCCACAAATTGCTTAATCAACACATTTTACTCATTTGGATTGAAGTCTAATACTCTACCAGTCAGTTCTTCCTCTGTCTGTTCTACCTGACTAGAACCCAACACTCAGATACTCATATCTTTTCCTTGATTTATCACCGGAGGCTAAATCTCTGAAGTATAATAGTCATGATACCCCTCTTGACTAACCCAAGTCCACAACTTACTGAGTTACACCATCTAAGAGATCCGGACCTGATTGTCGGACCTTGTTACATACTCTATTCTTGTTCACTGAACCAAAACATTCTTCAATCTGACTTCTGGTGAAGGCATATTATGTACTGTGGATGTGTGGGATAGACTTTGTTTCCATCAATGACAACACTTATGAAGCCACACAGTGTCTCTTGCCAACAAAATGATGCCATCTTAATAGCTAAATGATAAGAGTTATTAAAAGCAAATTCCACTAGGGGAAGATAATCCTCCCACTTGTATTGCTGGTCCATGCAATACATCCTTAATAAATCCTGCAACACTTGGTTCACTCTTTCAGTTTGTCCATCCATTTCAGGATGATAAGAATATCTTATGTTCAACTATGTTCCAAGTGAAGAGAACAGGGTTTGCCAAAACCTAGATGTCATTCATGCATCCATATCTAAGATAATCTTCTCAAGAATGGAGTGGAGTTTGAAAATCTCTTGAACAAATTTCTGAACAATGATGGGTGTCCCATATGTCAAGTTTCCAGGTATAAAATGGGCTACTTTGGTGAGTCTGTCCACCACAACGAAGATAGCATTGTGCTTGTTTCTTGACATAGGAAGCCCTTGCACAAAGTCCATGCTTATAATATATCATTTCCATTCAGGGATCTCATGAGGGTATAATAATCCTACTAGGTGTTGGTGTTCAGCCTTCACCCTTCGGCATTCAATACAAGTAGCTACAAAATTTGTAGCATCCCTCTTCATTCCTTTCCAAAAATATAAAGGTTTCACATCATCGAGTAATTTGGTTACTCCAGGATGCCCAGAATATGGTGCAGAATGAACCTCTTTCCAAACCATATTCCTTAACTCTACTGAGTTAGTTACATACATCCTTCCGTTGAACCTTAATAACCCATCTAGTTCAAGGTTGAATCCTTCATATTTTGGATTCTATGGATCTTTCTCAAGGGCCTATTTTACCTACTCATAAAACTCATCTCCCTTAGATTTTTGTAACACTAGATTTCTAAAATCTGAATGAATAGATATCATAGTGGACATGTGCCTTCTCCTACTCAAGGCATCTTCCACTCAATTTTCTTTTCCCTGAATGTATTTACTCTCAAAATCATAATCTGAGATAAATTCTAACCATCTTCTTTGACAAGCATTAATATGGGGTTAAGTGAACATATATTTAAGTCCCTGGTGATCCATTTTCAACTCAAAGGATTTTCTAAGAAAATAATGTCTCCACATTTGGAGTTCATGAATGACTGCTACTAGTTCTAAAGCATGTGGGGCATAGTTTTGTTCATAGTTTTTCAATTTGCACAATTCATATGCAATGACATGTCCATCTTGGACTAGTACACCACCTAAACCTTCCCTTGAGGCATCGGTGATGACTTCAAATTGACCTTCTGGGTCAGGCACTTTCATTATCAAGGCTGAAGTCAATTTTTCCTTTAGCAGGTCAAAGGCCTCCTGGCACTTTTCTGACCATTCAAATTTCTTGCCCTTTCTTTGCAAGGAAGTTATAGTTCACAAACTTCCTGTAATAAGGTCAGCAAGGCCCATAAAATGTTGAACCTCATGAACATTTCTCAGTTCAAGCCATTCAGAAATAGCCTTAATCTTCGTTGGGTCCATAGCTATTCCCTTAGCTGAAATTATATGACCCAAATACTGCACTTCTTTCTGAAAGAAAGTACACTTAGAGAGCTTACCATATAGTTTATGCTCTCTTAATCTCTGAAGAACAATTCTCAAATGTTGCATGTGTTCCTCTTCATTCTTAGCATAGATCAAGATGTCATCAAGAAATAATAAGACAAACTTGTCTAGACAGTCTCTGAACACACTATTCATAAGATTCATAAATGCTACTAGCGCATTTGTTAACCCAAAAGGTAGGATAGTGAATTCATAGTGTCCATATCTAGTTCTAAAGGTTGTCTTATGGATGTCTTCATCCTTCAACCTCAATTGGTGATATCCTAATAGAAGATCAATCTTGGATAATACTGTTGCACCCCTCATCTGATCAAAAAGATCATCGATGCGAGGTAGAGTATATTTGTTCTTAATGGTTGCTTTGTTTAACATGAGGTAATCTATGCACAACCGTAAAGTGCCATCTTTCTTTTTCATAAAAATGAGAGGCGCTCCCCATGGCGACACACTGGGTCTAATCAACCCTTTATCTAGTAGCTCTTGCAGTTGAGATTTCAACTCCATTAGTTCTGTTGTGGTCATCCTATAGGGGGCTTTAGAAATAGGTTTTAACCCAGGTATGATATCAATGGCAAAATCAAATGCTCTCTTAGGGGGTAACCCTAGTAGTTCATCTGGGAAAACATCCTCAAAATCTCTGAGGGGATGCTTGTCCATATTTGATCTTTCCTAACCTATGGACTCCTTCATCCCTACTTCATTAAGTCTTAGGGATTCATAAAACATCAAGTCATCTTGGAAGCAGGTTTCCTTTGTTTCATTTATTTGTCCATCTTAATGGCAAAGAGTTGGCACCCTTTTCTCTAGGCCCTTTTCATTTGTAAGGAAGAAATTTGCCTCAATTTAATTTGCCTAGGTTTCCCTTGGAGAATGACTCAGTTTCCTAGGTCATTCAAACATTCTATTGTCTTGGCATAATAGTCTACTTTGGATCGATGTATCCAAAGCCAATTTATCCCTAGGATAACATCATATGAGCCAAGTGGGGCTACATATAGATTTACTTCTGTGGAAAAGTTTGGTAGTTCAACCCGAGCTTCAAACAGGCATTGCTCTACCTGAGCCTTGGTGTGATTTGCATACTCTACAAACCAAGTATTTGTCATGAATCCTACTTTTCTAGGTATCTTATTTATAATTTTTGGGAGAAATAAAACATTCTATGGAACCTATATCAATTAAAACTAAAATTGGAACTCCAATAAAGTACATGTTGTCTCTACTGGAATTATTTGATACTTAGCTTGATGGTTGTCCAATGTCGCATGGATACACTGCTGGAACGCCACTTGCTGGGAAGGTAGAGGGTTCCCTCTTGGTTGCACTCCCTTTGATTTGTTGGGACATTGATTGGTGTAGTGATCTTCACCACAAGTGAAGCATCCTCCAACTGGTCCTCACCTCTCCTAAGGTTTGTCAAAATTGTTCCCATTTTTATCTCCCCTTGATTCATTTTGTTTATTTTTAGCCCCTTTATCACTCTTCTCAATATAATCCTTTTCCTTCCCCTTTTTCTTTGAGGGTTGAGAAGATTGAGACCAGTTATATCTCTTTCTGTTTCTTTCCCTATAGGCCGACATAGCCTTCAGGTTCTATTCTTGCTTAATGGCCTTCTCATAGACCTGTTCCATGGTTGTAGGACTATGAACATTAACCTTGCCCCCAATCTGGGCGTTCAACCCCATGATAAACTTCTGAACACATAATTTCTCATCATGTTGATACTATGGCACATATGCTTAACAACCTTCTCATAGACCCGCTCCATGGTTGTAGGATCGTAAACATTAACCTGACCCCCAATCTAGGCATTCAACCCCATGATAAACTTCCAAACATGAAATTTCTCATCATGTTGATAATGTGGCACATATTTCAATAGTCAAGTGAATTTTTCCCAATACTCATTTATAGTCATATCGACTTGTTTCAGATTTTGGAAGTCTATGAGTTTCTAATCATAGAATAGTTCAGGCAACCATCTTTACCTAAATAGCTCTACAAACCTATCCCAAGTAAGGCTTGTAGACCTCAACCGTAATTCCATTTATTTGTTCATCCACCACATGGATGCCTCACCCACTAGTTGGAATGCTCCCCAGATAGCTTTGGTAACCTCATTATAATTTCTAATTTCAAAATACTTATCCATCTCTATAAGCCATGCATATGTGGCATCTCTGCTTACGGATCCATCAAATTTAGGTGGCATGACCTTTTTCATGTCATGCGATAGTTCCATAGCCATAAGGCTCTTCTTATCCCCATCCTGTCTAGCCGTAGAGTAATTTTCTCTGTGCTAGCTTTGGGTGGTGTCATTGTGATGTTCCTCGCCATCACCCCCATCATAATCATCTCACCTATCTTTAAACTAGCCTCCCACTTTGTGCTTGAGAGTTTCCACCCTCGCCCTTGTTTCTTTCAACAAGGTCAAGATTTGGTCTAATTTAGACTGGGATTGCCCTGAAGGTGCTCCTTCATCTTGGTTATCCTCCATTCTGGTTCTAACTCAAACCTTGATTGCAATCTACTTCTTCTTAAAGTTTGCAGATTAATCATGGATTAGTCTTCCATGTTATGCAATTTATTCATTTACAAATCTATTCACATTCATGTAATCTTTAACAAGAAAGGAAAGATTGTTAAATTTTGCCATTGCATTAAAGTTTCCATTGGATTACAAATAATCCACAAAATTACAAAATTGTGTTTACATCTTGCTTCTGCAAGTCATTTACAATTTGGGATAACTTCCCATAATCATGTTTTCTTTTTAGTCTCAGTAGGTGAGGATACACACTGGTATTCCTTCACAACCTCTGTAAGTTCATTACAATTCATAGGGATATTTCCCACAGATGGTGCTTTAGGGATAGAGGGTGTCACTGATGCTCTAGTAGAGTTAGTGGCAGCCAACTGGTAGGCCTTCCTTAACTCTTGCTTGATGTGTTTCACAGCATCAGCGAAAGTTTCCTCATCAAATAACCATGCACCTACCAAGCATCCAGTTAGTTCAAGTTTCTCCTTCATGGAGGCTCATGCCTTCAAGATCTTTTGTTGGCGTATGTAACGTCCATGTTCTGTTACCTTCTTGCAAGGTGTGGTTCTAATTTTTACCATTCTGACATAGAACATCCAATCATTAGCACACTTAATATTGGATACATTAATCATCAAATAGTGAGCTCATTAGGTCCATGTGTTGAACCTAGTAGCTCTAATACCATATGTAACATCACCTTCCATAATTCTCAAGATTAAGCTTAATTATATAACTTAAACAAGTCATTAAATAAGAATTGATAGAGATAATCAAAATTCAAATCAAAAGAAACATATTCTTTTCCATCAATTAAGCTTCTTAATCAAATCAAGATATAACAAAACTTTCAATCTAATAAATCATTACAATCTTTAGTGAATATCCATCACTAAACAAATACAATATATGATCTAGGCATATTAATCAAATTTTTACATTACAACTAGACCAACTGGTCAAAATTGCCAACACTATATCTGGAACCAATGACATCTGTCTTCATAAGCCTCGCCTTGTCTCATGCTTGGGAAGTAGAGCATCATTCTGGTGCTTTTCCTCCAAACACGGACCTGTGATCCCTTGATCATCTTCCTAACTGGAAGAGGCCCTACCCATCACAGAAAGGTTAGACATTAGAAACCAATTGGATAGCCATCTAAGTATCTAGTGTTGTGTCCTTCCTAATGTCTCACAGTCACACACTATAGATCCACTCTAACTTGTATGACACTACTAGAGACACTAGGCAATCTAGAACACTGTGGACCAACAATGCATGCAGAGATGGATGCATTACTATGGCCAAAGTTTTTCATAAAAATACATTACACAATGAACGTCATCGTATGTCCACCACCCTAACTCAATTTATAAGTTGTCATGTCCTACAGTCAGTTATTAACAACCTTATCCTATAGGTCTAGTATGTGTGAGGGATCAATTTGAATCACTGTCCAAACTTGAACATTCGACTCCCATCATAAGTCAGTTATAACTAAATAGGTTACTTTTGTAATGCGGAACTACTGACTCCACGTCACCTCATTTCATTTTCAATTCATCCTGAATTCAAACTTTATGACCGTCTTGGTCTCCTATGGTTAACATATCGGTAGCATATGATGAAGTCAATTTCATAATACTCAAGGCATACCCTGCCTTAGTAAAATACATTAGTTTCTTAAGGTTTAATAGCTCTCATTTTCCCAATGAGATTAAGGTGTTATTCACCAAACCCAATAGTTTACAATAAAGTAAAGAAATTATATCTCATAACATTATCCAATAAGTCATAATTCAGTCACATATCTAGAACTAGTCTATATTATTTTATAAACTTATTCCAACTATCTCATGATGAGACCATGATCATAAAAGATCATACCCCTTCATATTCAAAGATTCACATAAACATTCATAATAGTTAAAACAACTCTATTTATAAATCACAGTAGGCTTCTCATACAAGCCTGACTTGGGTTAGTTTGGCGTTATAGACACATCAATTTATACTTGCCTTCCCGGCATTCATCTCAGTCATTGGACTATGTTTATAATATTAAATGCCTTCATGGTTGTTATTACAATTGAAGGACTGCATGTTAAACATTGATGCCTACAAGACTATCATTACAGTCGAATGAATGTATGGTAAGGAAATAGTGCCTTTCTGGTAATCATTACAATCAAGTTACTGTATCCATTATCCACTAGAGTCATTTATAGCTCCATTTGAGAGCTCTTATGCTCTTCCCTTGTCATCATATGATGTGAGCTTAATATATATATAAAGAATGCATGATCAGCCATAATGGCTTCAAGCTCCAATCATCATATATGTATTATTCAATATAATACAATCAAGTTGAAAGACACTAAGCTCAAACATAGAAAGAGTTTATCCTTACAAAACTTGGCCTCAAGGCCTTGATCTTGCATCCACATTAACATAGAGTAGTGATTATATGGCTCTTTAAGCCTCAAGCTTAATCAAAAATAAGATTACACAGTACTACGACTCAGTTGAGAGTAGTCTTCAAAAAGAGTTTACAAGTTTTCTTTACTTGGCTCAATGGCCTACAGCATGGTCTCATACAGTTTATTATGTTCTTATGCTTGGCTCATGGCCTTGAGCATGGTCTCATACAATTTTCTATGTTTAGATAGCTCAGCCTTCATGGCTTCGAGCGTATCACAAATCAAAGTTGTCTTGACAGGGTTCAGCCATATGGCTTTGAACCAAACCAAATATAAGTTCATAAAATAAGAACAGCTCAACTCATTTGGCTTTGAGCCACTACATAGAAAGTTATTAACCATATGCATGGCACATCCTTGCATGCCTCGTGCATCAGTATTTTAAAAATAGCAAGAGATATCATATTTCACAGACTCAGCAGAAGTCTTACTAAGAATAAAACTCATCAAATGAAAAGTAATTGGGTGTTCATTTCCCATTTTACCTATATCAAGAAATAGTTAAGCTATAGTTCAAACTGTAATACAGCTACCTACTCATAGCTCCTTTCCACCTCTGTTCTCCCCGAACAATTTTCACCACCTTTTTCCTTCAAACCTTCTAACACACGAACTCCCCCAAGTGACTCTCCAAAACAAAGCAATACTCAACACCAAAAAATTGATTCCAAGACATGCTGATTATGGCTGATAACTACCTTTCCCACTTGGTAGTACCTCCACAAAAGGTGGGTCAATACAAGCAAAACATGTGATGGTTGAGCTCCACACTCCCATTGATCCTCATGATCAACTATAACAACTTAGAATATTCCTTAGAATACAATTATTAAAGCAAGTAAATAATAATAACAACATTATTATAGATAACAACCTATTAAGAGGTTTCATCCTTGTCTAAGGATTATCACAAAAAGATTATAATCGTAAAAAGATTCTCATTAATAATGTTGATTATTAGGGTCGAGTGATTCTCCCCCAAAATTGACCATTCCCATTAGTCAAATGACTAGGAAAAATAATGACCCTGAGAACAAAAGGTAAGAGAGACCTCATTATCTCTTACCACTATTGTCTCTCAACTAGGGATGATGTTCCAAGAACGTCATCTGGTCATCTCGACTTGTCGTGATAACTTCAATGACAAAATGATTATACCAAGAACATGGAATCAAAAGAAAAGAGACATGACACGTGTTAACTTACGAATGGAATGAGAAGGACATAGGAGTCGATTACTCAAATGGCTAGTCAACTTATGTTTTCACAACATCTAACCCTTCCTCCAGGATGATACTCTCCTTCCTTCTTTAAAGGACATTTGTTTTCTTGTCACACCTAGAACCACAAGATTACAATCACTACATCATTATCATATCTCATAAAATAAATCATTTAATTTACAAAACTATTAAACATCTATATCTACTTCATAAACAATAGTTTAATCAGATATTTCCACAATATCAAATCAATTAACTATGACTCATCCTCCTGATTTTCATGCCAAGTTAACATTGATTAAGTCTAATTGCAAGTTGGGGATGTAACACCAAGCAAAAGGTCTCAAGACAACCCAAAGCAGCTTTGACAATATTTTCTTCTTCCAGCAAGGTAAGCAAGGAATCATTGGCAAAGTGGTAATTGACAAGTTGAGCGGATGAATTAGGCAAGGAGATCCTATGAACCAATCCCTGGGAAATGGAATGAGCAAGAAGATAGCCAAACCCTTTAGCAACCAGCACATAAAGTGAGGGGGAAAGCAGGAAGCCTTGACGAATGGAGTGGAACAAACCAAAATATTGGGATTGGTGGCCATTAATGGTGATGCAAGTTGAAGCATCAGAAAACAACATTTTAATAGACTAAAGAAAATTGGGGTCAAAATAGAGTTTGGAAGGCATGGCTAAAATGAAAGGCCATTCAATGCGGTCATAGGATTTGGCAAAATCATTCTTGAGGAAAATGGCTTGTTGATTGGAGCATCTCGCCCTCTCCATATCCTCCTAGATAGCAATGATGTTGTCCAAGATGAATCTGGATTTAATGAAGCCAGTCTATTTAGGATGCACAACCTGGGGTAAGAGATGTCATATTTTAAGAGCAAGGGTTGTGGCAATGATTTTGTAGGAAACATTGAGGAGCGTAATGGGCCGCCAGTTACAAATATCCTCAGGATCACCAGACTTAGGTATGGATTTGATATTTCCTTTATTTATAAGATTACCTAAGGATGTAGAATGAAAGGCTTCAAGATAAACTTTATGCAAATCTTGACTGACAAAATCCCACAAAGCTCTGTAAAATTCACAGAGAAATCCATCAATTCCCAGAGCCTTGTCATTAGTCATGGTGCAAACAACTTCTTTGAGGTTTTTAATTATGAGCAACTATTCACAAAAAGATGTCTAAGCTGAGGAAAACCTATTTGGCATAGCAGGAAGACAATCCTGGAGCGCATTTGACCACTCAGGAGTATAGTCTTGGGTTGTAAAAACTTGCTCATAATGCTTAACAAATGTCTGAAGAATATCAAGTAATTCTAAAAGTATAGTGGTGTCTTCTTTAATGCACTTGATGCCAAGTGAGAATGTCTGGCTCAAAGTGCCATAAAAAATTCTTTGGAGGCATGATCCCCAATCTTGAGCCAGTGTAACCTGGCCTTGAGTTGTGCTCCTCACACTGCATAGATGTCAGCAACATGCTTGTGATGCCGACGCTCTACAACTCTGACTTGCAGAGAAGGGGAGAAAGGGTTGGCGGCTAAAGCCTTCGTGGCAGCACGGAGGTCAGCTGTTGTGGCTGCATAAGACCGTCAGTGAAAAATGGCCAACTGGCACCCATAGATGTGAAGAAACCTCATATTCCATATAATAGCATCATTCTACCATTGGATCCAACCCTTTGAGTGGGGTGGTCTTGTTGTCCTAAAAATCATATGCGCTCTTTTTGTAGGATGACCCCTACGGAACTTGTCTATTTCATAGCCTACACTCTAAGTATGCATTTCGATGAAAGTCTATTCAACCTCATGCGTAATCTTCTAACACCTAAGAATGTCTTGTAATGTTCCCCTAGGTCAATTCCTCGAAGTTCGTGAAATTCAACTACGTTACAAGCTTGTCAAATTATCAATTTTGACCTTTTAGGATGTTAGAAAATTTTTAATAGTTAGCATGCAAGGGTAGCTAAAAACCCCGCCCCTGCATGTAAATTGTTTTTCTCATATTTTTGGGTGGTCAAAATATGTTATTTTTGTTTTACCATGCATGGTCGGTCACAATCCCTGCCATTGCATGTTAGGTTTTTTTTTCTTTTTGGTGTGTGTGTGTAAGGGCAGTGAAAATCACCTCCCATACATCTTGTTCTTATGTCATGTAGAAGCAGTAAAAAGTGTCGCCTTTGTACCTTATGATGGCATTAAGTCTAACTCGTGTGCAATTAATGCATGATGAGTTCAATGTTTAAAAATTATTTTATGGTTTTAATTGTTTTAAACTTCATTTGTCTTCATGTTTAGTCATCTTTATTTTTCCTCTAAGCTCTTATTTGTTTTCAGAATTTCCCACAAATGAGTGATATTGATTTTCTCGGTAGATCGAAGGTCATTTGTTCTTTGTCACCTGTGTCATTTTCTAGGTAGGGCTTTTAGTAATGTATATTTATTTATTTACTTCTTTTTGAGTGGGGTAGGGTTTCTATTTACGCAGTTGTCTTGTTCGTCGTTTCCTGAGTGTTTGTTATTGTCATGTGTGTTTGATGTGGTCAGCAATTTTCACTGTGCGTTTGATAGTTCTGTGTTAGATTTTAAGAATCTTTTCATTTTTCACCTTAGCAGTTTTGTGTTCTACCTTACATGTAAGGGTGGTGAAATTCACCACCTATACATGTTTTCCCATTCGTTGTCATGTGCTTGGGCGGTTCATTTCACCGCCAATGCACATTTGTTATCTTTTTGTGAGGTGTGTAGGGGCGGTGAAATTCACCACCCATGCCTCCTATTTTTATATCCAATATCCACAGTTGGGGTTTTTACCCACCCATGCACTTTAAAACTTACATATCTACTTACATGTAGGAGCGGTCAAAATGACCGCTCTTACATGAAAGTTCACCTAAGTTCTACCAACATGTAGAAGTAGTTAAAATCTCTGCCTTTTCATCTTTTGCATAATTTTACCTACCTACATCCAGAGGCGGCCTTTTCCGCCACCCTTACATCAATTTTAAAATTACTCACATGCAAGAGCGGTCATTTTGACCACCTGTTCATGACTCCCTCAAAATTTTCTAACACTAGGAATTTTTGAAAAATAATACCTTTGACCCGCTTTTGCCCAATTTTCCCCTTAACTGTGAGATCATGAATTTTTTTACAGTTTTTGCAAGCAGTTGATGTGATCAATATCGCAGCCAGTGATTTCTTCAAAGCTAATGTCTGAGCCATCTCCATCTAAGCCTTAAACAATAAAGTACAAGTACCAAGGGGTCTTCCCTATTACTTCGGTGTAGTCAAATGTTGATGAGATTAGAGACACTGAAATAGGCCATGTTGATATGGCAGAGTTTGTGGAAAGAACCAACCAACCAAATCCTCCACATTACATGCAAAGGATCATTGATAGTAACGTACACTTGGTGCTTCATTCCTAGTTGTAGCTCATAATCCTAACTTTGTCATTCAAGTGGCAAGCCATTATGACAAAGACACCATAATTGTGGTTGATTCCAATGGAAACGGTATCATGAGATGGAAGCAGTGGAGGCTATGTACCATAATTTTCTGAAGAAGAATGATGGTGGCAGCTGAAATTCTTTCTTCATGCCTTAGTTTATTTTTCATAGTTTTTGCATATGTAATTTGTAATTAGTTCCGGACATATCCATATGTATTTTTCCAAAATGTAAGTACATGTGGAACAAAGGAAATCCTAAGTCAAAAAGGACTCTTTTGTGGAATAAGTCAAAGTAGTTGTAGATTTCCTATATTTGCTCCAGGCCTCTCCCTATAAATAAAGGAGTCCTCTTTGTAAATAGATATCTTGAATCCTATGCAACGAAGTGTTTCCTAAATTGAAACTCAACTTTGAGACTTTGAGTTCAAATTGTATGATCAATTCCAATAAAAAAAGAAGGTGAATTTTGATATCAAACTTTGTTTTGAATCTAATTTGTATGAGTGAGGGTGTACATATGGCATTTTCACTGATTTCTCTTGTTGATTGATTGGGTAAAGTGGTGTTTGGTTATTATGATCGAAGGATGTTCAAGATAAGTTATATAAACTTTGTGTTATATTATTTCCTGTAAGTATGTGTGTTGAAAGCATTTCTCAATGGAGGATTATAAAGACTTTGAGCTTGTAGTTGTTCACTCTGTATACGGATTGTGTCGAGAACTTGTAGACTTTGTGCTATAATTTTCAATTACATTCGCGTGGATCAATGGTATTGTTAGTTGACAAAATTTATGCTCCAACTAGTGATATGGTTACTTTTAAAATCTTTCTAGGGATAATTTGAAGACTTTGTGCTTGAGATTATTCACTTGATTTGCGAATCTTTTTGTGAAGTGAGTTGAAAGACTTTGTGCTTCAACTTACATCATTAGTACTATAAAACTCTTATTGAAGGCATCAAAAAGACTTTGTGCTTCTGCATGTCTTCCACTCTCTTATCAAATATGTATGCTGGTACTCTTTGATTATTCACATGTTTAGTCAAGAATATTGGTGATTACTGTTTACGTTAATATTAGAAGTGTAGAAGCATTATTGAATATTACCGTGAAACATTGTAAACATCTTTTCTGAAAGAAGAGAAAAGGATGAATGTAACACACCCCCTACATGGTTAGAGCTAGTGTAAATACTTTTATTTTAAAATAGTTTAATTTTGTTTCAATAAGCAGTAGGAAGGGAGCCTCCCCTTGCTAAGAGGAAAGATGTATTTCATCACATTGTGGTTGATATAACTATTTTGTCTTCAGTGAGTTGATGACAAAATATTCACCCAACAGTTTTTGGTGACTCTACTGGGGATCGAACATGCAACCAAGAGTCTCTCGCCTTTGGTTGAAGCATACCAGCCTCATCTTTTGTAATATATTGTTTGTTAAATTTTTATCAAGGAGTATGGTTGTCCTAGGTCCATGGGGAAATGCTTTTGGTCCTTTGAATTTGACTCAGCCTCTACATGAACTACCTTAGGGTTCGCGTAAGAACTTTCCCAAATTCTACGGGGATGGCAAACAACATCCAAATGAGCACATTGCAGCATTCTACATTACATGCGGTGTTCTCATAATTGAGTATGAAGATGTTTCTATGAGACTATTTGTAGAAACACTCCAAGGTGTTGCAATTGATTGGTTCTATCACCTTGCACCAGGAATTATTGTTGGATGGAATACACTTCAAACTTAGTTTGAATCTACATTCAAGCTGGCAAAAGATGCTTACGCCTTGTTGGCCCAACTTACTCAAATGAAAAAGGAACTACATGAGCCCATGCATGAGTTCGTGGCAAAGGTTAATAAGCTAAAGAACAAGATCCCAACTATTGCTCAACCCACAGTTGAGAACCTAAAATGCTTCTTCGTCAATTCATTGTTGCCAGAAGTAAGTTTCCTTTTACGAAGAGCAACTCCAGTTGATCTTGCAACTTATTGTTCAAATTTTGGTAGTTGAAGTGGAGGATGATTTGATCTTGGTGGGAAAGTTGAAGAAGGATTCTATTAGACCCAGTGGGTAGCCTCCTTTGGCTTTATCTTCTACTAGCACTACAGATCCTATGGTGCAAAAGTTGGTTGATGAGCTGTTAGCTCTAAAAAAATAGATGTCACAGAATTTGTCATACAAGGACATTCCAAGAGCTACCTTCCCTAATGCTCTGAATTACCAAGGTAATGCTTCAAGGAATCAAAATCAAAATAGGCTTCCTTCATCACAAGGAATACTTTCTTTAGAGTCACCACCTCTGAATGCATCAATCTTTTATTATGAATCAGAGCAGGATGATTTTCTTCAATTAGAGTATGATCAAGGAGAAGATGATGCTAATCTTTTCATAGAAGGTGAAGAGCAGTTAGCTGGTGACTCTACCATCAGGTTCCTAAACTTGGAAGATGAGATGGAGCATGAAGAAGTTACATTTGGAGAATCTTATGATGTTCTCACATGGTCACAGAATCAATCAGATCATCAAGATGTGGCTGGTGATAATCAAGTAAGTACAAAAGATCCTTACTTCATCCCCTATTCTTAAGACTAGTACTCCCAATGTAAAACCTCAAGAGGAGAGTTTTCCGTCTTCTATAGCAAGTCCATATCAACTAGTTGGTATCATAGATCATGCTAAGGAGACAAAGATTCAAATGTCAGAAGCCAGAATACCTGTCAAAGGTATTATGCAGAAACTTCATCCTGAAAGGGAGGCCAAGTACACAGTGACAGAATCTGAGGATTCAAAAGCTTAGATTCTTTTTGAGTCTTCTAGAATGGGTACTTATTCCTCAGCCACTAAAGAAGATCCTGAGTCATTGGATAATGCTTTGAATGAGGGTCAAGAAAAATATGAATCATCCTCTTCAAGTGAAGAGATTTTGCAGCTGAAAGGAAATAGGATTTCCAAAGGATTGGTTTCTCTAGAGAAACTTTTTGATAAGCATAATCACATTGTCAAACAGCAACAACAATTGGAACCAAAGTCATCAGCAGACCAACCTTGCTTTTTTTCTAACCACTTCTCCATCTTCATTCAATTTATTTCTAAACACCCATTTTGTACCTAACACATTTTTGTCTGCATGTCTTGGCACTAATTTCCAAGTTTGATTTTTCTCTATCTGATAGAGTTCTTCTTCCATTTCTTGGATCCAGCATTCATCCTTGCTTGCATCAGTAAAGGTTTTAGGTTCCATCTTAGATAGCAAAGAGAAGTTTACCTATTCAGTTTCCCTTTGAAATATTCTTCTAGACTATACTCCATTCTTGTCTCCAATCTGATCTTCTGAGTAGTTCTTCTAAACATACTTAGAAGGAGTCTTGGTGGCCTTCTCTTGTGTTTCTTCCTTTTCTTCAACTTCTTCCTCTTCTTCTATGTAAGAAGATTCATCTGAACAATGGTCTTCTTGAACATATGTAGGTGGTTGTAGATCTTCATCAACCTTCACATTTACACTTTCACCAATCTTTTGCAGCTTATTTTTGAAGCATTTATATGCCATACTTCTAGATGAATAGCCAAGGAAGATACCTTCATCTGATCTTGAATCAAATGTTCCTAGGTTATCATCATCTCTCCTAATATAGCACTTGCTTCCAAACACCCTGAGATGTTTGACTGAAGAAGGTCTGCCTTTCCACAACTCATAAGAAGTCTTGGTGTTGTTTACCCTCAACTATCCTCTAGTGAGAATGTAGACTGCAGTGTGGACCACCTCTTTCAAATATCTGTCAGGAAGCTTTGCATTATTAAGCATAGTTCTTTCCATCTCCTGCACTATCCTTTTTTTTTCAACAACTCCATTTTGTTGATGGGCTCTTGCAACAGATAGGTGCCTCCTTAGTCCATGTTCTTCACAATATTCCTCAAAGTCATTTGATGTGAATCCACCTCCTCTATCAGACCTTAAGCACTTGATTCTGGAATTCATTTCATTTTCAACCATAGACTTGAAAATATTAAACCTACTAAAAGCTTATGATTTCTCTTTCAAAAATGTAACCCATGTCATCCTAGAGTAATCATCAATAACATAAAATACCTCTCACCTTGGAGACTCCTTGTCTTGGTACGACCACACAGATTAGTATGAATCAGATCCAATGGTCTTGTAGAAGAATACTCCTTGGTATTGAACCTTGTCCTTGTCTACTTCCTAATCTAACATTCTTTACACAAGGTGCTTGCAGGCTTTGCAATTTTTGGCATGTCTCTAACTACCTGAGTGGAGCTAATCTACACAAGATTGTCAAAATTCATGTGTCCCATCCTTTTGTGCCATAGCCAACATTCATTTGTCTATCCTAGAAGACAATTTCTTCCATTAACACCACTTAGGTTGTACAAGTTATTTTCTATCCTAGAAGCCTTTGCCACCAGTTTACTAGTATTTGCTCTTCTAATTTCACATCCTTATTCATGAAATATAAGATTGTATTCTTTGTTGCACATCTAACTTACACTGAGAAGATTGTACTTGAGACCTTCTACATATAGAACATCTTTTGTTCTAGATCTTCCATCAATACTTATGGTGCCCTTACCACAAATTTTCATAGATGTGTTATCTCCAAACTTGACTGTTCCACCATTCCACTTTACAAGATTGATGAATTTGCTTTTATCACTTGTCATGTGGCTTGAACATCCATTGTCTATCACCCAGGGATTTGTTTTCCCTTGGGCATCAAAATGTTGTTCGAACAATCATTGAATTTTCAACCTTATTATTTGTTTACATTGTCTTTTGAAAGTGTCACTCTCCTTGTCTTGCTTGCTGATGTGAGTCATTTGAGCATCTGACTTAGTCAATCCACTTTTGTAATAACTTGCTATGTGTCCAAAATTGTTGCAAATATGACATATCATATTGAAATCAACCAGGGGAGCAAGAGGACTTCAAAAATTCTTCTATTCATTCTAGAATTACATTCAATAGCCTTATGACCATATTTATTGCAGATAAAACAATAACTAAAAAAGGCATCATTAAACCTATTTATGAAGATCTACCTTGCATGGAAAGGTCTTCTATATCTTCTTCTTTGAGACATGATTGAAATGAGATCTTCTTCTTCAATGTCATCTGGATCTCCAAGCCTTTTTCCAAAGTTTATATTTTTGTCCAACTGATCATATACTTTCTCCAATTATTTTCAGAGTGAAAAGATTTCTTCCTCAAGTTTTGAGCATTCATTTGTCTTGGCTTCAATTT
Source organism: Cunninghamia lanceolata (assembly GCA_027924645.1). Lineage (NCBI taxonomy): Eukaryota > Viridiplantae > Streptophyta > Pinopsida > Cupressales > Cupressaceae > Cunninghamia > Cunninghamia lanceolata. Next base: position 197,510 of record BSBN01001409.1, on the reverse strand, counting down.
GGGATTTTTATTCTTTATTCTCTTTCCTTACACATTTCAAGTCTTCAAGAGTAGAAATAAGTTCAACTTCAAGATCAACTTCACATTCTTCTTCATCAATAGTCTTGTCAAAAATTTTAGAAACTTCCATAGCCCTGAATAGGGATTGTTCTCTATCATCATTTGATGAGTAGTGATCTGCTTCTTCCAAAGAGTTGTGGTCTTCTTTGGAAAGGATATTCCTTTTGAAGTTGTTCCTTTTGAAACCCTTGCTACTATTTTTATTCTCTCCAAAAGGACATTTAGATGCATAATAACTAATTTTACCACAGTTAAAACATTTGAAGGGTAACTTACCTCTGTACTTGCATGAACCCCTCTTTAGCTTTCTCACAAATTTTGCTTCTTCTTCCTCAAACTCATTGTGCGGATCAAAAGTTCCTTCTTTCTTTGAGGCTTCGAAAGAAGCTTCCTTTTTAGATGTGTATTGGTTTGCATTTCTCATTTCATAGGCAATGAGAGACCCAAACAGATCATCCATGGTAAATGTGTTCAAATCTTTGGCTTCTTCAATATTAGAGACTTTTGAATCAAATATGTGAGGGATAGATCTCAAAACTTTCTTCATAGCCACTAAATCATTCACTTCATTGCCTAGCCCTCTAATTCTATTGACAATTTCATCCCCTCGAAGCAAATAGTTAGCAATGCTTTCCTCTTCTTGCGTTCCCATATTCTCAAACATTCCTTTGTAAGATTGTAATTTTGCTTGCTTTATGTTATCATTTCCTTCGTAGAGATTTTTGAGTTTATCACATATATCCTTGGCCATCTTGCACTGCATTACCTTCACAAAATCTAAGTTGGTTAGACCACTTAAGATAGCATTCTTAGCTTTAGCATTGTTTTCACATGCCTTCTTCTCAACTAGATCTATAAGAGGGTGTGTAGGATCAATATAAGCATTGATTGCAGATCTCCAAACATCATACCCTAGAGAGGTAAGATAGGATTCCATACTCACACTCTAGAAGGCATAGTTAGTTCCATAAAATGGAGGTGCTCTGTTAGAAGTGGATCCTTCCTAAGCCATGTGTTCTAATCTGAGATCTACCTTCAATTGTTAGGTTGTACCAAGGAACTTTGATCTAATACCAATTGTTAAACACACATAAGTACTGAGTGGGGGGGTGAATCAGTACTTATTCAAATTATTTCCTTTTAAATGCATTCAATTGAAACTAAACATTTAAACCAATTGAGTCGTAAAAGCACATACACACATGTCACCAAATTTACATGGAAACCCAAGATGGGAAAGACCATAGTGAGCAAGCTGCTTGGATTTACTGTCCAAATCCAGGCTCACAAATAAAAAGAGATTTGCAATGAAATTTATGGGAACCAACCCAAAAGAAGCACCAACTCCCTAAAGTGCTACAACACTTACAAGAAGAGGCACCAACCTCTGTACCAAAATACTTGACTGATTATGATGGTTCAATCACCTCCACAACATCATCTCCTTTAACTCTTTGATATTGACTTACTCAGATAACCTCAACATCTCTGCTCTATCATCTTTTCTCAAAACACTTCTGCAATACATTACTGACTCTATTATGAATCATGCATCATAGCCTATAGAGTTACTTCTCAATTTTTGGATCATTCATCTTTTCCACACATGCTCACACACATTGAAACAATCTTCTATTCTTCATATATATCCTCCACAAGCCTTATGTTGTCAATTTAAGTATGCACCCTTGTTAAGTTTGCAAAAACTTAACTATTTGTTGAAACATGGGATCATTCTCGGATGTGGGTCTCCTTTCATGAGAACAAATTTCTAGAGTGGGTTTGTTCTCTTATAATTCCTAAACTACTAACTTGAGGGGAAAAAGGATAGAAGGATGTAATTGAAATGCAAACTAATTCTGGAATCTAAACTGGATGAAATTCTATCACTCACAAACAAATCCTCTAACCTAAATCCTCACAATTTCATTGATAGTTTATGCCTTAAGTAATTTGCAACCAGGTTTGGATCAAACACAAACTACAACCAGGAAGAACTAAGTTTGTAATAGTATTGAGACATAATAAAGAACAGAAAAAGTCACAATATAACATTAGATCAAGACTGCAAAATATGTGAAACAAGATGATTTTCTATTAGAACTGAAAGGAGTATAATGCATGAAAATAAAAATATGAGCCAACTGTCTATATACAACTCTTCCTGTGAACAAGAGAGAAGAAACTAATGCTAACTGACTGAGAAAAAACATTGTTTTTCTCTTACAAATGTCTCCAAAAGATTCCCTCTGAAGAAAGCTGAAAAAGCTCCTAAAAATAGACCCTAAGTCTATTTTCGAGCTACTCATGAAAGCCAAAAATAAAGCACTGAATCTGTCACCAATCTAGAAAATAAAGCTGCAAAATTGCCCTCTTATGTGGTCCTACCATAAAACTACTTTTCTTTGCTCATGAAAGCTCCAAAATTTGTCCTATATGGGTCTAAATAAAACAAATCAAAATGGGATATTTGATCTATTTTATTAGCCTATAAATTGCCTAAAAAATAGTTAAACTTTAAAAGCAATTTATAATTTCATTGCTTTAAAGTTAACTTTACAATGATATGGCAATTTTAATCAATATCCTATTCGATATGATTTTTTGCAAAAATAAAATGATATTTGGGTTATAATTTCGCCAAGATATTTACAAGACAACACTATTGATTTTCTATAAAAATCATAAAAAGATGAAATATTACACATATTTACAAAAAATAAATGAAAGCCCTAAAAGGCTTGACACCATGGCTTCCATGTGTCAATATTTTGCCACCTCATCTATATCCATATGCCTTGGACAATGCCAACTCATTGCCCATATAGTGCAATCATGTCATCACCTTGCATACTCTTCACATCTCAGAAGGTTAATGTTTGATCTTGTGCATATATTTGAAATATGTGAAGGAAAAAGAATAATGCATAAGTGGGAGGTCAAAGACACTCAACCACATGCATAATAAAATGATACTTAGAATCCAATATGAGTCGACCACATATGAGATTAAGGCCTTGAAAAGGTTCTAAATGCACAAGCCTTGTTCACTCATGATTATGTCCACCTTTGACTTTATAAAATAAGCCATAATCTATAAGTTGTCGGTCTCTTCTCCTTATGATTGCTAGGCACCATCGATACGAGTTTTTGACCCCAATCTCATTTGGATAAAATAATTATGTTGTTTGCATGGTCAAAATATGAAAAGAATGTTGAAACAAAAGCAAATGCAAACCCTTAAACTTCAGTCATTTTCATTTTGTTGGTGTTGAGTTTGGCTCTGCAACTATGTGGCTGCCGACTTGGGGTTTCATGGTTTTGCATAGTTTTCTCCATATCCGGTTTCCTGTGTCTAAAAACGTTACACTTCTTAAGCCAAAACAATAGGCCACACTTGGTGAGTTTGAATTTGAAGCTTAAAATGGCATTTGACTGTATTTTAATGGCTTCTCTTTCTTGAATGGCTATGGTCATACTACTCTTTTTTCAGTTTCTTGGCTTGATATATATTTTGTTTGGTTTCTTCTATGTCAAACTTCATGAATATGGCAAAATGATAAACTCTCCAGTTGGGCTGCGGCCATATAGTTTTCTTCCTCTACAATGTCATACGGTGAGTTTCACTGTCTCTTTTCATCATTGCTTCCTTCATTTCTATATGTACAAACTGAGATGAGGGTTTTATTTTTTGTTAGCTAGGTATCTTAAAAAACTTTCATACATGGCATGGCTGTATATAATGCATTCTATAACTGGCTCTTTGTCTTTTGATGTGAAAAATTTGAAGTTCCTGTCTTTGAAGTGAGAGTGTCTTTTATATCACACAGAAACTTCTTTTACTTTACTTGACTGTGTAGTGCAAAAAGAAAGAAGACTCTTTTAAACCTGACAAGGGTTTCATGTTTTCACTGTATAAACAAGAACTTCACCTACGGCCTTGTCTAGAAATTTTAATTAACCATTCATTTTGTCTTCCTTCTGAAAATATGTTGGGGTTTTGAAACTCGATATAGGTATTTGAAAAAATGAATATGAGTGGCATTATATGTCACGGCCTCACTTAGATATATCTTTGCACTTTTCACTTCACTGTGTGAACTAAGGTTTTCCAAAACTAAATGAGGGTTTCTATCTTTTTTAGCACAAAAGTCTTCCTGTAGTCTACACTGGCATATGATATATTTTCTATTTCTTATGATGTCATTGTTGAGTTATAATCACTGTCATTATTTTTAAGAAGAGTGAGGATTTCATATATTGTTCTCTACTTCTGTAGCTCTATTTGCTCCTTCATGATATATCATATTGGTTGTCCATGGTCTTTGCATATGAAGTATATACTGTCGGTTTCGAATTTTAGAAACCTTTCCTTTCTGTAGCAGCATATATGTCTTCATTTATGTAGCTTCACTTGTCCATTCAGTGGACTATACCAATAAAACACTTCAAACATGATTGATGGCTTCTTTGTGTCATGTCATTCTGGAACTGTAACAAATGAAGAAATCACTTACTTACCTATTCTGTATATACTGTAGCACATGATGACTTTTATCGTTCCTCTTTAATGTACTTCATCATATCAAATGTATTATGTAAGATGTCCTATAAGACATCAATCAGGTCCACTGTATCTAATGTCACCAGTTTGACAGATCACTTCTTATGATGAATATTTTGTTTGAGCTCACTCATAACTAGATGCAGCCATGCACTTATACATTTCATTTTGACACAGAAATGACATTCTGTAGCATAAAGGATGATGATGATCACACTTGTTTAATTATTCCTTGGTCACATGATAATGATGTTCTATTACAACACATGTAATGAAGTGTTCCTTTTGAAGTTTGTCAAAGACAAAATGAGCCATCTAAACTAGTTGTCTTGTATTCTTCTACTATAGATCTACAATACTATCCTATTTTTTTCATAGATATGCATTTAATGTAACATGTGATACACACTATTTTGATGCTCAACTTATCAGTAGCAAAATGTGAAGCATAATTGGGTATATTTCATCATTTAAAAGGTAGTTTATGTAACTTAAATTTGAATTTGACTTTTCTACTCCACTTAAATGTGAAAATATATTGTTTGGTACTCACCTGTCCTTGCAAACTTGCTTACTGGTTTATAATGGATACTCCTATCAGATTATTGATCATGGATGAGTAAAAAATCCTCAAATAGTCAACACTTGTGAACACTTATTCCTTTATTAGTCTGATGATTATAAATGCATTTTGTACTCCTAATCATTATCATGCTTGAGAATGTCATTTTCATGACAGTTGGAGTAGTGACATAAGCTATTATATGCATTAAGTTTTGTCCTCCATCAGTTTAGGTCATGTTCTTGGTTGCATTTCATATTGTGAAGTGAAATCATGGTCATGTCTTGAAATGGGACTGATGCATATGATTGTTCTTTGCTATTCCTTCAACTTGTCATGTGAATGTCATCAATGATTTTATTCTTTCAATTCATCCCTTCTGAGATCAAGGGGTAGTAGCATGCTGGGCTCAACCCTTGTGGGATCCCATTTGATACCACATGCTGAAAGTCTTCAATCAACTTCATGATTTGTCCTATACCTGCACATGAAACAAATAAATTAGAATAAAACAATGATGCTTTATGTTTGCTTCTCTTCAATTCCTTATGCATATGGATGTTCTCATTTGATCAATGCATTATAACTAAAGTATTATGCCTCTCCTGATAGATGAAGGATTTTCATAACCGGAGCTTCTAATGGGACCCTTCCCGCAATTTTTCAGGTACATGCTGGGGTCAAGAGCAAGACTGGAGACTACTACGAAGATCAACCAAAACAAGGCAATGATGGCTATGTTTTTCCCTCCTTCATTCGATGCATAGTATTTTATTTATATTTGTATGAATTTATCTATAACCCACGGCTTGTGTGGGACATCTAATATGTCTTAGTTTCCTTCAATGCAATGTTTATTCCTTTATGTATTCAAACTTGTAAATGAATAACCATTGTGATGAATGAATACTTATCTCATTTTACTGCTCTGCAATGTAATGAATGCTTTGAAACTTTTCTTTTCTTTCCTCAACAACTGAACTTCATTTGTCATAATAAGTATGCAACTAGCACATAATAGAAATAAATCAAACCTCATTCAAAAATGATAAATGTTAAATCTGCTTAGCCAATTTTTGAGATATGGTCAAAAAATGGTAACACCTTCTAAGCATCAACTTTGTCGACCTTCATGTAATGTGTATCATGAAACATGTAACCAGCCTTGCTTGTCAGCTCCTAAATCATCTGTAGCCATAGATGTAGGAATGAAATCTCTTTATGCATTTCATATTGGATGATCTCCTGGACCCAAATTACTTTTTCCAACACCCTTCAACTGGCACACTCATCCCAATCCTCAATGCAGGCACTCAAATGCACCAAGTCCGCTTTGCAAGCACTTAACTTTCCAAACATTATCTCTAGACCCAATGCAGTACCAGAGAAGAAAAATAACAAGTGGTTCACACAATAAACACTATGGGTCCTAACCATCTTCCTCATAAACTTTTCTTTCTAGTTCAAGCATCTTTTTGCTGGCACAAGTGATTAGACATTGAAACCTATTATCACTGCACTTGTCTGTCTCACAATCTTACCTTAGAACATTGCTAAACATACTTGCAGTACTTTTTACATTTTGAAATTTGGATATATTAAGAAAGACACCATTATTCACATATGGTTCAAACCACCAGGCTATATCTTCAAGTGTAGAGGAGTGCAAAGCATTATTTTGTACCTTTAAGACTGCAACAACACTGTAACACCATTGTCTCGACACAGAACATTGAAAAATACATTTGTAGTGATCCAAAACACTTGAAACCTAAAGTAAGAATATATACTAACCATCTAAACCTATCTTTCAAAGAGCAAAGCCAAACATCAAATTGCGCTGGAATGTAGTGGCTTTCTATGTTAAGGATTGCATGTAGAAGATATTAATTAAATGCAAATAAAGATTAAACAGAGGAATGAAAAATAAATAGAAATAATAACAGCGAGAGATAATTTTTTAATGTGGTTCAACCAAACTTGGGCTAAATCCATCAACAGAGAGTCCAATATTATTATCCATTAAATCAAACTAATTACAACCAATAATCCTTGCAACTCAATACCACTGCAAAATGCTACAATACATCAACGGAAGCCCTAACCCTTAGCCACTTTTATCAAGCCTTATGTCGATTACAAAATAAGGTTTCACCTTGACCCTGTCTTGGGGGTGCTGTCCCCAAACCCCCGCAAGGGGCTTTGCCCCTTGACCCCATTAAATAATTTGGGGGAAAACTACGTTGATAAAAGTGGGGTAAATTTAGCCTCTAAGTCTGATTAGGCTCCATATAACAACATTCTATTTATCTCTGATAAGCTTACACAACAACATGACTTGTTCTCACTCTACAAACTTTGGAAAACTTTGTGATAATTCTTATGCTTAGAAACTTGGATCATACATACCTCATAGATATCTCTAGCTATCCTCCAAGCCACAAGGCCATATCTTCATATGCAGTAGAATGCAGTACAATCTCTTGTGCATCTGGCACTTACAACAACTTGATTGTTTCACTAATAGTTTCATTCAGCAATTATTTTCACCAAAAGACAAGATATTACAACACCTTCATATCATCATGCAATGCTTTTCAACAAGTAACAATGCAACAAGCATATCAAATCTTTCACCTATCCATGAACTCTAGAAGATAAGGTATAATTGTGTATAGATGATACTGATCTTAGCTGCTTTTATCAAGCCTTATGTCAGTTACAAAAATAGGGTGTTTTTTATGTCAGCCAATAGAAAAAAATAACTCCTGACGCCTTTATAAAATAATAAAAATCGTTAGAGGTTTTGGGGGTGCTACCCCTGAGCCCCTGCTACCCCTTAGACACTACAAGGGGCGCTACCCCTTGACCCCATCTTGGGGGTGCTACCCCTAAACCCCGTAAGGGGCACTGCCTCTTAACCCCGTTAAATAATTTGGGGGGAAACCGCATAGATAAAAGTGGGTTAAATTTAACCTCCAAGTCTGATTAGGCTCCATATAACAATAATCTCCCACTTGGAGACTGATCAAAATCCACACCATATCATCTCCCACTTGGAGACTAGTCATAACACCGTTGACCCTATAGCTCTCACTGGAAATAAGCACCCTGGACTTTGTTGTTCTAATTTTATTTGTTTTCAGTCTTGAAGACCAACCAAAGTTGAAGAGGAGCTCAGCTTAACCCTTGTCACTACCTTCGTAAACATATCCATTGGATTTTCATCTATATGTATCTTTTCCAGCCTTAACTATCCATCATCTAACACTGACCAAATGAAGTGATACCTAAGTTGTATGTGTTTGGTCTTTGAATGCAAGGCAAAATTCTTTGCAAGATGTATGGCATTCTAACTATCTGTATACAAAGAACTGTTAGCCTGTTATTTGCCCAATTCTTCCATGAAATATTGCAACCATATCATCTCCTTGCTTGCTTCTATTGTAGCTACATACTCTGCCTCCATGGTGGATAAAGCAACCACCTTTTGCAACCTGGAGATCCAACTCACCGCTATCCCACCTATAGTAAAGACATAACCTATAGTACTCCACTTGGTATTAATAGCCCCTGCCAAATCTGAGTCTACATGACCTACTAAATCGATATTAGAGCCCCCAAAATATATGTGTTTATTGGATGTACCTCTCAAATATCTAAGAATCCATTTTACCGTATTCTAATGCTCCAATCCAAGATGACTCATATACCTACTTACGACTCCTATAGCATGTGCAATATCTGGTCTCGTGCATATCATGGTATGCATTCAACTTCCTATAGCTAAAGCATATGGTACCTTGGACATTTTTTCTTCCTCTTCTTGTGTCTTAGGACACATCTCCTTAGTCAATTTCAAATGACTAGGCAAAGGTATGCTCACAGCTTTTGCATTCTCCATATGGAATCTCTGCAACATCTTTTCAACATAATCAGCCTAAGAGAGAGTCAATTTTCTGTTCTTCCCATCTCTGCAAATTTTCATACCAAGGATTTGTTTTGCTACCCCTAAATCCTTCAGAGCAAATGATTGTGATAACTATTGTTTTAACTCTCTTATGTGATCCATGTTAGACCCTACTACAAGCATGTCATCAATATATAAACATAAAATAATGTAGCTATCATTATCTAACCTCTTAAAATAAACACAACGGTCATAATTACACTGGCTGTAGCCTTGCTCAGCCATAAAACTATCAAATTTCAAATACCATTGTTGAAGTGGTTGTTTCAAGCCATATAAGCTCTTCTTCAATCTACACATCAGTTTCTCATTACCTTTGACCTCAAATCCCTGTGGTTGTTCCATATAGATCTCCTCCAAATCACCATGGAGAAAGGTAATTTTCACATCTAGCTATTCCAAATGCAAATCTTCAGCAACCGCAATACTTAAAACAATATGAATAGAAGTCATCTTAATAATAGGAGAAAAATCCTCATCAAAATCAATGCCCTTTTCCTGTGCAAATCCTTTTACAACTAACCTGGCTTTAAATCTTTTCTTACTTCCATCTTCCTCTTTCAACCTATAAACCCATTTGTTTGGTAAAGGCTTTTTACACGCAGACAACTTACATAATTCTCAAGTCTAATTTTTCAATAAGGAGTCCATTTCCTCTTTCATTACAAGCTCCCACTGAACCTTTGTATCAACCTGCATAGCTTCATCATACCCTTCTAGTTCACTAGCATCTATTAACAAAATAGAATACAAAGAGGGAGAAAACCTTTCAAGAGGTCTACTTAGCCTTGTTGACCATCTAACATTCACTAGAGTTTGTGGTATTTCTTGTTGTTGCTGTGGAGCATGAGGAAATACTGGAACATCATTATCTGGAGTATCATCTAGTACCACATAATCCTTTTCTTTCTTCTCATACTGCTACAACTGATCTTTGTACAACACCTTCTCATTGAATACAACATCCCTGTTTCTCACAATTTTCTAATTTTCAAAATTCTAAAGCCTATAACCAAATTCATCAATGCCATATCTAATGAAGGTACACTTTTTATTTTGCATCTAGCTTGGTTCTATTTTCATAATCAACATGTGCAAATGCTTCACATCCAAAGGTTTTGAGAAAAGAATAACTCACCTTCTTACATATCCATGCTTCCTCTGGAATACCACAGCCCAAAGGAACTGAAGGACCTCTATTAATTAAATATACAGTGGTGTTCACAGCCTCTGCCCACATGTTTAAAGGCAGCCCAGCATGTAATCTCATGGTCCTTGCATTCTCCATTATTGTCCTATTCATGCGTTCAACCACTCCATTTTCCTATGGAGTCCCTGGAACCATTTTCCACCTACAAATTCCATTAAAGGAACAATAATCCTCAAATTATTTTCTACAATACTTACCACCATTATCAGATCTGAGACATTGTAATCTTTTACCCGTCTCATTCTCAACCAAGCTTCTCCATTTCTTAAATATTTCAAATACATCATATTTCTGCCTAAGGAAATAAATCCAAACCTTCCTAGTTATATTATCTATGAATGTAACATAATACCAAGAGCCACCAAGAGAAGATACCTAAGCTAGTCCCCATACATCTATATGCACAAGCTCCAACTTTTCATCTTTCTTTTGCTTCCCATCCTTGAGAAAATTGACTCTCTTTTATTTGCACCATACACACAAGTTTCACAGAAATCCATATTAATACATTTTAGACCTAGTAAAACCTTCTTAGAATGAAGTACCTTCATACCTTTTTCACTCATATGCCCAAGTTTGTTATGCCACAGTGTTGTCTTAGAACCTGCAGCAACTATTTTAGTCTCTTTCTACGAACCTACAGCAATTGTTCCTGAACTTGTTTATTTTTTCTCTACAACAGCTAAAGTAGAAGGAATAGTATGACCTGTACAAAGATATAAGGTGCCTACTTTCACACCTTTTGCTACTATTAAGGCACCTCTTGTAACCTTCCAATTTTTATCAGTAAATGTAACAATGCAACCTTCATCACCGATCTACCCTGATGAAATTAAATTCCAACTCAGCCTTGGAACGTGCCTTGCCTCTTATAGTAGCCAATGATTCCCATTCTGCAACTTAATCTTGATTCTTCCCTTTCCAACAATCTAACAAGGTTCTTTATCTCCCAAATAAACCAATCCAAAATCCCCTTAGACCTAATCAAGAACATAACTTCTATGGGGCGTAGCATGAAATGAGGCCCCTAAGTCTAAAACCTATGAATCATCAGCATTATCTAGGGAAAGAATCAAAGCATCATCTTCAGATTTATTACTTAGCACATTTTCCTCATTATTGCCTTCTTGTTTGTGTCCTTTTATATTCTTCTGAGACCAGCAATCTTTCTTCAAGTGACCTAGTTTCCCACAGTACCAGCAATCCTTTTATCCTCTGGATTGGGACCTTTTGTCCTTTGATTTTCCTCATGAATTCCCATGACCTCCAAAACCTTTTCCTCTCTCCTTTGATCTGCCCCTGCTTTTTGCATTCAAAACACTACCTGATGTGGACCCTCTTGAGCTTTTCTATTACATTTCCTTGCTAAGGATAACACCAACAACATCATCAAATTTTAAAGTATTTGAACCAGAGACAGAGTTACTTACAGCCATTACCAAGTTATTCCAGCTTTCTGACAAAGAACATAATATTAAGAGAGCCCTCACCTCTTCATCAAATTTCACTTTTACAAAAGTTAATTGACTAGTAATTGTATTAAACTCATTTAAATGATCTATCACAGATCCACCTTCAATCATTTTTAGATTAAACAAATGATTCATAAGAAACACCTTATTTGAGGCTGAGGATTTTTCATACAATTTAGCCAAAGCTTTCATCAGTTCATCTATTGTCTTCACTTCTGTTATATTGAATGCCATAGATGGTGCCAGGCACAACCGAATGATTCCCAATGCCTTTTTATCTAGAAGATTCTAATACTCATCAGTCATTGCTGTTAGTTTCTTGGCTATTCCTTCCAACAGTCTCCATAAATCCTTCTGTTAGAGATAATCCTCCATCTGCATCTTCCATAACTAATAGTTCTTCCCATTGAATTTATCTACCTTCAATTTACCCTCATCCACCATTGCTCCCACTCAATCATGAGACCTTCCTGCATATGATAATCAAACACAATCCACTCTAATACCACTTGTTAGGGATTGCATGCAGAAGATATCAATTAAATGCAAATAAATATTAAACAAAGGAATGAAAAATACACAGAAATAATAACAACGAGAGATAATTTTTTAATGTGGTTCACCCAAACTTGGGATACATCCACCAATAGAGAGTCTAATATTATTATCCAGTAAATCAAACCGATTACAACCAGCAATCCTTGCAACTAAATACCGCTGCAAAATGCTACAATACATCAACAAAAACCCTAGAACCCTTAGCTGCTTTTATCAAGCTTTATGTCGATTACAAAAATAAGGTTTCCCCTTGACCTCATCTTAGGGGTGTTGTCCCCAAACCCCTACAAAGGGCGCTACCCCTTGACCCCATTAAATAATTTGGGGGGAAACCGTGCCGATAAAAGTGTGTAAATTTAACCTCTAAGTCCAATTAGGCTCCATATAACAACATTCTATTTATCTCTAATAAGCTTGCACAACAACATGACTTGTTCTCACTCTACGAACTCTACAAAACTCTGTAGTAACTCTTATGCTCAGAAACTTGGATCATACATACCTTATAGATATCTCTAGCTATCATCCAAGCCGCAAGGCCATATCTTCATATGTGGTAGAATGCGGTACAATCTCCTGTGCATCTAGCACTTACAACAACTTGACTGTTTCACTAATAGTTGCCTTCAACAACTCTTTTCACCAAAATAGAAGATATTAAAACACCTTCATATCATCATGCAATGCTTTTCAACAAGTAATAATGCAACAAGCATATCAAATCTTTCACCTATCCATGAACTCCAGAAGATAAGGTACAGTTGTGTATAGATGATATTGATCTTATGTTCATGTCTTTCATCCTCAAGTCTTCTAATCATCACTCCTTTAACAAGTCTTTCACATCAAATCCTCTAACCACCATTATTTTGACATTAATGACAACATATGCAACATCATCTAGTGGTAACTCTGAAGAAGAATAAACTATAGATGTGACAATAAATTCTTCACCGGTAGTTGTGAGGAGTACTGGGAATTAAAGATCACCTTACAAATATATTCCACCTAATTTCCATTGTGTATTTTCTCTAACATGTATTTATAGTGAACTAATTTTTGTGGAAGAGGCTCTCAAATATAAAGAGAAAAAGTCTTGAAATAATTCCATGGATGAGAAAATGTCAGCATTGAATCAATGCACAACGTAGAATTTGGTTGATTTGCCTAAGGATAGGAAACCCATTGGTTACAAGTGGGTGTTCAAGAACACGTTCAGAGCAGATGGATCACTTGATTAGTACAAGGCATGATTGGTGGCAAAGGGTTATTCCTAGTTTGAGGGAATAGACTTCGGTGAGATCTTTTCCCCTTTTTCTAATTTGAGTTCCATTTAGATGTTGTTATCTATTGTTATGACACTTGATTTGGAAATTGAGAAAATAAATATTAAGACAACATTCTTGGATGGAGACTTAGAGGAAGAAATATTTATGGAACAACCGTAAGGATACATGGTAAAAGGTAAGGAGAAACTAGTTTGTAAGATAAATAGATATTTGTATGGAGGGTAAGTGTAGGAAGATGGGGGGCCAAAAAGGGGTCTTAAGTGGCCACTTTTTTTCTGAAATCAGGAAATACTGGCCTTGGATGAGAAATTGAGCATAGTTACACTCAAAATTTAGAGATGCAACCAAAACAATGTTCGTAGTGCTCCGAGTCTACTTTCTAAACTACTATTTTGTTTTGAAAATGGCATAGATTAAGGGGTTCAAAAGAGGGAGCCACAGAAATTGGTGTTGTTTCTGTCAAAAAAACATAACATAGCATGTTTTGTGGCTCCCTCAAAAGGTCAACTTTTTTTTGGTATTTTTAAAAATGCTTCAGTGAGAAATTAGCTAATAGCATGTAGTTTATGCCCAATTTTTCTAATAATTTTTTGATGAATATTTGATTTTTTACTAATTTTCAAAGTGGACACACCCTAAAAAACAGAATTTTGGCCGTGCTACCCCTATAAATTTTGAAAACTAATTGAAAATAATTTTTTTATTTTTTAATGTTTGTAGAATGGAGTCTAGTTTCTAAATATGTAATTTTTTGGAAATTTGAATGAATAATTATTTTACAATGAAAAAAAGACCAAACAGTGGTTTTTGCCTAAAAACGGACACACAAACAAAAGAAATTAAAGATGAAAGGCTTAACATTGTTAAAATGTGAAAAAAATCACATCGTCAAATAGCTAAGAGAAAGCCTAACATTACCCATGTGTTTGATTTGTTCGACCTTGAAACACATGCAAATATGAGGGTTAACACGAATGAAATTATGTGAAATTTTGAAGAATATAGAAAAACACGTCTGTGACTGTTCATAAGGCACTCCAAGCCTTTGGGTTGGAAATCCAAAGCAAATCCCAAGCCCAAGGCTTGGGATTCCCAAAGCAAGACATAACGCGAGCGCGTTATAATGCGCTCACATTATGTTTTGCTTTGCATTTTTCCTTTCCTGCAAGTCTGCTATTTGTCATGTTTGACATAACGCGCTCGCGTTATGTTCCCCTTAAATTTTTTTACATTCAAGGCTATTAATCATGAGGGTTAAGGGATAAGGGATAGGGTTGGAGGGTTTAGGGATAAGGGATTAGCGTTTCAGGTATAGTATCGAGCCCATTGAGGGTCTAGGAATAGGGATAGCGTTTAGGGTTTAGGGATGAGGGATTAGAGTTGAGGGATGATAGATTAAGGTTGAGGGTTTAGGGTTTAGGGTTTAGGGATAGGGTTGAGGGTCAAGGGATCAGAGTTAAGGGTTGAGGGATTAGGGTTTGACGTCGAGGGTTGAGGTTCAAGGGTCAAGGGTTTAGGGATAGGGTTGAGGTTGAAGGGATTAGGGTTAAAGTAGAGTGTGGAGGGTGTAAGGAATAAGGATAGGGTTGGAGGGTTTAGGGATAAGGGATTAGGGTTTAAGGTATAGTATCGAGTCTGTTGAGGGTTTAGGAATAGGGATAGCATTTAGGGTTTAGGGATGAGGGATGAGAGTTGAGGGATGATGGATTAGGGTTGAGGGTTGAGGGATTAGGGTTTAGGGATAAGGTTTAGGGTTGAGGGTTGAGGGATTAGGGTTTAAGGTATAGTGTTGAGGGTTGAGGGTTTAGGATTAGGGTTTAGGGTTGACGGATTAGCATTTAATGTCGAGGTTAGGGTTAGAGTGTCGAGGGTAGAGGGATTAGGGATAAGGTTTAGGGTTGAAGGTTTAAGGATTGAGGGTTGAGGCTTTAGGGATGAGGGTTTAAGGCTTAAGATATAGTGTCAAGTGTTGAGGGTGTAGGGATAGGGTTTAAGTTTTAAGGGTTGAGGGTTGAGGGTTGAGGGATAGGGATTAGGGTTTAAGGTATAGTGTTGAGGGTTGATGGTTTAGGGATAGGGTTTAGGTTTGAGGGATTAGGGTTTAGGGTTGATGAATTAGGATTTAATGTTGAGAGTTGAGGGTTGAGGGTTGAGGGTTGAGGGTTGAGGTTGAGGGATAGGGTTAATAGTCAAGGGATTAGGGATAAATAAGAGTGTCGAGGGTAGAGGGATTAGGGTTTAAGATATAGTATCAAGCCTATTGAGGGTCTAGGAATAGGGACAGCGTTTAGGGTTTAGGGATGAGGGATTAGAGTTGAGGGATGACGGATGACAGATTAGGGTTGAGGGTTGAGGGATTAGGGTTTAGGGACAAGGTTTAGGGTTAGGGTTGAGGGATTAGGGTTTAAGGTATAGTGTTGAGGGTTTAGGGATACGGTTTAGGGTTGAGGGATTAGAGTGAAGGGTTGAGGGATTAGAATTTGACGTTGAGGGTTGAGGGTTTAGGGATAGGGTTGAGGGTCGAGGGATCAGAGTTAAGGGTTGAGGGATTAGGGTTTGACATTGAAGGTTGAGGGTTAAGGTTTGAGGGTCAAGGGTTTAGGGATAGGGTTGAGGGTCGAGGAATTAGGGTTAAAGTAGAGTGTGGAGGGTATAAGGATTAGGGATAGGGTTGGAGGGTTTAGGGATAAGGGATTAGAGTTTAAGGTATAGTATCGAGTCTGTTGAGGGTTTAGGAATAGGGATAGCATTTAGGGTTTAGGGATGAGGGATTAGAGTTGAGGGATGATGGATTAGGGTAGAGGGTTGAGGGATTAGGGTTTAGAGATAAGGTTTAGGGTTGAGGGTTGAGGGATTAGGGTTTAAGGTATAGTGTTGAGGGTTGAGGGTTTAGGATTAGGGTTTAGGGTTGACGGATTAGCATTTAATGTCGAGGTTAGGGTTAGAGTGTCGAGGGTAGAGGGATTAGGGATAGGGTTTAGGGTTGAAGGTTTAAGGATTGAGGGTTGAGGCTTTAGGGATGACGGTTTAAGGCTTAAGATATAGTGTCAAGTGTTGAGGGTGTAGGGATAGGGTTTAAGTTTTAAGGGTTAAGGGTTGAGGGATAGGGATTAGGGTTTAAGGTATAGTGTTGAGGGTTGATGGTTTAGGGATAGGGTTTAGGTTTGAGGGATTAGGGTTTAGGGTTGAGGGATTAGGGTTTGACATTGAGGGTTGAGGGTTGAGGTTTGAGGGTCAAGGGTTTAGGGATAGGGTTGAGGGTCGAGGAATTAGGGTCAAAGTAGAGTGTGGAGGGTATAAGGATTAGGGATAGGGTTGGAGGGTTTAGGGATAAGGGATTAGAGTTTAAGGTATAGTATCGAGTCTATTGAGGGTGTGGGAATAGGGATAGCATTTAGGGTTTAGGGATGAGGGATTAGAGTTGAGGGATGATGGATTAGGGTTGAGGGTTGAGGGATTAGGGTTTAGGGATAAGGTTTAGGGTTGAGGGCTAAGGGATTAGGGTTTAAGGTATAGTGTTAAGGGTTTAGGGATAAGGTTTAGGGTTGAGGGATTAGAGTGAAGGGTTGAGGGATTAGGATTTGACGTTGAGGGTTGAGGGTTTAGGGTTTAGGGTTTAGGGTTAGGGTTGAGAGATGAGGGATCAAAGTTAAGGGTTGAGGGATTAGGGTTTGACATCGAGGGTTGAGGGTTGAGGTTCGAGGGTCAAGGGTTTAGGGATAGGGTTGAGGTTCAAGGGATTAGGGTTAAAGTAGAGTGTGGAGGGTGTAAGGATTAAGGATAAGGTTGGAGGGTTTAGGGGTAAGGGATTAGAGTTTAAGGTATAGTATCAAGTCTATTGAGGGTGTAGGATTAGGGATAGCATTTAGGGTTTAGGGATGAGGGATTAGAGTTGAGGGATGATGGATTAGGGTTGAGGGTTGAGGGATTAGGGTTTAGGGATAAGGTTTAGGTTTGAGGGATTAGGGATTAGGGTTTAGGGATGAGGGATTAGAGTTGAAGGATGATGGATTAGGGTTGAGGGTTGAGGGATTAGGGTTTAGGGATGAGGGATTAGAGTTGAGGGATGATGGATTAGGGTTGAGGGTTGAGGGATTAGGGTTTAGGGATAAGGTTTAGGGTTGAGGGTTGAGGGATTAGGGTTTAAAGTATAGTGTTGAGGGTTGAGGGTTTAGAATTAGGGTTTAGGATTGACGGATTAGCATTTAATGTCAAGGTTAGGGTTAGAGTGTCGAGGGTAGAGGGATTAGGGATAGGGTTTAGGGTTGAAGGTTTAAGGATTGAGGGTTGAGGCTTTAGGGATGAGGGTTTAAGGCTTAAGATATAGTGTCAAGTGTTGAGGGTGTAGGGATAGGGTTTAAGTTTTAAGGGTTAAGGGTTGAGGGATAGGGATTAGGGTTTAAGGTATAGTGTTGAGGGTTGATGGTTTAGGGATAGGGTTTAGGTTTGAGGGATTAGGGTTTAGGGTTGAGGGATTAGGGTTTGACATTGAGGGTTGAGGGTTGAGGTTTGAGGGTCAAGGGATTAGGGATAGGGTTGAGGGTCGAGGAATTAGGGTTAAAGTAGAGTGTGGAGGGTATAAGGATTAGGGATAGGGTTCGAGGGTTTAGGGATAAGGGATTAGAGTTTAAGGTATAGTATCGAGTCTGTTGAGGGTGTAGGAATAGGGATAGCATTTAGGGTTTAGGGATGAGGGATTAGAGTTGAGGGATGATGGATTAGGGTTGAGGGTTGAGGGATTAGGGTTTAAGGATAAGGTTTAGGGTTGAGGGCTGAGGGATTAGGGTTTAAGGTATAGTGTTCAGGGTTTAGGGATAGGGTTTAGGGTTGAGGGATTAGAATGAAGGGTTGAGGGATTAGGATTTGACATTGAGGCTTAAGGGTTTAGGGTTAGGGTTGAGAGATGAGGGATTAGAGTTAAGGGTTGAGGGATTAGGGTTTGATGTCGAGGGTTGAGGGTTGAGGTTCGAGGGTCAAGGGTTTAGGGATAGGGTTGAGGTTCAAGGGATTAGGGTTAAAGTAGAGTGTGGAGGGTGTAAGGATTAGGGATAGGGTTGGAGGGTTTAGGGATAAGGGATTAGAGTTTAAGGTATAATATCGAGTCTGTTGAGGGTGTAGGATTAGGGATAGCATTTAGGGTTTAAGGATGAGGGATTAGAGTTGAGGGATGATGGATTAGGGTTGAGGGTTGAGGGATTAGGGTTTAGGGATAAGGTTTAGGGTTGAGGGCTGAGGGATTAGGGTTTAGGGATGAGGGATTAGAGTTAAGGGATGATGGATTAGAGTTGAGGGTCAAGGGATCAAAGTTAAGGGTTGAGGGATTAGGGTTTGACATTAAGGGTTGAGGGCATTTTCTATCAAGAACTTGATTATGAGGGCTTGCCCCTTCATTGTTATGCCTATTATATGGCGGAGCATCTGGCAAGCTCTTGCAGGAAAGAGATGTGATCAATGGAAAGGATGTGATGAATCTATAGCAAGACAAAACGTGAGCGCATTATAGCGTGAGCGCGTTATAACGTGCTCGCATTTTGTCTTTCTATTAAAATGGTAAAAAAGTGGTTACCCCCGTGATCCAGGCCCACATGCTCTATTTTCTTACTGATTCTATGCGTGCTCTGACAAAAAAGAAGTACTTTCATGCTATTGGGAAGTTCACATGCACATTTGACACATTGTACCACCTTTGCATGATCTTTCCACCACCGTTTCTGCGTTGCCAACTTAAGAAGGAGGAAATAACATAGTTTTCACACCAAGTTTGATATATATCTATTCAAGTTTCAATTTTTGTAGTGTTGCAATGTTAATTGTGATTCAATTTTAGGAATTTAACATTATAGATTGGTTAATAGTATTGTTGTTAGTAATTATATTTGAGTGTTATTCAATTTAACATTGAAAAGGAAGCAAGTGGTGAAAAAATCAAATTGTTGAGGAGTTTGATGCAAGAAGAAAAAACACTACATAATTGGCTACTCTCTCCATTCGAATCTTCATTTTTTAGGTATGTCAAGTCTTCACATGCATGTTCTTTACATTTTCCTAAATTTGAATTGAATTACTTTATCATGCTTTATCATACATGTTTAAAATAGACACATTCCCAATCAAGAAAGCAGCCTACAATCTCACATGATGCCATGTATATTTTCTACACTTGGGCTCTTTAATAATTATGTGTAATAAACAGACCTTAACATACCATGATGTCAAACTATACAAGAATAAATCCTTACAACATAATAAAAGTACAATCCCACTATTATCTTGTAGTCATTTCTTAGGAAGTAATATTGGTCTCTTTATCATGCTATAGACAAATTCTCCGTCATGCCGAGGAAACGATCAAGAATTAAACCAACACAGGAAGAGATAGAAGCTAAGAATGCAAAGAAAGCAGTGGCTATGAGGGAACTTCGTGAGAAGAAGAAATTGGACATGATAAATGAAGACATACCAATTGAAGAGGAACCACAACCATCACAAGGAGATATGGTATTGGTGGCACAAAGAGAATGAATGTAAAAACTTCGTGGTACGAGAGATTTGAATACCATAGTTGGAGACATGTCCTCTACTGCAAGTCAACATGTAGGGACACCATCTACCACATCTCAAGTTGAGAGTACATCATCACTCACATGTGATGAAGGAGGTACGCCATCGTTCCCACCTCAACCTCAAGATATGTCATCTATTCCATCTCCGATCGAAGGTATGCCATCTAACCCATCTCATTTAAATATTGATGAAATTCCTAATGTTGAGATGAATTTACCTAACTTGACACCACCTAGAATTTTGCATAGAAAGCCAAAGTATTTGATTGATATTGATGAGAATATTTTGCAGCTAATGGAAGGTAAGATTCCAAAATACACTTGTAGAAGATATGCTAATAAGATTTGGAGATTGTTCTTTGAAAAGTTAAATGAGACTGCAAGATGCCAACTATTCGTTGAAATGATGCAAAGTATAAAGTATAGATCTATCATGAAGATTCTTGGGTTGAGAACATCAGAGGCATCAAATGAAAAATCTATTGTCAAGAATCTAATGAGTGCATATGAGAGTGTGGGTAACACCTCACACACAAAAGATAGTAATGCAACATGGCATGTGATTACATCGACTATAGTAAGTAGTCAAACAAGGAAAGCTCATCTCATTAGAAAGACAAGTCAAGAATTGAGAATTAATAGGAAAACTTTATCAAGAGCCGTTGGAAGACGCCAAAGAATTGAGGACACTAATGCCAATGAATTATGGGTGTTCTCGGGGAGACTACCATGAAAAGATAAACCAATTGTTGAAGCATTGAGATCATTAATTGAAGACTTTTGGATGAATTACACAAGGGTATCTCCGAATCAAAGGGATGTGGTAAGAAGGAGAATCGGTAGTCAAAACCACGAGCCACATCCAAAGCATTTTTTGGATGAGACTCAAACACAGTTTTATGGTAAATTTCTAGAGAAGTATCCTCAAATTAAAATTTGTCAAAGATATTTTGAATTGCTAAAACCTTTCTATGTTAAGATAAATCACACACACACTACTTGTTGTTGTAGATTACATATTGAATTTTCTAACCATTTTGATGCTTATAGTTCTATATGTTTAGATATGCATACTAACAATGATTTGCAGGGTTGTGCCATATGTGCCCCACCAACATCTTCAAGAGACTTCATATCAAGAATTTTATGTGAAAGAGAGGAATGTCAAATATTCTACAATAAATTATGCTTGGATGGCACATGTCATCGTTGCGGTGGCTTGCAACATTTGCCAATATGTGAACATATGGAAATAACACATGCAGTTGGAAATGAACTAGTAGAGTTTGGCAAGTATAAAACAGTGGCATACAATACAAAAGATGGTAAAGAAGCAAAGAGGTGTGAATTAGTTATTGAAAAGATTCCAATGTATCAGTTTATGCCTATATTTCGTGACAGCATAGTGTATGAGTATGCAAGACATGCCCATAGAGCTCGATGGTTGGACTTGCAATTCAAGTTATGCAAGGACACATTTCCAGTTGGTAGCATTGTTTCAGTCGTCGACTTTGCAGAGAACTACAATCTACAGCCACAGCGTGAGGTGCAATCACAATATTACAACTCCACACAGGTTTCTATATTTGTGCACATCGCATTCATTCATGCAAATGATAGTACAGAGGATGACAGAAAGATTATAAGGGAGTATAATTTCTATATTAGTGATGATCATACGCATTCTACAGAGTTCGTGTAAGGTTTCTTTCAAGTGTTCTACAATGATTTGGCTAGAAGGGGCATATCGTTCAGTCAGCATATCATATGGTCAGATAACTGTGCGTCACAATTCACGAACTTATAAAATTTCTATTGGTTGAGTAGGAGGCATAATTTTACAGGTATTCAACATATGTGGAACTTTTGTGAGGCCGGACATGGAAAGGGGGAGCATGATGGTGCAGGAGCATGTATCAAAAGAGCCATAGCACGAGAAGAGTTAAAGTATAAAGACAATGCAAAGTTGACAAATGCAAAATCAATTGTTGAGTGGTGTAATGCTTCCATGGGTCCAGGTAATGAAGGTAAGTCTTCAGTTTGTAGATTTTTTTGGTTGATAGATGATACTAACATTACACCATATGAGGATTGTTGTACACTGACAAGATCAAATGAGATGCACTCTTTCAGAAGCTCAATTGCAGGTTCATGGAGTATCCATACATGAAAGATGTCATGCTTTTGTTCTTCTTGTACAATTCAAGTCTGGGATAAGTGAGAGTCAAAGGAGTGGGTTGACGAATGTCAGTTAAGTTATCTTAGCCCACTTGACACGTATCATAGGGCACATATATACATCTAATTTTATCTAGTTCAACCAGGTAATGTCATCTTACTTTGTAGTGTTTTTGTAATGTTGACTAATTTCATCTAATTTGCTACACATAGCAATGTAGGGTACGTATATGCAGTTATTACAGATGAAGATAATGAAGAGGGAACAGATTATTACTTATGTCGTTGTGTTGAGGCCAAAAAGAAATTGGAGGCCCCTGTTACAGATGGAGAAAACATCGAATACCCTATAGGCTTAGTGGTTATTACTGAAACATGGCTTAGAAGGTACCCACATAAGAGTGTTAATATTTAGCTATTTTAGGACTTTGACATGCATCGGAAGATTCTTCATTACTTGAACCTTGTCGTGGCATCCAATGTTCATTTGATAAAGTATGGGGGTAGACCTTTGAACAAAATATTGTGGAAGGTGCATGAGTCTGACCATGAAGCAATACTTGAAACAATAAAGAGTAGAGCAGACCCAGATGGTTCATTGGATTAATTTGTAAGTATTCACATTGATTTTGTAAAGTCATGTTACATTGAGTTGTAAGTATGCACATTAATTTGTTAGGTTTGTCTTTTTTTTATTTCCTCCTGCATTTTTACACATATATACACATTTTTACATCATCATGTTATGCATTTTTGGTGTCCTGCTCCTGATGCGACCAAACTCATAACTCACCCTACTTCCTCTAGAGACCATTTGATGATCTGTCCAACACTCTGGATCCAGGGCGCCCAATCATGATGATGACCTGTATACCATTCTCCCAAGGCGCTCATAATAAATGAAAAGAAGACCAAGGGCGCCCAAGCTTAATAGACTTATTTCTTTCAATTTTGATGATCCAAACTGGATGAAAAGAGACATGAAATGCACCTTAGGACTCCATACTAAGGTTTGAGCCATTAAAGTCTCTTGATATTAGGCGCTCATGATGATGAAACTTAGAGCTTTTTCCTTTCCTATGCGCTCATCTAAGATGTTTGAATGATAAGGAGCGCCTCGACCTCTATAATGTACATTGGCCACCAAAATCAAGGTGATTTTAAGTCACTTTGAGTCATTTGGGGTCAGTTTGAGTCTTTGAGTCATGTTGCAAAAAAGTGTCAATGTTGTCAAGTTGCACAAAGCAACTTTTGCATTTTTGGTGTCCTACTCATGATGTGACCAAACTGACTGTTCCAACACATTTGGATGGGTACATTTACGCTAGGCATGGTCCTGTTTTTCACCCAAATATGTCGAAACAGTCTGAGCTACATTGTACCGACGATATCCCTGAAGAGTCCAAAGTGCAAAAAGGTTGCAATCTTTAACAAGATGTTACTCGAAAACCATGTCACTTAGAAAGATTCTGTCTAAGGCAACGCGATCACGTAAAGTGTCTCTACAATAACCTCTCTCAGTTTTTTATATCTCTGAGGCATTTGCCCATGGTGAAAGGTTTTCTGCTGCCCCAAAAATCATCAGAAGGAGGCAGTGTAAAGTTGCAAAGGGGTGTAACTTTTGTCCTGCTCCTGATGCAACCAAACTCACTATTCCAACGCGTCCGGATGGGTACATTTATGCTAGGCATGGTCCTATTTTTCACCCAAACATGTCGAAACAGTCCGAGCTACATTGTACCCACGATATCCCTAAATAGTCCAAAGTGCAAAAAGGCAGCAATCTTTGATGAGATGTTACTTGAAAAATGTTTCACTTAGAAACATTCCATCTGAGACAATGTGATCACATAGAGTGCCTCTACAATAACCTCTCTCAGTTTTTTATAGCTCTGAGGCATTTGCCCGTGGTGAAAGATTTTCTACTGCCCCAAAAATCGTCAGAAGGAGGCAGTGTAAAGTTGCAAAGGGGTGTAACTTTCATCCTGCTCCTGATGCGACCAAATTGACTATTCCAACGCATTTGAATGTGTACATTTATGTTAGGCATGGTCCTATTTTTCACCCAAACATGTCGAAACAATCTAAGCTACATTGTACTGACGATATCCTTGAAGAGTCCAAAGTGCAAAAAGGCAGCAATCTTTGATGAGATGTTACTTGAAAACCGTGTCACATAGAAACATTCTGTCTAAGGCAACATGATCACATAGAGTGCCTCTACAATAACCTCTCTTGGTTTTTTATAGTTCTGAGGCATTTGCCCATGGTGAAAGGTTTTCTGCTGCCCCAAAAATCGTTAGAAGGAGGTAGTGTAAAGTTGCAAAGGGGTGTAACTTTCGTCCTGCTCCTGATGCGACCAAACTGACTGTTCTAATGCATCCAAATGGATACATTTACGTTAGGCATGGTCCTATTTTTCACCCAAACATGTCGAAATAGTCTGAGCTACATTATACCGACGATATCCCTGAAGAGTCCAAAGTGCAAAAAGGTAGCAATCTTTGACGAGATGTTACTCGAAAATCATGTCACTTAGAAACATTCCGCCTAAGGCAACGCGATCACGTAGAGTGCCTCCACAATAACCTCTCTCAGTTTTTTATATCTCTGAGACATTTGCCCGTGGTGAAAGGTTTTCTACTGCCCCAAAAATCGTCAAAAGGAGGCAGTGTATTAAGTCAAGATGAAAGCCTATTCACTCTAGGCGCCTATTTTTCACCAAATCACACATGCGCCTTGAACAAGTGATCCTACAAGTGGTGAACAAAATGTGTGCCTTGAAGAATTGAGCCCTCCAAGACATCTTGCAATTGCCTAAAAGTCTAAAATTTACATAAGTGAGTTAAGGTGCCATTTTCCATCTCCAGAGCCTCCTTTGAGCGCCTTAACATGGAGTGAATGTTTTAGTCTATGAAAGATTGCACCTAAAGAATATAACAACCCCTTGAGTCACTAGGATGAACTAAGTTAACAAAATAAACTTCATTAAGGGAGGCGCACTTGTGCATCTAGACAACTCTAGTTTAGCGCCTAAGAAAAAGCATATTTAGAGACACCCCTTGAATGAACCTTCTAGAACCAATAACCATAGCTCAATATCCATAACCATGAGAAGACAAAGCATTAAAAAAATTCATCTAAAGGATGCGAAATACCTCTTAGATGATAGTCTGCTGAGTAGACCAAGAGTGGGGAATGAGAATGCTCGTCGAAGATACACCAAGCCACAATGACTCTCTCTAATAAGAATCTTCTCGAGGTCCATAATTAACTCACACCCATATCCAAGTGAAAGTCTCCTTGGTCTTCCTGCTAAAACCTCTAAAGGGTAACCATCTCAACAAGTGTCTCTAATCCCAAGAGAACTCTAGCCTCACCCAAGTCTCGAAGTATGTATGAGAACCTACAACCAATCAATCCATGTTAAGCTCCAAATGCAACACCACATTATCATGAAGCTCCCAAGCACATGACCAATGTACTCAATACCAAGAGAACCAACAAGACCACTGTCAAAACTCCAACTACAAAATTAGGTATCCAAACATGACATCATGATCTAATATCTCCTCCTAGAAGATCACATGCACCAATACAGACATCCTAGTCTCAAGAGAACTTGTATCATGCTAATACTCTAATCTAGAATCAAGAGTCCACCAAGACACACTACCAAACACCTCTAAACCAAGGATCAACATCTACAACCACATGAAGATAACCATCTCCTAAAAATAGTAGCCAAGATGTCAAAGCACTCTCACTACAAATAATAATCATAATCCAAGAGTTTGTCCATTACACCCAATCACTATATAAGATCATCCATCACTAGGTGATGAATACACATCACTATCAAAGCTCCCACTGAACCATGATATGAACTACACATGGCATTGTGAGAACCATCTCCTAAATGAAGATCACCATGGTCCACACACACTCAACTATAATACTAATAACTCCAAAGTAGAACCAAGATCTCCAATCTAATAAGATAAACCATCATTACTGTCAAAAGCTCACACTAAACTATGCAACTAAGATATCCATGACATCATGATAAACATGCTACAAGTCCCAATAACCAACTATCCAATCATTCTCATCATCCATCCTCTCATCCCAATGCAACATACCAATGCGCAAATGAGCATAGACAAGGAAAAATAACAAAGTCATCCTATGGATATAGGCAATATGCATTCAAGTCATCCCACTACAATCAATGAGGTGTGCATCCCAAAAAAATGCATAACTTGTAGATCCCAACCATTGAAAACATGCCAAATCATCATCACATTAGTAATCATCATCACATTAGTAAACATCATCACATTAGTACACTAGTAAACATCATTTGCATCCATACTTAAACCAATCTTATTGTTGTGTTTGATGTGTCCTCTTTCAAACAACCATTTAACAAAATTTGAGTCCAAACAATAAACATTTACAACCATAAACATCTCAAAGTCCAAAATCCAAACATTCTATCATCCTTAATCATTTCCATCATTGACCCTTGGTTTGAAAAAATCATTATGCAAGATAAAAACCCTATGCCTATTACCTTGTCCGAGGCTCATGCAAAACCCAAAATCACAATCAAAATAGGTCCTCAAACCATGCATCCTTTAAATGAGATCTTTTATCCAAATCAATCAAAAAATCCCTTTGACAATGATGATGATGATAGTCTTGTAGATCAAGATGATATCAAGATGACAATAGCATTAACTATGAGATCATTACATGCAAACTTTCCATAAACCTTCATCTCCCACTCATGAACATGCAAGAATATTTCAAGCAAGAAATGACTAGCACTAGTTATCATGCCAATCCTAAATACACATCTAATGGTCATCCTTATGGTACCTTTAGTAAGGGAAGAACCACTTTAGACCAAGGTCATCATATTCAATTCATATCTCCAATCCCAACCGCATGTGAGAACTGTTTATCCTATGTATCCTATTCAAATCCTCCATCTCATAATCCTTACATTCCAACTTATCCTATCAATCCAAACCCACTACATCCAAATCATCCTTTTTAGATTTCCTCCAAGGACTTCTAGTGGAGGAAAAATCTCAAACTAGAAATCACAAATTCAATTAGTGTACCTCTCCCAAGCCTATCCAAAAGTCACATAGTACCATGCCTATCCATCAAACACCACAATGCAATCAAAATCCTAACAACATGCCCATGATCGAAGATCAAGTGCAATCATGCAAAGATATTATCAATCACAAGCCTATTAAGAATGAACTAGAGTCTTCTAGTACCATACTTTTCCATCAAACACCATCATGTAATCCATGGCCTATCAAGCCTATCAAAGAAAATGCAAACATCCTATGTAATACAATCGGACTTTAAATATTTGAAGTAGCCATCTACAAATATCCATTCAAACGTGGATTTATAATGCAAGTATGGATGCCATCAATAAAAAAAATTTGTATTAACCAAATATCCATATAGGCATACATCAATATCTATCGATATAAGTATAACATATATACAAAATAGCCATATAGGCTTACAAGAATGCCATATAGGCATACAATGTCAACTATGTACAATACAAAATATATGTCCACAAATGCCATATAGGCATACAACAAAGGAACACAATAAAAAGTCATTCCCCTCTGGCTGGTGAAGAGAATAAATCACGAGTAGCCTTTGATCTTCTAGGGGATGGAGACACACATGTGGGTGGTCTACTACGAACCCGAGGGCTACTCCTCCTATTTAGTTCTTCCTGCATCTTTACCTGTTACAATAAAAAGTATAGACATTAATATATAGAAATTACATGTTATAAAAAATAAAACATTTAACAAAATAATCACTTACCGCTAACATATAATCTGTCTCCTCGCTTGCCTCAGTAGCAGGAATAGGCACTGGTGATGTCATGTCCTATAGAAACCATCCAGATAGAAATTAAACTTCAAATCAATAATCTTTTGATTTTTCAAAAATAGACAACTATAACAATGAATGTAAATTAAAATTTACTAATCTGCCTCATACCCCTGTCAATGCCATGGAGCTATGAATCGTAGAGGCCACACCCTACTCCATTGCCCTATGAACATGGGGAGGTGTCTCCATAGCCTGCATCATCTGGAAATAAAACAACATTATTCAATTACGAAAACTATAATAGTGATGCAAATCATGGCTCCTAACATACACACACGTTCATCTAAACATGGAAGTACACATAATAAAGCACACAAATCACATACAAAAATTTAGTAAGTACAATTCATTCATTAAACTATTTATTTTATTACCTCCATAAAGCTTTGAAGTCCACCACCACTAGCAGGTGTTGCCATGAAATCTACAGTATTAACCTATTCAACATCCAAAATCAAAAATTAGAATACCATTCATATAACGATGCTATTCACATGTAATATTTATAATTTTTTACTAGTTACATACCTCAACAGTAGATGATCTAGTGAAAAATGCAGGTGGAGAACCACTGAAAACTGCATCGACGCTATGACCCTGAAATTTTATTAAAATCATCAATTTAAATTAGTTAATCTTGTATTTCAAAAATGAAATTTAATAAATTAAATTCAATAAACTTGCTAATATTTACCTGAGTATCAAGGCAGAAAGTCTCACTCAGGAGGGTAGCTGTCATCACCATCTGCTCAGCTGCAGATGTAGCCTGTGCACCTGCGTCCTGACTATCCATGGGGTCATAACCACAAGCTGACCCACAAGCCTGGCAAGTATGCGGTGGGACCCTACTCCTCGCACTATCTCCCAACCCACTCTGTGTTGTAGGACCGGCATGCTCTATGATGCTCTGGGTCAAGGCACTAATCGACTGAAGTGTATCGACCTCAACACTCTCCTTCACAATGGAAGGGATAGAAACATGCTCGTGGGCCGGTCTACTGATTACTCGTCTCACTACCCACTGTGGGTCAAGACGTGCCCTTGGTCTATCTTGTGCTGAGCCCCCACCTCTACCCTGGAAGTCCCGCATATCAAAATAGTTTGGCACTTTATTGAGGACAAACTCATAGTAGAGTTTTCTTAAAAAGTATTGTAGGACCTCATTATTATTGCATGGAGGATGGTCAAAAACTATCCACCACCTCTGCCCGAAATTGTCCCTTATCGCTTGGTTGTTGCACCAATGGATAGGGAACCTCTTGCATGTAATGGGTGGAGGTTGATTTGTTTGTGGGTTTGTGAAAATTGAACACAAGTCTAATTTTGTAATTTGTAATTTTTTGACATCTTGGTATGACAACTTGTCTGCATAGTAATCTCTAAACTCTCTCCTTTTATCCATCCAACTAGTTATTTTCTTGCTAATTGAATCTACATTTGATAACATAGACTCAAAAGATTCGGCAAGCATGGACCTATACAAGGTTGAAGTGGAAGGATCTTTCAACCTTGCAATTATATCTTCAATTTCCTTTTTGTTGTTTTTAATTTGCCCCATTATATTATCTTGTGTTCCAAGGGGCATGTCGAGGAATGAATGGAGGAGGTTGTTGTTCCGCAGGTATTTCCTCCTCAGGATATTGTGGATTTTGAGGATGAGAAGGAGGAGGAGGAGGTGCATTAACATTTCCTGACAATTAACGAAATATACATCAAAAATCAACAAAAACCTACCTATTTAGAAAGAAATTCAAACAAAAAAACAAAGATAACTCACCCCTTAAGCGTGCTCGACGTCGCAACAGCATTTTGGCGACGAATCGATAAGTTTTTTATGTTGATTGGTGTTTTGCAGAATGCAAGCGTGTTTTTGAGGGTTTGGAAGCCGCGAGTAGAGGAGAAAATCAGAAAGAAATGAAATTGGATTGCTTTTTTTTTTATATTTATACTAGGTCATAATGCGAGCGCATTATAATGCGCTCGCGTTATAACGTGCTCATGTTATGACTTAAATTTTTTTGAAATTAATTTGGCCACTTTTTGGCCCCCCATCTTCTTGCACTTACCCTAGATTAAGGTAGTCCCCATGAATGTGGAACCAAAAGTTTGACACACATGTGCTAGAATTGAGCTTTGAAAGAAGTGGTGTTTATCATTTTGTATAATTCAAATTGGTAAATGGTCACATTCTAATTATTGTTTTATATTTTGATGATATGCTTATCATTAGAGACAATAAATCATTAATATAGGAACATAAAACTCAATTATCTAGTAAGTTTGACATGAAGTACTTAGGAGCTACCATATACATATTAGGTATGGAGATATATAGGGATAGGACCAAAAAGAAGTTGTGGCTAAACCAGAGCAAGTATCTTGAGACAATCTTTTAGAGGGATAGTAAACTGATTAATTCATCCCTACCTATTAGAAAAAGGTTGAGTATGGAATAATGTCCTAAATCTATAGAGGATTTGGTGGACATGAGGAAGGGCTCTTATGCAAGTGTAGTGGGAAGTTTCATGTATGTGATGACTTGTACAAGACCAAACATTCCCCAATCAGTGGGAGTTATAAGTAAGTTCATGGTGAAGCCAAGTAAACAAAATTGGACACATGTGAAGAGAGTGTTCAAGTACTTGAAGGGAACTCTAGATTATTGTTTAAATTATCACGGTACTAATGATATGGGTAGAGTGTTGAGTGTGTAGGGATTTGTTGATTTAGATTGGGCTAGAGATCTTGACAATTAAAGGTCTATAAGTGAATATGTGTTTATTCTATTTGGTGGAGTAGTGAGTTGGATGAGCAAGAGGCAGGAGATGTTTGCCCTATCAACTATTGAAGTAGAATATATGGTTGCATGACATGCTTGTAAGGAAGTCATATGGATAAAGATATCGAGTAGAAGTATTGTTTTTAAGAGTCAAACAGTGGTGAAATGTGATTCACATAGTGTAATTTGTCTGGCTAAGAATCCTATTTACCATGCAATTTGATGTGCAATATCATTTTGTGAGGGAGATGGTTGAGAGCAAGAAAGTCTAGATGGAGAAAATTAATACCCAGAAAAATGTTGTAGATTCTTTGACAAAACTTGTTAGTACTATGAAGTTCGTGTGGTGTACGGTTGATATGGGTTCATCCCATTACCAAGCATGAGGTTATTCTTTTAGGTTAGATTACTACGCTTTATCCTGCAGTAAATATCAAGTGGGAGAATATTGGGACTTGGATGATATTCACCTATAGAGAGTCCTTATAAGAAAAGTTTGTCTATATACTTAGTTGTGATGAAATGTGGTGAGTTTTTA
Organism: Cunninghamia lanceolata; assembly: GCA_027924645.1. Classification (NCBI taxonomy): domain Eukaryota; kingdom Viridiplantae; phylum Streptophyta; class Pinopsida; order Cupressales; family Cupressaceae; genus Cunninghamia; species Cunninghamia lanceolata. The sequence goes on along the minus strand of BSBN01001409.1, from coordinate 165,821 downwards.
GTTATTCTGGTACAACTTGGTGATTTACATATGATAATGATGTTGTAGGTTTTGAGATACATCATATATTTTGGTTCACATGTGGTGGTGTTGTGACAACAACTACAATTCATCTAGATGAAGAATTCACAACTGCATATGAGTTTAGTGTATGTTGGAGCATGATCAATGATGCAAGGAGACATGTAGTAGAATTGGAGATCGTTTGGCACAATCAAAGAGGAAGATAATATCTTAGAAGATGGCACTAGGTACTACAAGAAATCAAGAGTAATTTTATGTTGGTGTGAGATACTGCAAGCGAGGAGTTGTTAGTGGTGACTATACTAGAAACATATATGTATATGGATAGTGTTAAAGTTGTAACTATTGATTCATTATGTGTGGTAGAGAAAAAGTGTACAAGGTGATTATCCATGTGTAGGTATCATATTTGGTGATTTATCCAATATGTTGATGTCATGTATGGTCGGATTATAGTTACATGACTCTTGGTATTCCATGAGTTGGTTGGACAGTTAGATAGTTTGTATTCCCATGAATACATCTATATATATTAGTTTGAGTGGATGTGCCAAGTTACATGATAAATTAATTGCTAGACATTGATGACATTTTTACATTGTTGGTGTGTAATCATTATAGTGATTGTAAAAGAAATGTAAGCTATAAATCAAGACTTTGTAAAATATTTATAAAGACCTTGTATTGAATCAATGTTTGATTTTGAATAATATAACTATGAACATCTTTTGGTGGTGGGTTTTCTCCTAAAAGGGAATCCCACATTAAATCTTTGTGGCTTGTTTAATCCTATGGAAGCATATTGTTCCATTTACTTTTGTACATGTTGTTAGATAGATTTTGCAAATATTGTTGACTATTATCTGAAAACATAATCTTAATTCTTCATCATCACAGCCTATTGGTCATCTACAACAAGGGTCAAAATCCCCAACATAAATGACTTTTGTTTCATAATAGTCATTCATGGTTGGTGACATTATATAGCATGATTAGGACTATTTTATTGATGTGGTGATTGTTGTGCCCTGCACACACACCCCATTTTGCCAAAGTATGGACCCCCTTTTTGCATTTGTCTTTTGGTCAGAGCCTTGGTTTCTTACTCTTTTTGCCTTGGGAAGGACTGGTAGGTTTGAGTTTGGACACTTTGGTTATTTAGTGAGTTAACTTCAAATGCTCTTTGGATGCTTTGTTTTTTAAAATCTTCGTTCTCACCTTGGTTCATGAATTTGTGAATCCTTTTGGTCCATTTGCATATTTTCGATGCATGGATTTTGGTTCCAACTACATATTGCAGGGGTTTTTAAGTCAACCAAATATATCCAATTATGCCATAAGGTCCCACATTTTGAAAAAATATGCAAAGTTTATGAAAAAGTCTTCAAAGCAAAAGTTTTGATGTCTAGAGGATATTGCAGGAAAACTCATATCCTCAAGATATATCCCGCAGCACTCATAACTCCCACTTAGATGAATAACATTGTCTTTTCAATGCAAGTGGAGGTTTCACCTCCTACTAGACATTGTAGGACATTTGTGAGATGGTAGATATTATCCACTTGAGTTCTGACTCCTCTCTTATCCTGTTGCAATGGTAAACCCCGCATTCTGCTTCTTACAGTGCTATCCACATTGTCATCGACCTACCAGCATTTATGAAAAAATTTAAAATGCATTTAAGCTGAATTTTTTGACAATTTCATCATTCCAAAGTGAATTCAAGAAAATTTGAGAACATTTGAGGAGATCATGAGTAATTTTAGCATTGATTGATTGTGTGAAGCGTTTCACATAGGGATTTCCATATCAACTTCGAGGGTAAATAGTGATCACAATATCCAGGTCAACCTTTTTCCCACACTTCCCACATTTGCAAAATTTCAAATGCTTTTATATGTGTGTGTGTGTTTGTGTTGAATTGCATTAGGAAGAAAGAGCATATGAATTCCCTGTTGGTGGAGTCATCTTTTCAAATTTGTTAAAATGTCTACCCTAATAATTTTGAGTTGTTTGTATTCTCTTAAAAACAAGAGTTTATGTGCTTTCAGTCATGTGGAATTTGGATTTGGGGTGTTTTGGATTATCTACTGTGCAATTGAGGTGGGACGTGGTTAAACCTAGGGTATTGTTCATCGTTAGGGTTCCAAACTTGTGGTAGAAAAACTTAAGTCATTTATATTTGCATCCTTTACGGGTTCTAGATAAGTCAATTAACCTTAGCAAGAAAGCTTCTTGCGAAGAATCTATTGGGTACAAGATAAAATCCTCTCCCCGTTGACTCCTCCACATTTCCTCCACAAACCAAAAAAGCAAAGTGCAACACTTTAAGTAACTTAAACACCACTTTGCAGAGATTTTCAATGTAAACAGACATTATCCTCTAGGGGGTCTAGGGCGTGCTTATCCTATAAAGCCACAAAGCCCCGCATATCCGGTAGTCCGGAGTTCACCCACATTTACCAATAAAAGAGTCTTCTGCGGAGGTTTGTGTTGCATGTGGATAATATCCACTAGGTTCGTTTTTCCTCGCATATTCATTTGAGTACCCTTTCTCCGCTTTCCCATGTAAAGACACTTTTAGTGGATATTTTGGTAGACATTGAATTTTTATCCTCTATAGTTATACCCTTATTCCTCCACATACCCAGATAGATTGCTTTCTTCCTGCAAATCCACTTGCCAATCTGTTCTCCATAAAAAATGATAAAACTCTTCCCCGAGACTTCGACTAGATACCATATATATCCATTCGACCAACAAACTCCCGCAAATTTGGTAGGACACAAAGATCGCTTATCCTGTTAGGGCTCTTGGACCCACTTCTCAATGAAATAATCTTTTTATCATGTTGAGACCTATACGCCTGCTTATGATGAAATTCCTGCATATCCAGATGGTTTTGAGGACCCCACTAGGCCCCATCACAATCATTGATCTTGTTTTAAAGCATGGGAAAGTTTAAAAAATGATCTCTAGGAGCTATAGATGGATCAGAATTGTACATGATACTCACATCTAGTAGGAGGGTAAAGACCCGCAATTGCTGATAGTTTTAGGAATTGGTACCTTTTTGGTGAAATTGGTTACATGAATTCAATGAATGTACTTTACTTGACTAGTTTCAAAGTGATTTCTAGGGATTTAAGATTAATACATGAACATACTAGAATTATTAGAGGTATTATTTCTTGTTATTTACTAATACATCTCATGCAGGGTAAGTGTCTTCTTGGCTTGCAAACATGAAGTACAAGTTTAAAGGAGTCTCCCTAGCTTTCAAAATCACGTCTAATTGGAATAACATCTCTGATACTAAACTAGAACACATCGACTTGGAGGAGTTCAAGATGAGAGTGTTTGGTCCAAATCCTACATATAGGGCAAAGAGAATGGGGGAGAATGGCATTACACAAGCTATTGGGTTCCCTACTATAGTTCAATGTTCAGAGCTTGTCATGGCATGTGGAGAAAGGTATCATCTAGAGTCAAGAATAGTGGTGACTCAAGATGGAAGAGTAATTTCCAAATTCACCCTACAAGCTATTATTGAGGCTTTTTATATCCCTGTACACCCTAGGATGTCTTCTATGACCAAGGAATAAAGCCAACATCTATATGATTAGGACCCCAAGAGATGTAGGAGAATTATTAATGATACATGGATGAAAGGACAAATGTCTACTCTTGCCAAGTTGCCACATGTACTATGTTTGTGTTTTTTAATTCCCAACTTGATCTCACTAATAACCTATGATTCAGCCATTTTCAATACTTAGTTATTATGAGGGGCTAACCAATGAATAGATGAAAGTTATGCTAACTTTCCCTCTATACTTCAGGCTCTACAAAACCTGGGAGGGTAAAACCTAACAGTATTTAAAATATCATGTGCCAATTATTACAAATACTGTAAATAACATATACGTTCTACACAAATTTTCTTGAGGATTATAAAAATATGAAGATCTGGCTTAAATCATTCAAGATTTTGCATTCTCAAGACCATAGAATGAGATGAAAATTCAATTAGACAAAGACTTACAATTGAATTTAAAGATTTAAAAGTATGTGGGGTGGGTTTTTGGTCCGGGGGTTTGAAGAACTAGACATGGAAACAAGAGATCAGAGTCAATTAAATGCGTCTTGGAAATCAACAACATTCCATCTGAGCATCAAAAATCTTTATAACATTGCCTTACAATATTATACTCAATCTTCCTAACAAATCATACTTATCAAATCCTCGTATTCATTCACACAAATTTAAATTTTCATTAAAGCATTTAACCTATTCTTTGAATAAGATCCTTAATTAGAAAGATACATCCATAAGATTTTCATGGAGACAAAATAAACAGTCCTTGACTTATTTATTCATAATTTGCGCCAACCATACATCAGGAGACAATTTGATTCAAAATTCTGCTGCTGTATTCAATCAAGATGCTAGTACCGCTATCAAGTTCACAAGAACAAATAACACAAACTCAAAACTCCTAAGACAAGACTAGATTTCTACTCCATGCATTTTCGCTACAACATTTTCCCATCGACCAACCAATCTCCTTGCAAATGGCCTTGAAATCCCTTTTATAAAGCAAGGGAGAAACAAGCATCAAGCCACTTACACATGTCACTAATTTATTTGACAACTGTTACATCAATTGGAAAGAAAATATAACCGTTTTCAACTGGTAAGAGATGCCTTTGTAACAAATTATCTCCTCCAACAGGCTGATATAACTATTTTTTATCCATTATGCTTTCTAATCTTGGCACGGGAGCAGGCAATGATACCAACAAAAGGTAGTTCACTAGATGCTCTTTTGGTTCCACCACCTTTGATTTCCAAATACTTGTCAATAAGACAAGAATCCTTTTCTTCACCACTCCATCCTCCTGCACAGACATGGGAATCCCTGTCAAGACCGAATAAATGAGGAAATCAAAATTCCCTCCATTCTCTCATGCTTCAGGCACAAGAAAATGACTCCTCAACTTCTCAGGGGGAGTCTTCAACCATTTCAACCCTTAGGAAACTCAAGGAGGCCACACACATCAAGGACTGGTAGAGCTAAAATCCTAGTCAAGGAGGAAAAAGTACAAAGTGTCTGTTTAAGTTAGACAAAGAACACAACGTTCTTGTTAACTCAATTTCCCCCCCCCCCCAACTTCAACTTGTTTCATCTAGAGGGGCAACACTCCCTCAATTGTAGCTGAGCCTCTATTAAAATCCATCATGCAAAGGGAGGGGAAGAGGGAAAATAGGTCCCTGTTTCTTCCAATCCCAATGTGGAAACTCACACTGACAGGGAGTTACTGGAGTCGGAAGACCAGGATTCAAAATCCCCATCCAGATGAAAGCACAGGGAAACCAGGGGTTGACACAAGCTTAATGCTCCCTGCTTACCTCCTTGAATTTTGCCCAAACTACATATACCTTAGAAGAAAACATCTCTAATTCCTCTATTCTATAAGAACACAATACCAACCAGGAAAATAGAGAAGAACTTCTAAAGGAAAAGGGTGGTAAAGGCAACATATGGCTCAGAAAACCTTCCATTTCATCTGCACAGATAGAAAGATATACACAAATAGCAACATAGATAGCTATTTATAGAGGAACTGCAAGGCTACCACATTCTTGGTACTTTCATGATTAATCGAGTCCAGCATGTACCAGGGCATATTGGTCATAAATGGAATCCTTTAATAATGTACCAATGCTGTTAGAAGTAGAAAATGGAGGATGTACTTCATTCCCAAATTTATGTCACATAACCCATGGCACCTGCAAATGTCAATCCACATGGAGGCTGCCAGACTTGGCTCCTCGATCTCAATATTTTTACCAATTTTGAAAAGCTAACCTTAGCAGATTCTGCCATGGCATCCCACATGACATCCCATCAAGTGAGCACACAAATCTCAAGGACTCATTCCATGTAACATAGTGGTGAGGAGATCTTAGCACATGCTTGAAAAAGCCATCATTGCACATGTTCATTGTTTACTACGTGCCACCACCCTGCCTTTTTCCTTTTGAAAATGAGTTGTCGATCGCAACATAGATCACCTAGATCAATGGTGTATATAAGTTTACTGAGATGAGAATCCCCGTCACCATAAAGAAAAAGATCGAACCAATAAGAAAACACCACCTAGATTGCCATCTCAAATACATTGTCGAAAAGAGAATCCCAGAGAGTCCACAGAGTCTTCAGAGTCCACATGGAGGGCTCTTGCTTTCCCATGAGCAAGAAATCAAATTGTAAATGAGGGGCTATGGAATGGCGGAGAGCACCCAAATGATGTCACATAACATAAAATGAACATCCTTTTAAAATGCCCTTATGTATTATAAAGAATATGCCACAGATACATTCACCTTAATAACCAGCGGGTCCACAATATAGCAGGGTAGAACAACACCTTCCTTTTTACACATGGCACGTTACGTGACCTTCTCATTTTGTAGAAAGATAACATACCTTTTCCGAATAGAAGATGGGCTGGGACAAGTGGAGCAACAACGCAATTCAGAAAGAGACTTATACTTTCTTTTGTTTAGAATTTGCGCCAAGCTCCCACGTCGAGCAAGGGCACAACATGGAGAGAGTCTTGCCTTAGTTCCTTTTAGGATTTGCATCGAGCCAATACATGGAGTGATTTGCTATTAGCCGCAATAAAAAAAGTAAAAAGGCACACACCTTTTAAAACAACATTCACTCTACTAGGTGAGAAGGCATATAAGTAAAAAGCTTAGGCATCTAAGTAAAAATTTAGGCACAGGCAATAAGCGGTGATCCAAAAGGAGGGGGTCGGTAAAAGGACGACACTCCTAGACATCTAGTTGTGACTTAAAAGATCCATGAGGGCAACAGGCGGTCAACTTAGAATTAGAACAAAAGGTATTACGACGCTTTGCAAAAGACTCTACGGTTTAGGGTTTTACACCTTAGGGGCAAAAGATTTTCAATATTTTGAATGTTAAACCCTAACCAAAGACCTACAGGCTTTGAAGCTTGGAATAGGGCTAGGAAAGTTTATCGGAGTCCTATCAGTGGCTCATGTTCAGGGATGTTTGTTCAACATGAACAAAGCAAGAACCCAAAGAAACTCTCGATGAAGCAGACCAGACCAAACGCAGAAATAGACCTGACCAAACTAGACATAGGGAACTAGACAAAAGAGAAAGACACACTATATACATATGATACATTATACATGGAATATAACATACCTCAAGAGAAGTATGGCTTAAGGAATTGTCCATGTACTGGCAATTCTAGAAGTTTTCCTATTAGAGACTACAAAAGTATGAGTCTTCTCCATGGGTGTTGATGACCAAATAAGGGCCTAACCATAAGGCATCAAATTTTCCATGCTTTCCCTTATCCTCATCCTTGACATTCCACATCAGGACCATGTTTCCATTTACAAATTTCCTGTGAGAATACTTCTTGTCATATAATTTTTTCACCTACAACTGCAACTTTAAGTTTCTTTGTTGTACATCTCTTCTGACTTCATCTAACTCTGTTAGAACATTTATTATTTGCTGCATTTCATCTGTAATATTTTCATCATACTCTTGGATGAACTTATACACTTGCAACAAGTTGTTAGTTGGCATTCTAGCTTCCATGCCATAGACTAAATTAAATGGAGGTTGTCATGTTACCTTCTTGATAGTTATTCTATCATCCCAAAGGGCTTGTCTCAACTTTGAATCCCAAGCTTTCTTGTTCTTCTCCTTCACCCTTTTCATGATCTTCATTAAACTTTTATTACTAGATTCAACCTCTCCATTACGTTGTGGGTGATAGGGGGTTGAGTAAGAGATTTGTATTCCATACTTATTGCAGAAACCTATGATTTTTTCTAATCTAAAGCACATAGAATTATCTGATACTATCTTTTCTAGTACACCAAATCTAATCAGAATATTATTCATTAAGAAATCAATTACCACCTTGCTAGTAGCCTTCCTTGTTGGAACGACTTCAACCCACTTTGTGAAATAACCAATAACTACCAGGATCTAGGAATGTCCACCACTGGATTTCTTTGCAATTTCCCGTATAAAGTCAATTCCCCACTACTGCAATGGTGCTTGCACTGTGACTAGTCTAAAAGGTGAATTTCCTAAGAAATTTAACTTCCCTAAAAATCTTTGACAAGCATCACATGTCTTTACCAATCTGTGTACATTCTTAAATAACGTGGGCCACCAAAACCCAGCCCTCAATACCTTATGAGAAGTTGTTTTGGCCATATAGTGGCCACCATAAGCACCGCTGTGCATTTCAATCAGAATTTCTAGGGCTTTCTCCCCATTAATGCATTTCAACAACACTCCATCTACATTTCTCCACCACAACTCATTCTCAATTATCACATACTTCACATCTTGTATCTTGAGTGTCCTTTTTTTATTATCATTCATCCCTTAGGGCATGACATATTTTGCAAGTAATATACAACATTCCTATACCACCTTGTAGTCTGCACATCAAAAACAGGAGATACATCAACAAATTGTTTACTTGGTCGGCCTCTAAATTTGTCTCTGCCATTAACTTGGCCAATCCTTGTCCTCTAACCAATTTAGTAATTTGCACATCAATGTTGAATTCCTGAATCCTATTAATCCATCTGCATCTCCTTCCAGTGATCTCCTGCTGTGTAAAAATGTCTTTAACAACAACACTTGGAACATAAGCAACAATTGTTGTACCAACTAAGTATGACCTAAAATTCTTAATTGCCTTTACTAGAGCATAAGCTTGTTTCTCAGTCATGTCATACTTCAACTCAGCTTCCCATAAAGACTTACTAAAAAATGCAATAGATTGTTCATAGCCTTCCTCATTCTTCTACAGTAAGACTACATCAATTGTATGAAAAGAAGCAAAAGAGAAAAGCTGGAATGGTTTTGAAAAGTCTGAGGACTTCAAAACTAGGGCCTCCTTGATGGCCTACTTTATACCTTTGAACGCTTCACTTGGTTCCTCACTCCAATCTATGTTTTCTCCTTTCTTCAACATCTTTGAGATTGGCCTTGTAATCTCTACAAAGTTTTTCACAAACCTTCTCAAGAAATTAACTTGTCGAAAGAATGATTAAATAACCTTGGCATTTTTTGGTTGTGGTATTCTATCAATGGTAGCCACTCTTTTAGGGTCAATCCTTACTCCTTCCTTGGACACAATATGTCCTAGCAACTTCCCTTCAGTGATCCCAAAGGTGCACTTGTTTGGATTAAGAGATATTCCATATGCTAAGGCTCTAATAAAAATCTTTTCCAGGTGTATATAATGATCCTCCTCCTTGGAGAATGCAGTAAGGTCATCCTAATACACTACCATGATGATATTAACCAGGTCAAAAATAGCTACATCCATAGCTCTCTAAAATGTAGCACCAGCATTAGTCAGGCCAAAAGCCATCCTGACATAAACATAAGTACCCCAAGGAGTTGTAAATGTTATCTTGAACTGGTCAGACTCCTTGACTTTCACTTGATTGTACCTTGAAAAACCATCCATCATAAACATCAACTCACAACTAGTGACTCTTTGCAACATTGTCTTCATATTTGGCAATGTGTAATTATCTTTCAACAATGATATGTTGAGATTTTTGAAATCTACACAAAGTATTATATCACCGTTCTTCTTTCTAATAGGTACAAGATTAGACACCCAAGTCAAATGCTTGACCGGCTTTATAATTCCGCCCTCTCTTAACTTTGTCAGTTCTCCTTGCATTTTGGGTGCTAATGTTGGGTTTATTGGTCTTTGCTTCTACCTGAAGGGCTTTGCATCTAGTTTAAGATGTATCTCATGCTAAAGTAAATCCTCTTTGTATGCGTTTAGATCATCATAAGACCAGGCGAACACACACCTATATTTTCTCAATAAAGCAATCAACATTGCTTTAACTTGAGGCTTCATTTTCTTTCCTATAAATACCTTCTTTGGATCATGCTCAATTCCCAGATTTATTTCTTCTAGGTCATCTGGATGTGCTAAATTTTCCTTAACAATACTTTTATCAGGGCCATCAAAGACCCTTTCCAAATCCATAAGACCTCTAGGAATTTTATTAGTCTTGAGCTGGATCACCTCGCATCCAAATACTATTTCTTTTCCATCCTTTGCTTCTACAAATGCTCCAAAATATATCTCCTGGCTTTCATATTGGTCTACACATTGCATGAATCTCAATATATCCTCATCATTATTGAACACCTACCACTTCTTAATGTTGGCAGGGACAAAAGGCCTTGTTTGCATCTCAAACTTTGAGATACCTACAAAGGTCATATCATTAGGTCTTAATGCTATGTTTTCTATCAAATATGCCATAGCATTCTTGTTCCTTTCTGCCCACTCAATGTTAAAAGCATCAAACATTTCTATTGTGTCCCAAACAACATTTCTATACTACATTAATCTGTTATTCTTAGACATGAATACTAATCTTACCTGAGACACAATCAATTCTGAGTCACCTATGACTCTTAACTTTCTTATTCAATGTTTGTATGCTACTCTCAACCCAAGTAATAAAGCCTCATATTCAACAACATTGTTTGTGCAAACAAACATCAGTGAAAATGAGAACTTAAAGGTTTTACCACTGGGAGAAATAAGGATAACACCTGCACTTGATCCTTCCTTGGAACAAGCACCATCAAAATACATAGTTCATAATTCATCATTAGATGCTTGTTCCCTTACTTCCTTTTCCAAAGGTATAGGTTTCTTGTCTTCTTCTTCTTCTTGCAACTCCTCAAACTTGAAGTTGTCAATGTCTATATCAACAAAATGGACATGCTCCTCGAGTTCATCTTCCACAATCATATATGGGCCATGGGCTCCCTGTGAAGTTTAACATCCTTGCCATCAATGGGGATGGTGGCAAAGGATATATCACACTACATGCTTCCTCAATGGTAGTAGACCACTTTCTAGATAGAAGCATCCCATAGGTTGTAGATATCTCCACCATAGTTTCACTCATCACAAGCTCTTTATCAGGGTATGTTGCCAACCTGTTTGGTATTTACCTTATGATCCCTATGACTGGGACCTCTCTATTATCCATTGCATAGCATTTCCTATAGGCCTTAGTGATTTTCAAAACCAATGCTTGCATGACTCTAACTAGCATGAGATTGGAAGATGCCCCAGAATTAATCATATTATTCTTTATCACCTTATCACTTATGATCAGTGATGCATAAAAAGGGTCCACCTGATCTGGGCATGCAATAAGTGTGATACCCAAGAATACTTGAGGGTTATCATTGTTGTTCCCCTCAACATCCTTTTCTTTTGTCCTCACCTTGCACTCTTCAGGCTGAATGTTCTCTTTTTTCTCATTGCAAGTTGTACCTACACCGCTGATGAAGGCTACTACCTTTTTTTTATGCTCTTCAATCCTCATTATCTCAAGAAGTGGGACTAATACTTTGACTTGTGATAATAATTGGAACATGGACCAACATGGGTATACTTGGGCACATCATATGCTACCACAAGGATATCTTTAGATTTCCCTTTATTCATATCAGATTCACCAACCCCTTGAGCCACATTCCCTTTCTTTTCCTCATCAATCTTCAACTTTTGAGGCTTGATCAGAGTTGATGGAGAAATCAATGTTTCACCAATATGTATTCTACCAGGTTTGTTTCCCCATACTTTGGAGTTCTTTGCTTTTGGTTCCTCCCCTATCTTAATTGTTTGACTCTCCTTAATGAACACATTGCCAGCTTTGCCTTGATCACTGTTTACAACTTTATTTCTCAAATGGTAATTACTCTTAAAATTGGCTACAACAGCCGCAATAAGTTTCTTAATTTCTTCCTCTGATGGCCTTTTCAAGGTTATACTAGTTTCCTTAGTTTCAAGAGCATTCACATTACAACTCTCTTCATCATCTTCATCAAAGAACACTTGTTGTTGAAATGCTTTTGTTGCATGTCTTTGATTATCAACATCAACCTCATTAGCTTCTCCATCAGAAGAGCATTCTTCATCAATGAACAACATATTAATTACCCCATCATGTTCATGAGGCAAGTTACAGTCACCACATGTGTTTTGGTCTTCTTCCAAAGATTGTGATACTACACAGTAGTGTGGTGAATAGGGTAACTAGCAAGCTAGACACCATGGAGTGTCATCCATAAAATTTGTAGAAATTTTCTTCAATGGATCAAGGGTATCTTTACTCTGCAAATTTCTTTGATTATTAAGAACGGGCTTATCATTATGCCAATTGGTGTTATATGGTTGATCATGTAATCTTGGCAGCCTTTCATTCGTTTGGAAAGCAGGCCTTTCATTTGTCAAACCCTTTTCCTATCTGGAAATCTTATAATTCAAATCCTTCAAGGCATTCATAACCTTCTCCATCTTATCTTTTGTGCTAACAACTTTTCCTGACCTCTAGGGTTTTTCAACAATTTTACATCTTCCCTTTTCCCTACCTTCCCTAAGGCCCTTCTATTACTTTCAATGTGTACAGAAGACTTAAAAGCCTCTCTAAGACTTTGAGGCTCCTTATCTCTTAGATAATTGATAACTCAGCTTTGAACCAAATGCATTGCAGTATAAGACAAGGCATACTTGTTCACTTTGTCTCAAACCATTAGGGAGCTTGAACATTGCCTTCTGGAACCTTGTATTGAAATCAAAGACCATTTTGTTATGTCCTTTGGATATGTTTTTAAACTCATTTAACATAAACTGAAGGTTTGTCTTATCACCATATTGTTCTCTGAATACTCTTTTGAATTCCTCCTAAGACCCAATACTAGCTTTACGCAGACCTTTGTACCAATCCCTAGCATCCTCAACCAGTGACTATATAAATAATTTCATAACAACATCCTCATTTTCAATCTCATAATCATCTAACAAGTTCAAGAAGGCCCTCAAGTGGTCTTCACTAGACAGTGCATTGTTTATAGTAAACTTAGCCAATATATTTCTGACATCATTTGGAATAGGATTAGGATAACCAAGTATCCAATCAAAAGACACTTGCCTATACCTCTCCATTAGTAAGGGTCTTCTATGAAACTGATCTCTCTAATTGTCAAGCTACCTATTGGCACCACTTCCCCCTACACCTAGACTTCCTTGCTATCTCATATTATGGCCTTCAGACAAGGTAGGTATATGAGATCTAGGGTTGGACTGGCTAACAGAGGCTGAAACATTTATATCAATGGGTGAAGAAGTTAATGGGTTGTGAGAAACAAAAGTTGTGGGAGTCCTAACAAAATATTTTAGAAATTTAATCTTCCTCTACATTTCAGCATTTGCAGCCAATATCTCTACTCTTTCCAACTCCTTTTGCAATTGTTCATTCTCCTCCTTCAACTTAAGACCTAATGAGTCATATTCCTCAGAGGTAGGAATTTTTTGAGATGACCCACCTTCATTAATACTTACTCCTTTTAAAGGCTTCTTCCCTTTATCACCATGCTGAAAAGAAGGCTTGGAAGTAGAAGGGGCTACAATAGTGGTAGTAACAACAAAACTGGTCCAAGTATCTGTAGGGGTAATGTTCAGTGGGACATTTATAGTATTTCAGCCAAGTATTTGGGAAACTACTGGGCCAGTGGGTAAGATAGACACAGGTTCAGGTTCTTCTAGACTCAACAACTCCATTCGTTCTAGCCTTATCTTCAACCTATCCCTTTTGAATCCAAAGCATTCATAATCTTCTCCTCTCTTTCCTTAGCCCTTTTCATGCTCAACTCCTTAACTCTTTGAGTTTCTCTATGCAACTCGTTAATATCATTCAATAATTCTTCTTCATTAGGTAATGTAGTATTTGAATTAGAAGTTTCCAGGGCACCATCCAAAAGATTTGTAACATTCATGTGGAAAGGAGTAGGTGACCTACTAACACAATTCCCAAGTAGATCATAATCTATGGGATTAGAGGGGCTTGTCACTCTAGGAATCAACTGCTTATTAACCAAGAGATTTGACCAGGCTTGTTCTCCTTCCACAAACTCCCTAAAAATGGAGTTATGCTCATTTGTAGTAGGCATACCAAACTCATATGATTTTTGCAAATTTTCATTACCACTAGCAAGAAGACACCTAGATCCTACTAGAGGAGGGCAAATATCAAACTTACTAGTATTTGTAGTTTTTTTTCTTGCAAGATTGTCGAGTGTTTTGTGGCAATTCACCTTCCAGCTTCTACTCAGGATGACTCTTCATTTATCCTTTGGTTCTTCTCATCTTTCTGTAATTTTCCTTTACTTTCTTTTTAAATTTTTTTGAAATAATTTTTTACACTATACAGGAGACTCAGAGTCACCACCCAAATTATGGGAATATGAAAATGTTTAATCAATCTTTTGAGAAATTGTAGATATAGAGAATTTCAACAAGACCTTTGACAAACTGAAGGGCAAGTAACACAAATATGAACAATGGATTGAAGACCTCAAAGATTTAACACTTCTTAACTCTGACTGCTACAAGAGTTTTTTGTATTTGTAAATAGGGGATTATAAGACTCAGGATAAGACACAATTCTACTCAAATATTCCCTAGTAGAGTCACCAATTTGTTTGTGTTTTTTAATTCCCAACTTGATCTCACTAATAACCTATGATTTAGCCATTTTCAATACTTAGTTATTATGAGGGGTTGGCCAACGAATAGGTGAAAGTTATGCTAACTTTGCCTCTGCACTTCAGGCTCTACAAAACCTAGGAGGGTGATCCCTAACAGTATTTAAAATATCTTGTGCCAATTATAACAAATACTATAAATAACATATATGTTCTACATAGATTTGCTTGAGAATTATGAAAATATGAAGATCTAGCTTAAATCATTCAAGCTTTTGCATTCTCAAGACCATAGAACAAGATGAAACTTCAATTCAACAAACACTTACAACTAAATTTAAAGATTTAAAAGTATTTGGGTGGGTGTTTAATCCAGCGCTTTGAAAAAATAGACACAGAAACAAGAGATCGGTGCCTTATCTTAGGGCAATGGAGTCAATTAAATGTAGCATGGAAATCAACAACATTCCATTTGAGCATCAAAAAGCTTTATAACATTGTCTTACAATATTATACTCAATCTACCTAACAAATCATACTTATCAGATCCTCATATTCATTCACACAAATTTAAATTCCCATTAAAGCGTTTAACCTAGTCTTTAAATAAGAACCTTAATTAGAAAGATACATTCATAAGATTTTCATGGAGACAAAAAAATCAGTCCTTGACTTATTTATTCATAATTTGCACCAACCATACATCAAGAGACAATTTGATTCAGAATTCTACTATATTATTCAATCAAGATGCGAGTACCGCTATCAAGTTCACAAGAACAAATAACACATACTCAAAAATCCAAAGACAAGACTAGATTTTTACTCCCTGCATTTTCGCTACAACATTTTCCCAGTGACCAACCAACTCCTTTGCAAATGGCCTTGAAATCCCTTTTATAAAGCAAGGGAGAAACAAGCATCAAGCCACTTACACATGTCACTAATTCATTTGACAACTGTTGCATCAATTGGAAAGCAAATATAACTATTTTTTAACCAATAAGAGATGCCTTTGTAACAATATATCTTTTCCAGTATGCTGAGATAACTATTTTTTATCCTTTATGCTTTCTAATCTTGGTGTGGGTGATGGGTCTAGTTATTATCTAGTTTTCTTATGGTTTTATGCAAGTTCCAAAGACATTCTTAGACATTATTTTACACATATTTCTACATTATACTATCTCTTATGTTCATTATGCAGACCTAAACCTGATTATTAAGTATATGGAAATATGGTGTGGGAATGTATGGATTGTAAAGGATATATGTGCTTGATTATTGTTGTTAGTATTGTGTGCATGTTTTGTGAACTAACTCTCGTAGCTGGAGAAGATGGACTATAGCCCATAGCAATTGCAAGGTGCAACTTGTAGCCAAAGAGTTCCTAGATAGCAGGATAGGGGAAGTTCCAAGATAAATGGAACACAAAAACTATAGCATGGAGACACTTGATGAAGATGGTTACACATTGTGATAGCAATTAATAAAGACAATTCAAGTAGAATGATTCTATTGTGCAGTTAAGAGTCTAATGTGACTAATTCAACTAGTCCACTTTCCTCTGTTTCAACAAGAAGTTCCAATTTCATAAGATTCTTCTTTCTTTCTTTTTTAGTTATTAGTTACATGGCATTTATCACACTCATGTATGTAGAGAATGGTGATTTATGATTTCAGTTAAGAAACCTTGTTCCAATAAACTCCCCCATGCCTATATGTATGCTTCAATGGTTGAGATAGTTTAAGTTTTAAGTTTTCAAGTTTGAAGTAGATTGTTCAATCACATATATAGTTGCTAGATCTTTTTCAAGTTAGTTACACGAACTATGTTTATGTTTTTGATGATGAATGCATGAATAAAATCTACTAGTAGAATCTTATGTGATATTGTAAGGATTGTGTAATGAATGAATTGGAATTAGTATGATTGTGTTAATCTAAGGAACTAGATTTGAGTTAGACCAGTGGAGATAGTCACTTGAGCAAGGGCCACTCAAGGTAACTATCCCTCACTTCATTTTCTGTATGTTACTTTGTTATAACAGTCAATTCATAAATACATTAGATTCTTCAAGATATTCTAGCTATTTTATTGTACTCCAGAGTGTAGAGTGTATGTTAGGAGTATAGGATAAATTATCAATACCAAGTTAAAACCCTAGTGTTCATTTATTTACAGTCATTAGTTATAATCTTATATTGCAAGTACCCGTAGAAATAGTATTATCTTTGCTTCCTTTATCATTGTGTAGTTTGAATTATAACAGCTATATTAGGATGAGTTAGATAGTCTGAATCTTTGAAAGCACATACAGTGCCAGTGCCATCACAAGCTTACTAACCCTAGTCGATAATTCAATGAAGGTCTTTTCAAGGGTTACAATGGACTATTCAGTTAGGTTTTTCCTCTAAATTGTGTGATTGCCACCAAGTTTACTAGACATAGCAAAGACTCTACATTTTTGGCATCGTTGTCGGGGATGGTGCTACTTTTAGAGATTAGTTCCTATTATTTCCATGATTTCCTAGTTTAAAAATTTTGCTTTCAAAAGATAGGATATTTAGGTTTCATCCCAACAAATACTAGAACATTTCACTAACATTGTGCAGGATCTGTTTCTATACAAAGTCATACCTATTGTATGCGGAGGCAGAGAGACGCTTTGGGAAGGTTTCTCCCATCAACCCAACAAGCTAGAGAAGATATTGGTGACTATAGTGATTAGAGCAAGGGTATTACTGAAGAAGAATTTTCCCTCTCATCAACATCTACTGATAATACAGAAAGGACCTTCCTGACCATGTCTGATGCAGTGGATGATCCACCATAATAAGTGACTTCTGAATTTCCAATTACCAACCAAGAGAGGGATGTTTCTCTGAAGAATATACCTCCTTTAGCATTTCCAGTCTTCTATGGTTTAGTGACTAAGGATCCAGATACATTCTTGTTCGAGTTTGATGTCCTGTGTAGACACTTTTGGAACAAAATTTTAACCCTAAAATGTTTTCTAAAATTCATTTCCCGCCATCATATTATTCCCAAAATACCGTTTTAAATTTTCCCCCACTCAAGATAATACATCCATTTGACCTCGAATCTTAACCCTAATAAGTTCATGTCTTGTCACCTTCACCTTAAAAGCAAAAAACCATATTAGAAAAATACTGCTATATAGCCTAGGTCATACCCTAGAATCTTTTCGGTAAGCATAAATGAAAAATATTAGTGAGAAACTATCATATCGAGGAGACTCACTTTGGAGTCTCTTCGATAATCTGAAAGACTAAGAGGGTAGAAACACATAACTTGGCAGCATATCAGGTATTGAAGTGATTGACATATTGGAGAGACTAAGGATTATCGGAATGACTCATTTAAGGGTCTCTTCGATATTCTGAAGACATCAAAGTCATATTGAGGGGACAGATGTATATCAATGTGACACCTAAATGTGTCCCGCTGATAAAGCGATAGCACTTATAAATGATTTTGGGATATCGAGGTGACACAATTTCTAATCCCATTAATAATCTGACAACGTTTATGAATAAAGAGGAACATTGAAAGTGACTTCAGAATTTCAGAGTGAGGTGATTTCTAGTCCCTTTGAAAAGGCCAACGACATAACAAGCAAAGGAATATCGAAGAAACAAGTAAATATCAAAGGGACTTTCCATAAAGGGGATTTCGGGAGGAGATCGTGTTATCAGTATGACACTATCTAGGGTCATTCCAAAATCCTGAGGGTAGTAAAAAAATAAAAGAATATCAAAAGTAAAAGGACGTATCAATGAGATTACAAAGTTGATCATCTTGATGGAATAGTGACAAGACATGTTTGGCGGTGATCAAACGACCCTTATTCAAAAATTAAATGTCCCTTCGATGACATGCGAGCTGCCATGAGACACCATTAATAATCAGAGCCAAGTATATTGAAGTAAATCTTGAGACGATTTAACAATTAAGAAACCATGAGGAGCAAGGGCAGGGTGTAGCAAAAATCATAATTCAAGAACTAGAGAAAATATCCAAGTAAGTATACTAAGCCTAAAATTTGTAGCTCACTAGTTCAAATTGCATTCACATAAGTAGGGTTCTTTTGCATAAGTTTGAATCATGGAAGATACAACCAAAAACCCTAAAGGTAAAAGGCAGAAATTAGAAGAAAGGCACTTAAACTAGGATTTGATAGAACAATGCCCAAGATCAGGACAGAGATCTAGGAGAAATGCTCAGTTAAACCCCCAAGCTGAAAAATTAGAAGATATATACAAACAGATAGGGGACACATGGACCCCAATACAGGGGTATGCTCTTTTTCTCTATCATTATAGGAAAATGCATAGGCATAAGCCTGTCTCCAATCCATGGAGACTGAACCTGGGAAAACTTATAGTGCCAAATGTGTTTGTCAATGTGGAATTGTTAAAATCCGTGGCCAAGAACTACAATCCTCAAACCTACCTAATTAAGTTGAAGGATGAGTCTGGTTTCATCCCTGTCACCAAATACTATATCAATGGTGTTTCAGTTGGAGACTAGCTTTGATGTAAAATTTAGAATCAAAGACTTGTTGAATGAGTACTATAATCTGAGCAATAACTACAAGAGATGGATGCTACCTTTACATAGGCCCTAAGATGAAGGAAATAGGCTTAGAGTATTCTCATGAGTTGAGGATCCATCCTACTCTATAGAGTTATTTGAGGAATATTTTAGATGCACCTACTATTATGTATGTCAATTGCTTGGTCTGGAAGCCTATCTATTTATGGAAGTTGTACCAATGGTTCTAATTGCAGATGTGCAAATCCAAGATGTGTGACATGTTGATTATGCTGAGTACCTTTCCAATGATCTTCACAATGAATTGGTTGCTATAAAAAATGGGGGTAGTAAATTCAGGCATTACTCTTTGCTCATGTGTCTTATCTTGTATGAGGGACAGAATATGTGTCTGTGGGATGAATTCTTGAAAGTAAGAGATTTGGACAGAAATGGAGACATTAAACCCATACATATGTGGGTGCTGCCACAATAATGGGTTACACTTTCTGGGTCATCCTGATTTTTGCTAAAATCACATATGTTTAGAAAATATAATAATTTAAGCCTTGGAAGTTTCCATTTAAACGATTTTAATTGAAGAGGGTTTGATCAAACCCCCTTAGATTCAAACCCCCTTGGATAGAACCCTGCTAGTTTTAAACCATACCTATAATGGAGTCTCCTCTACACCTATCAAAATGCTGATAAAAAACCACTTTTGATTTACCTTTTGGGGGATCAAATGAATTCATTTAAAATTTATGTTTTGTAAGTATGTAGTCCTTATTATAAGCTTCCCAAAAAGTATAATTTTAAATATATTTAATTTGATTATTATATTTATTTTTGATTTCTTGTGAATATAGGTTTTTCACCGAACATCAAGTTCTCTATTCTACACACAGAAAATTAGTAAATTAGTGAAAAAAAATTGAAAAATATCTATGCCCTGGGTATTGATGTCCTTGTTTCAACAAAAAAAAATTAAATTTCGATACATACAGAAAAAGTTATGTTTTACAGAATACGCCTATGTTTAAACTATAATTAGTTTGACTTCAAAACTTAATTAAAAAAAATTCAAAAAAACATTATGAAACCAAATGCATGCCATATATATCGGTGTTACCAATCTAAATTCAAAAGAATCAGAATTTTATTCTTTGTATAAAAAAGTTATGTGCTACAGAATACACATCACTTTAAAAAAATGTTGTTTACTATTAAAAACTAGTTATCAAAGGAGACGCAAAAAATTTTACAATTTAACTCCAAATTTTTTTTAAAAATATATATTTAGAATCTACAAACAAAATCTCACAAATCACTAGTTTGCATCATCTTCAAATTCCTAACGGTTTAGCGGCTATAGGTGTCATAAAGTGAAGATTTAGTTCAAAATGTTGGTTTCAATGTCAAGTTTGGCCAAAAAGTGTAACCCATTATTGTGGGATGACTCATGTGGACAACTATATATGGGATAGCAGGTAAAGAAAAAAAAATTCTTTATTTGATGTTTATTTATATTTATTATTTTATTATATATTTATTTTTTATAAAAAATATATCTTTTTAGTTCCATTTATTAAATTAACCTATAAGAAATCTAAAAACTTAAGAGAGAGATATGAAATGAGAATGTGAGAGAGAGAGAGAGAGAGACTATGGAAGGAGATGGCTCATAAGAGGATGAAGGATGAGAGGATACACCATTTGAAAAAGCCATCAAGGTACATGTCTTATGTAAAAGAGTAGCCAATTGTTTAGGAGATTGAGCATGGGTATGCATGTCAACAAAAAGTTGTCTAGGAAGACTAAGATCTTTCTTACCTACATATCTAACTGATGTTTTTTTAATTATTTGGATTATGGAAGTGAGTGTTTGTATGACAATGGTAAGAGCACAAAAATCTGATATGGAGGGATTGAATGCATAGGGGAACGTATTTAAAAACCATATGAAAGGAGTGAAAGAAAATCAATAATAGTTGGGCCAACATCAAGAGCACATGTCAAGGCCTTGATGAAATGATTAATTCAATTGGATGGCAGGCCTCTTTTTGACCAATAAAAGTTTTTCTGAAGCAAGATTGAACAAAATGGACTCCCATGACATAGAATGCATGCAATTTTTTAGGTCTCAATATCATTCCCATATCATCTACTAATTCAAACAACTCAAAAAATTTTCCCTTCAAATTAAATATTTTTAGACAATTACGAATTCTCAATATAAAATTATACCTTGTCTACATTTGTTTTTAATCTATTTGAGCTCCAAATTATGCAAACATGCCAAATTATAAATAATATGCATAGGTGATGACTAATGCAATGTAGGTGAACCAAGGTGTAGTGCATAAACAATAATCTAGAAAGGAGATGCATGCAAATAGAAACTAGACACCAAACATGAATGCTCACTAAGAATAGAGACTATTAGTCATGGGAGCCCATTGTGTTCAATCTTGCTTTGGGAAAACTTTTGTAAAAGGAACATGATCATCAGCCAAAAGTAGTCCCCTCATCCAAGTAACAACCCTCATGGAAAACTGACAAATACCTTTAGAGAAGGGAAAAAGATATTTTTAAAATATCAATGTCCCAAAATTTGTATTCTATCAAATAAAAAAATGTATATAAGCATGATAGATAGAGATAATAGAATAGAGAGAAAGTTAGAGAGAGATAGTGACAAAGAGGAACAAAGAGGGAGGGAAGGAGAAAGAGTTAGAGAGATGAACAAAGAAGTAGAGAGAGAAATAGGGGAGAGAGAGGTGCAAAGAGAGATAGGGAAAATAGAGAATGACATAAATATATATATTAGGAGATGCTCACTAACCCCATATCCACCAAGGCTTAATATCCTTTGCAAAGAAAAAATCTACAAGGAAGCCCTTTTGGCTACATTACACAACATCAAGACAATTGTCCCTGTCACTCTGTGTTACATGCAAGCTACCACATGTCTGGAAGTGTGTAATATAT
Source organism: Cunninghamia lanceolata (assembly GCA_027924645.1). Classification (NCBI taxonomy): domain Eukaryota; kingdom Viridiplantae; phylum Streptophyta; class Pinopsida; order Cupressales; family Cupressaceae; genus Cunninghamia; species Cunninghamia lanceolata. Next base: position 143,628 of record BSBN01001409.1, on the reverse strand, counting down.
CTCTCATTCTAGAAAGAGCATTAGCTACTATATTCTTCTTTCCTTTAACACACTCTATATCAAAATCATATCCTTGCAGCTTACCCACTTTTGTTGTTGACTATTCAAATCCCACTAGCCAAAAAAAAACTTCAAGCTATTATGATCTATTTTGACAACAAATCTTCCACATACCAAATACTTGTTTAATTTTTTTAATATTTTTAAATTTTCTTAGGTTACTGATCTAGAAAAAATCACCTTGTGGGTTGGTAGTGGAATCTTGAAGATTTTGAGCAAGGGCCACCATAATTTTACTTTTACTATGTGTATAGTATACCAAAGGTGAAAGGGAAAGAGAACCCAGCATGGACCTTGCAACATCCTATATTTTTCTTAAACATATATTCAGTAACTTAATACAAGCACATACTACTATGCCCTTAAAGCAGAAATAGACAGTTAATTTCCCATTACATTAACCCTTAGAGGAAAGATAATGTAGCTTATAGATCAAAGTAAATTTTGATAGCATAACAACATGTAAATTAACACTTTAAGAACATGAAAGAAGAAGAATAGAAGAAAGATAGACAGAAGAGAAGAGACAACAATATATGTGGGGAAAACCCTTTCGGGTAAAAAATCCCACACGCCAAAGCATCGAACCAATGTATTAATTTGCAACAAGAAACATGTTACAATACACTTGTAGGCTCAAAGCCTTAACATGGAGATTTACATCTTTCTCCTCTGGAGGAAAAATTGATAGCATAACCCAGCATAAAACTCTTATCAATGCTTTCATCTCAAGCCCTCAATATATAGACACATGGAGGTCCAAAAAACAACCATAAGGCATAACCATCACCCCAAACAAGTGTTGGGAATTGAGGTGTCTCAACCTTTACAATTTCCTAATGTTTCATTTTTTTTTTTTGCCTAATATTGTAATTTTTATGTAAATCTTATTTTGTCACTTTGTGGGAGTTGGCACGGTGACATGTCATCCTACATGGAAGGTGACTAGATGTATTTTTTTCCTCATATGAGGAGGTAGGCGTCGCATTTTGTGGTAGAGGTATTTTTCCATGTGTCAGCGCCTTGTGGTAATGTGTCATGTGGCATCTTTGCATGGAGAAACTAGGCACCCAAGTTTGATTATGATATAGTTGTCAGAGGAATATGCTATTCTTAGTCGGTTATGATAGATTTTCTTACAACTGTAAGAGTTGTCATATATAATAGATTTTATGGCATTGTAAGGTGTGTAAGAGCATCTGTCATACCTATTTTGGAAAAATTTAGGGCACCCAAGTAAGGAGGGTTGTAAGGGATGAAAGAGAATCTTAGACAAGTGTCATTTGCATGTTTTATAGCCTTGGAATTTGGGCCATGTGGATTTGGATGAAAATCCTTTATTGCTTGCTCTAGAAGCTACCCCCATCCTTGATATTTCTCTATATATATAGGTGCTTGGAGTTGAAGTCATATGGTTCATTAACAGGTACCATTATGTTGCCAAAATTACTCCAATATTTGATATTTGTGAACTCCTGAAAGAACTTGCATTACAAGTGTGTTGTAATCATCCTTTGATTTAATAATACATTGTGCAAGTTTTGGAGTGTGGGGTTTTTCACCCAAAAGAGTTTTCCCCATTAACATCTTGTGTTGTGAGCATTGTACTTGTTTTTGATGTTGTTATTACCTTTCTGTTAATGTTCATCTCATATCTGTAACTGTAAAAGATAAAAATTTGCATAAAGCTTCCCTCAGTAGATCAGTGTAGGAAGTGTGTTTTGCAAACCTTGCTTCCTTTCAGTTGGTATCAAAGCCTAATCACCTTTGACCTTCTAGTTGTTGGGTATAGGGTTTTTTGAGCTGATCTTCATTTGAGTGGGAGCTTGTACAGAGGATTTTCAAATATTTGTTGCAGGAAAGAGATGGCGAGCACATTTGGGACATTTGAGATAGAGAATTTTAATGTCTAGGCAACTTTGAGTTGTTGAAAATCAAGATGGAGGACTTATTGGTGGATAGAGATCTATGGCTCACAATAGATGGAACCATGCCATCGAGCATAAAACAAGAATATTGGGATCTGATGGATCAGAAGGTTAAGGGTCTAATAAGACTCTGTTTGGTTGATTCAGTGCTCTTGAATATTAATGAAGAGATGACTACAAAAGATCTTAAATGGAAGAAACTTGGAGATGTTTATCAAGCTAAATACCTGGTGAACAAGTTATTCCTGTAAAATAAATTGTATTCTCTGAGGATAGAAGATGGAGGATCTGTCGCTAATCACCTGAATACATTCAATATGCTTGTTGCCCCGTTGACCTCTGTTGGTGTGAAGATAAAGGAGGAGGATCGATGTATGACATTACTATGTCCCTTGTGGGACCACCTTGTTATGGCCATTTGGAGTACCACTACCACCTTCAAGATGAATGAAGCAGTTTCTTCATTGTTGTCTGAAGAGATGTAGAGAAAATGTTTCGAAACGACTAAGGAGGCTTTTTGTAGTTTGTGGTAGATCTAAAAAGAAGGGAAAGAAAAAGGATAAGAAGGAAGAAAACGAAAGATCCAAATCCCATCGAAGATCTAAGTCTCCTAGAAATTCGAAGGCTCTATGTTGGAACTGCGGAAAACCTAGTCACTTCTACAAGGAGTGCAAGGAGGAGAAGAAGAAAAATAAGAACTATGATTCAAATTCTAATAAATCCTCTCAAGATGACAGATAACCATTTGTCGTTGCCTTAGCAACTCATGCACTTGAGGATGTGTGGCTTATTGACTCTTGTGTATCTTTCCACATGACCTCGCATCATGGTTAGTTTATGAAGTATGAAGAATATGATAGTGGGAAGATGTACTTGGGTGATGACTCTCACATGAAGAATATTGGTCATGGAAGAGTCTTGATTCGATTCCCTAATGAATCAATTAAGGGGATCAATGGTGGTCTGTATATCCCTAGTTTGGTACAGAACCTATTATTTGTAAGTAAATTGAATGATGTGGGTGTGCAATTTGTTTTCTCTAATGGAGGATGCAAGATAACTAGAGGAGCTATGGTGCTAGCTAAGGGTGTTCGGATTGGCACACTATTTCATCTTGATGCATGTGTAGTTTAGTGCAATAGTGCCATTGTTTCAAAGAAGAGAACTTCAAAGTTTTCATCCTCACCATTGGAACCAGTAGCGAAGAAGTGTGTTGCATCTACTTCCGATGGTCATGCTTTCTAGGTACCTAAGGGTGCTCATTCTATGGAGATGAAACTTCTAGCTAAGAAGACAATCTTATGGCACCAAAGGCTTGGTCACATTGGTGAAAAGGGTTTGAGGACCCTAAAAAATAAAAACCTTGTTAAAGGTATGAATGATTGTAACCTTGAGTTTAATTTTTTTAAACATTGTATTTATGGAAAACAAAATCTTGTTAAGTTTTATTCCAGTACTCACAAATGTTCTAAGGTGTTGGACTTGATTCATTATGATGTATTTGGTTCTGTTAATGTTGCTTCGATTTCAAAATTTGTTTACTTTGTTTCATTCATTGATGATTGCAGTAGAAGGACATGGGTGTATTTCATTAGAAAGTCTAAAGTCTTTAGTAGATTCAAAGAGTTCAAAGCTATTGTAGAGAATCAAAAGGATAGAAAAATTAAGTGTTTGAGGACTGTAAATGGTGGTGAATTTTGTTCAATAGATTTCGACAAGTTCTATAAAGAACATGGGATTGAGAGGCACAAGACAACTCTATATACCCCTCAATAGAATCTTGTAAAGAGGATGAACAAAACGTTGAAGGAGAGGGCTAGAAGTATGCTAAGTGGAGCTGGCCTTGAACCAAAGTTTTGGGTTGAAGTTGTTGCTACTGCTTGTTACCTAGTTAACATGTCTCCTACATCAACGCTTGTTGATAAGACACCTATGGAGGTGTGGTTTGGTAAAAAGCCTTCATTGAGACACATTCAAGTATTTGGTTGAGGCATATGCACATGTTCCTAAGGAGAAGAGGTATAATTTGGAGAACAAGGCAGTGAAGTGTATCTTCATCGGTTATCTCATATGTGTGAAAGGGTACAAGCTTTGGGATCTAGTGGCTAAGAGAGTTCTATATAGCAAAAGTGTGATCTTCAAAGAGATCAATCCTTCTTCTATTTTTCTACAACTAGAGAAAGAATAGAAGAAAGAGGATTTAGTTCAGCTTCCTTTCACCCCTGAGAAAGTTATACCAAAAATATCTGTTGGACCTGATGATGAGGAGAGCGCTAGTAGCTTTGAAAGTTCAAAAGAAGACGAAGAACCCCAATCTCAACTTTTGAGGAGGTCTACACGGATAAGGCGGCAACCTAATAGGTTTGGTTATTCATTGAATGATTCCATTTGTATTTATTCTTTGATTTGATCCTAGGACTGTAAGCAAGGCTATGGGTATGAGTGATGCAGATTCCAAGAAAGAGGCCATGGAAGAAAAGATGGCTTCCTTAAAGAAAAATAATACTTGGGATCTGGTGCCCTTGCCTAATGGACGTAAACCTATTGGATGCAAATGGGTGTTCAAGAAGAAGTTTGGTTCAGATGGCAATGTTGAGAAATTTAAGGCAATGTTGGTCGTGAAGGGATATTCCCAGGTTGAGGGAATAGATTATGTTCAGATTTTGTCTCCCATTGCAAAGCTAACATCTATCAGATTCTTATTATCACTTGTTGTGCAACATACGATTTAGAAGTTGAACAGATGGATGTGAAGACAACTTTCCTTCATGGTGACTTGGAGGAAGAAATCTATATGTCACAGTTAGAGCACTATGTGGTAAAAGGTAAAGAAAATCTAGTATGCAAGTTGAAAAAGTCTTTGTATGGTTTGAAGAAATCTCCTAGGATGTGGTACCATAAATTTGATGCCTTTGTGTTGCGTTTGGGATTTCTAAGATCGAAATTAGATCATTATGTTTATTACAAGTTCAATGACAATGATCGCATTCTCATTATTGCATTTTATGTTGATGATATGTTGTTCATTAGGAATGGTAAAAGTTTGATTTCTGATTTGAACTCTTAGTTGTCAGCACAGTTTGAGATGAAAGATCTAGGGGAAACCAGGTACATTCTTGGAATAGAAATTAGAACAGACAGAGTGAACATAAAACTTTGGTTAGGCCAGAGTAAGTATGTGAATTTTGTGTTGGAGAGATTCAACATGGCAGCTTGTAGACCATTGACAGTTCCTGTTATGATGGAGACAAAGTTATCTATTGCAAATTGTCCAAAGTCTCCTTCTGAGATGGAGGATATGAGCAAAGTTCCTTATGCTAGTGCAGTTGGTAGCTTGATATATGCTATGGTCTTTATAAGACCAAACATTGCCCAATTAGTGGGACTCCTTAGTTGGTTTATGGCTAATCCTAGACGGGTACATTGGGATGTAGTGAAGAGAGTGTTCAGATATTTGCAGGGTACTTCTAAATATTCCCTATGTTATCATGGTTATCCTACAGGACCTCAGCATTCAATTTGTATTCATGGATATGTAGATTCTAATTACGAGGAAGATATAGATAGTAAGAGATCCACCAGTGCTTATGTTTTCACTATGTTTGGCGGTGCTATTAGTTGGATGAGTAAGCGACAAGCTGTCGTCACTTTGTCCCCTACAGAAGCAAAGTACATGGAAGCAACTCATGCTTCTAAGTAATCCATTTGGCTTAAGAGATCATGTTCTGATGATTGATGTAGGGATGATTACTATTTGCAATGATAGTTAGAGTGCCATTTGTTTGGCAAAGAACCCAACTTTCCATGCTAGAACAAAGCATATTGATGTGTAGTTCCATTTTGTCTATGACATGGTGGAAGATGGTAAGGTGAAACTTGAGAAAGTTGACACTTTGACAAATGTTGCAGATTCCTTTTCAAAACCTGTGATCACAAAGAAGTTCAAATGGTGTTCAGAGTCTATGGGCCTCTCAATCCACAGCAATTAAATCCTGTCATTCTATTGGCTCTTGAAAGGTGTTCGACAAGTGGGAGAATGTTGAGAATTGAGGTGTCTCAACCTTTGCACGTTCCTAATGTATTTATTTATTTTCGTCTACTATTGTAATTTTTTTATGTAAATCTTATTTTGTCACTTTGTGGGAGTTGGCACAGTGATGTGTCATCCTACATAGAAGGTGACTAGATGTATTTTTTTCCTCATATGAGGAGGTAGTCACCACATTTTGTGGTAGAGGTATTTTGCCATGTGTCGGCACCTTGTAGTCATGTGTCATGTGGCATCTTTGCATGGAGAAAGTAGGCACCCAAGTTTGACTATGACAAAGTTGTAAGAGGAATATGCTATTCTTAGTCGGTTATGAGAAATTTTCTTACAACTATAAGACTTGTCATATATGATAGATTATATGACATTATAAGGTGTGTAAGAACATCTATCATACCTATTTTGGGTATATTTGGGGTGCCCAAGTATGGAGGGTTATAAGGGATGAAATGGAATCTTAGACAAGTGTCATTTGCATGCTTTGTGGCCTTGGAATTTGGGCTGTATGGATTTGGATGAAAATCCTTTGTTGCTTGCTCTAGAAGCTACCTCCATACTTGATATTTCTCTATATATACATGTGCTTGGAGTTGGAGTGGTATGGTTCATTGACAAGTACCATTATGCTATCAGAATTACTCCAATATTCAACATTTGTGAACTCCCGAAAGAACTTGCATTGCAAGTGTGTTGTAATCATCCTTTGATTTTATAATACATTGTGCAGGCTTTGGAGTGTGGGATTTTCACCCGAAACAATTTTTCCCACGTATATCTTACATGTTGTGAGCATTGTACTTGTTATTGATGTTGTTATTACCTTTTTGTTAATGTGCATCTAATATTTGTAACTATAAAAGATAAAAATTTGCATAAACCTTCCCTCATTAGATCAGTGTAGGAAGTGTACCTTGCTTCCTTTCAACAAGGTCTAAAAATACCATGGTAAAAATTTATACAACCCACATTGCACAATGCCACTTGTTCAACACTTACAACCATCACCGACACTTGTCCGAACATGTCATAGGAATCTCCTCTACACAGGCACCCCAAATTTACTAAATTTGACTTATGACAAATGCTCTTACACATCTTACAACTGTCATAGAATCTATCATAACTGACAACATTTACAGCTATAAGAGAATTTGTCATAACTGATTATTAATAACTAATTCTCTTACAACCCGTCATAGGCCAACTTGGGCACTCCAAAAGGATAAGTCAAAGATGTTTTATGTCAATGTCATATGCATCATAACACTTGTCATACTAAATGGGGTAGCAAGCTATGTGGGCTTGATTTTGTTGGAAACTCCATCGTTAAGCACGCTTGAGTCGGAGTAGTACTGGGATGGGTGACCTCCTGGGAAGTCCCGATGCTTTACCCTTATGTGCATCACCTAGATGCAATGAGTGCTAAGTGGACCATTCATTAACATGAGAGATGGGTTCATGTGAACCACTACTCATGAAATATGAGTCATGTGTTTGACTCAAAAACTACGCAATTAAGCCCTGAGATAAAATCATAATTTGACATGCTGCAAAAATACCTCCTACTTATCACTTGTCATACTCCCCTCTAATTTAGCCCTTACACTGTCATAGAATCTGTCATAAACCTCTTACAATACCAAAAGATGTTGACACATGGCAAAATACCTCTACCACAAAATGGGACGCCCAAATCCACATGTAATGGCAAGTATGCATCCATGTCACCTTCTCCGTAGAGTGACACCTCACCATGCCACTCCCACAAGATGACACAATAATTAAATAATGGTTCTTCTCATGCCAACGACTCAATGGTAAAGAATAAAGAGAGTGACTTTCAATCGATCGTTTCATGCCAAGAATTCATGTACCTTCATCTATACAAGTGGAAAGACCACCATCATTCACTTAAATACACGGTAATTGAACTTCCACGACTCTTCCATGTAGTGCGATTCCTAGTCATATTATTTGATTGATCTAGACTACACATGGAGGCGCTTTAATTCCCTTCATACAATTGTCCAACCCTTTCTCGTGACATGTGCAGACTTCGATATAAAGTAGAAATCAGCTGCCAACATTTGCGTGCCCTCTTCTCATTGTTCAGTATTAATATTGGTACCAGGTAATGATAGAATAACCAATGAGAATGAGTGGACAGTACTCAATATCTGTTCTAGATAATGGTAGAATTTACATTAAAATTTTATCAGCCAAACTAATTATCAATTTAAATGTTACTTAACAAAACCTTAAATACCCAATATCTACCGCTCACCTATCATTCCTTTCCCGAATCGCTAAGAATGGCTTCCATCTCTCTTTCCCATTTCACTGTGAGCTTGGTTGGCTTCAACAACGCAACCAGCAAAGAGCTCAAACCTCTTACGAATGTATTTCCAAAGCCAAGCAGGAGGAGACTGGATTTAATTCTTAGCAAGGCTTCAACTACTCCTCAATCTACTGCGCGACGAACTGCTAATCATCATCCCAACTTGTGGGACGATGATTTTATACAGTCCCTTGATAAAGCTTACGAGGCAACTTATTTTCACAGTTTTCTGCTTTCTACTTTGAAGCTTTGCTTTCTTCTGTTATTTTTTTCGCTGGGTTGATGTTAACTGTGTTTGTTTACAGGCTCCTTTCTATGTTGAACGCGCTGAGACACTAATTAGGGAAGTGAAGGAGATGTTCAATGGAATGTCAAGCCATGATTCTTCTGTCCACCAACGACTTTCCATGGTGGACAGCGTTGAACGCCTTGGAATCGATCGGCATTTCCAAAAGGAAATAAAGGAAACTCTGGATTATGTTTACAGGTTTGTTTCTTAGCAACAGATAAACCTTAAAAATGTATATGTATATATGCTCACTTAATGTGTACAACTGAGTAGCAGGTATTGGAATGAGAAAGGCATTGCAAGTGGTAAAGGCGATGCTTGCGCGGATCTCAACACCACAGCCTTGGCACTGCGAATTCTTCGCCTGCATAGATACGGTGTCTCTTCAGGTGGTATTTAGGATAAATTTAATGGTCGATTACCTTTTACATGTTGGAGAAACACTTTATAGTTTGTGACACTGCATGTCAAATACCATTCCTCCATAATTTCCTCGATCTGCAACTGGTGGGACCGCTGCTCAAACTTCTGCTGTCACCTTCTCCTCTGCTGCTGTAAAAGCTGTCATCTATGCCTTCAGTCTATCTGCAACAGGGGAATGGACTCAATGTCAATCAGGTTAAACCCCCACCTGTATCATTGGTGGACTCAATCCTCAATCTCTATCATTGTGTGCGGACTGTTTTTCTCAATTTTCTGAGTTGGACGATCCTCCACATTTTTGACCTCCCTGTTTGTCAATTGAAATTTGAAAAACCAATCAATTGGTAGGATTTCGAACACCTATACATTTTACAACGTACCCACTGTTTAAGCTTCTCTATTCTTCTCATACCTCCCACTGAGTATTATATGTACCTGAAGAGCACGCCTTGTAATAGCAAAAGCATCAAAACTAGATGTGAATACATCTATATACGTAATACTCTCTTTTGATAGTGATATGTATATTTTAAAAAAGTTTTGCTTGAGATTATGAGTTGTATTTATATAATTAGGGAGTTAAAGGTGATATTCTCTTTCATTATTGATTTTTTTAAAATTTAAAATAATATTTGTACTTCATTACTTACCTTTATAGTTTTATTGGATTCTTTTGGTCATCATTTATTATATTAACCTTTTTTATTTTTTTCTTTTCTTTTCAAAATAAAGTTGTGTTGGAGAATTTCAAAGGAAATGATGGGCAGTTTTTGAGTTCATATGCTAACTCACACGAGGAGATAAGATCAGTGTTAAATTTATTGCGTGCTTCACTCATTGCATTTCCTGACGAGAAAGTCATGGATGAGGCTAAAGCCTTTGCAACCACATATTTAAAACAAGCTATGTCAAAGATTGATGATTACAATCTTTCACGAGAGGTACCCAACACATACATATTAATAATTTTGCATATCAAAGTTATGAATCCTTTTTTTCTTAAAACTATGTTAGAAATTTTATGTGGTTCAACAGATAAAATTCAATCTCAAGTATGGTTGGCACACCAATATGCCTAGATTGGAAACAAGGAATTATATCGACATATATGGAGTAGACAATTCATGGTATAACAAGAGGACATCCAAGTAATATTGCATTATTATTACATTTTAAGCTCTCTAAATGTTATTTGAAGGGCATTATTTTTCAAGTATAACAACACAATGTTTTCATAGACAGGATGGCATGCATGACGAACAAAAAGATTTTAGATCTTGCAAAGTTAGACTTCAATATGGTGCAGTCTATGCAACAAGGAGAACTTCAATTACTCTCAAGGTTATTAAAATTTATAGCAACAAAGTAAATGTAGTTTTCTTTGGCTTATATATAATTTAATTGCAATTGAAATCACTATTAGTGTTCTCAAATAACTACAAAAATGTTAAATAAATGAGTCACACTTGAATGGAGCCTAGCAAAAGTCTTAATTACAAAGAGGCTTGATAGTTTAGTTGTAGAGCACCCCACCATGCACATGAGAGGTCATAGGTTTGTGTCCTAGTTGGTCTAGAAAATAGTGCATGGTGTTAAAAATAGACTAAGAGCCCCATGCACCAAATGGTGTCTCAAGAGGGGTCTTAAAATTAAATAAGGAGCCTACCAAAAATCTTGGTAGCGTAGTGGTAGAGCAACCAAACATGCACATGGGAGGTCCTAGGTTTGTATCCTAATTTATACATGACTAATAAAAAGGATAACAAAACTAAAAAATAAGTTAAGAGAGAGCACCTATAACACCTCTTAAAATTAAAATATGAAAAAGTTAGATAATTTGCTTGTTTGTTCAGGTGGTGGATGGAGTCAGGTGTGCCTCAATTGGATTTTTCTCGCAATCGTTATGTGGAATATTACTTTTGGGCAGCAGGAGGGTGTGTAGAGCCAAAGTACTCTGCTTTTAGAATTGGTGTTGCAAAATGTGCTTCTCTTGCAACAGTTATGGATGATATATATGACACATATGGGACACTCAATGAGCTCAAACACTTCACAGATGCAGTTAAAAGGTAAAAAATAAAGTCTAAACTACCCCTACAATAATAATTGAAATAATTATTGATAACAAGGATATTTTAGTAAAAAATATTATTAATAATAATATATTGTTCTATGTTTTTTGGGTTAGATGGGACCCCTCTACTATAGACTGTCTTCCTGAATATATGAAGGTTGTGTTCATGGCTTTTTATAAAATGGTAAATGAAATGGCACAAAAGGCAACCAAAACGCAAGGTCGAGACACAACTGACTATGCTAGAAAAGTTGTAAGTAGTTGTAAATACTATATTAGTTTTTTAAAGTGTTGGCAATTATCCTTTTATGTTGAAAAAACTAAGAGTTCATAAATGATGGATATGCAATGTAGTGGGAAATTTTCTTGGATTCTTACATGCAAGAGGCAGAGTGGCTTGCTATTGGTCATATACCAACTTTTGAGGAATATTTGGAGAATGGGAAAATCAGTGGTGGTGCTCGAATAGTTATTCTACAACCTCTCTTAACATTAGATGGATTTCTTCCTGAAAATCTTCTCCCAGAAATTGATTTTCCTTCAGGGTTCAATGAGCTTATTGCGTTGACCTTTCGATTAAGTAATGACATTAAGAGTTTCAAGGTATGATAGAAAAAACATTAACTTAAATATTTTTGTAAATGTACCATTTTTTTCATGGAGATAGAACTAAGTTGAAATTGTAATGTGTGATGACGTACAGGCTGAAGCTGCTAGGGGTGAAGAAGCTTCATGTATAGGATGTTATATGAGAGATAATCTTGGATCGACAGAAGAAGAAGCTTTGGATTATCTTAATTCTTTAAAGGAAAAATTACTCAAAGAACTAACTTGGGAATATTTGAAACCGGATAACATACCTACATGCAGTAAGGATCATGTATTTTCTCTATCAAGAGGTTTTCATTTCTTTTATAGAGAGAGAGATGGCTTCACTATTTCCACCAAAGATACAAGAGACCATATTGTAAAAATCCTTCTTCAACATGTTACAATGTAAGTTCAACACTTCATTGATTAGAATTACTACTTGGTGTTAAACAAATATATAAGCTAGGTTGATAATTCCATAGTAGTAAGAATTTGGCCTTACTAGGTGATAGTTACATTGCCTAAAATTATTATTTAGTCACTAAACCTACACAATTTCACACATTTGACTAATGTAATTAATGCTTGTGTTAGCAGAGGCTATGTGGTGTAGGTTCATTTGAGCAATAATATATTTCCAAACAATTTTTTTTGTTGCATGTAAGACAAAGAATATTTGTGTTGGTTGTCAATGTTAATAGGAACTCCAAAACTTTAAACTAAACCTCTAAAAAATGTTTAGGAAATTATAATTTTGGAAGTGGAAAAAGATTTTGGATCTTTAACCTAGAACCTTCTATTTTCAAAATTAGCCATTTATAATTATTCTCACTTTTTTACACATGTAAAAGTGCTAAATAATAAAAAAAAAATTTAGAAAAAAAGCTTAAATAATGATTGTTCAATTGTTTGTTCATTGCTTGAAAGGCCTTAAGGTAGCTCTATAATTTTACCATTAAACTTGACATAATAATATTGTGTACTTAGCATGGACCAATTATTGAAATAATTTATAATAGTGTTAATTTTTATATAAAATGGAGTGAACATTGTTGTAGAAGTTTTGATAATTAGATTAACACTATTAACTATAAATCCATGTCTCTATTAATATTCTTTGTGTTGACAACCCCATCTTTTCCTTTCATATCTTCTAGCCCCACCATGTCATCAAATTAGTTATGAACTTAGCATTAAAATTCTAGTCCCTAATTACAGGCTCATTGCACCACATATTCTCCATCATTAAATTTCACTAATAGTGCTAGAGATGTGTTGTATAATTTACATGTTCTATATTCCTTATTGATTTCACACCTCTCCATGATTAGTGGGTCCCAAGGAGGCACTTTAGCTAGACAGTATGGGGAAAAAATAGTTTTATCAAAATGTAGAATAAAAGTAAGTGCTACTCTAGAGTTAGACATGTTACTCAAACTATTAGTGTGTTATTCTATTTACTAAATATGGTCTATAATAATGTAAACAAATTCTTATCAAAGTTTCATAAAATAAGCATGAGAGTTGAAATTGAAATGAAGCTAGAAAGGAAATGGAGTAGCAATAGAATGGATGTTTGGTTTGACATTTAAAGTTGATTTGGTAGTTGCAAAAGATTATAAAGTGATCGGAAAATCAATTTGTAGAATTTTTAGATGTATGAAAGAGTTTCTATCACTCTATCAAATGATAATGACTCTCCATGTGCACAAGTGATCCTTTAGGCATTCTAGTGACCCTCTAGATGCACTAGTGACCCTTAAGACATGTTAGTGATCCTCTCCAAATTGTAATGTCCTTTTTACTATCAAAACCTAAAACTTATTATTGATGTTCACCTAATTTTGTGCCACTTGGATGAATATAGAAGTGAACAAGGTGGTTGCAAAGGTCTATGGGGGTGAAAAAAATAATGTGGATGGTTAGAATCTTGCATTAGTCAAGCCCCTATTTTAGTATGTTTCAACGATTGGAAACTAGATTGATTTTTATTAGGTGTGTGATCCTAAATTTTACAAGCATATAGGAGTGTTGTGTGATATTCTGATGGGTAGGCCCTAAAAGCTTGCTAAATTGAAAAAAATGTGTACTATGATTGTGTATAAAGGAGCAAGGGTAATGGAGTGATACTGAAATGTGTGCCAAGGGTCTTTAATGGAGTTTTAACTTTGAGTATTTTTAATGGTAAATACTCAAAAATCAAACTCCTCTCCACAATGGAAAGGGACAATCCCTACTCCAACTATATCTTCACTTTTATCTCAAGAAGAGTACATTTTACCGAGTCTACTCAAAGACCCCTTGATCACTCTTCCTCCTTCAACACGTAAAAAGATTCCACAAAACAATCAACACTTCCTTTATTTGCATATCATCGAGTGGTTGACCATTCCACTAATGAATGCCAATCCTTGCATGACAAGATTCAACAACTTCAAACAAGATATAGCTCTAGCACCTTGCACAATGCTTGATGTTTAGCATCTTGTACTTCATCCATTTATATTTCACATGACATAGTTTGATTTATATGACACCTTGTTGCAATGCTCGGTGTCATACCATGACTACACAAGCCTTTGTGTATTATGCCTACATCATCACCTTGGTTTGTCCATCTTGGGGGTAACCCCTTGTAGCGATGTAGCTTTTGAGAACACATATAATTTCTAGCATGTGCTTTCATAAAGCTCTCGTGTCGGCTTTACATTTGTTATTCATTCTACCTTAAATAAATTGCTCCCTAATGGAGTTAACAATCACTTTAATGTGGGGGCATACATTATACTATGTGATTTACTTTATTCATGCACCACGTGCCTAGTCTTATTACCGAAATACTTGTTGATCATTTTTGTAGCACCTCTAATATGGTTGATGCATAACTCACCTAGTAATTCGGCAGTCCTTACTAGCCTTTGATGTTTCATTTTGTTGTTTGTCCATGAGCTACAGAGCATAATGCAACTTTCTAGCCTATGTGCTTCATGCAACCTATCATTATTGTTAGTGTATACCTTTTATTTCTAGGCGTACACATTTGCATTAATCATACTTAAGCATATTTGCACATGTTCCTTTGAACTTGTCAAAGTAGTTGAGACATTTTGAGAGGTGTCAACTTGCATCGACACCTCACGCTATGTTTGTGGGAGGTAACTCACCACAACTCCATGTAGAGGAGACCTATCCTCTTTTCATAGATATTCAGGTACCTACACTTCTCTATTTATACTCACCTCATTTGGTAATACAAACTGGTCATTCCATTGCAATTCGTGTGCTTGTTAATATTTTCCATGATCTTGGTTTTCTACAATTATTACACTCATGGTCACCTAGTAATTCGACAATCCTTACTATCCCGTGATTCATGAGAGAATTGTTCATGTTATCTTCTTCTTTGCTTTCTCTTTGTCTATCTGCATGTCATCTTTACATTCTTCTATCTCCTCCTTATAATTCCTCTATGTTAGTTACATCTTGGGGATGACGCATGGTAAGTGAGACAACCTTTTAGACTGAGGTCTCTTTTACCTTGCTAATTCGAGGTCTCACTCTATGTGCTCATGTATTTGTGATGATTTCATTATTTCATGCTTTTGTCTTCCACAAAATTCTTCACGTATGCTTCACATGTGCTCTATGTGTATTCCATGTGTGTTAAGAGTATACTCTACATGCCTTTTATGTATATTCCACATTTCTTCCATGTATGTTTGCTATAATTTCTTTGTATATTACATTTTTGCTTCGTGTATCATGTGTTTTCTTCATGTATTACATGTTTGCTTCATGTATCATGTGTTTGCTTCATGTATTGTGTGTTTTACATGTATTCTCTATGAATGCTTTGTCTTATCCATGTTTGCAAGTGTATCACTATGTGTATACAGTGTGATTTGTGCCATGTGTTCTATGACTCATAGAATCCTAAGAATGGGGGCTAGAGAATCTCTCAAACTTAGTGTCATTATATGATGAGGTTTGGTTTCTCCATACTTTATCTTGAGTAGGATTGTAAGTTCCTACTCCTACTAAAGTGGGGGCTAAATGTTATGTTGTAAATTGTCGACACTAGATAATTTCACACAAGGTTTAGCTCCCTCTCGAATGTTGTACCAATTTTAAGGCTTCATTAAGGATCTTGGATAGGTCCCCTAGCCACACACTTGTCTGGGAGCTAATTGGCTAGGACACTAGCACCCAAGCGCTAGTGTACTACCAGTTCGGCACTAAAAAGGTTCTAAATTAAAGTATGTCAGCCTTGTGTGCCTTGTGTATTAATCCTCATCGGCCTTAAATCAGTTGGGCCCCTGACAAGTAATTAGAATGCACACACACACACACACACACACACACACACACACATATATATACATGTCTCTCTCACTCATTTACACCTAATGGGCTAATGATCTAATGACCTCATGACTCTCTATGCGATTTCTCTGTAACAAGCTTCTATCTACAAGCTCTCTATTTGTGCATAATATTGTTGTGTGTGCTAACCCTTGTTGTAGATATTAGTGGAAGCCCCTTCCTCCTTCACTCACTCCTTATGGTTATTTGATTGTGACATAATCCCATCAAGGATTCCATGCTCATGGTAATATCTTTCCTTTCTACTTCCTTACATTTATCTTCCATTATTAAGATCTCCATCTTCCCTCCTAGGGCATGCACTATAGACCTAGTCCTTGTTGTTATAGAGGTGGGAACACCATTCATAGGGGTTTGACTTAGGCAAACCCCTAAACAACACCAACATTTTCCCTCTTTTATGTGTGCATTTCAAAGACAAAAGATCTGACAAAAATGGGTAATAGAAAGATGAAGGTACAGATGTCGAAAGTGTCTTAGACTTATGATAGGAATAAACCCTAGGACACTAGCACTCAGACAACTTTGTCCTCCCAGATTTGCCCTAATTTCTCATAGTAACATCTAATAGTCCTGTTCTGCTCAATTTTGCTCCCGATTTCTAGGTTTTCGGCCCCAACATGTCAGTTACTTATATTTTAGTATATTTCATTATAGAAACCCTTGATCTAGCCTCATTAATTAAATCTTTTCAAAACCTTTGTAGCTTGGCTTTCCTTTAGGACTATAACTAAGCTTGGTTTGTGTTCCAATGTTTGATTGAAAGGATTGACCTAGCTAATTGACTAGTGATTTGGTCTGTCTTTTCCATTAAACACTATCCTTAATAAATTCCAATAGGGTCTCTTCAGAGGACACATTTCTACTTAGAGAACAATCACAAAGATCATGTTAGCAATATATTATTGGCCTCAAAGTTTTTTGGATGCTCCTAAGTGGGTTAGAAATTAGGAAGAATAAGAAGACACCTCTTCCCCTGAAGCCAATCTCTATAGGTCAACCATTTTCTCTGTGTGGACTAGATTTCATTGAAATGATCAACACTCCATCTTTTTCTAGTCATAGGTTCATTCTAATAACCATAGACTACTTCACTAGATGGACTGAGGCTATACAGTTAAAGAAAGCAATAGAGATGGTGATCATCATCTTCCTAAACATGATCATCCTAAGGTTTGGAGCACAAGAAATCATCATCGATAACAATACAAAATGCATTTGTAGGAGTAGGCATCACACAATTTTGTCATGATCATGGTATATACTAGAAAATCCTCATGGGAATGTACTAAAAAAATCCACTAACAAGAAGATGACTAGGATAACCAAAAGGATTGGAGTAGAAGCAAATAGAAAATGTCATGAGAACCTCAAATAATCCTTATGGATAGATAGAATAACCCCTAACCAAGCCATAGGAACTCTCCTTATGCCTTAGTTTATAAAAGAGAAGAAATATTACCATGTTCAATCAAAATCCTAGCACTAGAGATGATCTTCTAGCTTGAAGTTGATAAAAATAGTGCAACAACTATTGGATTAGCTAAACTACTATAGATAGAAGAGAAACAAGTAAGAGTGCAAGATTAATTAAGAAAGCATAAGAGCATATTCAAGTGATGGTTCAACAAGAAATCCACAAAATAGGAATTCAAAGTGGGTGGCCTTGTACTCTAATGGTATGAGAATAGAGTGAAACCTAGACAGCATGAGAAATTGGGCTCTCTATGGAGAGACTCATACATTATTGCTAGATGCAAATAGGCTAATGTATTTGAGTTTCCAATACTTGACATAAATATATTTGAAATTATGATGAATGTTGTTCACATTAATCCTTTCATGTAATTATTTCCTTTTCCCTTATACATAATTCCATCCCCTATACATTCATCCATTTGTATATCTATCCTCACCTATGTAAATTCCTATCATTTTTGTTCTACATCTCCATTTTGTGCATAATGTATATTTTCCCTATGACCATCCCCTTTTGGTCATGTTCCCAAATTTGGATGGCACTCATAATTTTTATCCATTTATTTAGCCTAATATTCCTAGAATTTTGAGTCAGAGGTGAAATCTTGCAAATTTATTCTTCATCTAGGAAGGGAATTATACTACTAACAAGATTTATATCAAAACACATAAAGCATAATTGATCTTGCCACATCAATTGGTTTGACAAATCATGTTAATGCTATAAAGTATTGTGTAAAGTTATAACCAAAACCTTCACCAACTATCCAATGGATTAATTATTTTAATTGAAACTATAAATATCCCACTAAGCCATTTACTGCTATTAGGTCCAAGGTATAATGTGAGCCATTGATATTTCCATATCCACATGATCTAATGACTTGCTACTCTAAAAGGCTATAAGAAGTTATAAAAATATAAAACCCCATTGTCCATTGATAGATCAAGAAGTTTTAATCATGGTTGTGTTATGATTGGCATGTCAGTTGTCTTGTCATTGATGTCAAAATGATGTGGTCACAAGGTATGGTTGGAGCTCAAATTATGATGACAATTGTATGCAAAAAGTTGTATGTAATTTGCTGTACCTTGAGTCTTCTACAATAGCAAGATGTTGATATTCTTGTCAATGTTCACTCATATCAATCTATGGGGATGATCATTTTGATCTGTCAGAATCATGTCAAGTATCCTTTAAGTTATGATGTATAAGGTGATTAGTCTACATTTGCATGAAGAGTCTTCACAAATTCTTATAGTTTTGGGAGTACAGAGACACCTGGTCTTGAGAATTTTTTTTTTGAAGTCTCCTTTTACCTAAACCCTAGCTGCATATATAAAACCCTAAAATGCCTTTCAATAAAACCTAAGTATGAGTTCCTAAAGCATTCTTTTTAACCCGTCATATCATTCAAGTTACTTTTATTCTAAAATAGAGTTGACCTCCTAGCACCGATAATAGGCTACTTAAGTCACAACTTAAGGGTCTTCAACCTGTCAGGTGACCAGCCCCGACATCCTAGGGGCACTGGTATTAAAAACCTAACCTAAAGTCTTGAGCAACAAAACTCATCGAATGATGGAGGATAAAAAGCAAAGTGGCATGAAAAGGTCATCAAATGGATGTCGTTTAAAGTGCTTTTTGAAGATCAACGGACAATTCAACATTCTAAATTTGATGTGATGTGTTTTATAAAAGGCATAAAAATGAATTTTTCTATCTCTATTAGAGTGTAGCATGCCAGAAAATTTGATACAGAGATTTGTACTATGAATTTGAAGACTGTGATTATTGATTTCTGATAAACTAGAGTATGAAGATCATATTCAGTGCTAGAAAGAAAAATGCAGGTGTTGACTCTTGAGTAAAGGAATATATTGTTTGTTGCAGAGATTGTCATGTATATCAGAAGTTAGTTTCTTCAAGTTGTGATTGAAAAGAATTTTTGTCAAGTGTAAGCAAAAGGAGATATAAGTTTTTGTGAAGAAGTGAATCAGGGTATCCCCCTGAGTTGTTTTGTTTATTAATCAAGGTGATTGTACAAGTCAGTAAGACTTCCTTTTTGCCAATGAGGCACTCGTCAGCTAGTGAGGCTATGTAATTTGATGATTTCCATGATTAAGCCAGTGAGGCATTTTTGAGTAGTTTTTCATCCCTATGAGGGTTTTCCACTCATGAAACATATTGTGTTATGGTCTCAATTTCCATGTGATTCATCTATTCTTCATGTTTGAATATTCAATATTTGATTCCTTCTTTTGATAAAGCTTATTGTCAAAGTTTGATTCCTTCACTTTCTCTTTTCAAGTTTGATAAAAAGTGAATATCTTGTTTTAGATACAACACTGATTCACCCCCCCTCTCAGTGTTGATTATACTCCAACAAGTGGTATCAGAGCATAGGTTCCCTATAGAAGCCTAACAAGCTTGGGTAGGTCCTATAAGTGGAGTACTAGCCGTGGGCAGTCAAGAAGGTTTTTCTACATACAAAGTACCTTTATTTGATGGGTCTAATTATGCTTTTTGGAAATTCAAAATGGAGTCATATTTGTCTTCCTTGGGGTATGATGTGTGGGCTGCTATAGAAAATGAGTATAAAGAAACAAGTCCTCCCTCAACTCTTGATGAGAAAAAGGCTTATGATAATAATGCTAAGACCAAAAATGCAATCTGTTGTGGTTTGTCTAATGAGATACTTGTCAAAATTATGGATTGTAAGTCAGCTAAGGCTATATGGGATAAACTGTCCAATATCTATCAGGGATATGCAAAAATTAAAGAAGCAAAGCTACAATCTTACAGAGCTAAATTTGAAGGTCTCAAAATGAATGATGGTAAAAAGGTGACTGATTACCTTCTCAAGGTTCAAGAGGTTGTTAATGGTATTAGGGGTTTGGGTGATACATTAGAAGAAAAGACAGTTGTAACCAATGTTTAATGGACTCTAACTCCTAAATATGAGTCCAAGGTTTCTGCAGTAGAAGAGAGAGACTTGAGAAAAGTGACCTTTGATGAACTTCATGGTACCTTTACTGCTTTTGAGATGAGGGTTTGTAATGAAACTCCTTCAAGTAAAGAAGCTACATTTAAATCAGTCAAAAAGGAAAAAGAAATAAAGTCTGATTCAAAAGAGTTAGATGATGATCAGGAATCTTCTTTTATTAGCAGATTCAAGAAGGGATCAGCAAGAAAGTATAAAGGTAAACTTCCATTCAAATGTTTTGGATGTGGATGAATTGGACATTATGCTGCTAAATGTCCTTATAAAGATTTAGATAGTGATGAAGAAGAAAATAAGAAACAATTCAATCCCAAAAAGAAAAGAAATTTCAAAAAGAAGAAGAGTTTGTTCATAAAAGATGCTAATATAACTGATAGTGGTTCAGAGGAGTCACTTGAGGAAGGTACAGAGACCTTGTTCATGGAAGTCATAAATGAAAATTAGAATAATAAATGTGAAGATCAATTAGAAAATGATGAAGCAGTGGTTGATCTTGAAGGTGAATTGAAGTGTGCTCTTGGTGAGGTTAAGAAGTTCAAAAAGGAGGCAATTGCTCAAAGAAATCAATTTCAAAAGGACAATGAAATTATGATCAACAAAGTCATTGATTATGAGAAGCAAATTGCAGACCTAAAATTGTGCCTTGAGGAGAGTAAAAGAGTTGTTGATGTTACAAGCAAGGAGTTAGATGCCAAAGTCAAAGAATGTCATACTCTATAAGCTGAAATTGTAGCCTTAAGAAGAAGACTTGATATGTGTAGGAGTAGTGACAAACTTGAAGATCTCTTGGAAAAACAAAAAGGTTTCAAAGACAAATCTGGTCTAGGGTTTGAAGAAGGACAATGATCATACACCAAGAGTCTTCAACATGATGATTCAATAAAAAAAGTATCATGAAAGCAACAAACTTCAAAAGGAGTGATTCTTTAAGGTATAATTTGTATTTTCTTGGTTATTGTTTTTGTTGTAACAAGTATGGACACAAAGCAAATGAGTGCAGATTTGATTCTAGAAGAAGAGCAATTTTTTTGAGAAGGAATCCTTTTATGTTCTTAAGAGGATTGAGGTGTTTCAATTGCAATAACTTTGGGCACATAGCTAAGTTTTATAGGCCTAACCTAAAAGTGTAGCAAACTAGGATGAATACTCATTCCAAAATATCCTCTTCAAGTGTTGATAAGAAAATACTTGTTTGGAAATCTAAGATAATGAGTAAGAATATTGAAGCTATGATTGTTCAAACTGCTTTCCATGCCAAGAAGAAAGAATAGTGGGTTATAGATAGTGGTTGTTCTAACCATATGACAGGAGATAAAAGCAAATTCATTAATCTTAAAGATCACACTGAAGGATCAGTCATGTTTGGTAATAATGTTTGCATTTTGATCAAAGGAAAACCTACTATTCTTTTAGATGATGAGACTCCATTACATGATGTATATTATGTTGAAGGCTTAAAACATAATCTATTGAGTGTTAGTCAAATTTGTGACAATGGATTCAATGTTTTTAATGCTCATGGTTGTGAAATAAAAAAGAAATCAGGAAAATTTGTTGCAGCAGGGTTAAGAACAAGTGGAAACATCTATAATCTTCATGAGACTAAAAATAGAAGTGCGGATGGACATATTTGCTTCATGGGTCAAGTTGAAGAAATTTGGCTATGGCATAGGAGACTTGGTCATGTAAATTTTGATAATCTTGAGAGGATCAACAAAAATCAAAATGTAAGAAATATGCCTCACATCTCCAAGCCAAGCAGTACTACTTGCAAAGAATGCCAATTTGGTATGCAAACTAAGGTTAGTTTTAAATCTAAAGAGTATTCTTCTTCTAAGCCTCTACAACCTATTCATTCAGATTTGGGTAAGTGCAGGAAGATGGGGGGCCAAAAGGGGGTCTTAAGTGGCCACTTTTTTTTTGAAATCAAGAAATACTGGCCTTGGATGAGAAATTGAGCATAGTTACACTCAAAATTTGGAGATGCAACCAAAATAATGTTCATAGTGCTCCGAGTCTACTTTCTAAACTGCTATTTTTTTTTTAAATGGCATAGATTAAGGGGTTCAAAAGAGGGAGCCACAAAAATTAGTGTTGTTTCTGTCAAAAAAACATAACATAGCATGTTTTGTGGCTCCCTCAAAAGGTCAACTTTTTTTTGGTATTTTTAAAATTGCTTCAATGAGAAATTAGCCAATAGCATGTAGTTTATGCCCGATTTTTCTAATAATTGTTTGATGAATATTTGATTTTTTACTAATTTTCAAAGTGGACACATCCTAAAACACAAAATTTTGGCCGTGCTACCCCTATAAATTTTGAAAACTAATCGAAAATCATTTTTTTCTTTTTTTAATATTTGTAGAATAGAGTCTAGTTTCTAAATATATAATTTTTTTGAAATTTCAATGAATAGTTAATTTACAATGAAAAAAAGACCAAACAGTGGTTTTTGCCCAAAAACGGACACACAAACAAAAGAAATTAAAGATGAAAAGCTTAACATTGTTAAAATGTGAAAAAAATTACATCATCAGATAGCTGAGAGAAAGCCTAACATTACCCAGGTGTTCGATTTGTTTGACCTTGAAACATGTGCAAATCTGAGGGTTAGCATGAACGAAATTATGTAAAATCTTGAAGAATATGGAAAAACACGTCTGTAACTGTTCAAAAGGCAGTCCAAGCCTTTGGGTTGGAAATCCAAAGCAAATCCCAAGCCCAAGGCTTAGGATTCCCAAAGTAAGACATAACGCGAGCACGTTATAATGCGCTTGCGTTATTCTTTTCTTTGCATTTTTCCTTTTCCACAAAAGTTTGTGTTGTTTTTCATGTTTTAAATAATGCGAGCGCGTTATGTTCAACTTAATTTTTTTTATGTTTAAGACTATTAATCATGTATGTATGTATGCCTATATGTATGTATCTATGTATGTATGTATGCCTATATGTATGTATGTATCTATGTATTCCTATATGTATGTATGTATATTGTCGAGGGTAGAGGAGGGTAGAGATGGGAGTGAGCCAGATAGGGGAGGAGAGGGGTGGATAAGGATTGAGTAATTAAGGTTTAAGGTTAAGGATTGAGTATTTAGGGATAGGATTTAGAGTTTAGGGATAAGGGATTAGAGTTTAGGACCTTGAGGGATTAGGGTTTAGGGTTGAGGCTTTAGGGATAGCGTTTAAGGTTAAGGGTCGAGGGATTAGGGTTAAGGTAGAGTGTTGAGGGTAGAGGGATTAGGGATAGGGTTTAGGGTTGAAAGTCTAGGGTTGAGGGATTAGGGTTTAAGGTATAGTTTAGTAGTTCTTGTGGATAGAGCCAGTAAACAATGGGAGATTATTTGCCTGTTTCATAACAATATACCTCCCTAAGTGCGAGGTGGACAACAAGAAACATAGATGTACCCCAATGCAAAGCTTTTCTCATAATGATCATCCTTCTAATTTCAACTGTTAATTACTCACTGTGGATGTACCATACGCAAAGATTTTCTCATAGTGTGTACACCTATTGGCATAATGAACCCCAGATGGGCCAGAAAAACATGCCACATAACATTACTAACATTAAAAAAGTTCATAGCCATTTTTCTGACATATTCTTGCAACTCAAATATCTTTAAGAGAAGAGTGTCAAAAATGATGGGTTTAACAACCTAACATAAGGCAAAGTAGTTTTGTTGGGTTTAGGGATAGGGTTTAGGGTTTAGGGTTGAGGGATTAGGGTTTAGGGTTGAGGGATTATGGTTTAAGGTATAGTGTTGAGGGTTGAGGGTTTAGGGATAGGGTTTAGGTTGACGGATTAGGGTTTAGAGTTGACGGATTAGGGTTTAATGTTGAGAGTTGAGGGTTGAGGGTTTAGGGATAGGGTTGATGGTCAAGGGATTAGGGTTAAAGTAGAGTGTTGAGGGTAGAGGGATTAGCGATAGGGTTTAAGGTTGAAGGTTTAACGATTGAGGGTTGAGGCTTTAGGGTTGAGGGTTAAGGGATTGGGGTTTAAAATATAGTGTTGAACGTCGAGGGTTTATGGATAGGTTTTAGGGTTTAATTTTTAAGGGTTGAGGGATAGTGTTTAGGGTTTAGGGATAAGGGATTAGGGTTTAAGGTATAGTGTCGAGGGTTGAGGGTTTAGGAATAGGGATAGAGTTTAGGGTTTAGGGATGAGGGATTAGAGTTTAAGGTATAGTGTTAAGGGTTGAGGGTTTATTAATAGTGTTTAGGGTTGAGGGTTGATGGATTAGGTTTTAGGGTTGATGGATTAGGGTTTAAGGTATAGTGTTGAGAGTTGAGGTTTTAGGGTTGACAGATTAGGGTTTAGGGTTGAGGGATTAGTGTTTAATGTCAAGGTTAGGGTTAGAGTGTCAAGGGTAGAGGGATTGGGGATAGGGCTAAGGGTTGAAGGTTTAAGGATTGAGGGTTGAGGCTTTAGGGATGAGGGTTTAAGGCTTAAGATATAGTGTCAAGTGTTAAGGGTATAGGGATAGGGTTTAAGTTTTAAGGGTTAAGGGATAGGGATTAGGGTTTAAGGTATAGTGTTGAGGGTTGATGGTTTATGGATAGGGTTTAGGTTTGAGGGATTAGGGTTCAGGGTTGATGAATTAGGGTTTAATGTTTAGAGTTGAGGGTTGAGGGTTGAGGGTTGAGGTTGAGGGATAGGGTTAATGGTCAAGGGATTAGGGTTAAATAAGAGTGTCGAGGGTAGAGGGATTAGGGTTTAAGGTATAGTATCGAGCTTGTTGAGGGTCTAGGAATAGGGATAGCGTTTAGGGTTTAGGGATGAGGGATTAGAGTTGAGGGATGACGGATGACAGATTAGGGTTGAGGGTTGAGGGATTAGGGTTTAGGGACAAGGTTTAGGGTTAGGGTTGAGGGATTATGGTTTAAGGTATAGTGTTGAGGGTTTAGGGATAGGGTTTAGGGTTGAGGGATTAGAGTGAAGGGTTGAGGGATTAGGATTTGACGTTGAGGGTTGAGGGTTTAGGGTTAGGGTTGAGAGTTGAGGGATCAGAGTTAAGGGTTGAGGGATTAGGGTTTGACGTCAAGGGTTGAGGGTTGAGGTTCGAGGGTCAAGGGTTTAGGGATAGGGTTGAGGTTCAAGGGATTAGGGTTAAAGTAGAGTGTGGAGGGTGTAAGGATTAGGGATAGGGTTGGAGGGTTTAGGGATAAGGGATTAGAGTTTAAGGTATAGTAGCGAGTCTGTTGAGGGTTTAGGAATAGGGATAGCATTTAGGGTTTAGGGATGAGGGATTAGAGTTGAGGGATGATGGATTAGGGTTGAGGGTTGAGGGATTAGGGTTTAGGGATAAGGTTTAGGGTTGAGGGTTGAGGGATTAGGGTTTAAGGTATAGTGTTGAGGGTTGAGGGTTTAGGATTAGGGTTTAGGGTTGACAAATTAGCATTTAATGTCGAGGTTAGGGTTAGAGTGTCGAAGGTAGAGGGATTAGGGATAGGGTTTAGGGTTGAAGGTTTAAGGATTGAGGGTTGAGGCTTCAGGGATGAGGATTTAAGGCTTAAGATATAGTGTCAAGTGTTGAGGGTGTAGGGATAGGGTTTAAGTTTTAAGGGTTAAGGGTTGAGGGATAGGGATTAGGGTTTAAGGTATAGTGTTGAGGTTTGATGGTTTAGGGATAGGGTTTAGGTTTGAGGGATTAGGGTTTAGGGTTGATGAATTAGGGTTTAATGTTGAGGGATTAGGGTTTAAGGTATAGTATCGAGTCTGTCGAGAGTGTAGGAATAGGGATAGCATTTAGGGTTTAGGGATGAGGGATTAGAGTTGAGGGATGACGAATTAGGGTTGAGGGATTAGGGTTTAAGTTATAGTGTTGAGGGTTTAGGGTTGAGGGATTAGAGTGAAGGATTGAGGGATTAGGATTTGACGTTGAGGGTTGAGGGTTGAGGCTTTAGGGTTTAGGGTTTAGGGATAGGGTTAAGGGTCAAGGGATCAAAGTTAAGGGTTGAGGGATTAGGTTTTGACGTTGAGGGTTGAGGTTTGAGGGTAGAGGGTTTAGGGATAGGGTTGAGGTAGACAAGGACCGACTGAGAGACATAGAGAGGGGAGAGGTAGAGAGGTGAGGGGGAGAGATAAGTGAGATATAGAACATGAGCTAATGGAACTAGAGGTGAGATATTGTAAAGGTGCGATCAAAGGTGAGATAGGCACAAATATTAATGGATCAATCTATAGCAGGACAAAATGTGAGCCAGTAAATAATGGGAGATTATTTGCCTATTTCATAACAATATACCTCCCCCTAAGTGCGAGGTGGACAACAAGAAACATAGATTTAGGGTTTAGGGATAGGGTTTAGGGTTGAGGGTTTAGGGATAGGGTTTAGGGTTGAGGGTTTAGGGATAGTGTTGAGGGTTGAGGGTTTAGGGTTGAGCAATTAGGGTTTAGGGTTGATGGATTAGGGTTTCATGTTGAGAGTTGAGGGTTTAGGAATAGGGATAGCATTTAGGGTTTAGGGATGAGTGATTAGGGTTGAGGGATTAGGGTTGAGGGTATACAATAAATAAACTAGAATTTAGGCAGGGTTGGGAAAATTTTGTGAATCATCATGGGTTGGAGATTGAAGATTTTGCTATGTTCAAGTACATATCCAAGTCATATTTTAAGGTTAAGATATTTCAAAGAATAGGGTGTGTGAAAAATATCAATGCTCTTCAGCTTATGAATACCAACATTGATACAAATAAAAGATGCCCTTTTTCTAACAGAATATGCAGTTCAAGTCAACCAATGGGCAGCAAGTTGCTGAATGAATTGGATTCTGATGGGGAAAACAACAATGATGTTGAATCAATGGAAGAAAATCAAAATTAGGGTTAAGGGTTGAGGGATTAGGGTTGAGGATTAAGAGTTGAGGGATTAGGGTGTAAGGTATAGGGTATAGGGTAGAGGTTTGAAGGTTGAGGGATAATGTTCAAGGTTGAGTGTCCAAGGTTAAGTGTAAAGGGTATAGAGGGTTTAAGGGTCTAAGGTTTGAGGGATTAAGGGTTTAAGAGTTGAGGGATTAGGGTTTAAGGCATAGTGTCGAGTGTAGAGGGTTTAGAGACAAGGTTTATGCTTGAAGGTTTAAGGGTTGAAGGTTGAGGCTTTAGGGATGAGGGTTAAGGGATTAGGGTATAAGGTATAGTGTTGAGGGTAGAGGGTTTAGGGATAGGGTTTAGGATATAAGGTTTAAGGGTTGAGGGTTGAGGCTTTAGGGATAGGGATTAGTGTTTAGGTTAAGTGAGACACCTAGATGACTAAGGAAAGATGAAGAGGCAGACAAGGAATGACTGAGAAACCTAGAGAGGGGAGAGGTAGAGAGGTGAGTGGGAGATAGAGGTGAGAGATAGAGAGGTGAGGGGAGAGATAGAATAAATTGAGAGAGTGAAGTTGACAACTTGAGGGAAAGATGGGTAAGGAGGAGGGAGAGAGGTGGAGAGGAAGGGAAATATCTAGAGAGCCCTGAGAGATATAAAAGTGAGAGACCTACAACCTAGGGAGAGGGGTGAGAGAGATTGGGGAGAGATGGGGGTGAGGTAGATAGGGGAGGAGAGGGGTGGATAAGGGTCAAGGGTTTAAGGGTAAAGGGTTTAGGGTTTAAGGGTTGAGGGTTTAAGGGTCTAAGGGTTGAGGGATTAGGGTTTAAGGTATAGTGTCAAGGGTTGAACCCTAATCCCTCAACCCTCAACACAATACTTTAAAACCCTAATCCCTCAACCTTGGGGTTTAAGGTATAGTGTTGAGGGTTGAGGGATTAGGCTTCAACCCTCGATACTATACCTTAAACCCTAATCCCTCAACCCTTAGACCCTTAATACCTCAACCCTTAAACCCTCAACCCTTAAACCCTAAACCTTTGACCCTTAAACCCTCAACCCTTATCCACCCCTCTCCTCCCCTATCTGCCTCACTCCCATCTCTCCTCTATCTCTCTCACCCCTCTCTCCCTAGGTTGTAGGTCTTTCACTTGTATACCGCTTAGGGCTCTCTAGATATTTCCCTTCCTCTCCACCTCTCTCCCTCCTCCTTACCCATCTTTCCCTCAAGTTGTCAACTTCACTCTCTCATTTTATTCTATCTCTCCCCTCACCTCTCTATCTCTCATTTCTATCTCCCCCTCACGTCTACCTCTCCCCTCTCTAAGTTTCTTAGTCACTCCTCGTCTACCTCTCCATCCATCATTAGCCATATAGGTCTCTCATTTAACCTTAAACCCTAAACCCTATCCCTAAATCCTCAACCCTTAAAACTTAAATCCTAAACCCTATCCCTAAACCCTCAACCCTTGACACTATAACTTAAACCCTAAACCCTATCCCTAAAGCTTCACCCCTCAACCTTTAAACATTAAACCCTCTACCCTCAACACTATACCTTAAACCCTAATCCCTTAACTGTCATCCCTAAATCCTCAACCCTCATCCCTTAAACCTTCAACCCTAAACCCTCTACCATCGATAGTATGCCTTAAACCCTATTCCTTCAACCATTAAACCCTTGACCCTTAAACATTGGGCAAACTTTTGCAAAAAAGAAAAAAATGTAAAGAAAACAATAACGCGCTCGTGTTATAACGCGAGTGAGTTATGCTAGTGTTATAACGCACTCGCATTATAGCGCGAGCGCGTTATGGTTTTGTGTTGCCGAGCCAAAGGATCGGCAACACCAAGCCATAACGCGAGCACGCTATAACATGCTCGTGTTATGGCTTTTTAAAAAGTTTTAAGAATTTGGCCACTTTTTGGCCCCCCATCTTTGTGCACTTACCCATTTGTGTGGTCCTACAAGGACTAAGGCTTTAGGTGGTGAAAGATATTTTATGCTCTTTATTGATGACTTTTCTAGAATGACCTAGGTGACCTTTTTGAAGCACAAATCAGAAGCCTTTGACAGATTCAGGATCTTTAAGAAGATGGTTGAAAAGGAATCAGATTTCAAGCTCAAATGTCTAAGGTCAGATAAGGGTGGAGAGTATACATCTAAGGAGTTTGAAGAATATTGTAAGAAACATGGGATCAAAAGACAATTTTTAGATCCTAGAACTCCACAATAGAATGGAGTAGCTAAAAGGAAGAACAAGACTGTGAAGGAGATGGCAAGGACATTACTTCATGATGCAAATCTGCCCACGACTTATTGGAAGGTAGCTGTCCATACAACAGTATATACTCTAAATAGAGTACAATTGAGGGTAAATCCTAACCATACTCCTTATGAATTATGGTATTGTAGGTCAGCAAATGTTGGCTACTTTAAAATTTTTGGTAGTAAATGCTCCATTAAGAGAGATGATGATAATTTGGGAAGTTTTGAGTCTAGGAGTGATGAAGGTATATTTCTAGGCTATTCTGCACATAGTAAAGCCTATAAATGTTTTAACAAGAGACTCAAAAAGGTAATAGAAAGTACTAATGTAAAGGTGGATGAGAGTTTGCAGCCAATGTGTGCAGCTAATCCAAGACAAAGAAGAAGAAGATCATCATTCAAAAAAAGAAGAGGAAGTTTAAGTGGAAGAAAAAAACTCCTAAAAAACTTATTGAAATTAAAGCCAAAACTCCTTCAAACACATTACAAAGAGATCATCTACATGAGTTGATCATTTGAGATAAAGATAGTGGTGTGTTAACAAGGAGGAGACTTTCTGCTACAAGTAATCAAGCACATGTATGCTTGATATCATAAATGGAGCTAAAAACCTATGTGGAGGCTAGCAAGGATGAATCTTGGATTAAAGCTATGGAGGAGGAATTGAATCAAATAGAGAAGAACAAGAGATGGGAACTTGTTCCTAGACATAAAGGTAAAAATGTTTTTGGTGCAAAATGGGTTTTTAGAAACAAACTTGATGATAAGGGCAAAGTTGTTAGAAATAAAGCTAGATTGGTTTGTAAAGGTTACTCTCAAATTGAGGGGATTGATTTTGATGAAACTTTTGCACCTGTTGCTAGACTAGAAGTAATAAGAATGTTCTTAGCTTTTTTAGTTTATAAAAATTTTAAGGTGTTCCAAATGGATGTCAAATTAGCCTTTCTAAATGGTGATCTTGAGGAAGAGGTTTACATGGAACAACATGAGGGTTTTGAATGCAAAGACAAATCTGATCATGTATACATGTTGAAAAAAGATTTGTATGGCTTAAAACAAGCCCCAAGAGCATGGTACTATAGGTTGGATAAGTATTTGCAAGAGCAAGGATTTACTAAAGGTGGAGTGGATAGCAATTTGTACTATATTGCCAAAGGTGAGGATATTTTGGTTGTAGTGGTTTATGTTGACGATATCATTTTTAGAAGCAATAATGATGACATGAGCCATTCCTTTCCTAACATTATGAAATCATAATTTGAAATGACTATGCTTGGAAAATTGTCTTTCTTCCTTGGTTTATAGGTTTCTCAACTTGAAAAGGGGATTTTTATCTCACAAGTCAAGTATGCCAAAGAAATGCTTAAGAGGTTTCAAATGGATGAATGTAAACCAGTTGGTACTCCTATGGAAATAGGGTACAAACTAAGTAAAAATGATGATTCACCTGAGGTAGAACAGTCCTTATATAGATCCATGATTGGCAGCCTCTTGTATCTAATAGCTTATAGGCTTGATATCATGCAAGCAGTTTGCTTGGTAGCAAGATTTCAAGCATGTCCTAAGTAATCTCATTTAAATGCAATTAAAAGAATCTTCAAATATCTTAAGGGCACTCTTGACTTTGGATTGTGGTATCCTAGACACAATGATTTCACTTTTCTTGCATATACTAATGCCGATTGGGCAGGATGTCCTGATGATAGGAAGAGCACAAGTGGAGCAGCCTTCTTTCTTAGTGGTAGACTAGTAGCTTGGCATAGTAAGAAGCAATATTGTGTCTCTTTATCTACTACTAAAGTTGAATATGTTGCAGCATCTTCATGTTGTACTCAAGTACTTTGGATGGTTCGGTCACTCCAAGACATCAAAGTGGAAGTTTCTAAGCATGTCTCTATTCTTTGTGATAATACAAGTTCTATTAATATATCCAAGAATCACTTTCTAAGAGAAAAATTCCTTTTAAATGATGTGGTGTGGGATTATGTTCATACCTCTAATCAAATTGTTGATATCTTTACAAAACCATTGCATAAAGAAGTGTTTGAATCCCTGAGACAGAGGCTTGGGGTTTTGTCACTCTCCTCTCTTCAATGAGTTCATCATGATATTAGATTCAGGGGGAGTAATTGTATGTTTCTTTCTGCAGTCCTGAAATCCAATCAAATTTTTGTTTTAGGTTTTTGTATATACAGTTTTAAGCAAATTCAATGTACTATAGTGTTTCTAAGAATATGAAGTGTAGGGAAGTTTTGCGAAGTTTTAGGGTAGCATGTTGATGTTTGGAATAGAAGAGGCATCATGCCAATGTTTGGCGCAGCAGGGGTTTTGTGATAGTTTGGTATAATGCAATCAACATCCTATAGTTGATAGAGACAGTAGTATGTTGTAGACTTCTAAATCTCTGATGATCTTTGATGGTAATGGTATTTTTATTGAAGCTGACCCTGATGTAAAGAACATCAAACTCTGCCAGAAATTATGTTGTATCTGACTCTAGCAGAGACTTTGTTGTTTGGTTCTATTGTTTGCAGTGTGTTTGTGCAGTATGTATCAGACTTGATTGTGTAGTAAGGGTGACATGTTTGTAGCATGGTTCTTAATGTAGTTGTAAATGCTAAGGCTAGATAGTGGAAGTTGTATAGTGCAGTTTCTTGTTGATGCTTGCAAGACTAATGACTTCATTATTAGCTACTTAGATGGCATAGAGAGTTCTTCCATCTATCTACTATGCATACTTTCCTTGTCTATGGCAATGTTGTTGCAAGATAGTGAGATAGTTTTTTTTGTTAAAGATAGTGATTATTTGCTCATTCCTAGTTGTGTGAGATAGAAAGGCAGTAAGTTGAAAACATGTTCTAAATCTCATGAGACAGGGGGAGTATACTGTTAGCAGACAGAGGTCAATGAATGTTTTGTCATTCTTTCTTTGACTATTGCTCTCAATTTATGACTATATTGAAGAGCAGTCTTTGCCATTGATTGCCAAAAAGGGGGAGATAAATTGAAAAGATGATCAGGATTGTTGATGGATTGCTAATGGATCTCAATGCTAAGTGTTTTGACATCAATGCCAAAGCTAAAGGGGGACTTTGTTATGATTGGCATGTCAGTTGTCTTGTCATTGATGTCAAAATGATGTGGCCACAAGGTATGGTTGGATCTCAAATTATGATGACAATTGTATGTAGAAAGTTGTATGTTATGTGGTGCACCTTGAGCCTTCTACAACAGCAGGATGTTGATATTCTTGTCAATGTTCACTCATATTAGTCTATGGGGATGATCATTTTGATATGTCAGAATCATGTCAAGTATCCTTTATGTTATGATGTATAAGGTGATTGGTCTACATTTGTATGAAGAATCTTCACAGATTCTTATAGTTTTGGGAGTACAAAGACACCTGGTCTTGAGAAATTTTGTTTTGAAGTCTCTTTTTACCTAAACCCTAGCTGCACATCTAAAACCCTAAAATTCCTTTCAATAAAACCTAAGTCTGAGTTCCTAAAGCATTATTTTTAACCCATCATATTAATCAAGTTACTTTTATTCTAAAATAGAGTTGACCTCCTGGCACTGGTAACAGGCTACTTAAGTCACAACTTAAGGGTCATCCACTTGTTGGGTGACCAGCCCCGACATCCTAGGGGCACCAGTATTAAAAAGTTAACCTAAAGTCTTTAGCGGTAAAACTCATCGAACGATGGAGGATAAAAAGCAAAGTGGCATGAAAAGGTCATCGAATGGATGTCGTTTAAAGTGTGTTTTGAAGATCAATGGACACTTCAACATTCTAAATTTGACATGTTGTGTTCTATAAAAGGCATAAAAATTGCTTTTTCTATCTCTATTAGAGTGCAGCGTGCAAGGAAATGTGATACAGAGATCTGTTTTATGAATTTGAAGACTGTGATTATTGATTTGAGATAAACTAGAGTATGAAGATCATATTCAGTGCTAGAAAGAAAAATGCAGGTGTTGACTCTTGAGTAGAGGAATATAATGTTTGTTGTAGAGATTGTCATGTATAACAGAAGTTAGTTTGTTCAAGTTGTGATTGAAAGGATATTTTGTCAAGTGTAAGCAAAAGGAGATATAAGTTTTTGTGAAGAAGTAAATCAGGGTATCCCCCTGAGTTGTTTTGTTTAGTATTCAAGGTGATTGTACAAGTCAGTGAGACTTCCTTTTTGCCAATGAGGCATTCATCAGCCAGTGAGGCTATGTAATTTGATGATTTCCATGATTAAGCCAGTGAGGTATTTTTGAGTGGTTTTTCATCCCTATGAGGGTTTTCCACTTGTGAAACCTATTGTGTTATGGTCTCAATTTTTGTGTGATTCATTTGTTCTTCATGTTTGAACATTTAGCATTTGATTCCTTCTTTTGGTAAATCTTATTGTCAAAGTTTGATTCCTTCACTTTCTCTTTTCAAGTTTGATAAAAAGTGAATATCTTGTTTTAGATACAACACTGATTCACCCCCCTCTCAGTGTTGATTATACTCCAACAAGTTGTTGATCATAAAGAGAGCCCTCCTACTCAAAGATAATTATGAAATTCAATGTAGATCATTTATCTTGACACATCAGATGGATCTGAGGGTTCTTACTCATTTCAAAAAAGTATTAAGAGATAGAGCTAAATTCTTGTAGACCTTTAGATTCATGGGAGGTTTAATCTGTAGGTTATCTACTCCAAAGGAAGTCTAGAGATTAACACAAGTTGTCGATCTTGCCATATTGGCATGACCTGATGGCTCCTGCTACTTCAAAAGATTTCAAGTGACTAATAGGATCAAAAATTTTGTAGACCATTCGATCTCTCAAATGTTTTAATTAGGACCATCATCCATAAAGTGAGATATCCATCCTAAATGAAGTCTTAGCTCAAAAGTGAGCTATCTATCATCCCACATCAACTTGATCCATTGAATTATAGTATTTCAAAAACTTCTTGAGATCTATTAGGGCCAAAAGTCCTAGGAATCATTAGATGTGACTCCAAAATGCAATACCACCCATCTATTCAAGAAAACAAAGAATACTCACTTGAGGAACAAATGAATAGACCATCATATTAGATAGCCACATGCCAAAACCATAGGAAGCTATTTTGGGTAAACAAACATAGATAATGGACCCTTCATAATATGTCATGTTGTTACTTAATACTAATGAAACAAAGATAATTCAAATATGAGAATTGTCATGATCCATCTACTTCCATAGTGGAATTGATGGTGCAGGTATAATCAAGATGGATAAAGTTAAAATTCCAAATTATTTAAATACTAATCATGGACATTCCTTGCATTTGGAAACCAAGAGAGTTACAAAATCCTTTGTGAATTAACTAAGTACAAAGGTAGTTCATAACTCTTACAAGCTTCTAAGACAAATAACTACACTAGAACTAGATTGAAAAGGGTGGTTATCTAACAAAACATGATTCAAGATGAGTAGATGAGAAAAGGGAAAGGATCCAACCAAGATAATACCTCCTCCTTCACCATTAAAAAAGGGAAAGTGGCCACCCCTAATCTCAACCTTGCATATGCATCTTTCACGTTAACATACACAAAAACAGAGGTTGCCAAACCTAATAATCCCATCTCCATTTCCCATATTATCAAAGTTGAAATGGTGCAAGATGATGTAGACTCCATTTTGACTCCCACCTCTCTACTAGCACCACTTTCCTCATGGAAGGTGGTGCAGGGCACCTAGGAGTAGTTTGATTCCTAAGAACATTTTGAGCATTTTGATAAGTTAAGTTTCTTGTTTAGTATGTTTTGGTAATAAGGTTTTTTAGCCATGAATGTAAGGTCCATTTTGTGTGGTCAAGATGATTGGGGTAATCATATAAACCTCAATCATTCTTAGTCCATTTGGACCCTAGTTGAGTCATTTAGGCCTAGTAGGTCTAATGTTGATTTTTTTTAGTCTAGTTGGTAGTATTGATGTTTTGTCATGTTTTTGGGAGTATGGTCGATGTTTAGGTTCCATTGGCCAAGCAAAACCAATCGCCATCCTTGTGTCAAGGCACAAATGCCATAGTTGTCCAAATGTGTCATGTACTTGAGCGGTTCCAACCCACTTTTGATGGTTGTAACTACTTTGGGAAGCTATATACTAACTTGGATTGGTTGATATGGTGGACATCTTGCTCCAGTATGGGGGAGAAGAATTTGTACAGAGTTTTGGGCACTAAAACAATAAAAACTGACTGTTTTTCCCTGCATTTCTTGAGTTGTACGGCCTGTATGGATTGGCAGAGGAGATCAATGTAGTTTTTTTGAAAATAGGTTTAGTCAGGGTTTGAATGCAACAAGTTTGAGGTCTTGAAGTGGTTTCAGGAGGGAGATATTGCATTTTGTATTCTGACTGCTCTAAAACCCTGATTTCTAGGGTTTGTCATACAAATCCGGCCCTAGAATGCATTCCAACTGGTGAAATCTCATGCAAATAGGTGAAATGTAGGCTAGGGATGTATATTACCTGATTCGAAAAGCATTTGGTGGGGAAAGACTATTTTCAATTTTTGGAGTGATGCCCTAAGTCAAGTATCTCCATGTATTTGACCAAAAATGTGCAATTTAGTGTTGTATTTGACAAAATCTGAAAGGTGGATGAATGCCTGATGGTTTTCTAAGATGTTTGAAGGTTGTGGAGGTGTTCCAAATTCCTGTCTCTGATCTATGACCCCAACTTAGACCCGTTGCTTTGTAACCTAGACCTAAAGTGATCAATTAGGCCTAGAGTCCTAGTGGGTGTTTTGAGTTGCTGGAGTAGAGTTGGAACTGGAGGCTTGGGATTTTGTTAGATTCCCCTAAAGGGTATTCAAATCCATCATTTGTTTGTCTAGTCATTTGGGGTTTTGTCAAGTTGTGTAGAGAAAACTAGTTTAGGAGGGCTAGTAGCCTCACTAGGCCTAGTCAAGGTTGGAGAGTTGTGGGAAGTTGGGGATCAAATTGACTATTGGTAAAGTGTTTGTAGACTTGCCTTGAGATGTGAAAGAAGCCTTAGAGGTTGGACAACAACCTAGACCACAAATCCTTCATATGCCCTTGAATGTGACTTTGGCTGGATTGGAGGAGTGAAGTGGGTGACTAGTTGGAGAAGAAATAAACCTTATTTACTTCCATTGTGCCACTCTGCATCAGAAGGGACATATGAGTACTCTAAAGTTGCTTTCAAGAAACCTCCCCTTCAAGCTATGGACACTAATCTAGATAGGATCTAGATGTCTTTCTTGGCCAAATACATAGTTCCCATTATCCACCCTTGATAAGAGATCATCATTGCCTATGACAAATAGTTTGATGTGGCATCACAAACCATCAAGGAAAAGGGTGATAACACCTAATTAAAGTGTAAAATATCCACCAAAATGATTAGAAAGATGCTTGGCATTCCCTTGGGATCTTTTCTCTACAACGTAGATAGCCTCATCACAATATGGAGCAAAGTGCAAAACTAATTTTCCTTCATCAAAAAACTTTGACCCAAGTAGGTACAATAGTGCCCAAACAAATTTACTATGGGCTTAAACCAATTGAGGGAAGATAAACAAGTGGTTTGATACATAGTTACGTATCTCATAGGCATGGACAATGATAATGAAGTATATTTAGAGTAGTTGGCTATTGTCTACAAACTAAGTAGAACTCTTTTAGCTGAGATCATATGGTTGGACGTCTCTCAATATCTTGACAAGTAGGTGACATACCAACTAGAAAACTTTAGCATTGCCAAAACCTTAAAGTACCCCTCTCTACTCCTCCATGTGATTCTCCACTAGTGTTACTAACTCTACCTTGATATCAACCCCAAATTTTCCCATTCTTCAAAGGGGTATGACCTAGTAACCATCTAGATTCCTCACCTCAACCACAAATGAGATTACTATGTATTCACTAAGGAATTCCAAATCTCTACACTCTCCTTGATTAATAACAAGAACACATCCAAGATCACCAAGTCTTGCATCGTGACCTTGAGGTCCTTATATAGAGGAAACTAGTATTTTAGCAATGATAGCATGATGATAATGGTTTATGGCTACTCTAGCAAATTATACAAGACTCTAAGGCATGTCACAAATGGGGTTTTTTCCATGGAATTTATACTCTAACTAAACACCATAGGCTAATATTTTGGTAATGGTAGAGGTGATATTGCCTTCCTTCACAATTTATGCCCATAAAATGACATAATTGTCATCAAGAGGAAGCTTGTGGATGTATTGGATGCCAAGATGGGAGACCTCTGAATAGACTTGGTGGAGGACCACTAGAACTATGATCCAACTTTATCATTCTCTACATCATTGAAAATGATCAATAATAGTGAGAAATAGATTTTTTCTCATGATTTCTACCTATAAATTAAAGACAAGAGGATCCCTAAGGAGGAGGAAGTAAAGAAAATTATTGGCACTTAGTCAATGGCATTTCCAACCCTAGTCTTGTAACCTTGTAATAATTTCTATAAGAAGGTCAAATCCTATAAGGTGGACCTATGTAATGACTAGAGGAACTCCCTAAAAAATCTCAACTAGAGTGACCAAAAGATGGCTGCATGGTGGAGGTTCTGGTAGGAGGTTGATCATATGGTGGATATGCTAGTTGTTTATACCTTAGTTGATAAATTGAAAGATATCTACAGTCAAGCCCACCCCATCTAGACTTCATCATATATCCCTCTTAATTCTAAGGGAAGAATAGATGTTGCTTCTTTAGAGGGAGAATAAGAAGTACAATCTAGATTCCTAGATTTATGGTGGTGTTAGCACAAGTAGCACCATTAACAGTAGTAGCCCAACCATCAATATCATCTGATGGAGGCATGATCCCATCACAAATAGCTACTCAAGCCACACAACAACAAGAAGATGCTTCAATCAATGGAGT
Organism: Cunninghamia lanceolata; assembly: GCA_027924645.1. Classification (NCBI taxonomy): domain Eukaryota; kingdom Viridiplantae; phylum Streptophyta; class Pinopsida; order Cupressales; family Cupressaceae; genus Cunninghamia; species Cunninghamia lanceolata. Next base: position 105,017 of record BSBN01001409.1, on the reverse strand, counting down.
AGAACCAACACAACTAGTAAGTTCATAGACCATAATTGAGATGACTATGGGACAAGTCCCAAGTAGTCAAGTAGACAAAAGATCTCCAAGAACAAAGGGATAGGTCAACACTCCCTCCTCATCATCCCAAAGTTCATCTTCAACAAAGAAGAGCTCGTTACAATCATCAATAGGTGGGGATGATGACCCTAAGGAGTAGAATAGAAGAAGAAAACAAAAAAGGTGGATGAGCCACCAAAGAAGAAGGTTGAAGAACAAGTGTAACCTATCACACCAACCACATAGGTAATTACCCCTCCTCTCTCTCCTCCTTAATCTACTACTCTTATGCCCTCTCCTTCCCCTTCTTACTTTTAGCCTCCTACCCCTCCATCCACACCAATTTATATTCCTTCTTTATATGATAACAAAATATGCATTCCCTTACCACACTCTTGTGTCCATTTTAGTCTTTTTTCCATGTGTGTGTTTTGTGCCATGTTTCGACACATTTTCCCTAATCTTTGTTGTCTCCTAGACAGGTTTCTCCTCTTTCCTATATTTCCTTAAGCCTTGTTTAGTCTTCCTAAGTGTTCTCTTTTTGTTTAATTTTTTATCCCTTCTCATGTTCTGACATTTATTTTATGTTTCCCTTAGTTGTTGACCCATTTACCCCTTTGTTTATCCTTAATTTGTCATCCCTAGGCTAATTTTATGTCTGAACCCCACCTTTCCCTTCCTTAAAGCATGTCTAAATGAGAAAATCTTCCACATGTACACCTATCCCTAGATGGCCACCTTTCAACCCAGTGTCCCCTAGGAAATTGAGCTAAACATTCATTCGAGGAAATTGCCCAAAGTCCACCACCCAATAGATCAACTAGGTCTTTTCATCATCCCACTGAATCCTTTTGATGGAATCTTATTTATTTCAATACCTACCCACCTACCACATTCCCATCCCAAAAATGCCTTACCAATTCTATTAAAAGGCCTAACCTTTGCATCATTTTAATACAAGAAAAGTATATTTTCGCATTGGTCATCAAGGTTTTATATTTTTAGCCTATGCACAACACTGTTGCATTATTTAAAAAATTAGAGTGAGTTATATGTCAGCTCCAACCTTGATTGTCAAGGTGTTCTTAGGATAATTTCTATCTTAATTCAAAGTTAGATAGTGTTGTTTGGTATAGCAAGGTGTTATGTTGTGGTCAAGGTATTTCCTTCTTGACATGTGTTAGGGCTCATTCGAGTGGTTGTAGGCCCCCAAACTATGTTAAATGTAATTGTGACTTAGATGTTTAGAAACTTGTGTGTCTATATGTATACATGATTGTACATGTGCCAATTGGTCAATCTAGTGATATTGAGTTCTAGGTTGGTTGAGTGGTGAATGCAATAATTTTCCTATATTGGCTAAGTGGTGGATTCCATGGTTTTCTTGGATTGGTTCTAGAAATTAGCTACAAAATTGCTTAGATGGTAGGATCCCTACACCAATCAAATGGGTTGAAGACCTTTGAATGGACACATACTTCACCAACACCCCTATGAAGTTGAATACCTCATTGTAATGGTGGATAGGAGGAAAAGTAGGAATGATACTTGGGTTGGCCTCCAAGAAAATTCCTTTGCACTCTAATAATAAATTGGTAACACATGTTTTTGCATTTTATGAATTAATGAGTAATTCTGGTTGAAATAAAGATGAATGAATATTATCTCTAAATTCATGAATTTAACTAAAACACATTTGACTCTTATAATGAACTTTGTGATCTTTGTCTCCCCAATATGTCTATAGGAGAAAGGGGTAGATATTGTTTAAGGCCTCCATCAACGATGCATAGTAGGAAGCATTAAGGATTGTTGGGTGGAAGTTGACAATCATCAAATTATTGGTTAAGGATCAAGAGACTTGTTATTAATTTGTCTTAAGGCATTAAGTTGTAAATTCTAGAGAAATATATAAGATTTATAATAGTTAAAGATTATAATACTTTGTGTAAACTACTTGTGTAAAAATTGACCCACCACCTAAGAGATAGAGTTCATTTTTGAATATTATGATTCTAGTGTGTAGCATAAATTACTTAAGGCTTGTATGAGCTTCTTAGAAGGCTTAATGAGTACATATTCATTTTTATTAGGGTATTATAGTGTTTTTTTGTCATTTGGTAAAGCTAATTATGAACCCAATAAGGTTGGATATCTTCCTATTGAAGTATTACTTTATATATTATAATTTGGGTTAATCTATAAGACGTGACATGATTATATAGTGTTGTAGTTAATGAACCTAACTACCTAAGTGTAATTGACCTAGAGTGAATGATCTAAATAATTGGAGCCATGGATGGTTAAAGGCTAAAGTACAGAGGTTGTGTAATTGGGATTCCTAAATTTTCCAAGTAATTCTATTTTGGCATAGATTGAGCATATTCCCTAGTTATAAATCAAGTCTTGTAGATGGTCAAAATTTATTAAGAGCTAATTGTGCAAACCCCATGGATAAATAATCAAAAAAGTATTAGAAAAATATTTTGAGGTAAATTCTAATAGCATAGAATGAAAGCACTATCATATGGTTCTTTGCAAGATTCAATGATCTAAAGTCTAAATAATTTCATTATGGGAGGCTGTTGACTAAATTAATTATAATAAGTCTTAGAGAACCTTTGTGAGAATTGCTCTATCAAGGCTATGCTTCAAGACTAGCTTCCTTTGGAATATTGAAGCCCATTTTTGTTTCCAAGTTTGAATAACTCCTAACCATCAATTACTCAATAAAATTCTTAACTGTGGATGCCTTACCTAGTAAATATCTAATTGACACATGTCCCTAGAGGAAAGAAGCCTTGGAAAGAATCCCAATTCAAGACAAAGCTCTATTCATTACTCTATCAAGTGAAATCTAAGTCATTGATTGACTAGAGTTAATCATGCAGTGATGCCTATCCTATAAGTGGGAATTTGAATATTGCCCCTAATAAAAACTAGAATTGAAATTATATTAAGTTAAAATTACAAGGAGCCTTGTATCCACTAGGAGCTTCAGGAATAAAGAAGTTTCAAATCCAAACTCAAGATCTTGAGTAAAATCAAATTTAAAAATACCCACATCTGTAGGAAATTTTAAATATAATCACATGTTAAGATTGAAATTAAGAGCTCTAATAAGTTAAAATTTTCAAGGATGCTTATGTCCATGGTATACTACTATTCATAATGTCACAACACTTTTGGAAATGAGAGCCTAAGCATGTTAGAATTTATAAAGTTACCACATTTGTGGCAAGCACTAGTGGATTTTCTAACTATTGATGCCCTAACTGAATCTATATCCATTGATCTTCATAGGGGCATGTCTAACAAACCAAAAATAATTGTCAAATTTTTACTATGGTGGTAGAGAAATAATTATTTTTCCTCCTTTTACATATCACTAAGTAAATGTCTTGAATATAGAAAATACCTTGTTTCTTTCATCTCCCAAGCCAATTTATCCAAGTTTACATAGATCTCTTATGTTCATGGATGCAATCTATCTCCTAGACCAAAAACATGTACCATTTTAAGGCATTCAATCCAACTACATCCTTGAGGATATTTTTAATTCCTTTATCCTTCATTAATATCCTTACCATTTGAACCTCACACTACCTACCCAATTCTATATAGATATTTGAGAGGACGTAAGTCACAACATGTTTAGGATCCAAATCAAAAAGTAGCATTTCTATAAATACTACTAAGCCTATATTCATATGTGATTTGTATGCACCAAGAAAAAACATCCACACAACCACCACAACTTTAACTAGCATCTTAATGATAAAGTTTAGGGTGTCAAGATAGCCATCATGGGAAAGAAGGTCAACCATGCACACATAATGATCAATTGTAGGTGTAATTCAATAAGGGTTACTCATGTGATTGAAGTATGTACAATCCTCATCCACTCAAACTACATGGTTGCATGCACATAGAACACAAGCAGATCTTATAATGTCAAGATATGTTCCAAAGTGCTTCATTAATTCTAATATTTTGAGAGCATCCTTGCAAAATCCATTTCATGCATATCCTATAATCATCTCATTCCATGAGACCACATTTATTTGAGGCATTTTGTCAAACAATTCATGTGCCTCTTCTGTGCTTCCATGTTTTCCATTCATGGTTGCAAAAACATTTCCAATTGTAATATCTCACAAAAATCTCCCTTCCATTATATGCTTTAATGGATGTCCAAAACTTGTTCCAAAGCTCCCATTTGGTTGAGAGGATGTTGGCAAAGATTGTAGAGCCTAGCTTTACACCTACCTATTACATTTGGTTGAAAGTTTCTAAAGCCTTTTTAATAAATCCATTTTGTGAATTTATTTGATCCATTCTATCAAATATTTCATGTGTCTTGTCTATGCTTCCACATTTTACATATCCTGCAATCATAGCATTCCATGAGATGACATCTCTGTGAGGTATTTTGTCAAACAATTCACATGCCTTCTCTATGCTTCCACATTTTGTGTACAAATCTACCAAGGTAGTTGCAACTACAACATTTGAAAAAATTCCTCTATCCTTTATTTTGTGATGGATGTCCACACATTGATCCAAATCTCCCATCTTGGCATAGGTAGGGAGGATGTTGGCCAAAGTTGTAGAGTCTAGCTTTACACTTGCCAATTGCATTTGATTGAAAATTTCTAAAGTCTTTTCAACAAACACATTTTGTACATATCTTGCAATTATAGCATTCCATGAGAACACATTTCTTTGAGGCATATCAAACAGTTCACATGCCTTGTCTATGCTTCCACATTTTGCATACATGTTTAGTAGAGCATTTCCAACTACACATTTGACAAAATTCCTTTATCCTTCATGCTTTTACGAATACTTATACAATGTTCCAAAGCTCTCATTTTGACATAGGCTATGAGTATGCTGGCAAATGCAAATTGATCAGATTGGAGACTTGCTTGTTGCATATGGTGAAACCGCGTGAATACCTCACGAGGACACCCATGTCTTTTGTTCACTATAGTAACCATTATCCATGAGATGTTATCTCATTGTTTTATGTGATCAAACACTTATGGGCATCCACCAAACTTCCACAATGCAAGAATAGAGTTTGAATTGTTAATGACGACTACTATTTGAACATAAACGAGTGTTGGCAAAAGGAACAGGCCCACACGTGCCACCTAAGCAGTCAAAGCTTACCCAATGTATCTATGCAACTGCATAAGTGCATTTTCTGCTTGAATTTGAGGGGTGGTCCAATGCAAATTTGTAATTACGTGAAAAGGATAATTTAGAATGTTTCCCTATTTTGGTGGAGCAACTACTACTTAGAACTTATAAATATGCTCTCAAAAAAAGGGAACTAAAAATAAGTAGTAACTACATAATGAGAAAAATTTCACATGGCTCCATACATTTCTTTCCCTCCCTTTAATATTTCTCTCCAAATTTTATCTATACAGTTTTTTTCTAAATTAATACTATAATATCTAAAAATTTCATTTAAAAACAAATTATATAATTACAAAATAGAATTTAAGATGACTATTTAATTCAAAGCTCAACAACCTGTATTGCCAGCCTAATAAAATAACTGAGAAATCTTTCTCAAGGTGAAGGACATTGGAACTCAACTCCTTGATGAGATTGGCATTATTAGAATGTAAAGATATGTGAGTTTAGTGAGTTGGCATTATAACAAATATTTGGTGGGATATATGAGTGTTCATATATCTGATATATGCTAGTATCTAATTGCTAGCAGTATTTCCTTAGATCAACTTTTATGTTTGCTTAACATACTTCTTTTCATAACATACAAGTGGACATGTCTTTAATTTTTATAAATAAGATTTAGCGATAATTTAAAAAAAAAATAGAAAAAGGTGGCTAGGCACCTATAGATTAATAAAAGAGTTTATACATATAATAATGAAAAGTCCAAAGCTGAAAATAGCAAAACTAAAAATGGAAGGCCCTGCAATGGCCAGGTTTAACAATAAAATGACAGCAAAAAAAGAAACCATAACCTTTGAGCTCCCAAATGGCTAGATGGAGGGCCGTATCACAACTGACCACCAAAAACTCCTGATGCTCAGGCCATAAAACACCAGGTAGGAAAAGAACTATTCAACACTGGGAGCTAACCAAAACAAGACAAAAAATCACCACCACTAACCACCATCAGAGGAGACACCAAGCTTGTCCAAACCACCACCAACACCAAAGCACAAAGGAAACACGACCCATCACCACCCCATCACGCTGTTGTCGGAGCTGCAGGGAGGTTCTGCACGTCCAAGTCCACAACCGCAATTAGCTGGGCTCCTTCATCAGGGTCCTCCAGGGTGTACCAAGGCATACGTGGCACCAAGTAGGGAGCATGAATCCTTAAGAACCAAATAGATGTGAATACATCCTTAATCCTTTCAGCTTTTTTCTTAGAAATCAAAAAACTATGGGAACACAAAACATTGTCAATTTCATCACTGCTCATAGATTTAAGGCTGGATTGCAAGGCTCAGTAAATTGCTTGCTACAAAATAGAAGCACACAGGGAAGAAAGGTTGAACAACCCACCAATTAGAGCCTCCCCCTGCTCCATGATGTAGGCATCTACCGCCATTTACCACCTGTCAACAATGTATATGTTTTTGAAAAACAGACCTGAGGCTAGAGCGTGCACATACTCACCATCCATGACTAGATTTATAATGTTGGATAGAAGCTAGGAGACCACATCTGAGTAGTTTAAAATGTGGCCCTCATGTCCTCTTATCCAAGCATGCCCAATGATATTCCTGACTACAAATTGCATGAGAGTGCAGTCCCAGTCAAGCAATGTCATCAGGTCTGCAGATTTAACCCTGCCCCTAATCTTCGGTTCCCAGTCGAGGGCTAGAAAAAATAGTCTTTGATTGAGTTGAGTATTTGCCATGGAAACCTGACGCTAAGAGAGAAAAAAGAGAATAAGGCAGAGGAGCTTAGAAGAAGATGAAATGGTAGAAGAAAAACATAGAAAGAATGATTAAGGTAGCTAGGAGAACAAAAGGGCCAACTTCCTCTATCAACACATAATAACTCTCTGTATGAAGTGAAGCCTAAGACAAGCTAGCAAAAGACTAAGATGACATCATGAGATTGGAAGGCACAAGAGATAGACTTTAAAGTACACCACAAAAGGATGGAAACCATAAGGAGCTTGCAACGTGTCCACTACAGGCACTTCCCATCAAATGAGATGAAGTCGTCATGCTACAAGAGAGCACTCAATTAAGAAGTGCAATTAATGCTTGTCATCTCCACTTAAGGAAGAGTATTAAAATGAAGGATTCGCAATCCCAATCTACCCACCAAACCAATTAGAACAGCTTATGTTTGTCTCGGATCACTAAACTTCATGAGAGCTATCAAATCCTCTTCAATGGACTTGTTAGAGGCTGGTGGGAAAGAATAATAACACAAAATAATGAAACTAGACAGGTCATGCCAGAGGGACATTGTTGTACTAAGCCAAATTCAGACCAAGAAAGGACCTACCACTTCTACCATCTCATCTGACAGAAAATTGGACAAGATGTTTGGTTGATCTAGGTCTCTAGGTAGGAAGAGAACAAAAGTGCTTTCTTGCCCAACAACTATATTAGCTAGAAGATTCGCCACCTTGTTGCCTTCCCTTAATGTGTGAGAAATGAGATAGCTATCAAAACTATTCAGGAGGATGACGACCTGTTGTAGAATATAATTAAGTTTCTAGTTGTCTAAGCCTTTTCCTTTAATAGCATTGATCAGTATCAGAGAGTCACCCTCAATCCAAACATTTTTAGTACCTTTTTCAACTACCAGTTGCAAACCATGAACTAATGCCCATGCTTCTGCCTCATTATTAGTTCCTATAGGAAGTTTGGATGATTTGGCTGCAATCAAAGAGTCATCCTCTTTTCTAATAACACATCCTATGCCAAAGGGTCCCAGGGTGCCTCGACATGCTCCATCAAAGTTTAACTTGGAAAAAGAGGAAGAGGGTGGGATCCATTTGACTTGATCTCTTTTTAAACTATTCTTAGCCACCCCTAAAAGGCCACCTAAACCTAATTTACTAACTGAAGGCTAGTGAGATATTGTTGTCGTGTCCCATTTCGACCACACTGATTGACTAGAATTTGTATGTCTGAGAAAAGACACCATCAAGTCAAAGATTGCCACTTCTAATTTATCACAGACAAGACTCACAAAGATTGCTTCCTTTCTGAAAATGTAAAGATTTCTTTCCCACCATAAGTGCTAAATAATCATCGAGGGGCCTATGTCCCACAAATAAGCAAAGTAAGAATTAACAAATGGATAAGGCCAATTCTTAAACATTAACAACAAATATTTGGATAGAGGGCTAATCCAATTTAGCTTTTTGAAAAACCAAAGCCAACATTCTCAAAAGGACATAGAAGAAGAAGGTGATCCGTGGACTCTTCCACACATCCACAAAACACACATGGAAAATTTGAACCGAGACTCAGGCTTTTGATTCTATCACTTGTCAAGATTTTATTATGGAGCACACACCAAGCAAAAGCTCCTACTTTAGGAAGTAGAGCATTGCCCCAACACAGGTTTGAAGGCCAATCTGAGGTAGTTTTATGCATATACGCTCTGTACCCCTCTCTAACCATATAGAAGCCTGATTTTGACCCCGTCCAAGCCACTTCATCATCCACATTAGAAACAATTACCATTCTCTTCCTTAGAATTTGACTTAGCAACACTTTCTGTTCCCTAGGAAAATTACATTCCTGAGTGCTCTTCCAAGCTACTGAAGCTGAAGTCCCAACCCTTGTCACTTGCCAGTAATCTTTAACTTTGGAGCCCCAGCTCGATTGAAGGAAAATTCTAGCTTCTGTGAGATCCTTCCTAGAAGAAAGTGCCAGCTCACCACCCAAAGAATCAAACCAGAATTCTGCCTTTTCTCCATTGTGAATTATCCAGGTCAATTTGGGCTAGATGATAACTCTACGTCTGATAATGAAATTCCAAATTGTTGAGCCCTTGGAAGGATTTTTGGCTGTAAAAAATCTCTCATTATCAAATGTGTCCAGATATTTTGCCTTCATAAGTCTTACCCATATTGTGTTAGGTTTCACGTACATGTTCCATGCCAATTTGACCCCCAAGGCCTGATTTTGAATGTCAATATTGAGAATCCCAGCCCCTCCTTCATCTTTAGGCTTACACACCTTATGCCATGCTAGCAAATGAATTTTCTTCTCTTGAAAAGAACCTTGCCAACAAAAACTTCCTGCACACCCCATCTATTTTGGAAATTATACCTTTGGGGATGTGGAAAACAGACATCATATAAACTGGAACCGCAGATAGGACTGCTTTTTATCATCACAATTCTGCTTGCCAGTGACAATCTACGCCCTTTCCAGTTAGATAATTTTGAATTCAAGTTTCCCAGTACTTTATTCCATAAATCATTCCTGTATTTGACATTAAAGAGAGGAAGACCTAAATACCTTCCTGGTAGTGCCTGTATGTCTAAATTGAAGATTCCATGAATCTCATCCTGAAGATGAAGATGAACATTTTGAAAATAAACCATAGAATTTTGAAATTGACCAGTTGTCGCGAGATTCAACAATACAAATTAACTGTGTTCATCATGTTTCTGGCTTCTTGTATTGAGGCATGACCAAAAAGTATTGTGTCATCTGCAAAAAGTGCGTGAGTGAAGGATTCTTGAACCCCTTTAAGCTTGATACCTTTCCATTCTAACTTTCTCTTAGCTTCCTTTATTTCCCATGTGAGTGCCTCTGTCATGATAATAAAGAGGTAAGGGGATAAAGGATCACCTTGCCTCATCCCTCGTGAGGGTTCAAAAGTTTCCAATTCCTTACCATTAATAAGAATTGAGACCTTAAATCCTGAGACACATGAGGAAATCCATTTTATCACTTCTTTAGAGAACCCTAATTGAAGCAGAATAGCCAAAAGGAAACTCCACTCCACTCTGTAGTATGCCTTGGACATATCTAGTTTCACAATCATGGCTGCCTCTTTGTCTTTGTCAAGGGAGTGTAGTATTTCATGAGTTAATATAGTGCCCTCCAGAGTCTCTTTGCCTGGGACAAAGCCCACCTGCTCATCTAAAATCAATTCAGGCATGAAGCTAGATGACCGCTGCGCCAGAGCTTTTGAGATTATTTTATAGATAAAGTTATAGAGCGAGATTGGCCTGAAGTCTTCAAATGTTTGGGGGGAATTTGATTTTGGAATGAGAATTAAACATGTAGACTTGATTTCTCTAAGCACATTCCTATTTTTCCTTGTTTCTTCTACTGCCAAATAGACATCTCTACTAACCGTGTCCCAGTATTTCTAAAAAAAAATTCCTGTCCACCCATCTGGCCCCAAGGCTTTCTCACCCGCCAGAGAGAAGACAACTGCCTTAACTTCCTCCATGGAGATTTCTTTCAACTATTCCAAGTTATGTTTCTCCTTTACCAGTTTGGGGATAAAATTGTAGATATTATGATCCTTGGAACTTCAGGAATGGATCTGGAAAGAAGATTTCCAAAGAAAACTTTTGTAGCAGAGAGAATTTCAGTCGAGTCTGTGCATACACGATCATTTTCCAACTGGATTGATTTAATAGAATTTGAGCAATCATGCACCTTAGTTGAGAGGTGAAAAAAAGAAGTATTTTTGTCTCCTTCTTTAAGCCATAATTCCTATATCTACCATTAAAGAGAGGAAGACCTAGATACCTTCCTTGTAGTGCCTGTATGTCCAAATTGAAGATGCCACGAATCTCATTCTAAAGCTGAAGAGGAACATTTTGAAAATAAACCATAGACTTGTTGAAATTAACCAGTTGTCCCGAGATTTGACAATACAAATTAACTGTGTTCATCATGTTTTTGGCTTCTTGTATTGAGGCATGACCAAAAAGTATTGTGTCATCTGCAAAAAGTGCGTGAGTGAAGGATTCTTGAACCCCTTTAAGCTTGATGTAGAATAGCCAAAAGGAAACTCCACTCCACTCTGTCGTATGCCTTGGACATGTCTAGTTTCACAATTATGGCTGCCTCTTTGTCTTTGTCAAGGGAGTGTAGTATTTTATGAGTTAATATAGCACCCTCTGGAGTCTCTTTGCCTGGGACAAAGCCCCCCTACTCATCTGAAATCAATTCAGGCATGAAGCTAGATAACCACTGTGCCAGAGCTTTTGAGATTATTTTATAGATAAACTTACAGAGCGAGATTGGCTTGAAGTCTTCAAATGTTTGGGGGGAATTTGATTTTGGAATGACCATTAAACATGTAGACTTGAATTCCCTAAGCACATTCCTATTTTCCTTGATTCTTCCACTGCCAAATAGACGTCTCTACTAACCGTGTCCCAACATTTCTGGAAAAAAATTCCCGTCCACCCATCCAGCCCCGAGGCTTTCTCGCTGGCTAGAGAGAAGACAACTGCCTTAACTTCCTCTATGGAGAATTCTTTCAACAATTCCAAGTTATGTTTCTCCTTTACCAGTTTGGGGATAAAATTGTAGATATTCTGATCCCTTGGAACTTCAGGAATAGATCTGGAAAGAAGATTTCTGAAGAAAACTTTTGCAGCAAAGAGAATTTCTATCAGGTCTGTGCATACATGATCATTTTCCAACTAGATTGATTTAATAGAATTTGAGCAATCAGGCACCTTAGCTGAGAGGTGAAAAAAAATAGTATTTTTGTCTCCTTTAAGCCATAATTCCTGTATCTTCCATTAAAGAGAGGAAGACCTAGATAACTTCCTGGTAGTACCTGTATGTCTAAATTGAAGATGCCATGAATCTCATCCTGAAGCTGAAGATGAACATTTTGAAAATAAACCATAGACTTGTTGAAATTGACCAGTTGTCCTGAGATTTAGCAACACAAATTAACTGTGTTCATCATGTTTCTGGCTTCTTGTATTGAGGCATGACTAAAACATATTGTGTCATCTACAAAAAGTGGGTGAGTGAAGGATTCTTGAACCCGTTTAAGCTTGATGCCTTTCCATTCTAACTTTCTCTTAGCTTCCTTTATTGCCCATGTGAGTGCCTTTGTCATGATAATAAAGAGGTAAGGGGATAAAGGATCACCTTGCCTCAGCCCTCGCGAGGGTTCAAAAGTTTCTGACTCCTTACCATTAATAAGAACTGAGACCTTAAATCTTGAGACACATGAGGAAATCCATTTTATCACTTCTTTGGAGAACCCTAATTGAAGCAGAATAGCCAAAAGGAAACTCCACTCCACTCTATCGTATGCCTTGGACATATCTAGTTTCACAATCATGGATGCCTCTTTGTCTTTGTCAAGGGAGTGTAGTATTTCATGAGTTAATATAGCGCCCTCCGGAGTCTCTTTGCCTAGGACAAAGCCCACCTGCTCATCTGAAATCAATTCAGGCATGAAGCTAGATAACTGCTAAGCCAGAGCTTTTGAGATTATTTTATAGATAAAGTTATAGAGTGAGATTGGCCTGAAGTCTTCAAATGTTTAGGGGGGATTTGATTTTGGAATGAGCATTAAACATGTAGACTTGATTTCCCTAAGCACATTCCTATTTTTCCTTGATTCTTCCACTGCCAAATAGACATCTCTGCTGACCATGTCCCAGCATTTCTAAAAAAAAATTCCCATCCACCCGTCCGGCCCTGAGGCTTTCTCACTTGCCAGAGAGAAGATAGCTACCTTAACTTCCTCTATGGAGAATTATTTCAACAATTCCAAGTTATGTTTCTCCTTTACCAGTTTGGGGATAAAATTGCAGATATTTTGATCCCTTGGAACTTCAGGGATGGATCTGGAAAGAAGATTTTCAAAGAAAACTTTTGCAGTAGAGAGAATTTTTGTTGGGTCTGTGCATACATGATCATTTTCCAACTGGATTGATTTAATAGAATTTGAGCAATCATGCATCTTAGCTAAGAGGTGAAAAAAAGAAGTATTTTTGTCTCCTTCTTGATAAAGACAAAGAGGTAGCCATGATTGTGAAACTAGATATGTCCAAGGCATACGACAAAGTGGATTGGAGTTTCCTTTTGGCTATTCTACTTCAATTAGGGTTCTCCAAAGAAGTGATAAAATGGATTTCCTCATGTGTCTTAGGATTTAAGGTCTCAGTTTTTATTAATGGTAAGGAGTCAGAAACTTTTGAACCCTTGCGAGGGCTGAGGCAAGGTGATCCTTTATCCCATTACCTCTTGATTATCATGACAGAGGCACTCACATGGGCAATAAAGGAAGCTAAGAGAAAGTCAGAATGGAAAGGCATCAAGCTTAAAGGGGTTCAAGAATCCTTCACTCATGCACTTTTTGCAGATGACACAATACTTTATGGTCATGCCTCAATACAAGAAGCTAGAAACATGATGAACATAGTTAATTTGTATTGCCGAATCACGGGACAATTGGTCAATTTCAACAAGTCTATGGTTTATCTTTAAAATGTTCCTCTTTAATTCAAAGAAGTATTTTTGTCTCCTTAAAATGTTTGGGGGGAATTTGATTTTGGAATGAGCATTAAACATGTAGACTTGATTTCTCTGAGCACATTTCTATTCTTCCTTGATTCTTCCACTGCCAAATAGACGTCTTTGCTGACCGTGTCCCAGCATTTTTGAAAAAAAATTCCCATCCACCCATCCAGCCCTGAGATTTTCACCTGCCAGAGTGAAGACAACTGCCTTAACTTCCTCTATGGAGAATTCTTTCAATAATTCCAAGTTATGTTTCTCCTTTACCAGTTTGGGGATAAAATTACAGATATTCTGATCCCTTCAAACTTCAGGAATGGATCTGGAAAGAAGATTTATGAAGAAAACTTTTATAGCAAAGAGAATTTATGTCGAGTCTATGCATACATGATCATTTTCCAACTGGATTGATTTAATCGAATTTGAGCAATCACGCACCTTAGCTGAGAGGTGAAAAAAGAAGTATTTTTGTCTCCTTCTTTAAGCCATAATTCCTTCAATCTTTGCCTCAAGAAGATTTCTTCTCTTTTTAAAATCTCTTCCAACTCAACTTTGAGTTCCTTCTCCCACTAAAATGAAGAGGCATCCATACCATTTTTAATTATAAGGTCTGCTAGTGCTCTCATCTCTTTTTGTAATCAGGATTTTTCTGCAAAAATGTTATGGAACTGGGACTTGTTCCAATCCATCACCTTGTGTCGAAGGAATTTTAATTTACTTACTAACTGAAACATGCATGAACCTTTCACAAAAGGGACTTGCGTCCACCAATTTTTAACTTTTTCGATGAAGGAGACATCTCTGAACCACATTGCTTGAAACCTAAACTTCTTCTTTCTAGGCAAGGAATCAAATCCTATTCTTAGTCTGACAAGAAAATGATCCGAGCCCACCAGGGGCCGAACCTCTGCCTCAAATCTAAAAGGAAGATTAAAACATTCAGGAGATAGCAAGAATCTATCCAATCTTTCCACTATTTTTAAGAAGTCTTTCCTTCTGTTTGACCAGGTAAATTTTCCATTTTTAGGAATACAATCTAGAAGAAGATTTTTATTAACAAAATCTTTGAAATCTTGCTGAGATCTAGCCGGATGAGAAATACCCCCAGTTTTCTCAGAATCATCGAGAATGGAATTGAAGTCTCCCCCTAGTAAAATTCTTTTTCTTTTCAAGAGTCCTAGCCACACGGACAAACTTTCCCAAACTTGTCTTTTCTGAGATAAATCAATAGGAGCATACACATTAACTACCCAAAGGTTTGCACCAAAAATCAAAGAAGGGAACTTACCTATTAGAAAATGATCATTCTTTTCCATCACCTCCAGGGGTTGAATATGCTTTCTCCATCCTATTGCAAGCCCTCCAGAGGCACCTCGAGCAGCAACCACCTCAAAGACCCAGCTTTTCCAGCTTTTGAAAACTTGGACATTCAATTCAGCAGACAATTTTGTTTCTTGTAACATTATAATATCAGATTTTTCCTCATCAATCTGGGAATTGATGAGTTTTCTTTTGTTAGGGGCGTTGAGGCCCCTAACATTCCACATGAGTATCCTCATGTCTTCCAAGGAGAGCCATGCACTCTCCTCTTGCTTCAACTGTGTTTAGCCTGATAACTCTGACCACTTGCTTGATCTTTATGCTTTTTCATCTGTTTCTGCCTGAAACTTTTCCTAATAGAAAGAGGAGTACCCTTAGCAAGGGGACTATTCATATCCGTCTGGTTGAGTCCTAGGGGCATATTTTCTGCCTTATCTGATTCTTCCTGAAGAACTTCATCAGCTATCTCCTCAATCACGTTATTTGCCACCTTCATCACTACCTGGTCAAGAAGGTCTCTTAAAGTTTCATTATCATGTAGCAAATCCTTTGAGAAGTCTTCTGAACTATGGGCTTTAAGCAATAGATCATTCCCCACGTCCTCCTCCTAAGCGTTTTTAGGGGTTTGAATCATTTCTCATAGCGGGATATCCTCTTCCCAGTTTAACCAATCCTCCTCCTCCCTTGAAGACAAGTGACTGTGTAAAGCAGGTCCCCTAGCCTCTTCCACACAAGAATTTAAGTTATCTCATAAATTATGAGTTGCTAATTGGGGCTCCTAACTGATCATCTCTTCATGCTCATATTCCTCAAAACTCAAGGGCTGACCCTTTTCGCCCTCATAGTCAAAGACCTCCTCAGTTAAAACCGAACATGCATTATTTGAAGCAACTATTACAACCTGAATCTCCACTGGGCTAAGCCTACCCGGCTCAAACTCCTTATCTTTATCTCTCTGCTCAACAAGGCCTTCAGATTCCCTATTAAGATTTTGAACAGACTCCATGTTATTATCCTCTACAATCAAGTCTGGACTTGTCCGTCTGAGGGGATATAATCTCTTGCTTATCCATTAAATCTTCAAAGAGTAAAAATGCCTTCAACCTTTCCAAATCTTCTGAATCTACCCCATCTTATAAAATAATGTCTTGATACCAGAGTCCATGAATGGATTTCAATTTGAGTCTTTTGGGTAACAACTCTTTAGCATCTGTAAGGATTCGCATTCTGACTGTTGACAAGGATAGATTTTCCTCTGGAATATCCACTTCTTGACACACCCCAATGGAATTGCCTAAGCATTTCAAGACTTCAACATCCCTATATTCCAGTGGGAGATATGGAAGTTGGATCCAGAAGGGAATCAGAGGAATTTGTTCTTTCCCAACATGGAAGTTAGGTCTCCATTCTTGACAGCAAACCGCTGTTTGGTTGAACTTCCATATTTTCTTTGAGAGGATTTTATTCCTTTCTTCCTTGTCTGAGAATACAAAACAGAAGAAACCATTTCCCAACTCACAAAAATCCTCTACCTTTCCCCACGATTCTTGATACCATTTTTTAAGGTCTTCTACTGAAAAGTGAGGAGACAGAACTTTACCTATTAAGGCAGTTTTAGATAAAAAGAATGTCTTATCTCTCAATTTTTGTTCCACCTGGTCCAAAGAGACCTCCCCAAACTCATTGCGTCTAGTAAATCTCTTAATTTTGAGGATCCAGACCTTTTTTTGTTTTGGTTCATGACCTTCCTCTAATCATCTCTCGGAATATCTATGGAAGTTAGACCTTCTTCCCTTTACATAATCTCTATGGCGAAAGCCTCTTGAGAAAGAACTTGACATTCCCAAACCCCCCCTATTTAGAGAGGGGGCATCTTCTCTATTTGCTTGAAACTCACTAAAAGCATCTTGCTGGGATTTCAAGGGTTTTCTGTGAACTATATTATCTTCCTTGGATGAGAATTTCCATCTGGACCCATAGTTTTGGGGCCCATCTTGAAACCAGACTCTTTTTCTCAGTGGAATTTGATTATGATCACCCAGTCCTGGCTTCCTCAAGATGGAGCAAATCTCACCCCCTTGAGCTTGACAACCAGTCGTTCTACTTGCAAACAATCCGAGAGTCCTTTGATGCATAAGAGTCATTTTGTACGCCATGACAAGTTCCAAATCCTCCATTGTATTTAGTGATAATTATTTAGAAAGAAATTCTATTGAATTATGTATTATTTGAATACATAATTCAATTAGTGAACGACTGAGCTTCATCTATTTTGCTACTACCATCTTCCTCATGTAAAGCGAACATCTTCACGATAAAACCACCATAAATTAACAAAACATTATTTCAAACAAATGAATCTCCGAGAAAACACAAATCTTATCTACTTTTATAAGAAATATTCATTGCCAACATCAACTTTCTTCACCAGTCTAATAATATACTACTAACATCAACTACTAACTCCCAAATAACCGTCCACCATAAATAACCGGCACATTGTGTGTCTACTGTTTTTTCTACAATTCCAACCTGTTATAATTTTGACTGTTTTAATCGACACAGCAAATCGACAATCCTCTACTCATTCGAACATCGTGTTTTTGGATTAAAATTCATTCATCAAAACAGTCCGCAGGATTTTGGTCGATTTTGATCACCGATTAACCTTTACCACAAATAACTCCTTTGAAAATTAACCAGTGACTACTAACTAAAAAAAGCTAAGCAGCTGCGTGGGCCCTACCCTTGATAAGACCAACCCTATTGCAGATGTTGCTTTGATAAATTCATGACTAGTTTGTTCATTGTGAGGTTTTTCAACTTAGCAGAAAGCACAACTCTCGGTGGAGAAAGAATTCTGACAGGGAAGCTCCGGCTTGATTTGACATGGCACTTGAATCTCGTTAGGAGGCATTCGCAGAGTCGTGATCAAAATCCTTGACAGCATTGCACTAAAACTTTCAGAGCATGAACCTTGCCCACGTGCCCATGTGCCCTTGCGTGAACGTGAAGTTAATGATCTTTTCAGTGTTAACACGCGTGACAATGTGCTAGGGCAGAATGCTGGACTGTATGGAACGTAGGGCCTTTAATAATTTCGTCTTCTGAAGATTGTGGATTGAAATGATCTGATATGACAGGATTGTAGCCCAAAATGAAAGACAATACCTATAACAAAACAAAACATCTAAAATCATCTCCACTAGCTCTGTTTTCACATAATCAGTTCATTGCCCTGCACTCTAAAAACTAATTCATTGAGATTTCAAAGTTTATTTAGCTAAAAACTTCCGTCAACCTTATCGTTTTCATGATTCTTTCTGCAATTTGTTTTTGTGTCATCACCAGTCCGTAGCCTAGTCCTTGCCTCCAAATGCCCCCAAATTTGACAATCCAATTTCTAGCATACTTTATAACTATACAACTCTGATCCGGGTGCATCTGATACCTCTATTATCTAGTTTTCTACACTATAGCATAGCATTTACATAGTTTATTAGTCCTAATTCCATCTATTAGCTTAGAATCATTTATCATTTGATTGCATTATCCATCCTAGCTCATTACTGGGGTCCGAAAAAAGGTTTGGCTAGTTGGAGATGGCCTTAAACACCTAATTCTTATTTAGACTGCATATAGGTTGCATACAATTGCATTTAGGTTACTTTGATATAATTTTAATTTGTGCTTAATTACCTAGTTAAGATAGCTTAACACGCTTAGCTGCACACACCACAATAAAAAAGAGAAACATTCTTAAAAGGAATCATCCTTTATTTCTCACATTTTGGTGACCCTGATGTGTTCTACTAGTTTAGCCTTTTGAGAACACCATTAGCCTTAGTTCATGCACCCCACCCATTCCCTTTGAAGGGTCAAACCTTATAGTATCATTCCTTGTTGTAGCCCTCACTTTAACCCTCATATGGCCAACTCATCCAATTCATTTTCTTCTATTGATGATACCAATTCCATTCTTGCAACTAAGAGCTTTGACTAAGAGGCCCAATTAGATGTGCAACATACACATAAGATAGTCTCTCAATTGCAAGAAGTGAAAAATCACCATAAACCCTAAAGAATCATCTACCCCCACTTTATCATTAAATTGCTTAGGAATCCTTGTCTTGACCAACCCAATTGGACTAGATGTGATACAAAACATAGGATACATAGTGCATGATAATATCCCTTTTGCCAATATCTTTTGATCCCCTAAGATACCCACACCCAGTATAGCTCCTATCAGCATCCCATGTATACCTACTACCATCCCATTTAGTGCCTCATTGAAAACCATTCAACCTCTTCTTCAACGCAATACCCCTCTATTTATCTTCCTATCCATCCCCTCTTTTATAGAACCATCTCCTATCCCCTCTACCCAACATCCTATCCACAACCCCTCTTATACTCAAGTCCTTATGACTACCACTACTTCTATTCCTACCACCACTAGCATTCCCTTCTCTTCTCCAATCACTACATCTTTGTATGTTCCAAACCACTCGTATATTCCACCTCCCTCTCATCCTATGACTACCTCATCCTCACCCTTCCCCCTTTCATGAATCCATACCCATACCAACCCTACTCTACCACTCAACGAACTCCAACCTATAGTACAAGTCATCAAATCCATACACATTACACCTCTCCAACCTTGATATAAACATGTGATCCTACCATAACACATGTTTTACATCAATTACAACAAGTTCAACAAAAACTTGATGTCATATCCACTAACTCATGAGAAATCACCTTAGACCTTCATCATAACCTACTATCCCTAGACATTCTATCTCACCCATTCCCACCCAACTTCAAAGTATCTAAAATTTCCCTATATAATGGAAAAGGAGATACTCCATACACATTCACATATTTTACTCCTTTTGTTTTGACTATGTACATGATGATTGAATCTTATACAAACCATTTCCCCACTCACTCAAAGATCATTCTCTTGAATGTTTATGTTCTTTACCCCATGGCTCCATCACTAGATTTGAAATGATATCCAAAGCCTTTTTTTACCATTTCCAAATTCAAATATGACACAAAATAAGCTTTATAGACCTTGTACATCGTAAACAAGGTCCCTAAGAAAAAGTAAGTTATTTTGTCCTTTGATTTCAATCCATTATAGCTAATATGCCTTATCACTTACCCAATATTGAGATACAAAAGATCATGGAAAACCTCATCCCTACCATTGTAGAGTGCATCCTATTTCAAAAGTACAAGTCAATTATAGACCTATGTGCTTCCCTTAAAGACTTTGAGATAAAAATGGGCAAAATCATATCTCCCACTAGCACATCACAAACAAGTACATCAAGCAATAACAAATTCAACAAGATCTATAAGAAAAATTACAACAACCAAAACAACAATGCCCATACCAACACCACCATTGATGAAATAAACACAATCACCACAACACTTCCACCTCTGCCTCCTACTCTTTCAATATTTCCAATCCCATTACCTCCATCTACCAACACTTTAACTTTCAAACCTCAACCTCCTCACAGTTCACAAAACTAGCCAGATCATATCAACATATCATGAACCAAGCCCTCTCTAGTAATTTGTTTCAACTTCCCCAATCCATCCCCTAGATACTTCACTTCCACTACCTAAAAACTAAAATCCCAATGTGCTTTGTCAATACCACTAACTTTCAAGACATGATACTGCATAATGTATGGCTTTTAAACATAAAAAATGACCTTGTTGATAACAATATCATTCAAGTAACAAGCATTAATGACAAAGGAAATCATTGGACATCTCTCCAAATTATAACTTCCAAATGTACACCAATCCATTTCCCCCTCATTCCAACAACGTTGAACATACTGACATCCCACAAACATCCCATAAGAGTCATGAAATCATTGAAAACATAGTTAAAACCATTGACAAATTCTTTAGTAGAAGAACCTAATTCACCAAAACCAATAATTACATTTATTCCACAAGAGATCCTTGATAATAACTATTGTTGATGTGTAAAATTGCGCAGGTTCCAACACCAACATGGGAAGTTTCAGGAATGTGGGACTTGCTACCTGAAACAACCTCCAGATTTTAAAGAACCTGGCTCTTCTCTATCCTAAATGGGTTTTGGGGAAAAGGGTAAGAAATAAACAGAATTACAGATACAATGAAAGAAAAATCTATGGCGATGCGCCTGAATGAATTGTTTCTCTCCAACTAAGCACAGTGAAGCTATCCTCAAGATTCAGTTATATTAAAGAGCAGAGGCTGCATGATTAATATAAACAGATAAAATGAACAAGATCAAAGGCTCACAACCAGACAATTCATTATGACACAGAAAATATCAGCCAAGGCACAAAACTTAGTCTTTCTCATTAATTTTCCAGCAACGTAAGAGGCACAGTTACATTCACTTTCTGAATCAAGAATAACAAAATAAAGACAAATGATATTCACTGGTCATAGCAAAAGTCTCAAACTTCTCTCTTAAATCTCTAACAGAAAACTCTAAATCTCTGCAAACTGTATGAATTTCTCTATCAGAAACTAGAATTCTTTTTTTAAGTTTTCTGAATGTTACATATTTATAGCACAAGATCGACTCTAGATTGTCTGCAACAATTGAATCCCAACGGCCCAACCGAACTAGAGGTAACTCGAAGTGTCTGACAAAAATGATCCTTTGAATCTGCAACAGTTACTCCTTCCTCCAAGCCCATTGGCTGTAACAGAATATATGTGGCGCTCCTCCTCTCATAAGGGACAGACACTTGGCGGCTTCTACATATTTGAAACTTAAAACCTCATGACAGATGGCAGCGTTCGCGTGCATAAACTGAAACTCCTTCGTCTCTCAGGAAGAATAGGAAAATGACACTTGGTGGCTTCCACAACAACTAGAAACAATACGTGTCTCTATCCAAAGCTTTGATACTTAACTGTGTCTTTTTCCTGTGACAACTATCGAAATCCACAGCATTGAAGCTTTAAGACACAATTAAGAAATGGGACCCACAACCCTCCGCTCATTAGCTTTCAAAAGGGACAGGTGGCAACTTCCGCAACAACAACTAACTGGTATGTGGTGGCTTCCACACTCCTTGAAACATTAGAAACCTTTTGAGACTCACGCGAAGGTTGACACATGTCAGGCTCTGCATCATTTGAGAAACATTTAATATCACCAGAGAAAAGGACAAAAGTTTCTAATCTCGGCACTATATTCACCATGTGGTGCTCTCTGCGTCACTGAAACAAAAAACTGTGGCCCACTACCATCCTTACTTAGCATTGAAAGATATAGGAACCGACCTGCGGAAGCTGACACTTGGCAAGCTTCGTAGCTACCACAAAAGACAAATGGCACCTTCTACATCATTTGAGAAACATTTAAGGAGTGCCTCGGCTGATGACACATGGTGCTCTCCGTAGGGTTGTAACTTAAAACTTCATTAGAAAGAAAACCATTACATGGCACACTCCGCGTTAAAGTTACAACTTAGAAACAAGAGTGTGGCTTGAAACTGGGGCTCGACACTTGGCGGATTCTGTGGCTCTAGCAAAATGAAACCCTTGCGGTCATTCTTAGAAACATTCACAGACACAAAACTGTAACCCGCTGATACACTATGATTGATATAAAATGTAGAGTCTTATACTCTATAGTTCTTGGCGACCCTTAGGACTTTTGAGCCTGCTCAAAAAGAACCCAAAACTTGTGGCAAAAATATGTGTAGTTAAAATACAACTAGGGTCACAGATTCTGCAAAGCTGTCTGGTAAACAGACCATTTCGAGTTAGAGAATCCCTGCTTATTCTGTAAATCTTGGAAGGCAAAATTAAGATTTATAATATCCTTGTGGGAGAAAGTCTGCAAAATTTGAATTGCGGCCTTTAATTGAAACTCCAATTGAGCCATTGGTATCAAGACAGCCTCCACCTCTTGTACTAATGAGGAATCACTTAAACCTTGAAAAATAGTTTGATCATTTTACTTTGTTAACAACAGGGCCTTGATCTCATCAATCATCAGTACAGTGTTATTATCTGGAAATGGTGAGGGAAGACCCAGTTGCACCAAATCCTTTATGTGTCTCTTCATGTCTTTGACTCCTTCTTTGATGATATCTAGGAGCTCCTGGTAGTTTTTGGCAGTTGAGTTGCAACTGAGAACTTCATTTACCCTCTTTGCAGCTATCATTCTATCACTTATCCCTGCTGCTGATAATATTTCATCTGATGTCTCATATAGTTTCTTTAGCAATAGTTGAGAGTCAAAAACTCTCAAGGAAACAGTAGACAAAGTGGCCTAAACTAAAGCTTCCACCTTCTCACACAACTGTTGTGCATTTAACAGGAATGTTAATGATGGCCTTAGCTAGACAATCTCTTTTGAAATTCATTTCCAAACTGAAACATATAGCTCCTTGACCAGATTCAAAACTCTAGCATTCTAAGGCCTATTAGCTAACTCCAGTGTTAGCTGTTTTGTCGTTTGTTGCTCAGTTAGGAGTTGTGTCTATATTGCAACAGCAACATTTTGCTCATTCAGCAACTTTTACTGAAACTGTGTAGCATGTTGTAACTTATCTTGATCTTTCTTCTCTAAGGTGGCTTTCTCCTGCCTCAAAACATTTACTGCAGCTTTTTCCTGAGCTAGCTCAACCTTTAGGGAAGCATTTTGTCCCTATGTTGCCTGATGGATCTGATAGGAAACAGTATTTTGCAACTGTTTATTCAGATTCTCTATTTCATCTTTCTTTGATTTCAACTCTGCAGCAAGGTTGCTACTGTTTGCTTCTCCTGATCTAAGTCAGTTTTAACTTTCTGCAACTTCCTAGATACTTTCAAGTAGTTAGTTGCAATGGCAGAAGTGGTTTCATTGAGTAGCTCAACCCTATCTTATGTTCTGAAAAGGGACATGTCCATGGCTACTACATTCATTGCAAAGTCCTGAGGTTGCATCTGCTCATTTGGCTTCACCACATTTGGGGACAAATGTGTGATAGTCAACTGCTGTTGAATTGGACCAAAGAGTGACCTCATATGTGGCACAACCATGCTTTTGTTTTCTTTCTTTCTCTTTTTATCCATTCTGGCTTCTCTAGCCTTTTTAGCAGTATCTGCTTGAGCTTGGAAAGTGGGAGGAGAAGCAATGTAACCACTAGCAAAAGGATAACCCTGAGGTAAACCATAAGGAATAGCCAAATGTTGGCTAGGGGAAATTTGGAAAGGGACTCTTTTTGGAACAGAGGGGAAAAAAGGTGGCAATGAGGTGGTCTATGGAGACATGGCCTGAGGACTGACAGTTGGAGCAAGAAGTGATATAGGCACAGTAGAAGTGGCAGGGGATATAAATGTTTGGCCAGTTGGGATTGCCATTCCTAAGGTAGAAGAAAGAGACTGAGAGGAAAAAGGAGAAGAAACACTTATCTGAGGAGCAGTAGATGTGGCTTGTAGTTGCTGTTGTGGTGGCTCTATTTCTTCCTCTGACACAGGTTCCAGGTGCAATTTTCTATGCTTCCTTGGTCTTTCTCCTATTTCCTCTTCTGATTCCTTCTCTATCACATCTACCATCAATGGTGGTAAGGGTACAAAACTGGAAGCTCCAGTAGCTGAAATAGATGGAGTCCCTATGGTTGGTGATGACACCACACCCTTTTGCTTCTCTAAAGTACTAAGAGATTGGGGCCAAGAAGATACAAGAACAATAGAGGTGCAGGGGATACTAATGTTTGCATTGTATGAGTTGACTCTGCCTCCCCTTCTGACTCTTCACCCTTCTTGTGAATTCTGCTTGTATCAGGGCTAGCGACTGGGGATGGATGCAACTCATCCTAGATAGACTCCCATTTTTCATCAGTATCAACATTTCTGAATGAATGGGTGATCTCTGAGATTTCCTGCCTATACTTCCAATAGGCCTCAATCTTCTCTGGCTTACATTCTTTGTTTTTTAATGCCCTTCTGAGACCAGTGCCCATTCTGATCTTAGGGTCAAAGGCCTTCTGTTTAACATAAAAAGTCTCCCATGGCCTGGGCCCCTCAAAGGGCAAGTCTACTAGTTCCACATACAGGTTTGGGGTATCTTCCTTAGGGTTTCTTCTATCCTCCCAAAAGGGCTGACCCTCATGTACTATTTTAGCCCAGACTTGATTATTTTTAACCCAAGAGGCCATAAAGCAATCTGGGTCATACCTCCATTTGTCTTTAATGAGAAAGAATCCCAGAACAACAAGCTTTTGTAGCAACAGGTGTTCAGCATCTCTAACTTCTAGGGCCATATTTCTTTTGACACAAGGGATGTCATACATCTTCCTCTTCTTCTTCTTAGTTCCAAACTCATTGTCAACCACAGACACTTGTCAGGTTACTTCTAGAAATGCTAACCTAGGGGTCAGAATTTTAATTAGCAGCATAGGCTCCTCATTGAAGCCATGGACCCTAATGATAGTGTTTTGTGCACCAAAGAAGTAATCACATGGGATTGGACAATTGGTCATGAAACCCTTAATGCTCTATGTCAACCTATGTTCTACAGGTTCAGGGCTCAAATGGCAAAAGGCAGGGGCAACAAAGAGTTCCCAAAATTCATATGGGTCTGATGCCTCAGATAGCACATGTGTCCATGCAGACATAGTAATAGTTCTATTTTGCCCAAAATCTGGGTCATACATGTTCAATTGCATGTTTTGTGCAAAAATACTGTGATTCTGATATAACATTAAATGAAATAGATAAGCAAAATACCTGAAAACTCCTTTGGATTTGAAATTAACAAGATGTTCGACCATGGAATACACAATTTGTTCTGAAAAGTCCAGTCGGTATTCTTGTGACTTATCCACAGTCTTTAATCTGAAGAGGATAGAAATTTGCCAATCGTACACTGTATTGTCTTCCTTCATCCAGAAAATGAAAGCCATCATTGATACTGCTTCTTGACTGGCTTGGCTGAATTGTGCCCTTCCTGTAGGTAATGTGGGCATCTGGGTGTTCTCATCTCCTAACTGCAATTCTGAGTTGAGAAACCTAAGCTGGTTGTTGACATTTGACAACGTCTTTTGCATTTTAGCAATAGTGGGAAATGTGGCCATTCAATCATGATACAGGGCCAGCATGTATCTTATGGCTTTGGGTGTGATTTGCACCATGAAGGGACCCTGTTGGATGGTGTTTGAGGGTGCATGAAATAATTCTGCACATATATCAATTAGGTCAGGACACATGTGCACACTCGGAACCATGAATTGTGCCAACTGTGAGGTCCAAATTCTCATTCCAAAAGTTTCAGACTCCCCTTTCTTTGCCTTTTGAATGCATCTCTGGTGTGCCTCTTCATGGAGAGCCTTGATAGATTTTTGAAGGACTGGGTCAAAGATACCATCTACAAAATCGTTAACCTTCTCTAGGTCGACAGAATACCCTACCTCGGGAACCCTCGTCCTTGGATAGGTTCTCTTAGGTTACGTAGGCACTGAGGCGTATGATTTACTGCTTAATAGCCTATCGATTGATTCATATATTCTGAGTCCCTCCTAAGAAGATTGTGCTTCGGCCATAGTTGTATCTACGGGAAGAATGTTGGAAGCTTTGACACAACAAAGATAGAAACTACGTAACAAAAGTGACACTTGGCTAGGAAGGGTTTGCTATGGATGGGAATTGCAGGCAACAGTGGTTTCACAGTGGAGAGATAGAAACAAAATGAGAGCCGCACTTAGGATTTAACTCTTATTAATGGGGCTTTAATGACACATTATGAATTATAAATGGCATTAATGCCAAGAAACTATTTGCATATCTTTCCAAATCAGCATGGGACTAAGTGTTAGAAACATTATGAGAGTGACTGCAAAAGTGCGTACTTTCGAGGATTTTGGGGATTGCAGACAACCTTAACGAAAGTGAGATTTCAAAAAGAGAAGGGGCCTGCACTGATGACACGTGTTCACAGAACACTTATTGAAAAGGAAAGTGGGAAAAAGAAATCGGGAAAACAAGAAAGCAAGAAAAGAAACTAACTAACTATGATACACAAGAGACACTACTTAATTAAAATGCTTCAGATAGATCTCGTTCATAGGAATCTCTTTAGGTTCACCATCCATTGTCTCAAGTTCAAAAGAATTTTTTTGCTTACAGGAACGGATTTTGTAGGGACCAGTCCACAGTGATTCAAATTTGTTGTGTTGACCTGGCTTGGCAGCTCTTTCATCCCATTTTAATACCAGTAGCCAACTTCAAAAAGAGGATTTGAAGTCTTTTTGTCAAAAGAGCCTTTAATTATTTTCTGGTGTTTCATCAGTGACTCATGTGCTTTTTCTCTTTTCTTCTATACTTCCAGCAGTTCAACAAGTCTAACTTGCATGGGGCCATTTTCTTCAATCTCTATTTGTTTAAGTAATTGCAAAGCAGGGATCTCTAAGCTCAGTGGCATTACTGCTAGTTTACCATAAACTAATTCATATGGAGACATCTTTGTCACTTTCTTAGGTGTGATCTTGTCAGCCCACAATGCTATACTATGTAGTGTGTGCCACTCTTTGTGATGATTTGTCTCTATCCTTTTAATGAGTCTGATTAGGTTCTTGTTAGTAGACTCTGCCAGACCATTACCCTGAGGGTAATAATTTGAAGAAGTTTTCAAATAGATTCCATTCCTTAATGCAAACTCAGATATTTTTGTTCCCAAAAATGCCTTAGCATTATCTGATATAATGGTATGAGGAGGACCAAAACAAGCAGTAATACCTTCTAGAAAGTCTAATTTTACCTTTTCTGTTGCTTCCTTGATTGGTACTGCTTCACTCCATCTAGTGGAGTAATCTGTGGCTGTGAGGATCCATTTGTGTCCCATACTTGACACTGGGTTGATCATACCAATAAAATCTAGACCCCATTGAGCAAAGGGTTCATCCACAATTATGGGGCTTAAAGGCATTGCTGCATTTCTTCTTTTTCCTGTATAAACTGACAGGCCTGGCATTCTTTAACCAGCTGATAACAATCTGTGAATAGAGTGGGCCAAAAGTATCCTGCTTGAGTCACTTTGATTGCTATGGTCCTTGCTAAAAAGTGTCCACCTGAGGTTCCATGGTGTAACTCATGTAGTATTCTTTCAGCCTCAGCTTTCTCTATACATCTCAGAAGTATGCCATCAACATTTCTTCTGAATAGAATATGGTCAATTAGTACAAAGTGGGCCCCTTGCTGCCTGTAATACTTTCTCTTGTCATGGGAGAGCTCATTTGGGAAAACCCCATGCTTCATAAATTGTATTCTGTTTGTGACCCAAGAATCTTGATCAACCTCTTGTATTTTTAATACATTTTCACTTTCTGTTTCTTGTGTCATCATTCTCTCCATATCCTGAACCATTTATTGGCACAATCCTTTGCCCCTTACCAACTTAGTGGGTCTGACCTCCACATCATATTCAAGGATCTTTGTTATCCAATTAGCTCTTTTCTCAGTGATCTCACCCTCCATAATATATTCTCTTACACTAGGATGAGCCACTAATATCAGAATCTTATTCCTTGTGACCATATGTCTGAATTTTTTAAGGGCTTTTACCATAACATATGCCTGTTTCTCCACAAAATTGTATCTAGCCTCATATTCCCTTAAAGTCCTAGAGAAAAAGGCTATTAGGTGCTCTCCTTGCTGATCGTCTTTCTGAGTTAAAACAGCAGCAACACTGAATTCTCCTCTATACACATACATTATGAAAGACTTGGAAAATTTTGGGTTAATGAGTACCGGGGCTATTGAAATGGCTCTTTTGATTTCTTCAAAAGCCTGCCTTCCCTCTGCAGTCCACTTGAAAACCAGGTCTTTCTTTAGCAACAGTGTCATTGGTCTAATTAGACCTGCAAAGTCAGATATGAACCAACTGACAAAATTGATCTTCCCTAGAAAGGATTGAATTGCTTTCTTATTGACTGGCGAAGATAGATTCATTATGGCAGTGACTCTTTCTAGATCAATAGAGACTCCTTCCTTTGACACTATATGCCCTAACAACTTACCTTGAGGTACTGCAAAGATTCACTTCTTTGGATTCAGGGATATTCCAAACTCTTGGCATTTCTTAAAAATAGCCTCTAAATGGTCAAAATGATCCACAACATTTTTAGAGAAAATAGTCAGGTCATCTAGATAAATCAAGATGATTTTGTTTATGAGCTCCCCAAATGCTACATCCATTGCTCGTTGAAAAGTAGCTCCAATATTTGAAAGGCCAAAGGGCATTTTAGCATATGCAAATGTTCCCCATTTTGTAGTAAATGCAGTCTTATGCTAGTCTTCATCAGCCAACCAAATCTGATTGTATCCAGAGAAACCATCCAGCAAAGAAAATCTCTCTGATCCAGCCACAATCTATAAAATTTGTTCCATAGAAGGCAGGGGATAATGATCTTTCAAAGATACTCTATTCAGATCCCTGAAATCCACACAGAGTCTTATGTCACCATTCTTTTTCCTCACTGGCACTAGGTTTGATACACAGGTTGAGTGTTTGATTGGAAAAATAATCTTTGATTCTAAGAGCTTCTGCAACTCATCCACCATTAGAGGTTCAATTCTAGGATTCACTAGCCTTTGCTTCTATCTGACTGGTTTGGATCCTTCAGTTAGCTCTATGGTGTGTTGAATGATATCTCTATTATAGCCATGGAGGTCTTCATAGGTCCAAGCAATCACCCTATCATATCTTTCACACAAATCAATCAATCTTTCTTTTTCTTGCTGGGTTGTAGAATTGCCAATCTTCAATTTTCTTCCTTCACTAACATGGATTTCAGAATAATCTTTTTTATTTGCTTGAAACCTCTTCTTCTCCAAGATTACATCTTCTAGGTCAGATAAGTTTTCTAAGGTAATCAGTCCTTTAGGGATCTTATTTGACTTCAATTGAATAATTTGGTCACCATATGCTTCTTCAATTTTAGGTTGCAACTGATCAGCAAATTCTCCTGACTGTTGCAAAAATGAGAGGACTTAGAAATCATTTTCAAAAACTTGCCAATTTTGGTCATTGTCTGGGATAGTTGGCCTCACTATAACTTTGACTGATTCATTTTTAACTAGTAGATCAGTTGCTGGATCAAACTGTGAACCAATCTATGCCATTCTATCTGCCTCAGAATTTTGGGCTCTAGGGACTACTTCAATATTGAAAGCTTCAAAATCATCTATTAGGTCCCAAATTATGTGCCTATAGGATCTCATTCTTACATTTTTTGCTACTGCCTTTTCTCTTATTTGCTTCACCACTAGTTCTGAATCTCCTCTTACTATCAGACTCTTTACTCCTTTTTTCTTTGCCAACATGAGTCCATGCACCAAGGATTCGTACTCAGCATCATTATTGGTACAGGCAAACTGAAAGCGAATGGCTCTTAAAATTTTGTCTCCATTTGTGGCAGTAAGGCAAACTCCTACTCCAACTCCATTCTTACTTCTAGCTCCATCAAAATTTAAAGTCCAGATTTCTGAGTCTTTTTTAGATTCTTGAGTCTTATTAGGCTCTTCCCTTAAAACATTAGGGATCTCTTGGTCTTCTTCAAATATGACATAAGTGCCTAGACTTGTAGAGTCATAATTTCCATAGGGATCACTTTGCATCATAGTCAACAACTGATTATTCTCTTCTTCCTGTTGATCATGCTCAGTCCAGTCACCTAACTCTTCAACAAAGATTCTCTCTTCTTTGTTTAGCATAGCATGGGCTGATTCTAATTTTGGGGTTGGTTCATTTGTCATATGGTCTTTCGATAATGGTTCAGATAGTATTTTCATTTTTGTCCCATATTTGGTTCTTAGGATTAGGTGTGACCAATCTAGTGACATATAACCTCCTATCTTAGCTGTGAAATCTCTGGATAAGCATAGACCAAAAATAGGGGGAATATCTGACTACCACATCCTGATTTACAATTATATTGGGGCAAGTATATAGCTGCAATGGGAGTTGTTTAATTTTCCTTATTATTTGCATAGATTTTCCATCCAACTACATGACTCCTCTTGCGAGTGGCTCATATTTTACTTTCAAAGCATCTTCTATTTTCTTTGGCATTACTGTAGTACTGGCCCCAGAGTCTATCATTGCATTATGCAGTAATTTCTTCCCAACTACTAGAGTTAAATAAAAGGGATCTGGTTTAGGTTTACCTACCTAAGGTGCACCATTCAACAACGCTATTGTCTGCAAAGGTACAATATCTTTGAGCTGCAGGTTTTCTTTATCAGCAGATCCTCCTTTAGCACTAGTCTGTTTAGGAACTTCTTGGCCTTACAGAGCCTCTTGCAACAGTGTCTTCTGCTCAGGAATAGCTAGCATGTCCCAGATTGATACATGCGTTCGAGTTCGTTTTAGCTAATCCACCATATTCATAGGTCCTAATGCTTGGGTTTTTGGATAATAAGGGTACCTTGGCTTTTCTAGAACTTGCCCTGAGGCTACTTGATTCTGCACAGGCTGGGACATTTCTTGTCTAGAGACTGTGTTCTGATGACTCTGAAAGGAGGATTTCCCATGATCTCATTATTAGTGACTTCAAGTTGCTCCATCATTCTCCTCTTTGGTATGGTATAGTAATCTGATTGTACCAATGGCTTCTTAAAAGTAGATGTTTCATTCAAGAACATTGAATCCTCATCTTCAATCCATGAAAATAAAGCATGCTCAGGGGCTATTTCCTCTTCCTATTGTAAGGACATCCCTTCCATCTGGGCCACCAGGACTGCATTTTGTAAACCAGGAGACTGATATGGTGAAATGTTAGGAGTTGCAAATTGTCCCTCTAATCCTCTCTATTCTACTATCTTTTGCTGTAAATTTCCTCTGGGGCAGTCTCTAGGCATATAGGCATTATTGCAAGGAAAACACCAAGCATTTGTACCATCTACAAAATTATTTTTCCCTGGAACAATTTCCCTGTTGGGATTAGGAGGAACAGTCTGTAGAGGTGTAGGGACTGTGACTAACTGGTTTGATGGCTGAGGATTAGCTTGCCTTTGAGGGCCTTGATATTGATTTGTCTGAAAGGGAGGTCTATTTCCTTGATAACCTTGATAAGGGGGCTTTGGATAAGGATTTTGTTGCCTTTTTAGGTTAATTATCTCATTTGAGAAGGTCCTTAAAATATTCTTGACATCATCTATTTCAAATGATTGAATAGGGGTGGCTGTCTTAGCAGGTTGTTGGGGGAATGCATACATAGACACAGGTGGGGTTGTAGGTTTAAGAGCTTCTTGAGGCAAAGGTAAGGTAATTTCTCAGAACACGGGCATAGGAGGCCTTGGGGGCAACTTTCCAACATCTATTAAGTTATTTTCAGCCTAGACTGCCAACTCATAAGCTTCTGGTAGTGTTTGACCTCTAAGAGATTGAATCATCACAGATATATCTAAGTTTAAAGCTTTATTGTAAAACACAATAGCCATACCTAGTAGCGGTCTTGCTGTAGCAAGAATTCTCTCCCAAGTTTTTTGAAATCTTGAATTGAAATCAGTCACAGTTTCTTGTGGTGCCCTTTTGATAGTGATCAATTGTTGCAGCAAATAAGATTTATCACCCTTTTCTTTAAATCTTTCAAAGAAAGCATCACCAAGCTGATCCCATGTAGATATTGTGTTTGGGGTTAAAGATCTATACCAATTCAGAGCCTTTCCTTTGAAAGAAGATGCCAACAGTCTTATAGCCACATTTTGCTGAGTGATAACATCTACTACACAAACGTCAGATACATCTTACAGGTGCTCTTCAGGTGTCTTGAAATCTTCCCCATTGAACTTGGGCAGAGCCTTCAGAGCATTAGCTGGAATAGCATCCCAAGTGGCTGGTGGTATTGGGAGAATCAGAGGACTGCCAGTGTTCCAATTTGCATAGTTCCTTGGGGCTATAGGTGCTCCCATATTTTCTCTTGGTGTTGCTACAAATTGATTCACTCTTCTCCTTGGATTAGCTATCAGTGGTGGCAAAAAAATGCCTAGATTAGCAGCAGATTGAGCTCTTGTTACAGGTCTATAGCTCTAACTTTCTGTGGTTTTCTGGCTCATACAATCTTGATAGAAACTTCAAGAAATGGTCCCACCGGGCGTGCCAAAAACTGTTGATGTGTAAAATTGCGCAGGTTTCAACACCAACATGGAAAGTTTCAGGAATGTGGGACTTGCTACCTGAAACAACCTCCAGATTTTAAAGAACCTGGCTCTTCTCTATCCTAAATGGGTTTTGGGGAAAAGGATAAGAAGTAAACAGAATTACAGATACAATGAAAGCAAAATCTATCTATGGCGATGCACCTGAATGAATTGTTTCTCTCCAACTAGGCACAGTGAAGCTATCCTCAAAATTTAGTTACATTAAAGAGCAGAGGCTGCATGATTAATATAAACAGATAAAATGAACAAGATCAAAGCCTCACAACCAGACAATTCACTATGACACAGAAAATATCAACCAAGACACATAACTTAGTCTTTCTCATTAATTTTCCAGCAACGTAAGAGGCACAGATACATGCATAGTTACATTCACTTTCTGAATCAAGAATAACAAAATAAAGGCAAATGATATTCACTGGTCACAGCAAAAGTCTCAAACTTCTATCTTAAATCTCTAATAGAAAACTCTAAATCTCTATAAACTGTATGAATTTCTCTATCAGAAATGAGAATTCCTTTTTTAAGTTTTCTGAATGTTACATATTTATAGCACAAGATCGACTCTAGATTGTCTGCAATAATCGAATCCCAACGGCCCAACCGAACTGGAGGTAACTCGAAGTGTCTGACAAAAAAGATCCTTCGAATCTACAACAGTTACTCCTTCCTGCAAGCCCATTGGCTGTAACATAATATATGTGGCACTCCTCCCCTCATAAGGGATAGACACTTGGCGGCTTTTGCATATTTGAAACTTAAAACCTCACAACAGATGGCAGCATCCATGTGCATAAACTAAAACTCCTTCGTCTCTTGGGAAGAACAGGAAAATGACACTTGGCAGCTTCCATAACAACAAGAAACAATACGTGTCTCTATCCGTAGCTTTGATACTTAAGTGTGTCTGTGTATTCAGGGGAACTCTGCCTGTGACAATTGTTGCGATCCACAACATTGAAGCTTTAAGACACAGTTAAGAAATGGGACCCACAACCCTCCACTCATTAGCTTTCAAAAGGGACAGGTGGTAACTTTCGCAACAACAACTAACTGGTACGTGGCAGCTTCCGTACTCCTTCTTGAAACATTAGAAACCTTTTGAGACTCACGCGGAGGTTGACACATGTCAAGCTCCGCATCATTTGAGAAACATTTAATATCACCAGAGAAATGGACAAAAGTTTTTAATCTCAGCACTGTATTCACCACGTGGCGCTCTCCGTATCACTGAAACATTAAACCTGTGGCCCACTACCATCCTTAGCATTGAAAGATATAGGAACCGACCTGCGGAAGCTAACACTTGGCAAGCTCCACAGCTACCACAAAAGACACATGGTACCTTCTGCATCATTTGAGAAACATTTAAGGAGTGCCTCGACTGATGACTCGTGGCGCTCTCCGTAGGATTGTAACTTAAAACTTCATTAGAAACAAAACCGTTATGTGGCACACTCTGCATTAAAGTTATAACTTAGAAACAAGAGTGCAGCTTGAAACTAGGGCTAGACACTTGGCGGATTCCGTGGCTCTGGCAAAATGAAACCCTTGCGGTCATTCTCAGAAACATTCACAGACACAAAACTGTAACCTGCTGATACACTGTGACTGATACAAAATGTTGAGTCTTATACTCTACAACTATCATGGCCCTTTCTATATCAATGGTTTAATTAATATGTAAAGGTATCCTTATAGACCCCAACTCTTCTTTCCATGTAACTAAGGAATACCTTTAAAACACTAGAACCCATCATGACACTTATTCATAAATTGGAATTGCCTTAAAGTGTTATAATGGAATATTTATCAAAATATTAAGCACGATTACCCTTCCTATTAAGAAATTGGTCCTAGAACTACACAACTTTCAACACATGTCATACTAGTTTTTGAAAGATTTCATTTCCTTTTTGGTCCACCTTGGATTAAAAAAAATTCAAACTATACCTTCCACTTTACATCAATGCATTAAATTTTAAGATGAGAGCTCAATTATAGCCATCTAAAGGTTCATGTTTTGACCAATATGCATAAATGGAAACTTCATAGTGGATCACTTTCTATGTATACTAAAATCAACACCTCTCCAACACATAGACACTATGTACATAAATTATTACATATACATTAAACATAAACATGAATTTAATCAAACCAATCCACATGCTCTTCAATTACGTGTCTGAAATTTACCTCTCACCATGCCTCCTTACACTTACAATTCTCATAATGATTCATTTTATCCATCAACATTCAACCCTCACCCATCTCTTCATCAGCGTTCGCCCCATCCTCCAACATTTTCTCATCATCAATTAGGTACCCTCCACCTTTGGCCAAACTCTTACCTTTACCCATCACCCATCATAATTCTCCTTCCCCTATACCTCACAACAAACATCAATGAAATTCCCTTTCTCAAACTTCACCCAAACTCAATCCTCACATCCTAACCCTACTAGAACCTTATATCCTGAATTCCATCTCCTCAACTAAGAACTAACAAATGGTTTAGAAAGAGGTCACCTCTTCCAAAGAATCATCCATTCTCTCATCTCCATCTTCCACCCACAATCATCTCCCCTCATCCACCCATGAAGACCCTCCATTCCCATCCAAAGATATGAGAAGCCATGAGACCAGTACATGAAGTTAGAGGCAACCAGATAAATATTCCACTTTGTATTCTTTCTACTAGGAATTTGTCTCCTAATTCTTTTGAAGATTCCTTTTATTCGACTAAATCTTCTTTTAGTTCCTCTTTTGGTCATAAGAAAGCCCAACTCTTTGTTGAAGCAAAAGAAGATCCAATCAATCAAGACCCTGATCCTTCTCATAAGGATTTAGAAAAGAAAAAAGGAAAAAGGATAATTAATGAACATCCATTCTATGGAATGAGACAAAAATTGCTATGAGAAGAAACCTTGCAATGGTATAAAGAGGTTGAAGTGTCTCTATACAAGGGTGGTAGATAGCCTCCTTTAAGAGGATCCTTCAAAACTAAAAATGGATCAATTTCTATGTTCCAGTATGCCTTCCAAGTCTAAAGAGAAGGTACTTGCTTTTGACTTCAAGAAAAGGAATTATATTTTGAGATTTTGTGATCATCTAGAAGACAAAATAGATGATCTTTGTAAAGATGTTTTGTACATAAGAAGTGTTGTAGATACCATAGATAAAAAGGTACATAAAGTAGGTAATTATGTAGTTGATACTCATACATTAGTCTCTAAGCAAAAGCAATAATGCTCTGATATTCTGACTAAATCTAACCAAACACTCAATAATATTCATAAATTTAGTGATGAAATCATCCCTGTTAAGTCTAGATTTGATGTTGTTGACACCAAGATGGAAGAATTAGCCATTGCCTTAGATTGGGCCCCATTGATGCTTTATCTCTAGGTCTCTCACTTTGAACCCAACACTTAACCCCTTATTTCTTGCTCTTCATGCACCATATTTCCATTATGTTCTACCTACATCTCAGACAGTGTTTGATACAATAGCTTATGTTCCACTAATGTTTCTCTAAAAGAAATCATAACATCAAAAATACATCATGTCTAGTTAGGATGAAAATATGAGAAGACTTAGAGGACCAAGGGGAACATCTTTCGTACAGAAAGTTTTTTCTAAGAAGATCCATGAAGTGCTCGTTGTCTAAAGGCTCGAGGACTACAACATAACTCTATGGATCTAGCTCTTTTCTCTAGTGTCCCCTCTAGCCACAAGTATCCATCCTAGGTGCTACTATCCTTCCTAGGTGCTAGGGTCTTTTCTGGGCACTAGGGTCTAGAAAAATGTGTTATCATCCCTGAATAGTGCTTGGACATAAATTTCTCAAGGGCACTTAGAACTCAAGACAATCATGCATTCTTCCAAAAGGATACTGCAAACCCCAAAACCACACTAAGACTCCTTTCAAATACCTAGAAGACAAAAAAAGATTTCTATAAGGGTAAAACGTGGATCAATCAAATGAATAATGTAAGACCCAAACATCAACAGAATAGAAGATAATAAGAAAGATTGAAAGTAAATGGCAATGAATAACACAAAGCAAACCTTCCCTGAAATCGATGCTTCTATTGTTTGCCTATTACAACCGTCCTTTTGCAGATGAAGGGAGCCCTCAGAGAGTGCACTCTTTTATCTATTTGTAGGAAGTCAATGGTAAATGGCTATGGTGATATGCAATGAAGATGAGCTCCAAGGCAAGTATGTGATCTCAAGCTTGTGGATGGTAAAAGGGTGCCAAAGGCGTGCTGGTGATATTTCTGCAGAGTAACGGTGTCAAAAGCCTAGATGATTAGAATGGAAGAATGAGGTTTCATTTATAGACTTAGAAAAATGAGAATCAACGGTTGAGAGAAGATATGAAGATCAATGGCTGAGAATGGTTGAGGAATGTGCAACTAGTAGAAATGTGACAAGTGTCCTAGCTCCATCATGAAAGAGGGGATGTGACAAAATCGATTGGAGAGTTAACTCCATTGACTGATCAGTTAACAAACTTGATTGATCAGTTAGAAGAGTGGATTATGGAACTGACTAAATTAATTGAGGGATTGACTCAATTGACAGGTTAGTTAACACTTTTGATTGATTAGTTAACTAATCTCTGATTTGAGAAGAAATAGGCCATGTGGGTGAGGGAAAATAAGGTAATTAAATATTAAATATATTTAATTACATGTGCAACCTGATGAGGTGGACAAGGTGAGGTGAAAAAGGTGAGGTGTAAAGGTGAGGTGGATTTTTGAATTTAGAACTTAGGATAGAGGAATTTGGATTAATTAAATAATTTATGATTATTTAATTGTGTAGGACATTTAGAAGAATTTAGGGAACTTAATTAAATAAATTAATTTTATTTAATTATGGGATAATGAACCAATCAAATAAATTTAGAATATTTATTTAATTGATAGAAGAATGGAATAAATATTTAGAATATTTATTTAGGATGAATCGTGTCATTTTTAGGCGTATACATTTTGCCCCTCTTTGATGCAATGCAGTTTATAGCGTTGCTTCAAAGAAATCGATAGTCTGAATGATGATACATGCCCTAGTTTGCCCCTGGTACAAGTTTAATGATGATAGGATGCCCCCTCAGGAGATTGGACGGGAAAAAGGTGAACGATTCAGAGACGGACAATCTCACGAAAACGAAGGGGTTAGAATAGGTTGGAGGAAAAGGGATGAAGAAAAGAGTCAAATGATACGTGATGCAAGAAGAATGATGACACACACAAGCAAGCGAGCAAGTATGCACAAATGACACAAGAAAAAATAAGGTACTGCCCCTATCAAGCAGTAAACCAATGATATACTGATAATGATATACGACAGTGTTGTCATGGCGGGGAACGATATATCCCTAGACCAACACGACAGGCATGTTGTCATGGTGGGGAACGATGGATCCCTAGGGCAACATGAAGGATAGTGTCTAGTTTCAAGAAATGAAGCATGTCTCGTAAGATGCATGTGTTGGTCTGATTTTGACAATGCAACATCCTGTATAAGACAATTGATTGATTAACTAATCAAGTTGGTTTATGACCAGACAAGGATCAAGACCACTGATTGTGATTGGATCATTTGTGCAAGATTGACTTGACTTGATTGGTATGGATTAACGATGGACCTTGCATTTGGATCATTGCTCAGACTGACTGGACAAGGATGAAAGATATGATGATAGATAGAAATTTGATTGATAGAAGAAAGACTCGATAGAAGGACTCACAAGCTTTTATTTGTATTGATACTCTGCATTGTCAGATCTTTATTGCATGGGGTATGGTATGGATGTATAAATGGATATAGGATGGATGCTTTGCTATTGGAGTGCTTTATTTCATCATTGGGCATTTTTTTTGTGGTACTTTTCTGAAATGTTGTAAGTGAATATAAGCATCTAGGTATAATTGAACCGAGATGACCTGAGTACCGCTTACATGGATTGTGATTTAGCAAGTTAATACAAGCATCTAGTCAAAATTGAATTTGGATGACCTGAGTACTTCTTGCATTTCAACAAACAAGGATTGCCCCCGTTCATGTTATACCTTTGATGTCCTCGATAATCTTTTGCCGATCATGTCCTTAGACAAGGCTTCACATTACTAAAGTTTAATCCACAAATAGCAAACAAAGAAAGTAATCATGCCCCCATCATAGCGTCTCTAGCTTTTGGCATCCTTGAGTAGCATAGGAAGATATGATAACAAAAATCAAGACTCTGTAACTTAACCCTATTTCCAATCCACAAGACATTCTTGCCATAAGATGTGTTTATTGCTTGCTGTAAGTTGAATAAAATCATTTAGAAGATCTTGGGTATTTGTTTTGCATTAGATAGGTTAAGATGTTCATAGTCAAGAGTTCTGCTTGAGGCGCGGGTTCTGCTTGCACTTGGTTGCTTGGTGAGAAGATTGCACAATCCTTATTGGGGAGACGGACCCTAAGGGACTGACCTAGTGCCTCGGGGGCGCATTGCTAAATGGCCTTGCCTATGTGACAACGCAGAGGCAACGTAGTTCGGGGTAAACCCTAATGGACCATGGATGGACTAGAAGAAAGATGACAAGAATGAAGACAAGAAAGGGGATGAATCAGACCATGGAAGAAATGGAAGCCTCTGGGGCGCATTAGAATAATGGCCTTGCCTACGTGACAGCGCAGAGGCAACGTAGTTCACAGACTTGGACCATGGACATTGACAAGAGACCCTATGCTAGGCTCACATTAAGGAGACGGTATGGGACAAAACCTTGGTTGACAAGGCCACAAGGAGAGTATCAAGCCATGATAGGTAACTGTCCATTTGTGGGATAGATATGGGTCGAATGGGGCAAATGGAGAAAGAATGGACTCAAGGTGATTGGATTCCCAAAGATGGAGAAGGCGGTTTATCACAAGTAACGCTTGTTTACCAGGTTTTCATCACTTGCTTTTATTTGCACAAGAAGCTAGGAAGTAAACATGATGCCTGTTTGCCAAGTTTTCATCATGATACCTATCCAAGGCACCTGTTTGCCAGGTTTTCACCAAAGGACGATTTTTTTGTATGCTTTCTATTTTATTTTATTTTGCTAATTTTTTTGTATTTCCCTTTTCAACTTTTTTGATTTTTTGAATTTTGATTTTATTGTGCCCCCTTGCATTGGGGTTCTCCTAGGTATAGACCCGGCGAAGGTGCATGCTGTTGATTGGATCATCGAACAACTCACCCTCTGAAGTGGCCAACTAATATGCCCCCGATCCGTAAGTAGCTACAATCACATAGGGCCCAAGCCAGTTAGGTTCGAACTTACCTTTCTTTTCTCTGTCTTGTTGATTACGAGGGTTTTCTTTGAGGATGAGGTCCCCAACCTTGAAGCATCTTGGGCGAACCTTATGGTTATAGCTTCTTGACATCATCTGTTGATAGGCTTTGAGATGGTCGAAGGCTTTCTGGTGCCTTTCTTCTAGCAGCTCTAGTTCTTGTACCCTGGAGACTCTGTATTCTTCGTCTGATATGAGACCTTTCAACGACACCCTGAGGGATGGTAGTTCGACCTCAATGGGGAGGATGGCTTCTGAACCATAGACAAGGGCGTAGGGTGTAGCACTTGTGGGAGTGCGTATACTGGTTCTGTAGGCCCACAGAGCGGGGTTGAGCTGGACATGCCAATCACAGCCAGCCTCATTGATAGTCTTCTTTAGGATTTTTATAATGGTTTTATTTGATGCCTCAGCTTGGCCGTTACCTTGGGGGTAGTATGGAGTGGAGAAACGATTTTTGATTTTGAAACGCTCACAGAGTTCCTGGACATCCTAATTTTTGAATGGTCTTCCATTATCCATTATGATGGATGAAGGGATGCCATATCTGCAGATAATATAATTCAGAATGAAAGAGGAAATTTGCTTTCTTGTGACGGTGGTTAGGGGAACGGCTTCAATCCACTTTGTGAAATACTCAGTGGCGGTTATGATGAATTTGTGGCCGTTGGAAGAGGGTGGGTGAATCTTCCCCACAAGGTCAAGTCCCCACTAGAAAAAGGGCCAGGGTGTCGTTAAAGGTCTCAACTCTTGAGCAGGTGCATGGATCAGGTTCACATGTATTTGGCACTGTTTGCACTTTTTGACGAACTGATATGAATCCATTTCCATATTGTTGATAACTGAGAGGGGGGGTGAATCAGTTATCCTAATTATTTCTTCTTTTGAACTTTCTTATTAATCAATGCAGCATTGAATCAAACAAACAAACATTACCATGAAATGAGAAACACATGACACAGTATTTTTGACGTGGAAACCCTGTTAAGGGAGAAAACCACAGGGTGATTAACCCAAAGATTATTCTTTGTTAGAAGAATAAGGAATTACAAAATGGCACTTGCCAATTAGGGCTCACTGCTCGAGCACACTGCTCACAAAGAGGCACACTGCCTACAAGGAGACACATTGTCTACAAAAGAAAGTTATACAATACTTGAACTGATTGGAAGCATCCACATATGCTGGAGTTCAGTTTCGGTTAGGCTCAGTACACTGATCTGCTGCACTTCATCTTTCCTCTTCTCTTTGTTCTGCTTTCCTTTCACATATCAGATCTTTCTTACTGCTTCTGCTCTGCTCTGCACTTATTCACATATCACATCACACAACTTCACCTCTCACAACTAAATCCATTGTGCATATATATCCGCACAAGTAATTTCATCACCTTTCTAGTTGGCATCTGGAATAGTCAATCTTTTCACTAATTCTGATCTGTCGGCTGAATCCTACCACATCATGTAATGTGGATCAAGCATATACTTGTAGAAATCATTAATCATGTTGGCCAAGTATGACTCATGCCTTCATAACCTTTAACACCATCAGTAACACATCCGGAAGGTAGTCTGATGTTCTATCAGTTAGTTCTTCCTTTGTTCATACTGTCACTCAGGAATCCAATACTCAACTATTCATATCTTTTTCCTCATCTATCAC
Source organism: Cunninghamia lanceolata (assembly GCA_027924645.1). Lineage (NCBI taxonomy): Eukaryota > Viridiplantae > Streptophyta > Pinopsida > Cupressales > Cupressaceae > Cunninghamia > Cunninghamia lanceolata. Next base: position 62,967 of record BSBN01001409.1, on the reverse strand, counting down.
CGAAGGCTAAATCCTTGCAATATACCACTCAAGGTAGTCCTCTTGACTTCCCCAAATCCGCACTGCACCAAGATACTTCCTCTGAGAGATCTGGACCAGTTTGTCGAACCTTGCCACATGCTCTGTTCTTGTTCACCGGACCACAATAATCTTCATTCTGACTTCCGGTAGAGACACACCATGACTTGCGGATATGTGGGATGACCTTTGTTGCCATCAATTACAACAACCATGAATTCATATAGTGTCTCTTGCCAACAATCTCCCCCTTTGGCATTGATGGCAACACTTAGTGAAAAATGACTAAGTGTTTACACTATGCTCCCCCTTGGCTGATGCTCTATCTTTATATACATTTTCTGGAGCTCCCCCTTAGTTGGATTCCTCATTTTTCACTACTCCTCACTCCCCCTTTGACATCAATGGCAAAGGGTAGGGTCCGCACACCAAAATTTTCAAGAATTTTACTATACTTGGCTGTATATTGCATATTCACAAAAACTGAAGAATATCTGCAAAGGATGTCTTCAACTGGATGAGTTCTATAGCCCAACTTTGATTCATTCTATCTAAAATTGAAATGTGACCATTCAACAAAAATGTAAAAGCTTCTGCCCTCTTGAGATCTGTCGGATCATTGGTTTGGGTGGTAGTCTGAGCATCACTTATGGCCTCATGCATGGTTTCTAACTTAGGGATAATAATCCTTCTAAGTTCTCCCATCCGATTAATTATATTCTTCCTTTCCTTTTCAAAGTTCTTTATTGCATTTGTGATTGCAATATTTTGACATTCTTGATTTACTATGGAGGAAGAGAGAGGATCAAAACTTTGAGACAAACTCAGTAGTTTGTCATGTTCCTCTTTTATTTTTTTCTCAACTTCTACTGTTGCTTTTGACCAGGAGATACAAAATTTGTAAATGTCACCGCCATCCTTAAGAGCATTTTCTAAGCTCTTTATTCCAATACTCATATTTCTCCTATCATTAGAGATTAATCCTAGTATCTCTGAGAATCTCTTATCTAAGAACTCCTTCCAGACCTTTTCTTCAGCTGATTTTTCTAGGGATTCAAAATGTGTACCAACACTACTGACTAAGGTTTTGAGATTACCAGAAGAGGAGACTATGGGATCTTTCTGGACCGATGGCATAATCTTCTCAAGCACTTCGGAAGTAGCCTCTATCAACTCACAATCTTCCATATGAGACTATAGGAGTTTTTCATTTGCCTTAGCATTTGCAAATGAAGCTATCTTCATTGTCTGCACTGGAGAGAGGGAATCAAAATTGAATGGACCTTGTAGAAGCTCCGGTTCATCAATCTCTATTTCTTCTTTGCTCAAAAATTTTTGGACAGTTTGTGTAGTGTCTCTTGCTGGAGATAGATGTTTCTTCTCTTCTGCAGTCTTGGAGCTATCCTTTGGAATTTTCTCTTTCTCCACATTCTTACCACTATCAGTTGTGGTTTTCTCTATTGGAATCTTCTCTTTCTCTGCACCCTTGGTACTGTCAGCTTCTTTTTCTTTTATCGCTGCTTCTTTCTCCTGTAATTTCTCTTCTTCTTTGGATTCAGAGATTGTAGGGGAAACCGGAGGAGAAATGTTGGTTTGTTCAGGGCCCATCTCTTCTGATGCTTTCTCAGAAGTTTCTTCTGCAGCACTTGTGGATGAGGGATCAATACCCAAGTCCTCTACAACAGGAAGATTAAACCTTTTGAAGGCCTTCCGGAGGATCTCTTCTGTATCTATGGCCACCTTGTCAGTCTCACCAAGCATGAGTTGATTCATTCTTGCTTTACTCCTAAACTCATCTTTGCAGTCTTTGAATATTATGTTCATTATCTTGGGATCAATTTGAGGATATAGCTGAATAGCTATCTGCTCCCGGATCTCAAGATCTTTTGCCTAGGCATCGTTCTTTCTTATTTCCAATTCCTTTTCTAGGCTTTTAGGAATTAGAGATATAATCTCAATGAAAGCCTTATTGTATATGTTCAGATATTTGATTGTGGCTTCCTGCAGGATCTTTTGGTCAGCCTCATTGTAGTCATCATAGAATTCAGTCATTGGTTGAAGGTTTCCATCCACAGTGACTGACTTGATTACACTCTCTAGAGACAGGGTGGGCTTTTCAACAAATTCCTCTGCCATTTCTTCCTTGTCTTGGCCTGTGGAGGGTTTACCAGATCCTTTCTTCTTCTGCTTCTTTATTTCTTTTACCCCCTCATCTGATTCCGTTTCCTCTTCATCTTTCTAACTTGTATAAGCCCTTGTGGATTTTATTTTAGACCTTTTCTCTCCTTTACCGGATGTCTGACCTTCCGGTTTAGATATTTTTGAGCTTTTGGTTCTGACAGGTGTAGATCCTTTTGATGATCTGGTTTGGGTTGAGGTTTCCACCGGAGCACTTTTCTTGCTTTTATTTTCTGCCTCTTTCTTTTCTTCCTCATCCTTTCTCCTCTTTTCCTGGTTGGCATCAAGTGCCTCCTTTGGGATGCCTAGGCCTTGGGCAATATGTTCAACTTCTTTTCTTACTTTCCTTTTTTCTCAGGTTCTCTGAGTTCCACATGGATCTTCACACTTAGCTCCTCAAAGGTTCCAAACCTTTCTGCTTTTGGATCTTTGGGTTGACTAAGCATGTGTTGAACATGCAGTTCCACAATCTATTCATCAACCTCATACCCCATGGGCATGATCCAGACTGTTCTTGGCTCAACTGCCTCCATTAGGCACTAATCAGTATCAACCATAAAGCAGACTGAGTCTTTGTTTTTTTCAACAAGAGACTGGGGAATTCTTTCTCTTGCTTGCATCATACTCTGGAAGTTTTTGAAGTATCCCCACAAAGCTGTATTTCTTGCTTTGGCATCCCCAAGTCCATGTAAGTAATCTTTGATCTGGACTACTACAGGTTTGTCATTCTGCCATACCCATCCACTTGATCCGGGCAGCTCATTCATGAAATAGAAAAATAAACATAATATAAGTGTACCATACTTGAAAGAATTATTTTTGTCCTTTTTGATCTTTTGTATATTTTCCATTAATTGACTTAAAAGAAGTTCACAGAGGTCATAATCTGCATTCTTCCTTAGCATCTCATAGGTAGTATATACTACAGTTCTGGATACAGAATTCTCCCTATTGGAGTGATAAATCTTGTATCCTATTATCATGGATGCAAACTTGATATCTGGGTCAGAGATATCTTCAATGGTCATTGCCCTCTTATCAAATTTTGATCCGGTGGCCTCAGTTACAATGTTATTTTTGATGGATTTGAGGATAGGTATCCCTCCGGAAGAGTATAGACCAGTCACTACCCTAATTGCCTCTTTTGTGATCTTGCAGGGTCTATCCAGCCATAGGAAGTTGTCATGCATCCTACTCAATACATACCAGACCCATTCATCTTCTTCAAAGCAGGGGAAATGAATGAATTGATCAAACTGTTTCTTCTGGATACCCTTATACTCTGGTTTAAGCTCAAAAGCATTGTCTATCAGTTGTTTGTGATAAAAATCTCTCAATTTGAATTCCCCAAATTCTTCAATACTTGCATGTATGTAAACCCTAATGTCTTTTGTGTGTAAAATGCCATGAGGAGCACTAGAGAATGCTCCTAAGGGATCTACCTCCAATGACTTGTATGGGTGTTTCTTAAATTCAGGTCGGGGCCTATCTGAGATCTTTACTATATTCAGAGTAGCCATTTTTCAAAAGATTTGTAGTAAGATATCGAAAATGGAAAATACCTTATGCGCCTTCGGTTACACAGAGTGGTTGGATTGATTTCTGTATGTAATGACTTCTTCAACAGATCTTTGGTGAACATGATGAATCTTGTTGCAGAGCTCCACTTTTCACTTCTTCTTGAGTGCAGAATGAGAAAGTGATTTATGAGAGATCCCTTATATTGCTCCGCAAACCCTAATATCTGATGGCAATAAATGCTCGACCTACATTATTCTGGTTTGCCTTATTCGGATAACTTGAAGAACCGGATCAGTCCTGATCTATGAACATCATGCGGATCTTCCAACCATGAACAAATCAAGATGACACATCACAAGGACATCCCAAACACTCTGTCCAATCCGCAGAATAAGACAATGCACTTCCAAATTTCTCTGGACCTTTTTGTAATCCTCTGTCATTCCGGACCATCTCCTAGAACAGGTCTTACTTGATCGATTGCAACTTCTTCACATCTTCATGCGGACCTCTGAAATCTTATCTGGATCATCTCAAGACTTATATCTACAAACCCTTTACTCTGCATCTTGTGCCACATCCGGCACCACTTGATTGGCTGGGGGAACAGGATTTTCTTTGAGTCTCCCCTTGAGCCAGAGCTTACCTTTTAATTTCTGGAAGGAATATCAGCACCAGAGTCTGGTGCGGATCCAACCTCTACATTCTCTGAACTTTTCTTCACACAAATCTTGTTCATCTAATTCCTAACTTCATCCGCATTCATCTTTTGTTTACCCTTGTCTTGATTCTGATTATACACCGGACCTCTTTTATCCTGATTCTTGCTTCTGCAGACTTTTGCATTATGACCGAACCTATTACAGATTTGGCAAATAACATTTTCTTGCATATTTGACTGATAACCTCTTGATCTGCATTGATTAGCCATATGACCTACTCTATTGTATGCAAAGCATCTACCATTGAATGATTTGTTTATTTGTATATTTCTGCATTCATGAGACTTGTGTCCATACCTTTTGCAGTTAAAGCACTGTTCGGAGAAGGATGAATTAGTCTGATTCATTCTCTTTCTACACTGATTAGCTTTGTGACCAAAGTGATTGCAGCTGTGGCAGTATCCATTGAAGGATGGATATCTTTGAGCATTGGGCTGTCTTACCAGAGGTCTTCTAGGCCTATTCCTTGGATTTTCTGATCCAAAATTCTTTTGACCGGATCCGGAGCTTTCTCCTTTCTCATATCCCAAACCATACTTGTCATCTGCCCTCTTTTGACTTCCAAGAAGAACTTCAAGTTGAGCAGAACTTATCTTGAATTTCTCTTTATATTCATTTGTTGTTTGAAGATCTCTTTTGAGAGAGACAATTTGATCCTCAAGTTTTTCTTCATTATCTTTGGCATCTTCAAGATCAGATTCAAGATGTCTGATAATCCTGTCCATCTGGTGGCAATCTTCTGATTTCTCTTTAAGAGATTGTCTTAGATTGTCTTTAGCTTTTCTTTTCTCTTCAATCTCTTGAGTAAACTTTATAACTCCTGATTCCATTTCATGTCTTACCATAATAACTTCTTTTGATAACTTTTCACATAACTTGGTTTTCTTAGTCAATTCTTCATTTGTATTACTTTCTTCACTTTGTCTTGCCAATTGTTGGAGCAGCTCCTTTCTCTTTTTCATAGAGAGACTTAATTTGTCCTTTAGTTCTCTCATGAATTCATCAGCCTGTTTGAGTCTTTCCTTTAATTCATTGACTTCAGAGTTTGACTGTTCAAGATCCTCAAGGGCAGTCTTGAGTTGCTCCCTTAAACCATATGCATCCATTTGAACTCCCAGATCTTCCTCAAGCTGTTAGGCTCTATTAGGAGGAACTTAGCTCTAATACCAATTGTTGATAACTGAGAGGGGGGTGAATCAGTTATCCTAATTATTTCTTCTTTTGAACTTTCTTATTAATCAATGCAGCATTGAATCAAACAAACAAACATTACCATGAAATGAGAAACACATGACACAATATTTTTGACATGGAAACCCTGTTAAGGGAGAAAACCATGAGGTGATTAACCCAAAGATTATTCTCTGTTAGAAGAATAAGGAATTACAAAATGGCACTTGCCAAGTAGGGCTCACTGCCCGAGCACACTGCTCACAAAGAGGCACACTGCCTACAAGGAGACACACTATCTACAAAAGAAAGTTATACAATACTTGAACTGATTGGAAGCATCCACATATGCTGGAGTTCAGTTCCGGTTAGGCTCAGTACACTGATCTGCTGTACTTCATCTTTCCTCTTATCTTTGTTCTGCTTTCCTTTCACATATCGGATCTTTCTTATTGCTTCTGCTCTACTCTGCATTTATTCACATATCACATCACACAACTTCACCTCTCACAACTAAATCCATCGTGCATATATATCTGCACAAGTAATTTCATCACCTTTCTAGTTGGCATCCGGAATAGTCAATCTTTTCACTAATTCTGATCTATCAACTGAATCCTACCACATCAAGTAATGTGGATCAAGCATATACTTGTAGAAATCATTAATCATGTTGGCCAAGTATGACTCATGCCTTCATAACCTTTAACACCATCAGTAACACATCCAGAAGGTAGTCTGATGTTCTGTCAGTTAGTTCTTCCTCTGTTCATACTGTCACTCAGGAATCCGGTACTCAACTATTCATATCTTTTTCCTCATCTATCACCGGAGGCTAAATCCTTGGAATATACCACTCAAGGTAGTCCTCTTGACTTCATCAAATCCGCACTGCACCAAGATACTTCCTCTGAGAGATCCGGACCAGTCTGTCGGACCTTGCCACATGCTCTGTTCTTGTTCACCGGACCACAATAATCTTCATTCTAACTTCCGGTAGAGACACACCATGACTTGCGGATATGTGGGATGACCTTTGTTGCCATCAAAGAAAACAACCATGAATTCATATAGTGTCTCTTGCCAACACATATTTGGCCAGTAATAACCCAAACGCATGAGTTTCTTGGCTAAGGAAGGGCCGCTGGAGTGTGTTCTGCATATCCTTTCGTGCACATCTCGCAAGGCAGTTATGGATTCTTCTTGTTCCAAACAACGGAGCAAAGTACCATCCAGACCACGTTGGTAAAGGGTATCGGCTATGATGGTGTAACGAGAGGCTTGTCAGATGAAAGTTCATTTTTGGTTGGAAGAGAGGTCTGGTGGGAGAATATTGTCCTTGAGGTAAGTGTAAGTCTTACCGTACCAAGGTGAATCAGATCCAACTAGGAGGCAAATGGAATGGGTTTCAAGGAGATCATAAGCTGGTTTCTAGATGGTTTCCACTAAGAACTCATACCGTGACTCATATTCAGGAATTTCTAGAAGAGAGGCTATGGTAGCCATTGCATCTGCTGCTTTGTTCTCTATCCTGGGTATTTGCTCGAAGGAGATGGTCCTAAAGTGTTATTTGAAGTCGTTCACCATCCGTTTGTATGGGATGAGCTTCTCATCTTTGGTTTGATACTCATCATTGACATGATTTATGATAAGCTGAGAATCACCATAGACATATAGTGCTTGGATTTTCCACTCAGTGGCCATCTTGAGACCAATTACCAAGGCTTCATATTCTGCTATGTTGTTTGTGCATGGAAATAACAACCGGTAGGACTTCAGAATTGTGTCGCCTTGGGGAGTGATAAATAGGATACCTACCCCGATCCATGGTTGGTGTAAGATCCGTCAAAGTAGAGTTTCCAAGGAGATGTTGATAGAGTGAATAAAGACTCATCGGGAAACTCAAACTGCATTGGTGAAGTGTCTTGTAATGGTGCCTCGGCTAGTTGGTCAGCTATGATTTGTCCCTTGATGGCTTTTCTATCCACATAATCTATGTCATATTCACTGAGAAGCATTACCCACTTTGCTAGTTGACTTGTGAGAGCTGCTTTGCTGAGGAGATACTTCAGTGGGTCGATTTTTGCAATGAGTTTGACAGGATGTGCCAACATGTAATGTCAGAGTTTTTGTGAAGCAAAAACTACCGCAAGGCATGATCTTTCTACTTGTGAGTATTGCAACTCATAGCCCACTAAGGTTCGACTAATGTAGTATACAGCTCTCTCCTTGTTCTCGTAATCTTGCTGCGCTAGAAGAGCTCCAATAGCAGTGGGTGTAGCAGATATGTAGAGAATTAAAGGTTTTCCTTGGATTAGAGGCATGAGTATGGGAGGATTCATAAGGTACTCCTTTAGCTTGTTGAATGCCTCTTCTCACCGCTCATCCCATTTAAATGGAATGTTCTTATGTAGGAGATGGCTGAAAGGTTGGCACTTGTCTGCCAGCTGTGAGATGAACCTGCGGATGGCCTGCAGCTTGCCCTATAGGGATCTCAACTAAGTTAGAGTCTTGGGCAGTGGCATGTCCATTATAGCTTTGACCTTGGCAGGGTCTACTTCTATTCCGTTTGCCGACATGATGAAGCCTAGCAGCTTGCCTGAAGTTACCCCAAACACACATTTCTTCGGGTTCAGTTTGACTTGGAATTGGTCCAACCGTTGAAAGACTTTTTCTAGGACATCCAGGTGTGAGTCCCTTGTGAGAGATTTTGTTAAGATACCATCAACATAGTCCTCCATAGTTACATGCATCATGTCATGGAATATAGTTGTCATGGCCCGCTGATACGTAGCACCTGTGTTTTTCAGCCCAAAAGGCATGACATTCTAGTAAAAGGTACCCCATGGGCAAGTAAAAGCTATTTTGTGTTGATCCTCTGGTGCTATTTTGATTTGATTATACCCTGAGAATCCGTCCATGAGTGATAGCATTGTATGTCCTGCAGTTAGGTCGACTATGATATCGATGTTTGGCAATGGAAAGTCATCATTGCGGCATGCTTTGTTTAAGTCTCGAAAATCATTGCATAGTTGAACTTGGCCGTTCGGTTTAGACACTGGCACAATGTTGGATATCCATTCTGGGTAATCTATTGCTCTGATAAACCCCATGTCTAACAATTTTTTGAGTTCTTCTTTGACCAAAAGTGCTATGTGAGGATGCATTTTTCTCAGCTTCTGCTTTACTGGTTTCACCCCTGGATCCAATGGCAAATGATGTAGAATCAGGTTTGGGTCTAAACCTGGCATGTCAGCATATGACCAAGAAAAGTTGCCTCTCTTCTTCTTAAAGAATGGTACAAACTTGGTTTTCTTTGGTGGTGTGAGAGATTTGGCAAAGTGGATAATCTTGGGCTACTCTTCAGTTCCAATATTCATAGGCTCTGTTGGCTCTACCACAATCTGTGACCTTTTCTAGTACATATCACTAGCGACAGTGTCAAGCATTCCATCGTCAGGTGCCATAGTTGGGTTTTCACCGTCAGATGCGTCCTTTCTTTTTATTGTTTTATGATATGACACTGCCGCAAGGCAGTTTTCATTGTCAGATCCAGTTTTGATCTTGATATTTTTGCGACTGGAAGGCTTGGCACCCTCCCCGAAGTAATCCATGGTATTCAATTCGATAGCAAAACTAGCTTTATGATCTCCTTTTGGCAAGTGGTCCCTAAGTTCCATATAATCAATGTAAGCATCATCGTTCTGGAATATATCTAATTGGGGGTTTCCTTGCAGATCCCAGTCAATAAGCTCAGGGTGTAAGAGGGGAAGGGAGTCGGATGAGAGACCTGTTTCATTGATGGTGTGAATGGAAATGTTAGGAGCACTGGTGGGGGTAGAGTTCAGGGTGGTACTTTCTTCCAAGTTGTTTATCGCAATGGAATCTAAACTTTCCTCAAAAGCCATAATCTCTGGGATTGGCAAATTAGACTCCAGTGGTCTGTCCCGTTGCATTTGTCCCTCATGGTAGGGGCTAAGAGTTTGGATGGTGTCAACCTCTTTGTCATCATAGGAGTGCTCTGTTAGCTCATCCCACTCATACTCATTTGAATCATCTGAATCTATGTCGCTGTCCACTTGGAGCATTTGGATTGTCTCCACAAGGCAGGCATTTTCCTTGGCTTTACCCTTGCCTTTGTATCCTAGGCCACTTGTGTTTCTAGCCGAAGAGGATGAAGAAGGTTGTATAGGTTCAATAATTCCTTATTTTCTGAGGCCTATGGGGCCTTGTCCTTCATACCCCATCCTGTGCAAAATAGTCTCACCCTGCCCATAGAGTTCTGTAGGGAGTCTAGGAAGTTCTTGGGGTGTGTTTTCTTCTTCAGCATAAAGCCATTGCAGGAGATCTCGCTCCTCTGTTTCATCAAATAAGGTCCCCCATTTTACAAAGGGATTTGCGGGAGCTATAGGAGGAGCAGATGGCTTTGGAAAATGTTTGGGTGGATGTTTGGGTTGGCCAAAAGAGTGAGGAGACAAAGGCATCTTGGCAAGGTTGAGGCTGTGCTCAATGGAGTATTCCCCCATGCCACTTTCTTTTATGGTAAGTTTCAGTGGTTTGGGTCTTGAGGAGGAAGCTTCAACGGTATGGTCCTATTGCGGGGTAGGGGAAATGTAGGCTCTATTGTTGGGTATGACACTTTCGGGTTTTGCACAGAAAGAATTGCAGTGTTGGTAGGGGTCAGGGTCGCCTTGAATGGTGACCTGCTTGCCATTGTGTGGGAACTTAATGCATTGATGATAGGTTGAGGGGACAGCCTTCATGGCGTGGATCAATGGTCTCCCTAGTAGAATATTATAAGCAAGCTCCTGATCAAGGACTTGGCACACCACATCTTTAATTACCGGTCCCACTTGAATGGGTAGGACAACTGTTCCTTTTGTGGTTCTTTCTTCCTCGTCATATGCCTTAATGGTAATTTTCCTCCTTGAATCAACTACTTGTTCAGAGAACCCCAGTACAAGGACTAGCTTCAATGTGCAAATATTTAAACCAGCCCCCCCATCAATGAGAACCTTCTTGATGCGGTGCTTGTGTATGAATGCGACAATGTGTAGAGGGGTGTTGTGGGGTTGAGATACAGAAAGGTCATCTTGCTCAGTAAACGATATGGAATTGGAGGATGTCAGATTGCCTACCATGGTCTAGAACTTCTCTTGAGCCAGGTTAGTGGGGACAGTGATTTCCACTAAGGCTTTCTCAAGAATCTCCTTATGACAAGGAGATAGACGCAATAGCTCCAATATGGAAATGTGAGCCGGAGTTTTCTATAACTGGTCGATGACATTGTACTGACAGAAGGTGGATGGAGATGGTGACGACCTTGGAGGAACGGTATTGAACGTGACTTTACCACTGCGGGTAATTATACTACAACCAATTCAATTAGGTCCTAGTTGTTGGTTGGGTGAGATGACATTGACCTGCGGAATGTGTTCAGAAATGCAATTTATGGTGTAGTCAAATGGAACACTTGCATAGTTAGCATTACTCGTCCCGCTATTCTGATTTGGCCAATTACGATTATTGTTGTTGTCATTGCTGTTGTTGTTGTGGCCATGGTTGTTGTTGTTGTGGTTGTTATATGGACTGTTATGATTTAGAAGTGGATCCATGTAGGCCACATGAGTTTCATTGGAGGTATGTTGTTGTGTCCCTCCCTGATTTTGATCCAGTATATCCTGTATGACATTTTTGAGGCAGATGCAGTTGTTAGTTGTATGCCCCCTTCCTCGATGATATTCACAATAGTCTGTGTCCTTCCAGTAGGGAGGTTTGACTATAGGCTCGTAATCACTTGTTGGCAGTAGAGAAATTTTGTTGTTAGCCAACAACTTCCTTAGTGCAGATTCTTGAGACTCACCTAACGGTGTGAATTTTCTCCTTGGATTTGAATTGAACCAAGGTCTAGGCTCCCGAGAGGGTGGTTTGTTGATTGTACCGTTGTTCATTTCACCCTTTAGAGTGAATATAGGTTGTTGCTTAGGAGCTGCCGCCTTGGCGTCAACTACCCCATCGTTGACCACATTCTTGTTCTTGGTCCAAAACTTTGATTTATCCATTGTGTAATTAGAATTAGGCGTGTCCTTGTATAGCTTGATAGCTCCTTCAGTGATCATAGCCTTTTCGATGAATAAGCCCATTTCGATGACTTTTGAGAATGATGTAGGGCATTGTATCTGAATTTGATAGCTAAGATCAGTATTCAAATTGTGGACAAACATTTCCAACAGTTGCTTCTCAGGTATATCATAAGAACACTTACTAGCTAGTTGTCTCCATCGTTGTAAGAAGGTGGCGAATGACTCACCACTCTTTTGTTTGGTGTTGCATAGATCTAGCATAGATACCTCATGTTCTATGTTGTAAGAGAAGTGCGTTATAAATTTATTGACAAGTTCATCAAAAGTTTTGATTCCTGGTGGGAGGCGCGAGAACCACTCCATAGCTTGACCACCTAAGGATCTTGGGAACAGTCTCATCAAGTAGGTCTCGTTGTGAGCTACTTCTAAACATGCAGCATTGAATTCCCAGATATGATCTCTAGGGTCCCCCTTCCCTTTGTATTTGTTGAACTTTGGGACTCTGAATTGAAAGGGGAAGGGTTTCATGACCAAACTTTTGTCAAAAGGATACGGAGCTATATCTTCCAAAGAGTAGTGCTTGGAACTTGTACCGGTCTTAAGGTTGGATATTTCTTGCTTTAGACTTTCGATTTGTTGTCTCACGTCCTCCATAGGAGCATTTTGATCTATGGGATTCTTTCCTCTATCATTTGCATGCGGGACTGTGTCATTCGTGCCCCTCTCATGATCATCACATCTCCGCTCATGATCATTGTCTACATTTTCCATGATGGAGCTTATGTCAAAGTCTGCGGGGAGTTTGACTCTGAGATTAGCAAGATGATGGAAGTATTTATGAGGGTCTTCAAGGAGCACCCTCTCTACCAGGCGTTGGAATTTTCTATCTTGGATGTGCGCTACTAATTCTTCATGAGAAATTTCTTCGTCACCACCACGTGGTGGAGCGAGGTGATCAGATGAGTCGGCCATTTCAATTTGCTTGTTGTACTGGGATCGAGTAAGAACCATGCAAGGGGAGGTGGGATGAAGTGGACCAGGATTAGAAATTTTGGCGAGGTGCTGATTGAGACTGTTGTGAATGGGATACCTAGGACAAGATTTGGACAAAGGATTCTCTCGCTCAATGACTTCAAGTAAGACGGTTGACACAAGACGCTAGCCACTAGTAAGGGTAGTCGATACCAGTCTTACTGTGTAGGGCTTAGTCATTCAACAAGACTACTAGCAAAGGTATGGTGACCTACTAGGCTTACGTGAATTCACCAATGAAATGAAGAAGGACCTATGTCGAACCGGTATGGGATAGATTGACTTTGGGACAAGAGGCATTTGGACAGAAAGCGAATGGGATGATGGACGAAAGAGAGACTTGGGTGAAATAGATGAAGACTGACTGCAAGGTTGAATTTGATCTCAGAAAGTGAAACTAGGCTAAAATGGGTGCTCCAATCAAGTGAAAATATTCTCTCAAAAATAGGGCAAGTGCTCACTGTTGCATATGCGCCGAAACAAATGTGCAGTAGAAAAGGACAAATGCACTGTAAGTCTCAGTATATGTGCAGCTCTGGTGATGTATAAATGCACAGCAATAGTAAGTATATGCACATCAACAGTGTATATGTGCAACAAGTCGTTACAAAAGCACAACAAATCGCTACAAATGCGCAGCAGAAAGGAGTATATGCGCAGCTCTGATATTTTTGGCAAAATTTTTGGATTTTTCTTCTATTTTTGGTATTTTTTTGGCTGGAAAAGGTCTTCCTGATCTGATATTATGAATTAACAGCAAGAAAACACAGCAAGCACAAAGAATATTTTGTAGTTTTTCATTGTTTTTGTAGTTTTTTCGACTTTATTTAGGACTAAACTGAACAAAAGCAAGCACAAAAATCCTAGGCGAGAAATGGATTATAAGGGATTTGGGCCACTAGAACAAGAGGTATTTGATGCGAGCAACCGTTCAAGTGGTTACACATGCGGCGGCACTACTCTCCATTATGGAGTCTCCCAGCCTCAAAGGGTTGCGCCTAAGAGGGTTTTGGGGGAGGTTGGCCATCGGTGTAACATAACAGCACTTGTTGCAGGAAGTTTTCACCTCAAGCACAATTTATTTTAAGTGGCTTGGTAGGGCTTGGCGTTAGCCTGTTACCACTCAGGGTCATTCCCACTTGGACAAGCGTGCATCCAAGGGCAGGCCCCTCCTAAAGGTTAAACAAATAGAATGACAAGTCTAGCACTCTGATCACCCAGAAGAGGGGAGAGCATAAACCTATTGTCATTCGTCAAGCACAGAATACACTGATTAATCCAACCTAGTTAAAAGTGAAAAACTAAATGGGCTAATCTACTCAAACACAGAACTTTGAAGTGATTTTAGCAAGATAGCATTGGTTGAGTTTTAACCCCAGAAAGCATAGGTGAGTTCAGTTTTAAACCGTGTAGCATGAGATAGTTAACTTTGAAGTTTTGGTCTCATGATATAGCAATAGTTCATTTTAACCTCAAGATCAATGGTGAGTTCAGTTTTAAACCGCGTAGCACGAGATAGTTAACTTTAGAGTTTTGGTCTCATGACATAGCAATAGTTCATTTTAACCTCAAGATCAATGGTGAGTTCAGTTTTAAACTTAGATAGCTATAACTTGGAAGGTGTTGCAATGCAAGAAAGAAATAATCCAGTTACTTTCTCCCTAATTAGAGCTAGATGAGGATTTGAATGAACATCAATTTTACTATCTCTTAGAAAGTGAAATGTGAACTATTTAGATGCAACTACATGGAACTAAACCCGAACCTATTCTACAAAACAGCTCCAGCAAACACCTGCAAAAAGGTTAGCGTTAGCAAATTCCCCTAGAAAAGTGCTAAAATCCCAATCTATTACGGAAGCGCAGCTTCAGTGATTAGATGCGCAGAAATAATCAATAGAAGCATAGCAACTATGAATGCGCCGTAATATTACACGTATGCGCTGTGAAAAAGAATGAATGCATAGTAATAATGAATGCACAGTAATAGTCTTCAAAAGCGCAGCACAAATGAATATATGCGCAATAATGACAGAAACGCCGTAACAGTGCGCAAAAGCGCAGTAAGAATACACAGAAGTGCAGAAATAATAAAAGCGCTGCAGAAAAGGATATATGTGCCGTAGAAATGTTCAAATGCACTGAAATAACCTATGCATGTCTGGGCGTGACCAGTACGGAACCTGCCTTCAAAAAAAGCTCAGATTTTGATGAGATAAAGGGGCAAAGGCCCCACGGTGGGCGCCAAAAATGTAAGGGTAAAACGTGGATCAATCAAATGAATAATGTAAGACCCAAACATCAATAGAATAGAAGATAACAAGAAAGATTGAAAGTAAATGGCAATGAATAACACAAAGCAAACCTTCCTTGAAATTGATGCTTCTGTTGTTTGCCTATTACAACCGTCCTTTTGCAGATGAAGGGAGCCCTCAGAGAGTGCACTCTTTTAGCTGTTTGTAGGAAGTCGATGGTAAATGGCTATGGTGATATGCAATGAAGATGAGCTCCAAGGCAAGTATGTGATCTCAAGCTTGTGGATGGTAAAAGGGTGCCAAAGGCGTGCTGGTGGTATTTCTGCAGAGTAACGATGTCAAAAGCCTAGATGATTAGAATGGAAGAATGAGGTTTCATTTATAGACTTAGAAGAATGAGAATCAACGGTTGAGAGAAGATATGAAGATCAATGGCTGAGAATGGTTGAGGAATGTGCAACTAGTAGAAATGTGACAAGTGTCCTAGCTCCAGCATGAAAGAGGGGATGTGACAAAATTGATTGGAGAGTTAACTCCATTGACTGATCAGTTAACAAACTTGATTGATCAGTTAGAAGAGTGGATTATGGAACTGACTGAATTGATTGAGGGATTGACTCAATTGACAGGTTAGTTAACACTTTTGATTGATTAGTTAACTAACCTCTGATTTGAGAAGAAATAGGCCATGTGGGTGAGGGAAAATAAGGTAATTAAATATTAAATATATTTAATTACATGTGCAACCTGATGAGGTGGACAAGGTGAGGTGGATTTTTGAATTTAGAACTTAGGATAGAGGAATTTGGATTAATTAAATAATTTATGATTATTTAATTGTGTAGGACATTTAGAAGAATTTAGGGAACTTAATTAAATTAATTAATTTTATTTAATTATGGGATAATGAACTAATCAAATAAATTTAGAATATTTATTTAATTGATAGAAGAATGGAATAAATATTTAGAATATTTATTTAGGATGAATCGTGTCATTTTTAGGTGTATACAATTTCGAAGGACATATAAGATCAATAATGTACACTTGTCAAAAGTGCTCTCCAACAAGGATGGAGATTGACAAGCAAGCCAAGTGCAAGCACCAAGGCATGAAGGTTAAAACCAAGGACACACCTTTTTAACATCCCAACTAGAATATTAGATAAACTCAAACATAATTAAGCAAATATTCACATGTTTTTTTTTTCTTTTTATAAAAAGGAGAGAAATATCCATAGTCAATATATTACATTTGCAATATCCATGTACAATATACATATTTCAAAAGAAGGTCGCTTCACATGCGACTTATAAATTGTACATATAACAAATGGTCATATTTCTTACGAATTACAATTATATCAATATCAATTACAAGATAAGCAATGTGTTCTTGTTCGCAAGTCTTCGGTAGTCAACTGTAGGAGAGAAAGAGCGTCACCATGGTCCATTTCCTCCTACCACAAACCAACGGTTCCCTGCTCACCTTCCTTTCTGGAAGTGGCCCTTCCCTTCTTGAGGGTAATAGATAATGAGAATCAATTGATTCCATATGCCATCTGAGAACTAGTGATGTGTCCTAGCTAATGACAATCATGTTTACAACTCTAGTCTAGCTCTAGTTAAATGTATGACCCATTCTAATTATTCAACTATTTGGTACACCGTGACTTGACAATGCAAGTAGTGACTTTTGCATTACTTTGGCCAGAGTTTCATATATATAAATAGTCGTATGTTCACTCGCTCTTTTCTTGACTTGGAAACAACATTCTTATTAATCATTTATTTCATTTATACATAACAATTCTCTTGGTCTTACTTATGCCACATTAGTCATAAAGACATATACCCTTATCTACTAGTCATTCTTGACAAGTCTAGGGTGAGAGCTTAAGTGACTAGTGTAAACATATATTGAGTCTCTCTTTGCATCCTTGCAATCAGGGGTCTATGACATTCTGTCATCTACTCAATAACTTGTTTACCTAATCCCATGCTCATCCATAGTCATCTACACATACAAGGTTGACATTTAATCCATATAGCTTATCAAATAAAGACTCTATCTTTCTTAATAAATATTTGACTCATAATCTGTCGATAATAAACTATAAATGTGTAATCATATGAATTAAATACTTCTCTTTATGTATATCAAAGAGAGAATTCCAACTATCATGATAGTCAAAATCTTGACTTTTTGTTGGCATAAAGAATGTTTCTCAAGACATTACTATGGCTATTCTTAGCCTATGATGGGTGAAAGAATATTTCTCCACAGAACTAGAATATAGATAAATCAGGATAATTCCATAATAGTATCTACAAATAACTCTAATCTTCTCCATATTTCAACTGAAATAGCAATCTAATGTCAAGTGTTTCTACACTATGATTTTTTCTTTTATACTAGCTTTTTAACCTTTCTAATACACACTCTCAATCCTCTTAATCCATCTCTAGTAAGAGAAGTATACTTTATAAATGACATTCTCTTAGGTCCTATGAATTTTATATTGACCCTTTCTAGGTTACTAAACCTAAGCTTGGTTTTCAACAAACAATCAGTCTCTTATATGACTTGGGTTATCCTTTTCACCATCAACCTCCATGTTGTAATATATTCAGCCTAAGTATAAAACATAGTCGATCTAAGTTTATTAACTCAGTAGGCCTCTATGTAATATCACAGTCAGCCTCTTATTTATCATAGTCAGCCTCTTATATTATCACAATACTTGGCCTAAATATGGTAACACATTCAACCTAGAATCATGAACGATCGGTTATTGACTTATACCATCGACCATTTAGCACATCACTTGGCCATCAAACTTAATCAGTCAGCCTATAATAATGATACTCATCCTCAAGACTTACATAGTCAGCCCTTTTAACATAATACACGGCCTTAAGACTTACATAGTCAGCCTCTTAACATAATACACAGCCTTAAGACTTACATAGTCAGCCTCTTAACATAATACACAGCCTTAAGACTTACAAAATCGGCCTCTTAACATAATACATGGCCTTAAGACTTACACAACCAACCTCTTAATATAATACATGGCCTTAAGACTTCTATAGTCGACCTCTTAACATAATGCATGGCCTTAATATACCATTATCAAATGGTTCGATTACTAGTCCTTTGACTATTATCACCATTCCTAATATGTTTTGATAAACAATAAGGTATATGCTATGCTAAACATGGATATTCAACTCTCTTAAAAATTGAGGTATCGTGCACATAATATATCCCTTAAAATTCATATATATAAATAAAAAGGTTAAACATGTCTTCTAAGTCATTCTACTCTATCCCCAACCAAGATACGATACTTATAAATACAAATTTAATCCTTGGTCAAGGATGAACAACAATAGAATCTCTACATACATCTACTTGCAATTTCAAACGAATGTAAAGCAATATCAAGATATGGATATCATCTCATTCGGTGGTATACGATGAACTTACCTGTTGTATGCTACAGGAAGCACACTAACAATATCTTGCTTCCTCCTACGTTCCTCTTTTCTAATCTCCTTCCCTCGAGCCTTTTCCAAAGTATTATCTCTTCTCTCTGCCTTCATTCTAAAAAACACTCACCTCCCTTTTATCAAAATCCACCTCTCCAAGTTATGGGCGCATCATTAAAGCACCACTCTAAAGTTCTCTCCATATCCTCATGTCTCTCTCTACATCTAGAAAATAGTTGAGAGTATGGAGAGTATGGAGCTATTGCTCCTTTCTCCACTCCCATGCATCTAGGGAGTTCGCTAGAAAAAAAGGAGACTTTTTTACCTTATCTACATAATTATTAACTATAACAATAATATTAATAGTAATAATAATAATAACTTTGTAAATAGACATCACATACTTATCTAATAGATGTTGATATTACGTACTTTCAAACACAAAATGTGTTCATTTGAAGCACAATTATCGATGGAGAATTCTTACAAGTTGACTAAGATCTTGAACACAAAAATTAAGCATGTTTAGTCAACTTACACACGTCGACTTGTCATCCAAAGACATGTACCAAGTTTCGATCAGACAATGAAAAGGATTTAACCATCGTCTTAATGACGACATAGCTAACAAGAACTAACATCATCTCTCTACTAAGTATATGTGTGTGTTTCCAGATGGCATAAGGATCATTGCATTCACGTGATATAGCATCCTCTCCATGGTGATACTCTCTCTCCTCATATTCGACTGAAAACACATAGTTCCTGCATCCACCTTAGTTACATGATGGTAGTTGGTTCATTTCATCATTTTAACCACATGTTCAATAATGACGTCATAAACAATTATTTTTTGCATATAAATTAATGTAAAAAATGTATTTCACATCATTACTATGATCATAATATTTTGTCTGACTAACTATCTATCTCCTTGAAAATAATGAAAAAAATACATTAGTTTTAAAAATGGGGCGTGACATATCTCCCCCCTAAAAGATCATCATCCTTGATGATTATGTCCAAGCCAAAAATAAATACTTCAAACATGTTCTTGTACATCATTTTATATAAAAAGATGTGGAAAGTTTTGATAGATATCATTGTAATCTTCCCAAGTCGCATTTTCCTCCGAATACTTATCCCACTGGACCTTGTACTGGGTAACCTCTATGTTATGCAGGTAGAGCTTGCATACCTCGAATACTTTGAGAGGCTTGATTATGACTACCCCTATGTCCCGTACCTATAGAGCATTCCAATCAAGTATATTATTAGATCCTGATATGTATTTCTTCAAATATGACACATGGAAAACATCATGCATTCTAGCAAGGGTTAGTGGTAGAGCTATCCTATAAGCAACTGGATTAAGCACTTTTAGGACTTCAAAAGGTCTAACATATCTAGGTACTAGTTTGGAAGACATTCCAAACTTAATTAGGCTCTTGTGTGGTTTAACTCTTAAGAGAAATTTATCTCCTACTAAGAATTATCGAGGTATTCACTTGGCATCAACATAGCTTTTCTATCTATCATTTGCTTCTGCTAATCTTTTATTGATCACTTTACTTTCTCTTCCATTTATGAAAGCATTTCCAGCCCAAGGAAAATCATATCCTCTATCTTATCTCAGCTTATAGGAGTTTGACACTTACTACCATACAATGCTTCGATTAGAGCCATTTTAATTGCAGAATGATATGAATTATTATATGTAAATTCAACTAGTGGAAGATACTCTTCCCACTTATACTTCTGATCCATGCAATACATCCTCAACAAATCCTCCAGTATTTGATTTACTCTCTCAATTTGTCCATCTATTTCTGGATGATAGGCTAAGCTTATATTCAATTGTGTTCCCAAAGCCAAGAACAAACTTTTCCAAAAACTTGAAGTTATCCGAGCATCTCTATCTAAAATTATCTTTTCTAGAAATCTATGCAACCTAAAAATTTCTTGCATGAACTTCTTGGCTAAGATGGGCACTCCATCTGAAAAATTACCAATTATAAAATGAGATACCTTAGTAAGTTTATCCACTACTACAGGAATAGCATCATCCTATAGCAGGACATCAATAATCCTTGGACAAAATCCATACTAATAACTTGCTATTTCCATTCAGGTATGTCATGAGGATACAAAGTCTTGTCAGGTGCTGGTGTTCAACCTTAACTCGCTAACACTCCAGGCATCCTACCAAAAATCTTGTAGCATCATTTTTCATTCCCTTCCAAAAATATAAGGGTTTCACATCATCTAACAACTTTGTCACTCCGGGATGACCTGAATATGATGCAGAATGCACTTCTATCCACACAGTTCTTCTTAAATCTCCCTGATTTAGAACATATTTTCTATTATTGAATATCAATAACCCATTAGGTTCAAAATAAAATCCATCGTACCTTGTATCTTGAGGATTTTATGTAAGAGCTTTCAAAATTTGCTCATAATATTCATCACCAATCATTTTTTTAATATTTAAGCTTTGAAATCAGAGTGCACTGATGCTACTGCCAATATGTGCCTTCTTTGAATCAAGGCATCGGCCACTCTATTTTCCTTACCTTTAATGTAATTAACCTCAAAATCATAATCAGGTATAAGCTCTAACCATCTTCTTTGCTGAGCATTAAGGTTAGGTTGCGTGAAGATGTACTTCAAACCTTGATTATCATATTTCAATTCAAATTGCTTCCCCAACAAATAATGCCTCCATACTCGGAGAGGATGCACATTTGTCTCTAACTCCAAATCATGAGGGGCATAATTTTACTCATAAGGTTGCAACTTCCTGGAATCATAGGGTACAATTTGGTCTTCTTGCATGAGCACTCCTCCGAACCCTTCTCCTGAAGCGTTAGTCACAACAACAAAATGACCTTCTGGGTCTGGGACTTAAAGAATTGGTGCTGAAGTCAATTTTGTTTTAAGAATATTAAAACCTTCTTCACACTTATTAGACCACTCAAATCTTTTTCCTTTTCTTTGCAAGGAAGTGATAGGATGAGAAATTCTAGAAAAGTTCAAAATGAACTTCCTATAATACCCTGCTAATCCCATAAAACTATGCACTTCATGCATAGTTTTAGGAGTAGACCATTCTAAAATAGCCTTTATCTTTGATTAATCTACAACAATTCCTTTAGCTGATATGATATGACCCAAGTACTGCACCTCTTTTTGAGACAAAGCACATTTGGATAACTTTACATAAAGTTTATGCTCCCTAAGTCATTGCAGAACTATCGGCAAGTGTTGATGGTGTTCCTCCTCATTACGAGAGTAGATTAAAATATCATCTAAAAACACCATAACAAATTTATCTAGACAGTCTCTAAAAACATCATTCATCAAATTCATAAATGTTGCTAGAGCATTGGTCAAACCAAAAGGTAAGGTTGTGAACTCATAATGCCCATACCTTGTTCGAAAGGTTGCCGTGTGAATATCTTCTTCTTTCAATCTCAACTAATGATACCCTGATCTAAGGTAAATTTTGGAAAATTTAGCGGCATCATGCATTTGATTGAAAATATCATCTATGTGCGGTAAATAATACTTGTTCTTAATCGTTGCTTTGTTAAACATACGATAATCTATACAAAGATGCAAAGTGCCATCTTTCTTCTTAACAAAGATCACTGGCACTCCCCAAGGTGATACACTAGGTCTAATCAACCCTTTTTTCAACAATTCCTGGAGTTCAACTTTTAACTCCATCAACCCAGTAGTAGTCATCCAATAAGGTGCTTTAAACACCGATTCAGAACCAGGAATAATATCTATTGCAAAATAAAAAACTCTCTTTTCAATGTTGCAAGTAGGCCATTGATTTGATGCCCCTACATTTTTTTTATATAAATTGTGGTGTGATTTTTATATTGACTTTGTGCTATAGCCTTGTAAATGTAGGACTAAATTAGAATCAAGAGCTTATGTGCTTGGAAATTAGTTGATTCTTATGCCATGGCCCCATCTGATTACATAAGTGGATTTTTTTACTTAAATTTGAGGAGCCCATGTGGTCCCATGCAAATTTTAAATTATTTGTAAAGGATAAATTAGAATATTTCCCTATTATAGTTGAGTAGCTACATTTTAGGGATTGAAAATATGTTGTGAAAAAAAGGGGGGACTGAAATTATGTAGCAATTACATAATGAAAAATATGGCACATGGCTATGAATATTTCCTTCCCTCTTTTTTTTTCATTTTCCTCCAAATCTTATCTCCTAAATTTCTATATTAATAAATAGTTGTTTATTAATAATTTATTTTATTAATTTATATAGTAAAAAACAAGTAATTGCTTAAAATAAGAAGAAAGATAAAATATTCATGGGACTACTAGCTCCACAAATAAATCCTTAAAAAATTGAGCTAGGTAAAATAAGCTAAGTTCTTGCCCTTACATCACATTAAAAAGTAGTCCATTCTTTGTTTCCCCTATACCATGGGGACTAGGGGAGACTGGACCTTTGACCTTCTTACCTCGAATAGGAATTTTTAGCCAATCAAGCCAGGCCCCCGCCCCAAAAACTAATCCATTCTTATATCACATTAAGAAATTCTTGTTAAACTTTTAGAAATTTAAGACTAGAACTTGCATGAATATAGAAAATTTGAAGACAATCTAGAATACTACATACATATTTTTTCTATCATCCATTTTTTGACAATATTGACTTTGTGTTGAATTTGATAGTCATGAATAAAGTTGACATTATTATTTCTTCGTAAAATATAATTGAAAGTTTAAGAAGATTATATTAAAGGAGATTTTAAACATTACATATATTAGGAAAAGAGATTTTAAACATAGTTTAAATAAATTATATATATAAGAGATATCTTTAACTTTTTGGTTATCAGTTATTTAAAATAGGGGTAATATTTTCTATGATAAATCTTTTATTTATTAATCTTTTCTAATTTGATCTAATTTAGATTGAGGAAATAAATCTTTTGTTCATATGTGTAGAGAGTAGTTGCTCCAAGACAAATGATATCTCATGATATCTCCTTTTATATTTGAAGGGCAACTTTGAATGTATAACTTTGGAACCATTAAATTTAAATTTAAATTTAATTGTATATTTTGGATTTTTTTTTTTCAACAATTAAAAATATATTTTTACTAATAAAATTAGAATACAACTATTTAACACTTTTACACAAATATTATATACAGTTATTATTTTAAACAGTTCATGAGAGATGATAAGTACATGGAATATGGTCCTGATTAATGTGCAATAAAACACTCTACTTAAACATCAGCTAGTTTAATAGTCAAACAATCAATAACAAATTTATACCTCATCCATACCAAAAATAATAAATATTTATCTTATATTCATTAGTCAAAAATAACCTTTAACTATTGAAATGGATTATATTTAAGAATACCACAACCAAACCTCATTAGTACAACTTTGTCTTCCATTCTTATGGAAAGCCAACTGTTGTACTGGTTTTCTATGCTTGTTAGCAGTATGTTAGTCTTGCTATCCATATTACTATGGAGAAGAAAGATGAAGAGGCTTCTTCTTCCACTTGGACCACCTGCTTGGACTATTGTACGAAATCTCTTTCTACTTTCACAATTGGATTTGAGATGTGTATGGAGCTATTGAGACTCTTTGACTTCTTTCTCTTATGATGTGGAGGATTTGGGAGATATGGACTTGAGGTGAGAGTTATGTTGCAGCTATTTAGTTTGCAGATTTTGCATATCTATGTGTGGTGTTCTTTGACACTATGTGATAGAGGATTTAGCCACATCTTCTATGTGAGTGCTATTAGTGGATCTTGCTAGAGTGAATAATTTATCTATTCACTATAGCTTAAGTGTACTTAGGTTCATGAGGTTAGACAACATCTTGTCTAACTAAATGTGCAACCTTTTAGAGGTTAGAGGTTACCTAGTTGTTTTGTAAATCTCATGTGCATACCTTTTGAGGTTGGAATACTTTCCATCTCATCTTAAAAAGCACTTTTTAGTTATCCAACACTTGTCACACAAGGTTGTTGGTTTAGACATTCCAAGTGATCCAAAGGTTGACACCTTATAGGACACTTGTCTACTTGTTTGTGCCACATCACGGAGCACTTGTCAATCCATGTGCAAGGTGGATTACCTCTTCCATGTCTATATTTTGAGGCATTCTTATGTAAATTATCAAGTGAGATCAATATAAGTTTATTCTCAATTAGGTTCATCAATATCATCGATTTCTTATCTCGTATTATTCATTTCCATATTGTGAGAGTGATTCAAGTGTTGCAAAATATCCTTGGTTATTTCCAACATGGTATCAAAGCCATGTTGTAGACATGCTCTTCAATTTGAGGGAATCCAAATGTGAGGTGAAAGTCAATGCGTTCTCGCATGAAATGGATTGAGCTTCATTGTAAAAAAAATTGATTTTTTTGCCCCTAACCCAATTTTTTGCAAAAAAAAAAGCAATTTTCTTAGAAAATTCAAATTTTGAAGGAGCTTTTGTATTTCTGGGCCAATTTGGGCAATTTTTTTGTAAAAAAAATAATTTTTTTTTGTAAAGGGCAAATTTGCCCTCTGCAGAATTATCGTTCTTTGGTCGATTTTATCATTTTTTTGGTAGATCAAGTGGCCTATTTGGTCTCTTCCAAGACTTTTTCGTT
The DNA here is from genome assembly GCA_027924645.1 of Cunninghamia lanceolata. Taxonomy (NCBI): domain Eukaryota; kingdom Viridiplantae; phylum Streptophyta; class Pinopsida; order Cupressales; family Cupressaceae; genus Cunninghamia; species Cunninghamia lanceolata. Next base: position 37,820 of record BSBN01001409.1, on the reverse strand, counting down.
GACTCTAGTATTTGTGCAGGTTTATTGTAAGATTTAGGTCTCTTCAGCTTCTCTGAGCATTCTAGACCGAGGGTTTCCTTGTATTCTGCTGGTCCACTATTGTACGAAATCTCTTTCTACAGGGCAAGAAGCCCAACAAGGCACTGTTTGCCCTTCCTAGACAATACAGTCCCTTAATGATACTCTTTCTTGGCATGAAAACAATAGTGGTGGTGTCTTCTACTGTAATGGTGAAGGAGGTGAGCTCAAAACCCATGACAATTTTAATAACAATGTTTTTGTGCAGATTATTAGAATAAAAATACTATGAATCCCTAACTTAGAAGAGAAGCCTAAAAAGAATGAAAGTAAAGAGTTGAAGGCAATAGGATATAATAGGCAACATGGATCATTGGAATAAATGTCTGATTGTTTTTGGAGGGATCCTTTTAGCGTTATTTACTTTCCATTGCAAGCAGTGTCCAATTGTTCATTGCAGAAAATGACAGCAAGCAAAACTGAAAATCTTGAGCAACTGGAAGACGACTTGTTGGAAGGAGCATAGCAAACAACCGATAGGATTCTAGCAAAATTTAGCTCAAAAAAATAGGCTGGCAAAGAACTTACTGTTCTCAGGCAATCAGACAATTCTAGGGAGTGATGCTCCTGGTAAAAATCCTATAGGCTAATTAATACTTCAACAATAAACTAATTAATTCTATAAGTGATATGTTTATTTGCTAGCTCTCCTCTTTCTTCTTTTTAACTAAAAAATTCACAAAAAACTTTTTCCTATAAGCTTAAAAAAAATCTCCCCCCCTCCCCCCAGCTAAGTTAAACATACCTAAAAATATGCCTCTTGAAAAATTCCTCATATATCTAATAATATCAGGTTATTAAACTTAAAGTTATTATTGTATTCTTTGAATAAAATTGTGCAAAAAATTTTATATTAACATTTTCAATCATATTTTATAGTCTATTATCATGATGTTTAAGGTAAATAATAATATAATTTTTTTTTTGCACAATTCTATCTAAAAAAATTGAATAAAAACTTAAAGTTTTCAATTCAAGCTATTCAATAGTATTCTGTGGGATATCTTTCAGAAGGGGGGTGAGAGATTGCTTCATATATATAAGCTCTACATGGCCATGATCGTGCTCTAACAACTCAATTTGTAAATTCTTGGAAGAAACGGGTTGTTACAGTTGTTGGGGTTACTTTCACAGTCACTAAAGAGCTTATAGCCAAAGCTATTGGCTTGAGTACTGTTGGTATGAAAGTTTAGAGGATTGGGAAAGGGGATTACAATTAGTTCATCCACAATTTCTTTGAAGATGGTGAGAGCCTGCAAAGATTTCCAAATAGTTATAGCAAATTGGAGCCTCCTCCTCCCTGGGCTATGGTGAGCTATTACCTGATGAAATATTTCACATTGGAGGGAAGGTATGCTACAATCCATGGCTATCATTTTCCTCTTCTTGACCATCTCCATCATGGTAATATTATCAGTTCTTCATTTTATGTTCTCTCTTCTTTGGAAAATTGTATCAAAGATGGGGCCAATCCTCCCTTACACTAAGGATTAATGAATGTTCTATATAAGTATAGCCTCCTTATGAATCCTGTTGGGTCTCCTCCTATTGTTGTGTTTTTTGAGAGTAGTAACCCTATTTGAAACCTTCTTGATGAAAATGTTGATGGGAAGGATAAAAAAGGTCTTGCTATCAAGAATATTGTTTCTCTCAAATCCAAGCTTAAGGGATCTTCTAGTGGAAAGAGCAATGTTTAATTTGCTAAGGGTAATAGGGAAATTCATGTTGGGAAGGTTCAAAAAGAGAGAAAGAGAGGAAAGAGTTTGGTTGGTTTGGCCGAGGATAACCCTATGCCCTCTACTCTCATTGCTACTACTAAGTCTATTGTTTCTCATAAGGAAGTGATAGATTCTCCTAAGAAAAATATTTTATCTTTGAAAAAAAAGGGTGACAATAATGCTCTCTCTATCAAGAATCCCCATAATAGGGTCAAAATCAAATCCTCTACTACAAAGGTTAATTTGGATGTGAGTTTTTCTCAGTTTAACCCTAAGGAAACTATGGGGGATGTGCACTCTCATATTTATAGATGCTCTACCTGTATTGCTAAAATTTCATCTGCTAAGCCTACTAAACTAAATAATATAAACAAAGAGATTTATTTTGAAGAGATATATGTTGATTCCCTGTCTGAGGACCATGATCAGTTTATGGTTGAGGAAGAGGTGCAAGCTAAGGAGTTTGAGGAAGAGGAGAAAATAAGGATGCCAATGAAGAATCAACATATGGAGGAGGAGGATGTGGATGTGGAAGTTGAGGAGGATTTGAACCATAATGATGACAAGGATGAAGCTGGTTTGTAGGAAGAAGATTATGTAGATTTTTCTACTAGATATGTGCAGGATCATCATGGGCCAAACAGTGGCAGTAGAAAAAAAAATCGCGTCTTTACTTAGCCACATTCATGAATTGGCCAACTTTGACTTTCATAGGCATGTTAAGAATATCTATTTTGTGGATCCCAAAATGGGTATTTGTTCCAAAACGGATATCTGTTTTGGGGGTCCCAAAATGGATATCCATTTTCTAGAAATGGATATCAATTTCTGGAACTATACAAATGATATTTTTTGTTATTATTTTCATTGGTTTATGCTTAGAACTTATAGAACTTACAATTCAACTTGCAAATTTCTATCGTTACATGGTTAACATCTTTTCAACCAATCGACAAAGTTACATCTCTTTAAAAATTGAACACCTCTCTCTCTCTCTAGTGAGTCTTGTTTGCAATGTGTGAGAAGCACTAAGAAAACCTTAGGCTTGATGTTGAATTGGTAGTGGTTGGTAAAGGCTTGATGTTGAATTGGTAGTGGTTGGTAAAGCTATGCATGAGATCTAAATTAAATTCATAGAACCAAGTAGTAACGTGTCAAACCATACAAGCGCAAATTATATCAATGTGGAGGGAAAATTCTTAGCAAGGACATAATCATCAATGGTGACAATTGTGGCTTGGACAAAGAAGTGTCTCATATGTGCAATGTGTTGATGTGTAAAATTGCACAGGTTCCAACACCAACATGGGAAGTTTCAGGAATGTGGGACTTGCTACCTAAAACAACCTCCAGATTTTAAAGAAGCTGGCTCTTCTCTATCTTAAATGGGTTGGGGAAAAGGATAGAAACTAACAGAATTATAGATATAATGAAAGCAAATCTATTTATGGCGATGTGCCTGAATAAAGTGTTTCTCTCAACTAAGCACAGTGAAACTATCCTCAAGATTCAGTCACATTAAAGAGTAGATACTGTATGATTAACATAAATAGATGAAACGAATAAAGTCAAAGGCTCACAACCAGACAATTTGCAATGATAGAAAATATCAACCAAGGCACAGAACTTAGTCTTTCTCATTAATTTTCAAGCAACATAAGAGGCACAGATACATGCACAGTTACATCGACTTTCTGAATCAAGAATAACAAAATAAAGGCAAATGACATTCACTAGTCATAGCAAAAGCCTCAAACTTCTCTCTTAAATCTCTGACAGAAAACTATCTCTAGCAAAACTAGAATTCTAACTTCGAAAGAACTCCTGATTCATTACAAATGTTACATATTTACAGCACAAGATCGACTCTAGATCATATGAAACAGTCAAATCCCAACGGCCCAACCAAACTTGAGGTAACTAAAAGTCTCTAACAAATTAAGATCTTTAGAATCTGCGACAATTACTCCCTCCTACAAGCCCATTGGCTGTGACAAAACATATGTGGCATACCTCCTGCTATAAGGAACAGACACTTGGCGGCTTCCGCGCTCTTGAAACAATAAACTTTGTGATAGATGGCAGTGTCCGCGCGCACAACTTGAAACTCCTTCGTCTCTTGGGAAGAAATAGGAAACTAACACTTGGCGGCTTCCACAGTATTTAGAGATATATACGTGTCTTGCTCCACTCACTTTACTTAACTGTGTCTTTTATGCTTAGGAGAACTCCGCAGGTGACAACTGTCGCGATCCATGGCTTTTGAAACTTTAAGACACTTTAGAAATGGGGCCCTCTACTTCCCGCTCGGTAGCTTTCAAAAGGATGAAACAAGGATAGGTGGCAAACTCTGCGTGCACAACAGCTGATACGTGGCGCTTTCCGCAACACTTAAAACTTTACTTGAAACTCTTTGAAACTTAAGTGGAGGTTGACACATGTCAGGTTCCACATCATTTAAGAAACATTAGGTATCACCAGAGAAAGGGATAAAAATCTTTTAACTTTGGTGCCGCATCTACCACGTGGCATTGTTCGCATCACTGATACTTTAGATTGTGGCCCACCATACATCCTTTACTTAGCATCAAAATATATAGAAATGAACCTGCGGAAGCTGACACTTGGCAGGTTCTGCAGCTACTACAAAAGACACATGGAACCTTCCGTGCTTACACTGAAACATTTAGGGAGTGCCTCCACTGATGACACGTGGCACCTTCCGCAGGGTTGAAACCTAAAACTTATTAAAAACAAAACCGCTACGTGGCACGCTCGGCATTAAAGTTATAACTTAGAAACAAAAGTGCAGCTTGAACTGGGGCTCAACACTTGGTAGGTTCCATGGCTCTGGCAATTAGAAACCCTCACAGCCACTCTTAGAAACATTCATAGACACAAAACTGTAACCCGCGGATGCGCTACTATTGAAACAAAATGTAGTCTTTTACTCTACAGTTCTTGGTGACCCCTAGGACTTTTGAGCCTACTCAAAAAGAACCCAAACTTTGGCAAAAATATATGTATTATAAAAATACATCACAGGGTCACAAATTCTGCAATGCTGTCTAGTAAATAGACCATTCTGAATCAGAGAGTCCCTGTTTACTCTGTAAATCTTGAAAGGCAAAATCAAGATTTATTATGTCTTTGTGAGAAAATGTCTGCAAAATTTGAACTGCAGCCTTCAATTGAAACTCCAATTGGGCCATTCGTATCAAGACAACTTCCACCTCCTGTACTGATGAAGAATCACTTAAACCTTGAAAAATAGTTTGATCATTTTGCCTTGTTAAAAGCAGGGTCTTGATATCATCAATCATCAATACAGTATTATCATCTAGAAATGGTGATGGAAGACCCAGTTGCACCAAATCTTCTATGTGTCTCTTCATGTCTTTGAATCCTTCTTTGACAGTATCTAGAAGCTCCTAGAAGTTTGTGGCAGCTGAGTTGCAACTTAGAACTTCGTTTACCTTCTTTGCAGCTATCATTCTGTCACTGATCCCTGCTGCTGACAAAATTTCATCTGTTGTGTCATATAGTTTCTTTAGCAACAATTCAAAGTTAGAAACTCTCAAAGAAATAGTAGATAGAGTGGCCTGAATTGAAGTTTCCACCTTCTCGCACAACTGTTGTGCATTTAACAGGAATGTCAATGATGGCCTTAGCTAGGCAATCTCCTCAAAGATTCATTTCCAAACTTAAACATATAGCTCCTTGACCAGATTCAAAACTCCAACATTCTGAGGCCTGTTAACTAACTCAAGTGTTAGATGTTTTGTTGTTTGTTGCTCAGCTAGGAGTTGTGCCTGTCTTGTAGTAGCATTCTGCTCACTCAACAACTTTTACTGAAACTGTGTAGCTTGTTGCAACTCAGCCTGATATTTCTTCTCCAATGTGGCCTTCTCTTGTCTCAAAACATTTACTACAGCTTTTTCCTGATCTAGTTCAACATTCAGAGAAGCATTTTGGGCCTGAGTTGCTTGATGGATCTGACAGGAAACAATATTTTGCAACTGTTTATTCAGATTCGCTATTTCATCTTTCTTTGATTGCAACTCTTCAGCAAGGTTGCCACTATTTGTCTTCTCCTGTGCTAAGTCATTTTCAACTTTCTGCAACTTCCTAGACACCTTCAAGTAGTCAATTGCAATAGCAGAAGTGGTTTCATTGAGTAGCTCGACCCTATCTTGTGGTCTAAAAAGAGACATGTCCATTTCTACTGCATTCATTGAAAAGTCCTGAGGTTGCATCTGCTCATTGGGCTTCACCACATTTGGGGATAAATGTGTGACAGTCAACTGCTGTTGAATAGGGTCAAAAAGTGACCTCATATGTGGCACAACCAGGCTTTTATTTTCTTTCTCTTTTTGTCCATTCTGGCTTCTCTAGCCTTTTTTGTTGTATCTGCTTGCGCTTGGAAAGTGGGAGGAGAAAGAATGTACCCCCCAACAAAGGGATGACCTTGAGGTAGGCCATAATGTATAGCCAATGATTGTTAGCTAGGGGAAATTTGGGGAGGGATTCTTTTTGGAACATAGGGGGAAAAGAGTGGCAATGAGGTGCCCTGTGAAGACATGGCCTGAGGATTGGTAGATGGGGCAAGTAGTGATATAGGCATAGTAGAAGTGGCAGGGGATAATAATGTTTGGCCAGTTGGGAGTGCCACCCCTAAGGTAGAAGAAAGAGACAAAGAGGAAAAAGGAGAAGAAACACTTACCTGAGGAGCAGTGAATGTGGCTGGTAGTTGCTGTAGCAATGGTTCTGTTTCTTCTTCTGACTCTTCCTACAGGTGCAGTCTCCTTTGCTTCCTTGGTCATTCTCCTTCTTGCTCCTCTGATTCCTTCTCTACAACATTTACCACTACTAATGGTGGCAAGGGTACAAAATTGGAAGCCCTAGTAGATGAAACTGATGGACTCCCTCTAGCTGGTGATGACACCACACCCTTTTGCTTCTCTGAAGTACTGAGAGATTGGGGCCAAGAAGATACAGGAACAGCAAAAGAGGCATGTCCTGTTTCTTGCAGTGTATGGGTTGACTCAGCTTCCTCTTCTTCTTGTTCACCCCTCTTCTAGATTCTGCTTGTATCAGGGCTAGAGACTGGGGATGGATGCCACTCATCCCAGATTGACTCCCATTTCTCATCTCTGTCAACCTTCCCAAAAGAGTGTGTCATTTCAAAAATTTCCTGCCTATATTTCCAATAGGGCTCAATTTTCTCTCGCTTCCATTCCTGGTCCTTCAAAGCTTGAGGGTGCATGAAATAGCTCTACGCATATATCAATTAGGTTAGGACATAGGTGTACACTCGGGACCATGAACTTTGCCAATTGTGAGGTCCAAATCCTCATTCCAAAAGTTTTAGATTGTCCACTCTTTGCCTTTTGAATGCATCTCTGGTGTGCCCCTTCACGGAGAGTCCTGGTAGATTTTTGAAGGGCTGGATCAAAAATGCCATATGTGAAATCTTTTATCTTCTCTGGGTTGACAGAATACCCTACCTCGGGAACCCTCATCCTTGGATAGGTTTTCTTAGGTTGCGCAGGCACTGAGGCGTATGATTTACTACTTAAAAGATTGTCGCTTGATTCATAAATTCTGAGTCCCTCCTGAGAAGACTGTGCTTTGGCCATATCTGTGTCTGCGAGGAGAATGTGAGAAGCTTTGACACAACAAAAATAGAAACTGTGTAACAGAAGAGACACTCAGCTCGGAAGCGCTTGCTAGGGATTGGATTGCAGGCAACAGTAATTCGCAACAGAGAGATGGAAGCAAATGAGAGCCATAGTTAAGGTTTATCTCTAATTTAATGAGGCTTTAATGACACATCCTATCTTATAAATGGTATTAATGCCAAGAAACCGTTAGTGTATCTTTCCAAATCCACGTGGAAAGGAGTGTCAGAAACATTATGAGAGTGGCTGCAAAAGTGTGTCCTTTCGGGGATTTTGGGGATTGCAGACAACCTTAATGAATGCAAGATTTTCAAAAAGAGAAGGGGCTTGCACTAATGACACGTGTTCACTGAACACTTATTAAGAAAGGAGAGCGGGAAAAAGAAAGCAGGAAAATAGGAAAGTAAGAAAAGAAACTAACTATGATACACCAGAGTCCCTGCTTAATTGAAGTGTTTCAAATAGATCCCATTTACAGGAATCTCTTCGAGTTCTCCCTCCATAGTCTTGAGCTCAAAAGAATTTTGCTGCTTACAGGAATGAATCTTGTAAGGACCAGTCCATAGTGATTCAAATTTGTTGTGTCGACCTAGCTTTACAGCTCTTTCATCCCATTGCAAAACCACTAAGCCAACTTCAACAAAAAGATTTGAAGCCTTCTTATCAAAACGGTCTTTGACTATCTTTTGGTGTTTCATCAGTTACTCATGTGCTTTTTCTCTTTTTTCTTGTACTTCCAGCAGTTCAGCAAGTCTAACTTGCATGGGGCCATTTTCTTCAATCTCTATTTGTTTTAGTAATTGCAAAGCAGGGATCTCTAAGCTCAGTGGCATTATTGTTGGTTTACCATAAACTAATTCATATGGAGACATCTTCGTCACTTGCTTAGGTGTAATCCTGTCATACCATAGTGTTGTATTAAGCAGTCTATGCCACTCTCTATGATGATTTGTCCCTATCCTTTTAATGAGTCTGATTAAGTTTTTGTTAGTAGACTCTGCCAGACCATTCCCCTAAGGGTAATAGTTTGAAGAAGTCTTCAAGTAAATCCCATTCCTTAATGCAAACTCAAATATTTTTGTTCCCAAAAATGCCTTAGCATTATCTGATATAATGGTACAAGGACCAAACCGAGCAGTAATACCTTCTAGAAAGTCTAATATTACTTTTTCTATTGCTTCCTTGAGTGGTACTGCTTCACTCCACTTGGTGAAGTAATCTATGGCTGTGAGGATCCATTTGTGTCCCATACTTGATACTAGATTTATCATACCAATAAAATTAAGACCCCATTGGGCAAAGGGCTCATCTATAATTATGGGGCTTAGAGGCATTGCTGCATTTCTTCTTTTTGCTGTATAAAATTGAAAGGCCTAGCATTCTTTAACCAACTAATAACAATTTGTGAATAGAGTGCGCCAGAAGTATCCTGCTTGAGTCACTTTGATTGCTGTGGTCCTTGCTAAAAAGTGTCCACCTGAGGCTCCATGGTGTAACTCATGTAGTATTCTTTGAGCCTCATCTTTCTCTATACATCTTAGAAGTATGCCATCAACATTTCTTTTGAATAGAATATGGTCAATTAATACAAAGTGGGTCCCTTGCTACCTGTAATACCTTCTCTTGTCATGGGAGAGCTCATTTAGGAAAATCCCATGCTTCATGAATTGTATTCTGTTTGTGACCCAAGAATCTTGATCAATCTCTTGTATTTTCAATACATTTTCTCTTTCTGTTTCTTCAGTCATCATTCTCTCCATGTCCTGAGCCATATATTGGCACAATCCTTTGCCCCTTACTAACTTAGTGGGTCTGACCTCCCCATCATATTCAAGGATCTTTGTTATTCAATTGGCTCTTTTCTCAGTGATCTCACCCTCCATAATATCTTCTCTCACACTAGGATGAGCCACTAATATCAGAATATTATTCCCTGTTACCATGTGTCTGAATTTCTTAAGGGCTTTTATCATGGCATATGCTTGCTTCTCTACAAAATTGTATCTAGCCTCATATTCCCTGAGAGTCCTAGAGAAAAAGGCTATTGGGTGCTCTTCTTCTTGTTGTTGATCTCTCTGAGTTAAAACAACAGCAACACTAAATTCTCCTCCATACACATACATTATGAAAGACTTAGAAAAGTCTAGGTTTCTGACTACTGGGGCTGTTGAAATGGCTCTTTGATCTCTTCAAAAGCCTGTCTCCCCTCTGCAGTCCATTTGAAAACCAAGTCCTTCTTTAGCAACAGTGTCATTGGTCTTATTAGACCTGCAAAGTCAGATATGAACCTGCTAACAAAATTGATCTTCCCTAGAAAGGATTGAACTACTTTCTTATTGACTGGCAGAGATAGATTCATTATGGCAGTGACTCTTTCTGGATCAATAGAGACTCCTTCCTTTGACACTATATGCCCTAACAGTTTACCTTGTGGTACTGCAAAGATACACTTCTTGGGATTCAGGGATATTCCAAACTCTTGGCATTTCTTAAAAACAGCCTCTAGATGGTCAAAATGATCTACAACATTTTTAGAGAAAATAGTGAGGTCATCTAGATAAATCAGGATGATTTTGTTTATGATCTCCCCAAATGCTACATCCATTGCTCACTGAAAAGTAGCTCCAACATTTGAAAGGCCAAAAAGCATCTTAGCATATGCAAATGTTCCCCATTTTGTAGTAAATGCAGTCTTATCCTGGTCTTCATCAGCCAACCAAATCTGATTGTATCCAAAGAAGCCATCCAACAAGGAAAATCTCTCTGATCCAGCCACAGTCTGTAAAATTTGTTCCATAGAAGGCAGGGGATAATGATCTTTCAAAGATGCTCTATTCAGATCCCTAAAATCCACACAGAGTCTTATGTCACCATTCTTTTTTCTCAATGGCACTAGGTTTGATACCCAGGTTGAGTGCTTAATTGAAAAAATAATCTTTGATTCTAAGAGCTTTTACAACTCATCCACCATTAGAGGTTCAATTCTAGGGTTCTCTGGCCTTTGCTTCTGTTTGACTGGTTTAGATCCTTCAATCAGATCTATGGTGTGCTGGATGATGTCTCTATTATAGCCATGGATGGTGTGCTCTCTATCATAGGTCCAGGCAATCACCCTATCATATCTTTCACACAAATCAATCAATCTTTCCCTTTCTTGCTAGGTTGTAGAATTGCCAATCTTTAATTTTCTTCCTTCACTAACTTGGATTTCAGAATAATCTTCTTTATTTGCTTGAAACCTCTTCTTCTCTAGGCTTACATCTTCTGGGTCAAATAAGTTTTCCAAGGTAATCAGTCCTTTAGGGAGCTTATTTGACTTCAGTTGAATAATTTGATCACCATATGCTTCTTCAATTTTAGGGTGCAATTGATCAGCAAATTCTCCTGACTGTTGCAAAAATGAAAGTACTTGGAAATCATTTTCAAAAACTTGCCAATTTTGGTCATTGTCTGGGATAGTTGGTCTTACTATAACTTTGACTGACTCATTATTTACTAGTAAGTTAGTTGTTGGGTCAAACTGTGAACCAATCTGTGTCATTCTATCTACCTCAGAATTTTGGGCTCTAGGAACTACTTCAATATTGAAAGCCTCAAAACCATCTATTAGGTCCCAAATTCTGTGCCTATAGGATCTCATCCTTACATATTTGGCTACTGCCTTTTCTTTGATTTGTTTCACCACTAGTTCTGAATCTCCTCTTACTATCAGATTCTTTACTCCCTTTTTCTTTGCCAACATGAGTCCATGCACCAAGGACTCATACTTAGCATCATTATTTGTACAGGCAAACTGAAAGCAAATGGCTCTTAAAACTTTCTCACCATTTGGGGCAGTAAGGCAAATTCCTGCACCAGCACCGTTTTTACTTCTAGCCCCATCAAAATTTAGAGTCCAGATTTCTGAGTCTTTTTCAGATTCTTGATTCTGATTAGGCTCTTCCCTTAAAACATTTGGGATCTCCTGGTCTTCTTCAAATATGACATAAGTTCCTAAACTAGTAGAGTCATAATTTCCATAGGGATCACTTTGCATCATAGTCAACAACTGATTATTCTCTTCTTCATGTTGGTCATGTTCAGTCCAGTCACCTAACTCTTCAACAAAGATTCTCTCCTCTTTATTTAGCATAGCGTAGGCTGCCTCTAATTTTGGGGTTGGTTCATTTGTAATATGGTCTTTTGATAATGGCTCAAACAATATTTTCATCTTTGTCCCATATTTGGTTCTCAAAATGAGGTGTGACCAATCTAGTGACATGTAACCTGCTATCTTGGCTGTGAAATCTCTGGATAAGCATAGACCAAATATAGGGGGAATATCTATGACTACCACATCCTGATTTACAATTATATTATCCTGGCAAGTATATAGTTGAAATGGGAGTTGTTTAACTTTCCCTATTGTTTGCACAGATTACCCATCCAACTGCATAACTCCTCTTGTAAGTGGCTCATACTTTATTTTCAAAGCATCTGCTATTTTCTTTTGCATTACTACTGTACTAGCCCCAAAGTCTATCATTGCATTATCCAACAGTTTCTTCCCAACTATTAGAGTCAAGTAGAAGGGATCTACTTTAGATTTACCTACCTTATATGCATTGTTCAACAAGGCTGTTGTCTGCAGAGGTATAGTATCTTTGAGCTGCAACTTTTCTTTATTAGCAGATCCTCCTTTAGCACCAGTATGTATAGGAACTTCTTGGCCTTGTAGAGCCTCTTACAACAGTGTCTTCTGCTCAGGAATAGCTAGTATGTCCCAGATTGATACATGCACTGGCATTCTTTTTAGCTGATCCACCACATTCACGGGTCCTAATGCTTGGGCCTATGAGTAATAAGGGTATCTTGACTTTTCTTGAACTTGTCCTGAGACTACTTGATTCTGCACAGGCTGAGGCATTTCTTGTCTAGGGACTGTGTTCTGATGACTTTGAAATGGAGGAACCCTCATGATCTCATTATTAGTGACTTTAGGCTACTCCATAATTCTCCTCTTTGCTCTAGTATAGTAATCTGATTGTACCAACGACTTCTTGGAAGTAGATGCTTCATTCAAGAACACCAAATCTTCCTCTTCAATCCATGAAAATAAAGCATGCTCAGGGGCTATCTTCTCTTCCTGTTGTAAGGACATCACTTGCATTTGGGCCACCAGGACTACATTTTGTACACCAGGAGATTGATATGGTTAAGTGTTAGAGGTTGCAAATTGTCCTTCTAATCCTCTCTGTTCTACTACCTTTTGCTGTAAATTTCCTCTAGGGCAGTCTCTGGGCATATGGGCATTGTTGCAAGGAAACCACCAAGCATTTGTACCATCTACAAAATTATTTTGCCCTGGAACAATTTCCCTATTGGGATTAGGAGGAACAGTTTGTAAGGGTGTAGGGACTGTAACCAACTAGTTTGATGGCTGAGGATTAGCTTGCCTTTGAGGGCCTTGATATTGATTCGGCTGAAAGGGAGGTCTATTTCCTTGATAACCTTGATAAGGGGGTTTTGGATAAGGATTTTGTTGTCTCTTTAGGTTAATTATCTCACTTGAGAAGGTCCTTAAAATGTTCTTGGCATCATCCATTTCAGATGATTGAACAGGGATAGTTACTTTAACAGGTTGCTGAGGAAATGAATACATAGACACAGGTGGGGTTGTAGGATTAGGAGCTTCTTGAGGCAATGGTAAGGTAATTTCTGTGAACATGGGCATAGGAGGCCTTGGGGGTAGTTTTCCAGCATCTATTAAGTTATTTTCATCCTTGACTGCCAACTCATAAGCTTCTGGTAGTGTCTGGCCTCCAAGAGACTGAATCATTACCAATATCTCTGAGTTTAAAGCCTTAAGGTAAAACACAATAGCCATACCTGGTAATGGTCTCGCTATAGCAGGAATTCTCTCCCAAGTCTTTTGAAATCTTGAATTGAAATCAGTCATGGCTTCTTGTGGTGCCCTCTTGATAGTGATCAATTTTTGCAGCAAAGAAGATTTATCACCCTTTTCTTTAAATCTTTCAAAGAAAGCATCACCAAGCTGATCCCATGTAGATATTGTGTTTGTCCCATGTAGATATTGTGTTTGGGGTTAAAGATCTATACCAGTCTAGAGCCTTCCCTTTGAAAGAAGCTGCCAACAGTCTTATGGCCACATTTTGTTGAGTGATCACATGCACTGCACAGACATCAGATACATCCTGCAGATGCTCTTTAGGTGTCTTGAAATCTTCCCCACTAAACTTGGGCAGAGCATTAGCTAGAATAGCATCCCAAGTGGCTAGTGGTATTAGGAGAATCAGAGGACTGTCGGTGTTCCAATTTGCATAGTTCCTCAGGGCTACAGGTGCTCCCATATTTGATCTTGGTCCTACTGCAAACTGATTCACTCTTCTCCTTGGATTAGCTATCAATGGTGGCAAAAGGATGCCTGGATTAGCAGCAGATTGAGCTCTTGTTACAGGTCCACAGCTCTGACTTCATCTGGCTTTCTGGCTCATACAACCTTGATTGAAACTTCAAGAATGGTCCCACCGGGCGTGCCAAAAACTATTGATGTGTAAAATTGCACAGTTTCCAACACCAACATGGGAAGTTTCAGGAATGTGGGACTTGCTACCTGAAACAACCTCTAGATTTTAAAGAAGCCGGCTCTTCTCTATCTTAAATAGGTTTGGGAAAAGGATAGAAAGTAACAGAATTATAGATACAATGAAAGCAAATCTATTTATGGCGATGCACCTGAATAAAGTGTTTCTCTCAACTAAGCACAGTGAAACTATCCTCAAGATTCAGTCACATTAAAGAGCAAATACTGCATGATTAACATAAACAGATGAAACGAATAAAGTCAAAGGCTCACAACCAGACAATTTGCAATGACACAAAAAATATCAACCAAGGCACAGAACTCAGTCTTTCTCATTAATTTTTAAACAACATAAGAGGCACAGATACATGCACAGTTACATCCACTTTCTGAATCAAGAATAACAAAATAAAGGCAAATGATATTCACTAGTCATAGCAAAAGTCTCAAACTTCTCTCTTAAATCTTTGACAGAAAACTATCTCTAGCAAAACTAGAATTCTAACTTTGAAAAGAACTCCTAATTCATTACAAATGTTACATATTTATAGTGCAAGATCAACTCTAGATCATCTGAAACAGTCGAATCCCAATGGCCCAACTGAACTAGAGGTAACTAGAAGTCTCTAACAAATTAAGATCTTTAGGATCTACGATAGTTACTCCCTCCTGTAAGCCCATTGGCTATGACAAAACATATGTGGCATACCTCCTGCTATAAGGAACAGACACTTGGCGGCTTCTGCGCTCTTGAAACAATAAACTCCTTGACAGATGGCAACATCCATGCGCACAACTTGAAACTCCTTCGTCTCTTGGGAAGAAACATGAAACTGACACTTGGCGGCTTCCACAGTATTTAGAGACATATACGTGTCTTTCTCTGCTCACTTTACTTAACTGTGTCTTTTATGCTCAGGAGAACTCCGTACGTGACAACTGTCGTGATCCGCAACTTTTGAAACTTTAAGACACTTTAGAAATGGGGCCCTCTACTTCCTGCTCAATAGCTTTCAAAAGGATGAAACAGGGATAGGTGGCAAACTCCATGCGCACAATAGCTGATACATGGTGCTTTCCGCAACACTTAAAACTTTACTTGAAACTCTTTGAAACTTAAGCGAAGGTTGACACATGTCGGGTTCCACATCATTTAAGAAACTGTAGACACCTAAAAATGTCTCCTACCATCAAACTGACTCCCAATATCCCTAATCATGTCAATTTCCCTCCAAACCAATTAATTAAATTTTATTTAATTAATTATCCCTTCATTTTCCTATTTTTCTATCATTTTATCCCCAAAATTGAATTAATTTCATTAATTAAATAGTCCCAACCTTAGCCAGTTGATTTAATAAATATGCAATATTTATTAAATCAATTTCCCCCTTTTCTCTAAATCCAATTAATTAGTTAAAACCATGTTAACTAATTAATCCAGCCTACTAATTGACCTATCCCTACCATAGACAATTAAATAGCTATTATTTAATTGCCTACCCTAGCCTACCTCATCCTAGCCCTACGATTAATTAAGTAAAACATGTGATTAATTAATCATAACCCCTTCATTTGGGTGGTCAAACCTTGTTTAACACCCTTCCCCACATCCTCCAAATTAAAAATTGAATTAAAGCCACATAAGTCAATTTTTTATTTAAAAACATCCCACATTACATTTATTTCTCCTTACAAACCCATACTCATTTATTTCCTCTCTTCCCCAAATAAATTTTTAATTCATTTACATTCCCACATATGAATCTTTAATTCAAAAATAATCTTTCACCCCCATGCTCATTTAATAACACATTTTCCCAAAATGAATAAAAGATTCACTTTTATTCCTAGCCCTTCATTCATTCAAGATTGAATTTAGGCCCTCCACATCACTTTTATCCTCCACCATTGATCTTCCAAATCAATCTCCACCCTTGGATCAAAATCCCTTCCAAAAAATTATAAATAGAACCTCTCACAATCCATTTTCATCATCCAAGTTTATGCAAAGTTACCATGTCAAAATCACTCTTGAGCTAGAATAGTGAGTTGCAAACTAGAGTAGCATTTCACATTTCAATCTATTGTCTAGGGATTATCTTTGTCTAGGAGCTTGTTTTGGGAGCAAAGGCTTCTTCCTCCCTTGATGGGATTAGGTTTGCATGTGAGGTATAACTTTATGTTTATTGCATTTTGTTTACTATTTCTACCTTGTTTGCTTATCTAATCTACATTGGCACACCCGGTGGGACCCACAAGATCCAAGTCTAATCTATTTTTTTGTGAGTTTTTATGCAAGGGACGTGTGTTTACAGGTGTGACGCCATCCTACCCTCGCAGCAACGCCATCACTGGCTGGTTTTAGCACCATTTCCTGTTTTGGCGCTATTTTTGCGCAGCACATTTCCTTTTACGAACTCACTCAAACATGTCTTCTCTTGTGATCTCCCTGCTGTTTTGGTGTTTGAGTGCTCTCTGTTTTCATAAAGATATTGAAAATGCAAGGGGAAGTTATGTCCAAATTTTTATAAAATTCTAACATACGCTTTGGCTTTGTTTTTTGTCTTGCTTTTCACTTATTCAGACTAACAAGGCTAATGGGACATCTTGTGTGTGTAGCCTGACCCTCCATTTTTGTTATGAAACCACTTTTTTACAGGTCAGACGCATTTAGCCTCGTATCGACGCTATCCCCCAGATTGGCGCTATCCTTAGGTGTAATCAAGTTGTCTGACAACTTGCGCAGTGGCGCATTCACAGAGTTATTTTAGTGCTATTTCCTAGTTTGGCACTAGTGGGGTCTGATAGTAGTGCTATGTCGTGTATTAGTGCCTTAATTGTAATATTGTAACACCATCCTCTATTTTGGCACTTTTTGAGTGTCATATTAGCGCTATAGTTTTAATTGGTGCCATATGTTAATTGTCGGGTTGTTCTGCCCACAGTGGCGCTATTGTATATCTGGTTTAGCGCTATTTGGAAAACTGACTTTGCTGTCTATGCAGGTACTGACAAGTGTTTTTGCAGGTCTTTGCTATCATTTTGGAGATACTAACTAACTTTTTGTAGGGTGATTTCATTTTTGTTTTAATAAAACACTTCAATTTGCAACTTAAAATGACAACAATTTGCATTTCTCACGCATGTAATCAAGAAAACCAAAATTGTGTGAAGTGTTTGTGATCTTTTGCTTGTGGTTGTGAAAAAGCGTATGCTCTTCCTCGCACCATTTTTGGTGACCTTGGGAATCAAAAGCTTCTCACTAAACTTGCATTAATCACCCCAATTTAATCCAAAGATCGAAAAATGAACCATGTTTAGTGTGATGCAATCATAGAAGATACGTATGCTCTCCCCTTGCATCTTTGAATGAACTTGGGTATCAAAAGTGTCTTCATGATTGTATTGCTTTTGTAAACCTTAGAGGGCCTGCCACCCTGCTTCGAAAGGTGGGAATGACCCAAGTGGCATCAAGCTAAAGCCAAGATCTTCCAAGACGCTATATAAAATAAGGCATTTGGGACGAAATTCTCAAACGACAGGTGTTGTTGTGTATACCGATAGCCAACCTCCCCCAAAACCCTCCAAGGCATAACCCTTGGAGGCTGGAAGACTCCATAACAGAGAGTGGCGCTGCCACACATATAACCACCTAAACGGATGCCCTTACTACGAACCATTGTTTAGCAAGCCAAAATCCTTCTATTTGTTGACGCAGAAGGGAAACCTTTGAAGCGGCCTTGATTCATGTAGTTCTTAGCCGAGGTAGCAAGGACAATCTAAAGGTTTGGTGAGGGACAAGCCTTATAAGAAACTTGGATCTTGGTATGCGTGAGAAGTGTGTGTAATTGTAAGGAGGAGCCGGTGCTACCAAGATCCTGGAGCTACCCGCTTTGAATAGGCACAGCTAGGGGATTCAACAAATATTGTCACATTCTCACCTTAGGTTGTTCAAAGTGCTTGTTAAATAAAATCACACATCTTTTTTTCAAAATAAAGCAAAATCTTGATTATTGTGTGATTATTGTGCTTGAATTGTTTGCAACAACATTGCCAAGAGACAAACCAAATCATTTGATCACATTCCACACAAAGAAAATCCAAAATTGCCATAAAAAATCTATCTTTTTAGGACCTCGACAAACACTGTCTTGTTTTAGCGCCATATCTGTCTGATTGTGGTGCCATTTCACCTATGTATTGGTGCTATTTTCAGATTGAATTGCCTAAAATAAAGACCTATCCAGTTGTGATCGTCACTATCTGCTCTGCCATAATCCATATTTACATCCCAAAAATCTGATAACAGTACATCCATTTTCTTCAAAAATTTTCCAAAATCACACCTTCTCTTTGACCTTAGAGGATCAATCACCACCATTGTTGGACCCCTTTGCTACATCATAACTAGCCCAAATCCATATTTATTCATCCTTCTTCAATATTTTTGCATATCTCCTTGGACCAAAACAAATCATTTTAAAACATCCAAAATCCAAGTCAAAACACCCATCAACAAATCATCAACCACAGCTTGTCATCTTTTTTGAGCCAAAGTTAGATCTAGATCTCATCATTGACATCACATTTTCCTTGAAAAGTCATTAGTCTACCTTTCAAGAAAAACAAATCACCCCTCTTTGCGTAGGGTCATTAGTCTACCCCAAACAAAGAAAATCATCCATTTGTGCCAAAATCTAGATCTTGTCTAAAGCTCAACTTGTCGACCATCAAGTCATTCCAAAAAACATCGTCCTAATCATCCTCATCAATCAAAAACAAACATCATCATCCTCCATCTTGGTCCAAAATTTGTGCAAAAAATCAATATCATCCATTCGCATCACCCTTAGGATAAAATCCTTAGAATGACATATCGATCTTCCACCACATCCTCTCTTCTACTCCATCTCGCTACTACATCCATCTTTGGGTCCAACATAATCAATCAAATTCTCTAAGGTCTCCATCCCCATCTCACTCTACTTCTAGAAATCAACTCCATATATGTGCATGCTCATCATGAGATCACAAAGCAAAAAGAAGCAAGAAATGGCAAAACATTGGCAATTTGGCATGCCTGAAACCAACAGCAGCAACATACCCACCTATATAACATGCAACCCACCTACATACTCTTACCTCCCCCCATATGGTCCCAATGAAAATCCCTTCAGCTACTTACGACAAACACAACCATCACCACCCCCACCACCACCAACACAAAATGTCCCCATCATTTCCCAAGATGACATAGATGTCTTGAGCTTTACACAAGACGCTAATAACATGGACCTACTTGATAAAATCTTAAGGTCGGACCCAAATAGATATCTTGATCATCTTCTCAAAATTGGTGCTCAACTCCCCCCATCACGACATCATCATAACCATCCACCTCCACAATCATTCCTACCCCATCAAATACCCAAGCATCTACATCACATGCCCAACCCACCGCCTCTCAAACGTCAACACCTACCGTATCTACCACCTCCACAAGCTCAACCGCTACCACTTCTACAATTCCCACATGTACTACCATCCCTACCATCTCCCAACCCGTCATCACCTCTACTACCACAACTACCATAAACCCTTCCACTTCACAACTAACCACGGGCATATAAGGCAACATCACGCAAGCAAGTACATCCACGAGTGTGCCCCCACCCAACCCTCAAACCATTGCATACCTACGACAATTATTCTCACAAACACCTCACAACACATCTAACCAATCCAACATCCACATACCCAACGTCAATCCATCCACTATCATGTATCCACATAATCCCATAACATCATCTATACAACAACAAACCAATCCCCAAATACCACCGCATGTTCTCCAACAACTCTACATGCATCAACAATATCAACCACCAATCAATCCAAACACCAACCCGCAATACCAACACCTCAACCAAACACATCTCCAACATCAAATCCCACCCCATCTCCAACATCTCACCAATCAACAAACCTACACACCCCAACCACCACAACCACAGGATCTCACAACTGTCCTACAAGGCTTAATCCAAAAGGTAGATGACCTACAAACTGGGGGCAAACGAAAGCACTATTCTTTTGAGGATATTTGCCCCTACCCATTTGATCACACATTGTACATGCCCCCTTTCCCCAAAAACTTTGAAACGCCAAAATTTGACAAATACAAGGGAAAGGGAGACCCTAGGGAACACCTTAGGGAGTTCTACATCGCTTGCCTAGAAGTCTCTAATAATGACACATATCTTATGAGACTCTTCCCAAGAAGCCTCGGCGGTCAAGCCGCTGAATGGTTTGCACATCTTCCCCTAGGCATTGGGACTTTCCCTGAGCTTGCGGAGAAATTTGTAAACCACTTCTACAATTTTGAGCACAAAATGTCTATGACAAACCTTTGCAACACCAAACAAAAGAACGGAGAAGCCTTCACTTCCTTCTTGTAAAGGTGGAGAGGCTTAGCAAGCAAACTCCCATGGCCCATTCCTGAAAAAACAACTCGTCACCATGTTCGTAGCCAACCTCAATCAGGAATTAGGGCTTCATCTACAAATACTTTGTGCATCTACCTTTGAAGAGGTCATCAACAAAGGCACCACCAACGAATGAGCCCTCATTGCCAAGGGCTCCATCAAACTATACGATCACACATCCAACAACAACAACAACTACTACTACAAATCCAATAACAACACCCCCAATACAAACAACAACGCCAACATGCAATCAAACGACAAATCACATTATTGGGGGAAGAACAAGAATAATCTGAACGACAGCGTCATGGATGTGAAAGCCGTCCAACATTTACAAAACCAAACACACATACATACGCAACAAATGTAAATAACTAGAGGGGCCCAACTAAACCACACAAACCATGCAGACAATTCACACCCTTAGGGGAACCCGTCAAAGACATCCTTGACCGATGTCTCAAACAAAATCTGATCACGCTCCTACCCATTAGACCCCATCAAGAGAATGAACTAAAAGCTGCGTGGTACAATCACAATGACTACTATGAATACCACCGCATTTCGGATCATAAAACAATTGACTACATGCAATAAAACATTGCATCCAAGACCTTATCGAACAAAATCTAGTCAGTCTCAATCACAGCGCCCAACCATCACCAAATGCCAACCTAGGAGCTTACAAGGATCCCCTACCTAATCATAACAAAGCCTCCTCGTCCAACCAAGCATACAATGTCACCCCACCACCCGCATCCTATGACTCTATCATAGGACATATAGAAGCATCATCCCATCATGTCAACACAGTCACCATTCAGGCACAAGCACCTGATTGCACTGTTACAACCCGCCGTGGCCATGTATCTATTCGCACAGCCCCTCCCACCAAACAAATACCTGCATCCACATCAGATCCCCTACCATCTCATCCAACCACACGTCCATCACCTACCCACCAGTATAACCTCCTAGAACACCTAGGAAAGACACCCGCAAAAATCTCCATCCTTGAGTTGCTCCGCACATCTCCCCTTCATAAGGATGTCCTCGATAAAGCACTCTTGCAAACACAAGTCCCTACCAACTTGAATGTAACTCAATTCCAAGCCATGGTAGGACACATCACCGCACCCCACCATCTCACCTTCTTAGAAAAGGACCTACCCGCCTCCGACCACATACATAATGACGCCCTGCACATCGAAGTCTGCATCCACAAGCACACCATTAAAAGAGTCTTAATAGATGGTGGCTCTAGCCTCAACATATGCACTCTAAAACTACTAAAACACTTGGGGTACTCTGATGTGGTTGTCGACACCAACGAGTGCATCACGATCAAAGGCTATGATGACACTGAACGGCTCTCTAAAGGCACTATCAAGCTTCCCATACAAGTGGGACAAAAAATATTGGAAACTAAATGTCAGGTTCTTGATCTCGACCTCCCCTATAACATCCTTCTTGGTAGACCATGGATTCATGTCATGCAAGCCGTCCCATCCACCTTCCATCAATGCATCAAATTCCCTCACAATGGCACAGAAGTCACAGTCTATGCCGACCCTCGCCCCTTCCAATACTACAGTTTTCTGGAAGGCCACAACTAAACATTCTACCCATACAATAAAGCCACCGCTAAAGCCAATCCAACAGCATCAAACTCATATGTCGACCCCGCAAACATTGCCTCCACTTCATCCCAAGCAACTCCGCCACTTGAGGTCTAGATCAAGCTAATCGACAGGGGATGTGGGGAATATGACCTGCACGACACCCTTTGTGTGGGCACATTACCCAATCCTAAGACATTCTGCATCCCAAAAATAGAGGCAGCCAATATAGTCATCATCAAGTGCAAACCCTCGCCCATCTTCGAGAAGAAGCACCTCCTGGATCAGGATGTACTCAAAGATATTTCATCTTGGCTTTACAAAGATGAAGAGCCTGAGCAAGAAGCCCCCACAATCCCTACAAAAATCTATGGTAAAGGTTCTGAAATTGTCAAAAGCATGGGCTATAAAGGACAAGGCGGTATAGGCCTTCATGAATAGAGAATCGTAGAACCACTGCAAGCAATAAAGAATCCCTATAATCAAGGGTTAGGGTATGGTCAACCACAACACATCCTTACTACTGATGAGTGTATCTTATCCGAGGTCGCTACGGTCTCCTTAGACATCGACAATGTTAACGAAACGGGCCTTCAAGACTCCTTTAGTGACTTCATTGACTTCTTCGACTCATCCATTTGTACCATCTACTCAGTCACCACTCTCGCTTCACCCTCCAATGACTTGCCACTAGTTTACCCCGACCTCATTGATTGGGACTAATGGGGACCTCTTGTCTTTGACATCGCACCTAATGATGAGGCCATCACCAAAATGATGGGGGTAAGAGATCACTTCCCTTTGGGAGATCACAGAGCCGAGTACATCATGGAACTCAATCCGGATGCCTATTTCAGGGAGACAACCCCTGCTTCCAGTCACAAAAACACAAAAATAAAACATGGATCTGATGGTGAAAACTATTCTACGGTAGTATCAGATCCCAAAATAGTAAAAACAAAAGATGTATCTCCTAGTGAAAACCTCCATGAGGCACTAGGAGATGGAAGCATGGGCCTTCCCGAGGTAGACAAAGTCTATCCAGACAGATCACCCATCTTGGTAGACCCAGCTTAGGAAATGAATCTTGGGACAGAGGAAGAGCCGAAAATCACATACAAAGCAGAATCTCTCACCATACCGGAACATGAGAACTTCTTGCCCTTCTTCACATGCAGAAATCACAATTTTGCATGGACCTATGCGGACATGCCAGGGCTAGATCCCGCTTTGGTGGTTCATCACCTTGCAGTATGCCCTGATGCAAAACTAGTCAAACAGAAGCTCAGAAAAATGAATCCTCAGGTGGCTCTCCTCGTCAAAGCAGAGCTAAAGAAATTACTAGATGTTGGGTTCATTCACCCAATTGATTATCCTAAATGCGTTTCAAACTTAGTACCAGTTGCTAAACCGGATGGCCGAATCCGCTGCTGTACCAATTTTAGGGATCTCAACAAGGCCTGCCCAAAAGATGACTTCCCACTACCAAACATCGACATGATAGTGGATCTCACGGTAGGACATGAAATGTTATCCCTCATGGATGGTTTCTCAGGATATAACCAGATAAAAATCGTCGAAGAGGATCAATACAAAACAACCTTCATATGCCCATGGGGAACATACTGTGGGGTGGTAATGCCATTTGGCCTAAAAAATGCAGGAGCTACCTATCAAAGAGCTATGACCGTCATCTTCCATGACCTCTTCCACCACATCATGGAAGACTATGTGGACGATTTGCTAGGGAAATCAAAGACTAGAGAAGAACATTTAGATGTATTGGCCAAAATCTTCGATAGGTTAGAGCAATACAATGTCTGTTTGAATCCAAAGAAATGTGTCTTCGGTGTCACCTCAGGAAAACTTCTGGGATACATAGTCTCGAGAAGAGGAATCGAAGTTGATCCTGCAAAGGTCAAGGCTATCACCGAAATGCCACCTCCAAAAACATTGAAACAACTACGAAGCCTGCAGGGAAAACTCTAATCTATCCAACGATTCATTGCTCAACTTGCTGATAAGTGCCAACCATTCCAACATCTGCTCCAAAAAGACATAGCTTTCGTCTAGAACACTTCATGTCAGGATGCCTTTGACCAACTAAAAGAACACCTGGCTAATCCTCTTGTGCTAACTCCACCAAGGCAAGGCAAACCCCTCCTGCTTCACATCTCCGCAACAGAGACAACTATTGGAGCCTTACTAGCACAACTTGATGAGTAGGGGAAAGAAAGAGCCATCTACTACATTAGCCACACCTTGATCTCATATGAGCTCAACTACACACAAATCAAATGAGCATGTCTAGCCCTCGTCTTTACTTCACAAAAGTTAAGACACTATATGCTCAATCACAAGACCAAGTTCATTGCCAAGATCAACCCACTGAAATACCTGCTAAACAGAGCTACTCTTACTGGTAGAATGGCTAAATGGGTCATGATTCTCACACAGTTTGATATAGAATACTTTGAGAGAAAGGCCATCAAAGGGCAAGTTATAGCAGATCAGCTAGCTGAAGCACCTATCCTAGCAGAACATCCTACAATAGTGGAGTTTCATGACGAAGCTATCTTGACAGTCACACTAGCCACAGACACATGGAAGATGTATTTTGATGGATCATACACTCACAGAGGCTCAGGGGCAGGCATCCTATTTGTTACCCCTCAAGGCGACATAATTCCTAAATCCTTCAAGATCACATTTCCATGCACCAACAATGTAGCAAAGTATGAGGCCCTTATCACAAGTCTCTGAATGGCCATCCAATGGAAAATTGAAAGGATAATTGTGTATGGTGACTCTCAACTGGTCATCAGGCAGGTCAATAATGAATACAAAACCAAGGATGACAAGCTCCTTCCCTATAAGAAGATGGTCAATGATTTCAAAGACTACTTCGAAGACATCCACTTTGAGTAAATCCCAAGACTCAATAACAAAGCAGCAGATGCCATGGCAACTATCAAATCTCTGGTTGACATGAAGAAGGACAACAAGAAATGCGAGTTCCTGATCGAAGAACTCCCCATCCCAACATACAATGTTCCTCAAACCAAACTAGTGTGTGAAGTCATTGGTCCCTTATCCCCATGGTATCAGGAAACCTACCTATACCTTCATGATAATATCCTTCCCCCTAACCTATCCACATCTCAGAGAAAATCATTCATCCGTCAAGCCTCCCGCTTCATCCTTGTAGGTGACACCTTATACAACAGAAGTCTTGATGGCATGCTTCTACGATGTTTAGACTCTAGGGAAGCTGAAGTAGCCTTGGAAGAGGTACACGCAAGCATTTGTGGGGCACATTCAAGTGGACCCACTCTTTCTAAAAAGATCCTTAGGACTGGATATTATTGGCCAACAATGGAACAAGATTCCCACAGGTTTATCAAGAAATGCCTCCCATGTCAACAGCCGATCTCATCCACACACCAGCACAGGAGCTACAACCGATCACAACACCGTGGCCTTTCTCATAGTGGGGACTCGACCTTGTAGGGAAAATACATCCTCCATCCTCCAATGGCCATAAGTTCATTATCACTGCTACCAAGTACTTCACAAAGTGGGTGGAAGCAATACCACTCACCTTCACCACAGGCATCCAAATCTCAAAATTCATCCTCCACTATATCATCTACCGATATGGTATCCCCCATTCCATCATCACCGACAATGGAAGCCCTTCAAGAACCAATAAGTTCGCACCCTGTGTGAAAAATTTGACATCAAACACCACTTCTCCACACCGTATTACCCTCAAGGAAACTGTCAAGCAGAGGCTTCTAATAAAACCATTCTCTGCATTCTCAAGAAGATAGTCAATGAAGCTGGCCATGACTGGCACCTCCAACTCAACCCCACCCTATGGGCCTACCACACAAGCATCCACACTCCAATAGGAGCCACTCCATTCTCACTAGTATTCAGATCTAAAGCCATTTTACCTATAGAGGTTGAGCTCCCATCTCTCCGAGTGTCCTTGCAAAACATAATCTCTGATGAGGAATACCGCGTCACAAGGTTGAATCAATTAGAACTACTAGATGAGAAATGCCTAGACTGAACAGTCTAGCTCTCAATCAATACCAACCGATCTGTATGCGTATGCTCTCAATCATTTATTAGATCCAGAAAGCTTAGTGAATGGGGACCATCCAAATGGGTTGGATGGGTGCATCTTATGTACCTGAGTACTGGAAACATCCTTCGTATTCCAGACTACCTACATACCCTGTGTCCATGGGATCAAGGTACTTTCAAGATGTGGGTGAAATGAATATGTAGTTTTGGTATGGCTTGATGATGTGGGAAAAGGTTGGGATGGTTGTGATGGTGGGGATTTGATGTGTGTCTTGATGATTGTGATTTGTAGCGAGATCGATGTATGGGGTGATTGTTTTGGATTTTCTATGTTTTTCTACTTTTTTTGGATTTTTGATTTTGTATTATTTTTTGATTTTTTGATTTTGTATGTACAAAGGGGAGCTTGCAAGGATCCTCATTCCATGAGTTGGACTTAGGATGGGATAGGATGGGTTGGGCGATAGGACTTGATGTTTCAGAATTCCAAGCCATGGGATGCATGAGATATGGAGTGATGTGACAGAAAGAGGACTTATTAGATGGTAGAATTAGCCATTATGCATGGTGCCTAAAATAGGTTTTCACCATGGTACTTATCCAAGGCATCACCGAAGTGATTTTCACCATTGGAAGTTTTTATTACACTCGGGTTTTTCTTGATTTTCTAGTTTTTTTGGTGTTTTTGATTTTTTAATTTTTTTGATTTTTTTGATTTTTGACTTGGGGTACTAGATGGGTTATGCATAGAATTTCTTGAGATGCAGGATGTTCATCGGCTCATCTAGAGGTTGCCCCTCAGGTGTTGCAAGCTGATATGCTCCTGATCCATAGTCAGATGTGACGACATAAGGTCCTAGCCAATTGGGTTCAAATTTTCCTTGCTTAGGACGCTCTTGCAGGTTCTTCTGATTTTCCATTAGGACAAGGTCGCCTACTTCAAATTTTTGGGTTCTGATCCTCTTTTTGTAGCTTCTTTGGAGGCGGTTCTGATATGCCTGTAGGTGGTTCAATGCATTCATGCATTTCTCATCTAGTAGTTCTAATTGATTCAACCTTGTGACGCGGTATTCCTCATCAGAGATTATGTTTTGCAAGGACACTCAGAGAGATGGGAGCTCAACCTCTATAGTTAAAATGGCTTCAGATCTGAATACTAGTGAGAATGGAGTGGCTCCTATTAGAGTGCGGATGCTTGTGTGGTAGGCCCATAGGGCAGGGTTGAGTTGGAGGTGCCAGTCATGGCCAGCTTCATTGACTATCTTCTTGAGAATGCAGAGAATGGTTTTATTAGAAGCGTTTACTTGACCGTTTCCTTGAGGGTAATACAGTGTGGAGAAGTGGTGTTTGATGTCAAATTTTTCGCACAGGGTGTGAACTTATTGGTTCTTGAAGGGCTTTCCATTGTCGGTGATGATGGAATGGGGGATACCATATTGGTAGATGATATAGTGGAGGATAAATTTTGAGATTTGGATGCCTGTGGTGAAGGTGAGTGGTATTGCTTCCACCCACTTTGTGAAGTATTTGGTAGTAGTGATAATGTACTTATGGCCATTGGAGGATGGAGGATGTATTTTCCCTACAAGGTCGAGTCCCCACTATGAGAAAGGCCACGGTTTTGTGATCGGTTGCAGCTCCTGTGCTGGTGCGTGGATGAGATCGGCTGTTGACATGGGAGGCATTTCTTGATAAACCTGTGGGAATCTTGTTCCATTGTTGGCCAATAATATCCAGTCCTAATGATCTTTTTAGAAAGAGTGGATCCACTTGAATGCGCCCCACAAATGCCTACGTGTACCTCTTCCAAGGCTACTTCGGCTTCCCTAGAGTCTAAACATCGTAGAAGCATGCCATCAAGACTCCTGTTGTACAAGGTGTCGCCTACAAGGATGAAGCGGGAGGCTTGACGGATGAATGATTTTCTCTGAGATGTGGATAGGTTAGGGGGAAGGATATTATCATGAAGGTATAGGTAGGTTTCTTGATACCATGGGGATAAGGGACCAATGACTTTGCACACTAGTTTGGTTTGAGGAACATCGTATGCTAGGATGAGGAGTTCTTTGATCAAGAACTCACATTTCTTGTTGTCCTTCTTCATGTCAACCAGAGATTTGATAGTTGCCATGGCATCTGCTGCTTTGTTATTGAGTCTTGGGATTTGCTCAAAGTGGATGTCTTCGAAGTAGTCTTTGAAATCATCGAAGCTATCTTGACAATCACACTAGCCACAGACACATGGAAGATGTATTTTGATGGATCATACACTCACAGAGGCTCAGGGGCAGGCATCCTATTTGTTACCCCTCAAGGCGACATAATTCCTAAATCCTTCAAGATCACATTTCCATGCACCAACAACGTAGCAGAGTATGAGGCCCTTATCACAGGTCTCCGAATGGCCATCCAATGGAAAATTGAAAGGCTAATTGTGTATGGTGACTCTCAACTGGTCATCAAGCAGGTCAATAATGAATACAAAACCAAGGATGACAAGCTCCTTCCCTATAAGAAGATGGTCGATGATTTCAAAGACTACTTCAAAGACATCCACTTTGAGTAAATCCCAAGACTCAATAACAAAGCAGCAGATGCCATGGCAACTATCAAATCTCTGGTTGACATGAAGAAGGACAACAAGAAATGTGAGTTCCTGATCGAAGAACTCCCCATCCCAGCATACGATGTTCCTCAAACCAAACTAGTGTGCGAAGTCATTGGTCCCTTATCCCCATGGTATCAGGAAACCTACCTATACCTTCATGATAATATCCTTCCCCCTAACCTATCCACATATCAAAGAAAATCATTCATCCGTCGAGCCTCCCGCTTCATCCTTGTAGGTGACACCTTGTACAACATGAGTCTTGATGGCACGCTTCTACGATGTTTAGACTCTAGGGAAGCTGAAGTAGCCTTGGAAGAGGTACATGCAGGCATTTGTGGGGCACATTCAAGTGGACCCACTCTTTCTAAAAAGATCCTTAGGACTGGATATTATTGGCCAACAATGGAACAAGATTCCCATAGGTTTATCAAGAAATGCCTCCCATGTCAACAACCGATCTCATCCACGCACCAGCACAGGAGCTGCAATCGATCACAACACCATGGCCTTTCTCATAATGGGGACTCGACCTTGTAGGGAAAATACATCCTCATTCCTCCAATGGCCATAAGTTCATTATCACTGCTACCGAATACTTCACAAAGTGGGTGGAAGCAATACCACTCACTTTCACCACAGGCATCCAAATCTCAAAATTCATCCTCCACTATATCATCTACCTATATGGCATCCCCGATTCCATCATCACCGACAATGGAAAGCCCTTCAAGAACCAATAAGTTCGCACCCTGTGCGAAAAATTTGACATCAAACACCACTTCTCCACACCATATTACCCTCAAGGAAACGGTCAAGCAGAGGCTTCTAATAAAACCATTCTCTGCATTTTCAAGAAGATAGTCAATGAAGCTGACCATGACTAGCACCTCCAACTCAACCCCGCCCTATGGGCCTACCACATAAGCATCCACACTCCAATAGGAGCCACTCCATTCTCACTAGTATTCAGATCTGAAGCCATTTTACCTATAGAGGTTGAGCTCCCATCTCTCCGAGTGTCCTTGCAAAACATAATCTCTGATGAGGAATACCACGTCACAAGGTTGAATCAATCAGAACTACTAGATGAGAAACACCTGAATGCATTGAACCACCTACAGGCATATCAAAACCGCCTCTGAAGAAGCTACAACAAGAGGATCAAAACCCAAAAATTTGAAGTAGGCAACCTTGTCCTAATGGAAAATCAGAAGAACCTGCAAGAGCGTCCTAAACAAGGAAAATTTGAACCCAATTGGCTAGGACCTTATGTTGTCACATCTGACTATGGATCAAGAGCATATCAGCTTGCAACACCTGAGGGGCAACCTCTAGATGAGCCGATGAACATCCTGCATCTCAAGAAATTCTATGCTTAACCCATCTAGTACCCCAAGTCAAAAATCAAAAAAATCAAAAAAATTAAAAAATTAAAAAATCAAAAACACCAAAAAAACCAGAAAATCAAGAAAAACCCAAGTGCAATAAAAACTTCCAATGGTGAAAATCACTTCGGTGACGCCTTGGATAAGTACCATGGTGAAAACCTATTTCAGGCACCATGCATAATGGCTAATTCTACCATCTAATAAGTCCTCTTTCTGTCACATCACTCCATATCTCATGCATCCCATGGCTTGGAATTCTGAAACATCAAGTCCTATCGCCCAACCCATCCTATCCCATCCTAAGGCCAACTCATGGAACAAGGATCCTTGTAAGCTCCCCTTTGTACATACAAAATCAAAAAATCAAAAAATAATACAAAATCAAAAATCCAAAAAAAGTAGAAAAACATAGAAAATCCAAAACAATCACCCCATACATTGATCTCGCTACAAATCACAATCATCAAGACACACATCAAATCCCCACCATCACAACCATCCCAGCCTTTTCCCACATCATCAAGTCATACCAAAACTACATATTCATTTCGCCCACATCTTGAAAGTACCTTGATCTCGTGGACACAGGGTATGTAGGCAGTCTGGAATACGAAGGATGTTTCCAGTACTCAGGTACATAAGATGCACCCATCCAACCCATTTGGATGGTCCCCATTCACTAAGCTTTCTGGAAATACTAGATTATAGAACAATCTAGCTCTCAATCAATCTTTTGCAACTACTGTTACTAGCTCAAAATCATCATCCTAATCACTCATTCAACATTATCATCTGGGCCTAGATTTCATAATCACCTACCCTATCCCCTCCCCCCCATCTAAAATTCCCCCAACCAACTCCCACCTAACACACCCTGAACCAAAATAAATCCCCCCTCAATGACATGGTGTCTTATGACCTAGCAATCCTCCCATCTCCCCAGCCCATCTTGAAGGTGTTCCCAATCCTATCCATACCCTATTCATACACCACTATCCTTTCCTCGCCCAATCCCCTTTCCCACAGCCTCACCACTCAAGGTCAAACAAAGAACATCATGTGTATCAGGACTTCCTCATCTAGCTTGCATCTCATCTAGCTTGCATCTCATCTAGCCTGCATCCCACCCATCACCTCGCTTCCACCTTGCAAATCATTTAGGTTCATTCTACTCCATCTAATTTGCATATCACTTAGGTTCATTTTAATTCATTCTACTCCATCTAATTTGCATATCACTTAGGTTCATTTTAATTCATTCTACTCCATTTAATTTACATATCACTTAGGTTCATTTTAATCCATTTAATTTGCATATCATTTAGGTTCATTTTAATCCATTTAATTTGCATATCATTTAGGTTCATTTTAAATCCAATTTACTTTCCATATCATTTAGATTCATTTTAGAATTAGTTTAAATTGTATATCATATCATTAAGTCCACCATTAAGCTAATAGTTTGCATAATAATTAGGTTCATTTTAGAATCAGTTAGTTGCACATTCCAATCATATCATACTCATTTATGTTTGTCATCACATAGGTGCATGTTAAAATTAAAATTAGTATCATCACATTGCATTCCATATCTATATCATTGCATAACACATTTTAGCTACATCACATCATCACAATCATTGAAACATCATTTAAATCATCTAGTAGCATATACATATTTCCATACATTTCCATTACATCACATTGTTGCATCCATAATAAATGTGTATTAATCAAACACATTCATTTGCATTATACACCACATAGTCCATAAAATCACACCACCATGCATATATCACAATAAACCCATCATTAGTGCATCCATAAAATCAAACACATATTTGCATAAACATAACACATCCATAGCATATAAAATCCATAAAGAAATACTGCATCCATCATATAGGCAGCATTATAATCATAA
This sequence comes from Cunninghamia lanceolata, assembly GCA_027924645.1. Taxonomy (NCBI): domain Eukaryota; kingdom Viridiplantae; phylum Streptophyta; class Pinopsida; order Cupressales; family Cupressaceae; genus Cunninghamia; species Cunninghamia lanceolata. Next base: position 5,632 of record BSBN01001409.1, on the reverse strand, counting down.
GCATCATAAACCATCAAAATGCATCGCATCATATATAATCACTGCAAAAAGTGTACATTCCTCATGTATCTATCAAAAAATATAGTGTCCTGATACAATGCCTCTAAGGGCTAACATGATACAACTATCACATGGAGGATCCTCTCTCCGAAGGAGTGGGAGACTCTGACCCTGGTCGAGGTTGTGATCCTGCCGGTGGCTGTGGCTGTGACTATGGCTGTACCTGCACTTGTGGACCTTTTTGGGGCACGTACAAGGGAGGAGGCATAGTCTGCTGAACTAACTAAATAGATCTTGATCTATGTGATCTCAATGCCCTCGATCTGCTGACCTAGCTATAACTTGGTGCTCGGTGCTCTGCTGGCACAACCATATAATACAGGCCCTGATAATACTCCATCCGCCCCTTGGTCTCTGTCAACTCTCCCTGTACCTAAGACTGGGACAGCTGTGTCTGCATCAATGTCAAAACTAGGGCTAGCCCAGCCCCTGATGCCTATAAACTACCCACTATAGTCTCTGCCTGCTGAGCCCTAGCGAGTGCTGCATCTCACTCCCCTATCAACGTGACTATGTCACCCCGCGCCTGTGCTAGCTGTGCCTACAATGTAGCCACCTGCCCATCTGATCCATCCAACAGAGCTACTGTGGCCCGTAGCTGCTCCAACTCTACCTCACAGCTCTCCAATGCCTCCTGCAAACTCACCACCTATGCTCTCAGGGTCTCCATCTCCTTCTCCTCATCTTGTAGTCACCGACGAGGTGTGAGCCTCTCAACCTCGGCCTCCCCAGCTGTCCCTGAGGGACCTGCCTGCTGCCCTCCCCCAACAACCTGCTACTGTCCTAACTGTGGTGGGGACAGATCACCCATATCCACCCTCAGCTGTCCTCCATGCCACCAAGGCCCTCTAGGTTGTCGCCCTGCTCCAACCTACACCTGCTCAACAGGAACCTACTGCACAGGTACCTGTTGCCCCACCTGCCCCTGTCTTGCTACCACCACTACCAGCACATCTATCGGCTGGCCATCCCTACCAACCACCCTCTCCTCTCCATCCTCTCCAATCTCCATGAGGACATCCTCAATGATCTCCTCCCCCTCCTCCACGCAGTCATCCCTATCAGAGTCGTCTCCACCATCTGAATCATCCCCCCTGAACCTACTGCCTCCTCCGCTAGATCTGTCAACTGAGTAGGCCGATGCATATGCCACCATATATCATATGCAGCCGTAGTCCCTGCATCCCTCACTGTGCTCCTCCAATCCCACCGCACTAGCCGTAGAGCTGAAAAATTTGCTAAGGCAACCTGTGGCTGTATGGCTGTAGGCCAGTAGGCCGCATCTCAAGAAGTCCACACAAATATCGCCATCTGCTACGGGGTGTCCTGTATCAAACCAAACTGCCGCATGACCCATGAGGGTAGATACATATCTATCATATGGTCTCCTCGACCTATCAGGTACCGCTGCTGAAAGGCAAAAGGGAGATGAATATCATCATTTGGCCATGGCTCTACGCCGATATATGCTTGCCAGGTCACACTAATCACATCATCTAACATCCTCCTCCAGTATCGTACCTATCCAATGTACGTATACTCTGCATCTCGATATAAAAATACAAGGGCCTCAAAAGGCTGTCGATAATACCCACATGTCAGCCTGGTAACTGGGATATGCTCCCAAATCCATACGTGAAGCAGAGTAGCTCCAGCTGACAATGCTCTATCATGCAGGTAGGCGACTATATGTATCTCATGGTATAACTACCCTAGCATAGCCAGTCCCCAGGCATGGACTATCTCATGCATCACCATCCCCTCTATCATCCCCCCATCTAACCAAAAAACCCCTGCCTCGCCTATCAGGCATCACAATGCCTCCGATCAATACACAAAGGAATAAGGGAAATGGATCTACACCCGCAACCAATGTCCCCTCATAGTCCATCTCTCTCGGGTCCGGAGAGGGAACAATATGATCCGCACCAAACACCCTGACTAATGCACACCATCCTCTCCTCATGTCATATCTAACACGCCGGCCTCGGATGGGTAGCTTGACGATGCGATAAACATCCTCAAATGTAATGGTAATCTCTCTAGTGGGCAACAGAAAGCTACACATCTCTGAGCAGTACCGCTCCACAACTACTGTCATAAGAGCTCAATGAGCTCGTAGAACTGGCATCAATGACACTGTCAGAAGACCCAACCTAGCCAGTCGGCCCCGCGTCACATCATCAAAACCGTCAAAAAGTGCCAGCACATATGGCACCCATCGCTCGCGTGAAGCAAGTATAAATCACTGTGTATCTTGCATATGCAACTTTCTGGTCAGATATTAACCCATCTTTTTCTAAATCACACCTTTTCTTCTACTATCTAAAAGCCAAAATACTTGGTGATAAAATAGGCAATCTTTTGGGCCATTCCAAAAATGGCGCCATGATTTCTTCTTCATAGCGCTATTACAGAGAATAGCACCAATAAGTCCCCCCTTTCGCGCTAAACCCCATGATCGCGCTACTGCGCAATATCGACGCTATTTTAGAAAATGGTGTTGAAATACTGTTTGGCGCTATTCCAATTAATAGCGCTAATTTCCCCAAAAATGCTAACACAGCGCCATTCCCGTTGATAGCGCCATTCCAGAAAATCATGCTACTCTTACCCTAGTATGGTGCTACAGAGGTCAAACCCTATTCTTCTAACAAATCATGCTAAATTAGAAGATAACACCAAAATACCTACCAAATGCCGACAAAACCACCTTCCCTTACCCTAGTGGATAGCGCCAATCCAGAGGATGGCGCTAATCCACCTTACCGTTGGCGCTACGCACTCTAATTCCAAATCCCAAAAGCCAAAAAATGCACGTAAAATGAAAAAATTACAAAGTCAGGGTTAGGCCCTACTGGGGGTCCAGCACCTGGTGCCCGGCCAAACTCTTGGAACCACTCGGAGATGTGTCGAAGTTGCAGGAACTAGGGGTTACAGTCAGCCATCTCTCCTTCGCTCCTTCTTCTCTAGGGTCAAAGTGTGCAAATGTAGCACTCTAAGGGCCCACTTTGCCTAATATAGTGGGCCATGTCATCCTTCCACCCCCTCCATTTCCTCCAGGGTGCAGATCTCAGCCTTTTTTCTCCATTTTTCTTCCCGTCAACCTCTTTTCCCATCCCCTATCCAACCTTCACTCCCGTCGCATCCTTTTTGAGAACTCGCCTGGAAAAATTTTATTTTCTCGCCAACCTCTCGAGGGGGCATCCCTTATCCATCTCATACCTTCCCGGCAGCTGGGGCATAGTTTTGTTCGACATGATGCCACTTCCCTCCTAGGTTCTGACGCCACGTCAAAGAGGGGCAAATGTAGACACCTAAAAATGTCTCCTACCATCAAAATGACTCCTAATATCCCTAATCATGTCAATTTCCCTCCAAACCAATTAATTAAATTTTATTTAATTAATTATCCCTTCATTTTCCTATTTTTCTATCATTTTATCCCCAAAATTGAATTAATTTCATTAATTCAATAGTCCCAACCTTAGCCAGTTGATTTAATAAATATGCAATATTTATTAAATCAATTTCCCCCTTTTCTCTAAATCTAATTAATTAGTTAAAACCATGTTAACTAATTAATCCAGCCTACTAATTGACCTATCCCTACCCTAGACAATTAAATAGCTATTATTTAATTGCCTACCCTAGCCTACCTCATCCTAGCCCTATGATTAATTAAGTAAAGCATGTGATTAATTAATCCTAACCCCTTCATTTGGGTGGTCAAACCTTGTTTAACACCCTTCCCCACATCCTCCAAATAAAAATTGAATTAAAGCCACATAAGTCAATTTTTTATTTAAAAACATCCCACATCACATTTATTTCTCCTTACAAACCCATACTCATTTATTTCCTCTCTTCCCCGAATGAATTTTTAATTCATTTACATTCCCCCATATGAATCTTTAATTCAAAAATAATCTTTCACCCCCATGCTCATTTAATAACTCTTTTTCCCAAAATGAATAAAAGATTCACTTTTATTCCTAGCCCTCCATTCATTCAAGATTGAATCTAGGCCCTCCACATCACTTTTATCCTCCACCATTGATCTTCCAAATCAATCTCCACCCTTGGATCAAAATCCCTTCCAAAAATCTATAAATAGAACCTCTCACAATCCATTTTCATCATCCAAGTTTATGTAAAGTTACCATGTCAAAATCACTCTTGAGCTAGAATAGTGAGTTGCAAACTAAAGTAGCATTTCACATTTCAATCTATTGTCTAGGGATTATCTTTGTCTAGGAGCTTGTTTTGGGTGCAAAGGCTTCTTCCCTCCCTTGATGGGATTAGGTTTGCATGTGAGGTATAACTTTATGTTTATTGCATTTTGTTTACTATTTCTACCTTGTTTGCCTATCTAATCTACAGAAACATTAGGTATCACTGGAGAAAGGGACAAAAGTCTTTTAACTTTGGCACCACATCTACCATGTGGTGCTCTCTGTATCATTGATACTTTAGACTGTGGCCCACCATACATTCTGTACTTAGCATCAAAATATATAGAAATGAACCCTTGGAAGCTGACACTTGGCAAGTTCCGCAGCTACTACAAAAGACACATGGCACCTTTCGCACTCACACTGAAACATTTAGGGAGTGCCTCCACTGATGACACGTGGCACTTCCACAGGGTTGAACCTAAAACTTATTAAAACAAAATTGCTATGTGGCACGCTCCGCATTAAAGTTATAACTTAGAAACAAAAGTGCAGCTTGAACTAGGGCTTGACACTTGGCAGATTCCATGGCTCTGGCAATTAGAAACCCTCGTAGCCACTCTTAGAAACATTCACAGACACAAAACTGTAACCCGCGGATGCCCTGCTACTGAAACAAAATGTAGAGTCTTTTACTCTATACAATGAGATCGCATTGGACATTATATTATCAAACTTAAGCAAGACCATTTTAGGAGGAGATGTTTGTAAGATGATGTCAATTGATAGTGGTGATTTAATCTATCCTATTGATGAGGAAGGAAGAGGAGGAGGGTTAAGGTCTTCTAATTTCACTTACAACACCTTGAGTTTTGTGTAGATATAATTATAATTGGGAATATGTGTTAGATAAATGTCACATGGTGGAGGGATGGTGTTGGGATGAGTGATGATTGTTGTGGCAATGTTATGGTCAAATGTGTTATGAAAAGGAGGTGGCATGGGTAGTGGACTATCAATGTTGGGAAAGGGTTGGGGAGGATGTAGTGGAGGGATGTGTTTCATGGTATGATGTCTCAAGGAATGGGAAGAAAGGATGGTCATTCATAAGATAATATGAAGAATGATGGTAGAGTGAATTGGCATTGTGGTAATTGTAGCATGTCATGGGGTGAATCATGCATTAATACAGGTTGTGGAGTCAGAAAGGGGTGGTATGGGTATGGTTGAATGGAGTAATGAGGTGATTTAATTGGTGATGACCTAGGTGAAGTGATGGTTAAGGTGTCTTATGTTGAATTGCTAGAAAGTGTGATTGGTAATGGTGGGGATAGCTAAATGTCATCTTCTAAGGGGTCAAAGGTGAGGAAAGTGTAAGATGGGGATATGGGATATCC